>CM076268.1:4045000-4645000 GCA_038380795.1 Pyrocephalus nanus
ATCACATCCATGGGAACATGTCCCAGGATAAACAGGATTTCAAACTGACAAAGGCCACAGTGAATGTCTGTAATTTCAGATGAATTACTCTGAAAACAGAGATCACCGAAACTTGAACTGCTCCAGAAGCTTGCACAGCAGCTCTCTCATTTATAGATTTACATAAAATCAACACTGGAAAACATTCATGTGTTAATGTTACGAGAAAGTACAATTGCTTTGTAAATATTATTTTAGTGAAAGTATTAGATTTCAAATCTTTTACTTAATCAACATATAAAATCAGGTGCCTCAGCCATAAATAATTTATTCTGTGTAGTTACTTCTAAATTCTGTGTTTTTATAAAAATGTTTAAAAACCAGCCAGAAATATGTTACATCTTATTAAACTTGTTTAAGGACAATTTAAAAGCTAACACTTCTAACCAAGTAGTTTATTATTATACAAAGTTTACTGTGTATAAATTACAGTCAACAACAAGACAGACTGCTCTCCAAAAATCATTCCAGGCACCGGGAATGTGGTGTGTGTCACTTTTATAGGAACGTAGGAATTTTCAGTGTGATGTCTCTAGTTCAATATGTGTCCAGCATGGAATTCTCTGGCAGGTATGAGATGCCCTTCAACACCAATTATCCTACAGCTTCAAATGCAGGAAAGTTTTCTCCTGTCCCCAGTCATAAACAATAATATTTTGGCTTCTAAGACTTGCTTGAAAATTCTCTGTTTACTGTGGCAACAGACTGAGATTGTTATATATTGTTATAGCAGAGTTTGATAGGCCTGGCTGATGTTTGTGTGCTTAGAATCAACTGACATTTTGTCTTCAGTGATGTCTTCTCGTGAGTTCTGTAAAGTAATTTTGTGTTCTGGAAAAAAGCGTTGGCTCCTGGCTGAAGGGAGGGAAACCCCATTAATTCTCCTCGAGAAACAAATCTACTGATTTCAGTCCTTCATTCCATGAGTGCTTTTATCACCTTCACTTATGACCTGACAGCAAATCCACTGTATTTCTTTCCTGGTGTAGCACTAATCAGAACCAAACCACACTTTCCAAGTAAGAATATGCATTGAATCTAAAACAGGCATTGCAGAGTTTACCATTCCCACTGGTGATGGACAAAAAGAAGCAAAAAAAAAAGCTAAGTTTAGTCATGATTAAGGAGAAGGCAATAAAATTCACAAAAGAATGGCCAGCCAAATGTAGAAGAAATTATTTACTGTTAAAATACTAAACCTGAGATAAGTCCTAGAGTATTTTCCACTTAGCCTTGATCGATGTGCAGACTGTGGAAATACACCTGTAATTTCAGGAAGGAAAGATTTCAGCTGATACATTCTGTAACACATTTGAAAGTGTACATTTGGTAGGTTTTCATGTTGAGATGTCACACTGGGGTATAAAAACAAACCAAAAATGAACAGTGCACATACTGGTAGGTACAATAATATTTTATACAGAATTTTTCTAAGGCTGTGTGTATATTTGGTTCTGAATTTTGCATGCAGCAGTTCATGCATGTGATCTGCAGTGTTCCGAAAGGGCTGGATATTTTTAAATTTAGTATTTAATACAGAAAAGTTGCAGTTTGAGATTTTTATTAGTTGTTTATGAGCATCAGACAATGACGATCTGAGAAGTGTTACTCTTGAGCTTGGCTTACCCTGAACCCTAAAACCACCATCAACCAAGTAAAACTGGCTTGGAACAGGCAAACATAAAGTACCAATTTTTTGTGAATATTTAAAGAAAGTTATTTAAATGTCTGAAATATTTTAGATCTGTATTTGACTGCATTAATGTTTGCTCACCTCCTGTATTTCACTTTCCCTCTCTGGCCTTAATACCTCAGATTACAATAGCTGGCTGCACATCTGCATTGAGAACTGCTAAACTCATCTCTTCAGAAGTGGGTGTTTTTATTCTGCAATACCAGGCAGTTCCCAGCATAACATATACAAGGAAAATGTAAATTTGGATATTGGTGTGCCCAATACAGGGCACACAGCTGCGTATACTGAATCATTGAAAAATTATTTTTAAGGATATATAATATTAGTGAAATAGCTGCACCAAAAGAAAAGTGGACAACATTAAATGTTCAGAAAATAATTTAAAAAAAAAAACCCCTAACCAAGTCTGTTGTACTGACCTGGGAGCTCTTGCCAGTCTTAGCATCTCCTGCCACCATCACAATTTGATTATGAAGTAAACTCTCCATGAAAGTATATTTCTCTTTCCATATTGGAAGCTCTTCTCTCTCTTTCAGAAGTTTATAATAACGGGAGGAGTAAGGCAAGCCATCAAAAGGATTAAGCTCTAAATCTTCTCCACATATAAGTATTTCCTCTTCATCACCATCGCTGCTGTCAAGTAATTCTGAAAAGCAGTGATTTTCTGGAGAAAAGGTTAAAAACTCCATTTTTCTTGCATAAATTATTCCCAGCAAAAACTCATTAGTAGTGGAAGGAGTCTTTTATGTGCTGATGGGTCATTCTGGCTCCCTAAACCTGAGGAAATCCATTTTTCTTTGCTCCAGCCCTTCAGTTTAAAAGTTCAGTCCTGGGCTCTCCGACTGCCTTTGTGGTCCGCTTGTCCCACTCCAGGTGGTTCAATAACCTCGAGAAAAGACATTTAAAAAATCATCCAAACTCTTCAAAGCCACGATGATTAAACCAAAAGATGTTGAAGAGAAGCTGAGGCAGCTTTTGCACTCCAGTAGCCTGTGAAGTCCCAGCGTGTTCGCTCTTGTCTGCTCCGGCTGGGCCAGGCTGGGGAATAACTGGGAAAGAGCACGCTGAGCCTGACCTTTATCGCTCCTGCTGCCGTGAATAGGAGGCTCTGGAGCACTTATTGTGATTGCAGGGATGTCATGTGGGAGGCTAATCCCGGCACAATGGGCTTCACCCCTGGGTGCTGCAACAACAGCGAGCGGGGAGGCGACAGAGAGAGCCCGTCAGGAACAGCCAGTGCTCTGGGTTCGTGTTGTTTGCAGTGTTTCAGCAAGTCAGGGTGGGAAAGAGTCTTTTTATACACTCTGTGTATTAGCTCAGAGATCTTGCAAAGGCTTTGACAGCTTTTGCCACAGTTAAAATACTCTTAATGTGCTAAAACAAAGCAGAGCGAGGCCAGTTCTAACCCTCCGAGGGCACCAGGAGCAGCCTTGAAAGATGGTGGAAGAAAAACTTCCTGACGTCAAATAACTCCGACTCTTAGGGCTCCAAAGTAACAAAATGGAGTTTCCTAATCTGGACTGATCTGTACTGCAAGGCAAATATTAAATAACATTTGTTATTTCAGCTCCAGAGGCAAGTGTCCTGTTGAATAATGATGCTGATAATGTCTTGATGAACAGACTGGGAGCACAATGCTTAGATACTTTTTCTATATCAAGCTTTTTCTGCACTAAGAAATAGAATAAAAGTTATTGCCTTTTCTTACGAATTTTTCTTGTTTCATAGTTTTGGACCATCTTGACTACAATGCCCTAAAATGCAGCCTCTGATGGCAACAGCACAGGAAAGCAACAAAGAGAAGGAGGAGAAAGTCTTTTGTTCAGCAGCCTGGATATCTCAGCACAAACGAGATAAGTCTAATTATGTGTCTGTGCTGCTCACAGAACAGGCTGATTGTTGGCACTGGGAGTGCCTGGCACCAGGGACTGACAGGCTGCCCAGTTTGGGGGCCAAAACTGCGTGTGATCTCAACTTTGGGGGGCAACATCTCTGAGGGGCCAAAGGACCAGGTGATTTACCTAATACCTACTAAATGAGGTCATTCAGCTGAACTTGGAAACCACTTTTCCTATGGCCTTCACTCATACCCTATGGGTTGTCTGATTCTGTGTCACATCCTTCCCTGTTTGTTGTTGCAAACTCCCTACCGTTGAGGTCTCTGCCTCTCAAATGTGCCCAAAATTACTCAATAAGGCAAAATGTCACGAAAGGGTTGGAAGTGCAATCCCACAGAAGATTTTCTGGGTAAAATTCAGCTTTAAATGACATGAAGCAAAAACATGAATTGCTATTATTTTACTTTTTTTTCACGTGTTTAGCAGCAGTAGCACTATGTGCTCCCTGATTTCCTCAATTGCAGTGCAGGTTTACCTTCAAAACACTAAGAACTGGACAACAATATTTTCTGGTTCACTGAACAAATTTAAAAATATTGAAATATTAAAAATTAAGAATTGTTTTTAGCAAACGAGGGTATAAAAATAGTCACACCACAGCAATCTTTTTATTTTTCCTTAGTTTTGATAAGTGTGACACAAGAAAGCAAATTTCAGTGTTACCAAATCAAGGAGAATGTTTACTATTTGAAAATGAAATATCATGAAGCTAATACTCCTTTTGTGATACCGAATTGTTTTAACAGACCAGGTTGTTAAATGATTGATGAACTCATTGCTAGAGCTCTGGAATTCTCTTCCAGAGGACTGGCTTCTGCTCTTGCCTCTGTTAGTCCTTAGTTTTGATGCTTCTGTCCTGTCCTGTCACTCCACCTGCTTTTGACCACTCTGTTGAATGTCTCCTTCTTGTTCTTGGCTTTGCCTTTTACTATTTAGCCAGATCCTTTTAGAGTGGTTCACCCTCTTCTGATGAGGCTCCCTGATCATCTCTCCTGATTGCCATTATTACAGCAGTCCTTAAGGACCTGCAAGATGTACATTTTAACATAATACAGCGGGATTTTATTAATTCTAATAAATAACAGAAGCACTTGCTGCAGATGAGTGCTTTTAGCAAATGAGGGTATAAACTGCTTTCAAAGATACCAATGAGAAGTTTGCTATTGATTTAAATTATATGTTGGTGTGCAAGTGCTTATGATAATGTGCTCTAGGAAGGCAATAAATACCACATAACATATTCTGGGTTTTTAATAAAGACTTCTTAATATATAGGCACTCTTTGCAGCTTTGCTGTTAAATCTTTCAGAGGAGGAGGATGTTCTGTGAGTAATTTAAAATAATTTAGATTTGTGGTATCAGTGGTAGTACAGAGTTCTTTCTTTCTGTGCTCCAGTTTGCTTCCCCTATTTTGGCAGCAATAGTTTGCAACAGCAATGGGAACTTAAGGGTGTCACTTCTTTTTTTTTTCCCCCAGAGTGTTGTTTAAATAGAGGGTTTCAGATTTAATTTACTTTGTAATGAAGCGAATTAAGCTTATGAAATATGAAGGTGAAACATATTGTGTTTTAAAAAGCAGAATTATCGTTTACTGTTGTTAGATGAGAACCAGCAGATGCTCTCAAGAGCGGTTCCTCTTTCCATCCTGTTTTCCAGCACAAACTCTTCTGATGCCAAACCCCTCCAGCACTTGTATGTTTGTCCACTGGGATGTGGAACAGTATCTTTGCAGCTGGAAGTGGAAGGGCTGTTCCTAACCTTGAATTATGTTAGTCCTGAAGGCTTTGCTAATTTTCTCTTTTAAAATAACAATAACCATAATATTATTATTATTATTATTATTAATAATAAAGATGTGTTGTTCTGGGGTAGTTCTGTATTTCATATTTTTGTTTGTGTGTCTGGTACAACACCAGGAGCTGCCACCAGTCTGAACTCTGTTGGTCAGAGGCCAAAGGAGGGCTGTGTTTTACCTGCCAGATAACTTCCTTTATTCCTCAGGACTGGATTATCTTGCTGAGCCACCTCTGTTTTGCCATGGCCTGAGCCTGGTGAACTCAAGGGCCTTGCAGATATCCAGGACAAGGAGAAGCCCAGGTTTTTCCTGGACATGCAGCTCATCATCCACATCCACCGTGGTGTCACTGGTCCCGAGGGGCAGCCAAGGACAGAGGTGAAAGTGGGGGAGGGAGGGGGATAGCTGAACTTTGGCATGTTAAATCTCCTCACTGAAGATGTTTTCTGTGATAAAAGCAGACCAGGGCACTGTGGATAATAAAGCTGACCCCTTGACCTGTATGCACAAAGCAGCTGGAGCCCACTGCAGGGGCAAGCAGTGCCCAGAGCCAGGAGAACCTGGAGGTGAGAACATCACCACGATTTATGGAGTCCTGCTGCTAAAAATGACACTTTCATAGTCTCAGCAGGATTTTGTTGTTGTTGTTGTTGTTGTTTTGGTTGCTTTTTATGCTGCTGTGAATATGAAAGCTTGGTGCCTGGCCAAGACACAGCAAATAAATGTGAAAAATACCCATCTCATTTGAAGACTCTGTTAAACTTCTCCCTTGGCCTATGGACAGCAACATTTAACCTTGCTTATACTGTAACTAAATTATAGTTTATTGAGCAAACTGTAAAGGTAGAATAGAGAATTTCCATCACATGAAAGAGGATGCAGCAGCACAGACCATTCACATTTCCACTGTGTTTTAATTTCCACTTAAGGATTTGTTGTCTGGTAAAATACTGGTTTTGCATTACTGCTCTTTAAAGTTCTGACAGCCAGTGACAGACTGATTTAAAACAAAGGGTTTCAAATCAGGACATTAAAAAATGTCTAATTTTAAGTCACTGGTTGCCCAGCACTGAATGAGAAAGTTATGGGAATTGAGCTGAAATTGTGCATGCATATGAAGTACACTTGTTTGTGTTTGAGATTCTTCATGTTCACATTTAGGTGAAAGTGAGGGAAAAGTATAGAAGACACTCCATGGTTCTTTCTCTTGTTTGACAGTTGTGGATTTAAATGGAATTAACTTGAAATTATTATGTAGTTTTTTAAGATATTCAATAATATTGAAAATTTAAAACCATAATATTTAAAAATCACAGACAGATTTATTAAAGAAAAGGAAATGTGGCCTAATGGAAAATGAAATGTGACTGGATTTTTCAGGTTAGTGTAATCCTACAGGATTTAAACCAAGAGAACATTCTCTTTTCTCATGGGGTCTTGGGTGGTCAGAAGCTGTTTTGTCCTTCCAGCAGGTTCTGGGCACAAGGCAGTGACTTTGTTCAGTTCAGTAGTGGCAGTAAATGTAAAATGCTCAAGTATTATTTCTACCAAGTTTGTCATAGACTGCCATGAAGTTGATGTAAGTTTTCTTTTTGACTGGATGAAAAGTAAATTAAATACATTTTTCAGTATTTTGTTAGTTGCTCAATATCCCAAATCAGTAGCTTGAGCAATTGTAATGGTTTTTCTTATTGATAACTGGTATCCTTTTGTAGATAAGGATAGGTAAGATTAATTTTTATACCATTTAAACCTAACCAGTGCTTCTGGAAAGGCCTGGTGTTTTGTCCATGAGGAGCAGAAGGTGTTTGGTTCCCATGAGCATTGTGGTCATCACACTTTCTGAGCCAGCCTGGAGCTGCTGGGGCTTGGCTGAGTCTGCTGAACACATTAATTTTTGTGCTGGGTGGTTGGAAGAGGAGATGGAGGTGAAGAGAGAGGCTGGGTTGTCACTGCCAGAACCCTCCACCCCCAGCTCACCTCCAGGAAAGGGCTGAGGGATGGACTGGATGAGTGTGGAGCACAGTCTGAATGCCCTTCATTTTCATAATTAGAAATCAAAGAAACTACTCCAGCCAAGTTCTTCTTGTGTATTACCACGTTCATCCCCACCACTTGCTCAATAAAACCACTGGGTCTCTCATTATCTGCAGTGTAGCTGGGCTAGGACATTGTCCACAGAACTGTCAGCCTGGCATCAGGTCTGGCTTTACTCTCCATTTGAATGATGACAGGAGAAGCAAACCAGTAGCTCTGTGTGCCTTTTGAAAGCACGTTTTTTTCCTGAGCTGTTTCAGAGAATGGCTTTCAGCATCATTTAAACACTAAGACATCTTAAGAAGACAGATGATGGCAGGCCTAACTGGAATTTTATTCTAATTTATTAGTGGCTTGTTTGTTGGTTTTTGTGTTTTTTTTTTTTTTTTTAACGTAATGGGATGTCTTAATCTGTTTTCTCTTCTCTTTCTGTTGTTTAGAAAAAAACAAGACCAGCACTGTGTTTTCAGTTCATCAGTATAATATTCATGTGTGCTGCAGAGTTAATGCTTTAGAGAGCCAGAGGAGGAGGAAGAAACAGAGATAACTCACACGGAAGAGAATAAAAGATATTTTGGACCTGGATTTGCAAGGAGATGAGGAGTCAGCTAGACAGTGTTGGTACAGTTTGTTCCAGATGACAGGAACGAGAGACAAGAAGTTTGGGCGGGGGCCAAAACGTCTGATGGGGCAGCAACAAAAGCTGGTGCTGCAGCAGTGCAGGGAATAGAGACACATCAGGCTGTCTGTCAGAGAGATGCTGCTTCATAAACTGATGAAAAACAGTCCCTGGAAGTTTCTTGGAAGGTGTTGGGAACTGTGTGAAAATACCAGCGGTGTGGTGATGTTCTGCTTTGGATGAAAAGGCAGAATTTTTTTTTTTTTTTTGTGGCCTAAAATAAGAATTTGTGGATTTTGGGGGGATAAAGAGGAGTGTTTGGAAGGAATGCTGAGCAATGAAAGAGGAAAGTGTGCAGTGTAATGGAAAATGAGCAAAGTGAAGCTATTACAGACAGTGCTGTAATCAGAGGTGCTGATGGATTTAAGGGCAGTTGACAAGGGATGAAGTGGAAGGCAAAGCTTCGGTCACCTGGTGGCAGTGGGTGAAAAGGAGCCATGATTTAACCCAAAGAGTTTGAGGAGCAGTAATGGGGTTATTCAGAATGATCTCCCTCTGAATCAGAAGGTGTTTCCAGCAGCAGAAGAGGTTTTGCAGAGATGAGCAGCACTGCTGTGTCAGCAGCGTGAGGCTCAGCAGTTGTTTTGGGAATTCATGGCTTCAGTTTTCTTTACAGCTTTTGGCAGCAGTGAAACTTTGAGTGGTCACTGCTGCTCTGATGGATGATAGAGAAGCCTCTGTGCTCTAGAATTAGTGTTCTGAAATGCAAGATATTCCAAATGCCTCTTTAGGATTTGATTGATGTGGCTGGTTTTTATATTTGCCCAATAAAATATATTACACCCCCCACTCAGTGTTTTTATGTCACAGGTGTTTGCCTTTCTCTGCACCGAGGTTTATTCCTTTCTCTGTGGGTCTGGATTTCTAAAGCTTTGAATCCTGCACAACACAGTGCATACATAAAGTTTATTTAGTTTATTTTTATTGTAGATATAAAAAAAAAAAAGTATTTTGTGCCTACTTTGTTGTAAGTACAAATTCTATTGATTCGTCTCCCATTGCGGAGATTTTCATTTATTACCACTTGTTTATCCTTACTGGTTTTTAAGGAACTCAACAACTTATTTAATGAAGCATGAGATGTGAAAATGTTGCACATTGTGGATGTCTCCTGATGAAGAAATTCTGCACAACACACATGAAAACAGAGGCAGAAGGGTGAGAACTTTGCCTTTGGGAGGGATTGACTGTGCATGCTGGGGTTGGGCAAGTTTTTGGCATCGCTGTTTGAACCGAGCTGATGTCGTGGCTGCTCTCTGGTCACACAGTCACTGTCAGTGGGAGCTGGCAAAGATCAACGTGCCCTGAAATAAAAGTTTGGTTTGTTTTGCCATTAGGAGAGTGTTTTCATGTGACACTGCCCTGGCTCAGAGCCCTGGGCTGCGTTTGGGCCCTGTCACTGCTGGGTTCCATCACAGAGCTGTTGTCACGCCGTGATCGTCAACTGAGACCCAGAAAATCCCACACTGTGCCTTTGGACACCTTTTCTTGTCACAGTGTCCCAACCCTAACCAGGTCAGTGGGAGTTTTGTCAAAGACATAAATGGAGTCGCTCTTCATTCCCTGGCTTTTACCCTACAGTCATTATTCCAGCCAAAATCCTAGGGAAGCCACTGTGCCTGGCATGGCTCTGCTCTGCCAAATCAGGTCCTCCTTGGTGTTGGATGTGCAGATGATATTTAATATGAATGTCTGCTTCAATACAAATGCAGAACTAAATGTTTGGCCTTTGATTTAAATGGGAATTTTTCCATTGATAGAAAGCAAGCCAGATTTGTCTTCCAGAAAATGTTGTTAATGTGTCTGTGACATGTGTGTGGTTAAAAGGATTATGAAAATGCAGCTTGTTTTCTCAAGGTAGAGTAACCTTGAGATGTGGGGTCAAACTTTATTATTGTTTTTAGCTGCAAGCAAAAAAGTAAATGTTAGATAATGAGTGATCTCCTGACTTTGAATTTCTGTTCACCTCTGTAGAAGAAAGAACATGTAATTGTACATGTTGATTAAGAAAGAAACCTTGCCTTATTATTTTTCTTCTTCATTCCCAGTAATTGTGTTGCTTCTTCTGAGAGAATTTCACCTTTATGTCACCTTAATTTTGAAAGCTTCCAGAAAGATAACTTTGACTTTTTCCTTTGATGGTGCTGAAGAAAACTGCAGCACTGGAACATTTTTGGAACAGGTTAGGAAGGGCTACATGGTCATGGGAATGAGAACTGGTATCTCTTATAATAATAAATACTGTAATTTAAAAAATTCTAGAGTCTCTGAAATGGGAGGGAAATATAATAACTTTGCCTTTTGGGGGTGAATTTCATTTTACACATCACACTGTAATGGGATGGACTAAATGGTATTGTTTATTTTTAAGGACTCCACAGGTTTTCTTGAGCTTTGAATGAACTGCTGAATGTTCAAATTCACCAGCTCATTATTTCTACACTCCTTCCTTTCAGTAACTTACAGTCATGACCTTTACTGAATAAATCATTAGGAACAATCTTATTCAAGTGGGACAGTGTATCACAGTGTGGTTCTAGCAAGTTATAAAGGAGCAGGTTTTGTTTGTTTCTCATTCCTGTAGGTAAAACATATCAATTAATAAGCACTCTGTTGTTTATGCTTTGCTGCTTAATGAAGAGCAACAATGAAACACCGGTGAAGGGAGAAAAATGTGACTCAGAGTGAGGGGAGACAGGGAAAAGCTCTTCAGAAATAATAGTTAAAGCAATAAAATCATGCTCATAGAAATCTGTGTGCAGATTTCTAAGCTGTGGTTTCTTGGGTGGGGAATGCAGTGGCCAGATCACGTCCTGCAAACATGAATTTGAAAATCATTCAGGAAATGTTTGACTTTTTAAGTTCCTTTAGGTGGGATTTAGTTACCTGGGCAGGCTGGCAGTGGAAATGGAAGTGTCCAAGGCCAGGTTGGACAGGGCTTGGAGAAACCTGGGCTAGTGGAAAGTGGAACCTGCCCATGGCAGGGGGTGGGACTGGATGAGCTTTAAGGTCCCTTCCCACCCAAACCACTCTGTGATTTTCTAAACCAGCAGTTGGATTGTGTGATCCCAACCATTTCTGAAGGTTTCCTTGGCCAAATAGCTGGATAGAGACCTCGGTTCCTCTAGTGCTGAGTGCCTCCTTTTCTGGTGTTTGGGGTTTCTGAAGGTTGGTGGGAAGTCTGGAAGGCTTGTGCTTGCTAAAACACCGATCTTCACCCTGTGCTTCTGGAAACTACACAAACTGTAAATGACAAAGTGTAAAAGGTTAATGGAACAGGGAGCACAGGCTTTTCTTCAGGTTACAGACCCCACCTGGAGTTCTGTGTCCAGCTCATTCTGCCAAACTCTGCAATCACTTTTACCAAACCAATACTTTCCATTGACTTTTCAGGTACTATCCCAAATGAGTATTTGTTTCCCTTTCCTTGGGACTAATTATGGGGTGGTGGTGGTGGTAAAATCCAGGGGTTTGCTGGTTTGGTTCTAAAGGCTCCACCCTTTGGTTGTTTTCCAATAGATTAAAGCATTTTCTAGGGACACATAGTCATGTCCTTCCAAAATTTACCAAGGAAAGTTTGTCACTAGGTGGCACAATTAGACTGTATTAGTACCAACGTTTCTTATGATTTGTCCAGTTGGCTTCTTTCTGTTCTCTAAATACCCCTTTGATTACACTCAGCGTTCAAAAATACCTAGATGTTACAATAAATTATAATAAATGCAATGCTTTTGAATGATTTTGCAGTTTGATTTTTGGTGTGGTTTTTTTTTTTTTTTTTTTTAATAGCAAGTGTTCTCTGCTGGACTTCAAAATTGTTTTAAATATTTGATTAATACTGACTTTGGATTTGACATAAAACCTGCTCATTTTCTAAAGAGTATTAGAAGTATTTTAGCATTCAAATTTTTAGATGCAAATAAAAAACATGCTGTGCCCCTTTGGTGTTTTACAAAGATCTCTAATATTCAGATATTACCTTAACCACATGTGCAGATTGAGATATTTTTATGTGAAAATGCCTTTTCTTGTCTCTAAATTTTTCCTATGAGAACCCCTAATTCACAGCCACAGTTGAGGATATTTAGAAATCAGCTTTTTCCCGTGAGGGCCAATTTTAAATCTCTTTTGTTTTGGGACAGGAGCAAACTGCCACACAGCACGTGGTGGGTGGCTGTGAGCCAAGAACATCCTCCAGGTATCGATTAAAGGTCACCAGCCCTGAAGGGGCTTTTACTTATGGTCCAGTTATCCCTGTGTTCACCAATAGAAAGTGGCACAGATTTTAAATTATAATGAAATGACTAATCCAAGGCTTCCTTAGTTAGATTTTTTTAAAATTAAAAAAATAAATAAAAAAAAGGCTTTAAAATGTGTTTTCTGAGCAAGCACGAGGGGAATCAGATAATTTTACTTCAATACTCAGGTTAATTAATATAGTCTATAGTTATTCTGTACATTAAATTAAAATTACAGTAATCTCTTGAGTACTAACATAATTTTTAAAATTATGAATAAAATGTTACTGATTTTCTTCTTTTCTTATTTTTTAAATTATTTTTTAAACTCTTTTTTCTTTAGCCAAGTGCTGGTTGTTCAAGGTAAGCAGGTGGAGAAGCATCTGTGTACTTTTTATGTAGACTGTCTCATGCCTTCTGGATTTAGCAAGTCTGTGATTATGATCCCAGAAATGTTTCTGTCAAGGAAAGTGTAGACATGAATGCTCTTACTTAGACAGGATTTGTTATTGAGAATAGATTTCTTCTCAGCTGTCTGAACAACTTCTGAAGTTGTTAAAAATGGCTTTTGGAGGTGCCCAGTAGGATGAGGCCAATTACAGGAAGGGTATTCTTAACAGCAAGAGTAACTTCTATAAGTGGGAGATGCTCAGCTATGAGGAAAATAATATGAAAATCATTAACAATGAAATAATAAATACTTTTTTTTTTTTTTTTCCCAAATAAACATTCTCAGTCTTGCATAACATCTGCTTGGAACCACCAAGATACCACCTGAAACCACTTCAGGAATGAGTTTTTTACCAGGAGCCTTTTGCATTAAATCTCCAAGCTGACGTTGCAGTTGTTTTTTCCACAGTGAAGGAGCGCTCTCCTAAAAGGTGAGCATGTTTTTATAGATGCTTTTAATGCTTAAAACTGATAATATTTTAGAATTGTGTGGAGACTTAGATGCAAGTAAAGTAAGCTCAAGTAGATTCACTTGTTCTGAAGCAAACCTTGCAGAGCTGAGATTTATTTCTCCACGCATTTGTTACAAACCTGCAGCTTCTCAAGGGATCAGAGCTTTCTGGACATTATTTTTTTTTGTTGAAAAGTACTCCTGAACACTTTGCCCAGATCATACCAGGCAGCATCTCATCTCTGCCATAACCTGAGCAACAGGATTTCCATTTGAAATTCTTGCTCATGGCTGAACGGGAACAACCGTGGAGAATCCACTACAGAGGTAGGTAAATTGTTCCAGAGATTAATTACCCCTGTTAAAAAGGTACACCTTGTTTCTGGTGAATACTTCATTAGTTTCAGTCTTCACTCAATGCATCTTGCTCTGGTTTTCCAACCACCCTGAGGAGCTGAGGTGTCAGCAGCGGGTTTTGCTCCCTGTTTGGACACTTTCTACCTGCTTTTGAGCCTTTATATTTGACACCAGCACAAAGCAGAAATGTCTTGAGTAGTTTTGCTGTGGGTATCTCATAGACATACATATAACATATATATGTGTGTCTCTGTGTATAAATACTCATGTGGACTAAATAGAGAAGGAAGGACAGGTTAAATCTGAAATAACTTCTTCACCAACTAGGTTTTTTTTCCCCAGTTTATTTCTAATTAACACTCCAAATATTTTAATTCTGATTTTTCCAATCATGTCTGCATATTCCACACAACAAAGCAGAATAAGTTTCTAATTTGTATTCAGCTGGAAAATTGTTCTATAAATCAGAAGAGAAGTCTTCTCTCTCCCTTTGGTGAAGTACAAGAGAATTCTGTTTAAATGAAGCATGCAATTTTAATCAATTGTACCCTAAAAAAGAAGACAAACAGCTGCTGCTGGTTAATTGGTGAATGTCTCCACCAATGGACTCATCATTTATTCACTGCCTTATATCCTGGAAATAAAGGTGTTCTCGCCATGCAACAGCACTGCCTGCACATTTGCAACTGAGCAGCTCAGAGAACACATGGAGAATTTATTTCACAAGACAAATATGTGACCTTCACCCTCCCAGAGTCATTGTTTTCATCTAATCATCACATTTCCTGCGAAAAGGTCAGATCTCCTGTGTGAAGCCAAGGGACAAACATATTTAATCTCTCCAGCTAAAAGGCTCATTTCTTATTAGAAATGATACCAAACTGTGAAGATTTTCCCCACTGTGGAAAAGGGTTCTGGGGTAGAACCCTTTGGTGTTTTCCAAAGAAGGGACCAAAAGAGGGTTGGAAGGGACCCACAGAGGTCACCTGGTGCAGGTTTTGGCTCAGCTCAGATCCAGACACAGCAGGGCACTCCAGGCCTTGCCCAGTGGAGTTTTGGAGCTTTCCAAGGGTGGGGATCCCACAGCTCCTCTGGGTGGGCTCCAGTTCCAGTGTTTGACCCCTTCACTGTAAAAATAATTCTTTCCTCCCATCAAGTCAGAATTCTGCCATCCTTCAAGGTGATCACCACCCATCCTTCCCCTGTGCACCCAGGGGAAGAGTCTCTTCATCACCCCCTTCCTTCCTCTTCTCCACAGCTCTTCATTTACTTGTATTTATTTTCCACCACCTCTCTGTTACTTTAGCTTCCAACTCCACTTGAGGGCTGGGATTTTATCTTCTCCTTTTTCTGAGTGCTCATTTTCAGGCTTGCAAACATTCCCAGGGAAATAACACAGTGAAATACCAGCCTTCAATCCAACTTGACAAAAGTTTGAGTGTTTTATTCTTCTTTCCATTCTCTTCTCTCTGGTCTTGTTCCCTTCTGGATCCCCTTTTCTTTTCAAGTCGTTTTTTGCAGCCACTTGTGCTCAGTTGTTCTGTGCTTATCTTTTTCTTTTGCCCTTGCCTCTGGGTTTGTTCTTCGGATTTTGGTTTTGCAGCTTGTTTTGTTTGAGCCTTCCTTGTCCTTGTTTCCCCTCTTCATGCTATGGCTGTGAGGGGCCTCTCCACGTGATCCTGGGACTATTCCAGTGTTAGGTATTTAACTGGAAAATATTTGCTTTGGGTTACCTGGCTGATAAACACCAAGAATTTAAAAGAGCAAAACCTAAAAATAATTTTTTTTTTTTTTTTTTTTTTAAATTTTTTTTTTTTAGTAAAAAAAAAAGGTATAAATTAATTGACAACTAAAAGGATACAAACACTTCACTTGATCCTATTTTGTTTCCTTTAAAAGGTTTTAAAGGCAGGCTCTGGATCCATTTCTGAGTCTCTGAAAATGGCAATATCTGAAATATTTTGCCATAATAATGATCTCAGATCTTATCTCAACTTTGAATAATCTGTCATGTGAAACACACCCAACTGAGAGGTGTGGAAGGAGCTCTGTAGTTGGAGTAAATAAACTGGGAACTAAATTATATCAGAGCATTGTATTATGAGAAGTGAAGATTCACCATCTGCAGCAGTGGCATAATCCTGTACAAATAAAAGGAATATGTTCAACTATTTTTTGGAAAAATTGCTTTGTGCCTTTCTTTCTATAGGAGAAGCAATGGAATGGGGAACAAGTCCATTGGCTGTTACAACGTAAAGGCATTTTCTGACATTCTTCAAGGAGGGTAAGAAAATGTTCTGGGCTAAAAGAACAGATTTAGAAGTGTTAAATAGCTTTATTATGTTATTTAAATGTTTTAATAACGGTGTTACACAATGTTCTGTGAATGTTATTTACATTATAATTGCTATTATAATGTTAAAATACCATAAATGAGACTCTATTGCACTTCCAAAATTCAATTATCAGTGTATCTGCTATTATATCAGGCTTAGCTATTGTACTGGCAAATTTTATCTAAACCTTACTCTGCAAGCATCCATATTGAAGCAAAACAGGGCAGAAGAATGGAAGTTTAAAATACTTAGTGAGGAGAGTGAGAATCTATTTTGTATATGATATAGAGAGACCATGTGGTATACGAACATTTCTGTATATAGAGAGTCATATGAATATCTACATTAAAAAAGATAAAGTACTTTTTATGTCGTTGCTTTTTCCTACCTGGAGATTATGATTTATAATCTATTTTAGAACATAGTTAAAAGCCATCTACTTAATTTTTGTCTTGGGTGGTCTGATACTTCCCAGATTTTGCTGTAGGTGTTGGAAGGTGAAAACAATCCCGTGCAATAACCTGCTTTTGCCTCATCCCTGAGCACTGAGCATCGTAGGGCAGATGCCTTTGAGGTGGGACCTAAAGAGAAGGAACTTCTGTTGTGTTAATTCTTTATGGATTTCTGAAAGTCTGTAGGGACTTGGCTCTAACCAACAGTGATTTCCCCCCTTCACTGATCCATGTATGTACTCGTAGGTTTGCAAGGAAAGAAATCAAAGAGAATTATTCTCTTTATTTAAAAAGTTGAAAATGGCAGTCCTGAGCTAGATTCTGACAGGCTTCCCATAACACAGGAGCACTGCCAGGTAATCAGCAGGCACCTCTCCTGTGTCAGACCTCCCCCCTTTTTGAACATTTTGTGAAGAAAACCTATTTCTCTGTATTCAAAATCAAAGTTTCACTGTGCTGTGTGTCGTCCTGATTATCTCCCCACGTAACCTGGAAGGAGAATGACAGGATTTTCACTGAAAATCCAGTGTGTAGTCAAGTGCCAGATTCTGTTTGTTGGAGGTCAGTTTTGAAGTCCCTTTTGCTGAAGGATTAAAAAGCTGCAGTGAAGGAGCCCAGGCAGGTGAGTTGGCCGTGCTGGGAGTGCAGCAGCACTGGTTAAAGGCAGAACGCTGAGGAGAGAGGGAGAGAACTCTGAATTAAATTAATCTGCATTAGGCACTGCTTTTCTGCTACAGAATTTAAGGAATTTTCAGTAGACCACCCAAATAATGTCACTTCAGGCCCAAGGTTCTGTAGTGGGTGATTATGACTTTTAGGTGATGTTACAAAACGTCCCCTCCATCCTGCGGGTCGAAGGAGCTCAGCCAGGGCAGCTCAGAAATGACAGATCCCCAGCACAACGACTTCTTTTGGGATTCAGCAGATGTCTCTTCCTTCAGCTGTAAATCCATCAAAAAATCCCTGAGTGCTGATTGCTGCATTGTTTGACACCCATTCAGCCCTGAGGGTTGGCAATCACCGAGCTGATTTTGGGGGGGGGAGGTTGATAAAAGCATTGTTGGCCTCCAGCAATCCCGTGCTCAACACCTGTGTTCCTGGAGATGGGTTTTGTGAACTGCCTTTGATTTTTCTTCCCTGGGCTCTGGTCATCCTCAGAAGTTATTTCTCCCAAGGGTAAATTGGTATTTTGGTAAGTGGTGTCATATTTGGTGAGGCAGTCACAGAGCTTTGGGAGCTCTTTCCCTTGGAGCCTCCGTGTGTCTTCCAACTGCCTTCTGCTGATTTTTCCCAATGTTTTGGTAACTAGTGCTGGTTTTCCTAGGCAGCTTTATGCCCCAAAGGCAGATGTGCTGCCCTGCATGGAAATTTGATAAATTTTGCAGGAGGGAAAGGTGTTTCTTGATTTCTTTCATGACCTGTCCATCATTCCTGGACTGCTGAATATATTTCAAGAACTGTTGGGGTCGCCTTTTTGTAAACATTTTCTTACACAAATTGTCCCCAAGCTTGTGAGATTTCTTCTGCATTCCTTGAAGAAGTGGATGTTGTGATTTACTGTCTTTGCATGAAAAAACCTGCTTTGTGTGCCGTGTTTTCATCTCTGACAAAGTACAAATTTGCAACCGAGGAGTCAGGGTTTGAAACCCTCCTTTCTGCTTAAGTGGCTTAATTTACATTTCTACTGCACATTTAATAAATCTATCAATGTGGTATAGAATTATTACATCAGTGACTGGGTAAGCCAGTATAATATTGTTTTTTGAATTACATTATATTTTGCTATATCCAAGACAACAAGCCTTTTAATGGGAGTTTAACCATAGTGTCACTGACACATTTCCATGGTGGTTGGTCTGCTTGCTGGTGGGATAAATACACCCTAGTACTGGGGAAAGCACTGTGATAAATATAAATTTCTCATTTAGAAGTGGGAAAAAAAGGCAAAATGAAACAAAAAAAAAAAAAACACAGCAAAACCAAACTATAAAATTTCATTTATCCATAGCTGGAACTTGGTTTTGAAGGGATCGACAAAGGAAAGTTATTTGGCCAAGCACTGCATTGAAGACTCATTAATTGAGAGACTCCTACAGGTTTTTTAATTGTAATCTTTGAGAGATAAATGGAGATAATTAATCATCTCTCAGAGCTGGGTCTGACTATAATGCAAAGAGCTGAAAAAAAAAGAGAACTTTCTCTGTACAGATAAGTTTTCTGCATCAGCACAGTGAGATTTTTGGAAGAGCTGCCCAGATATCAGGGCAAAATTCTCATTCCACTGAGAACTATATGTGCTAAATTTGTGAAAGCCATAAAATAATATGGTTGTTTTTAACAGCAGGAGGCTGAACTCGATGACCTCAAAGATCTCTTCAAGTCCTGTACTAATAAATTTTAGGATAGTAGTGGAAGGTGTCCCTGCCTGTGACAGGGGGGTTGCAAATGGATGAATTTTAAGGTCCCTTCCAACCCAAGCCATTCTGTGACATATATGTATATAATTACTATATGAAATATGTAATATTACATGAGAGGTGCTGTGGTACCATGCTGAGGGACAGGACAGACATAGTGGCAGAGGATGTCAGCTGAAACTCATCTGATATTTTATTAATTTAAGAAAATAAGTAAAAGAATAATCCCTGATGAGCTATTTCTTTAGCTGGAGTGCTAAAACATCGCAGGCTTCTTTTCCAGTATTTTTATTCTATTAATATATTACCAAATTCTTGTATTTGTTTTTATTTCCCAGGATGGTTAAGGTTTTGAGAACCAGAGGGACTTCAAACCGAACGAAGCCACAGGGTGTGGATGGAGCATCTGAAGCACAGTATCCAATAAACAGGGAGACAGGACGGGAGTGCAAGACACACACTTGTTAGGCTGATGTTTTTATACTTCAGTCTGTCCCATCCTGTAGGTGCTGAAAGTCCACTGACCACTTGCCAGCAGGCAGGAACTCAAGCAGGAGAGGTTTCTGGCAGGGCAGGAGGAAAAGCCCCTCTCACCATGGGGATGCCAAACAGAGGAACAGGGAGCTCAGAGAGGTTGTGACTCCTCTTCTTCCCCAGACCTTTTCAAATCCCAACCAGATAAATCCCTGAGCAACTTGATCTGGCTTCAGAGCTGCCCTTGCTTTGAGCAGGAGTCGGGCTAGAGCTCTCCCGAGGTCCCTGCCAGCTTTTATGGTGCTGTGATTAAGGCAGTCGGAGACATTCCGTGAGGAAAAGGTGCAGAGATGAAGATCTTAACATTTATGCTGGAGATAATGGTTAACTCGAGAGCTGATGGAGACATTAAACAGCTGCTGGAAGCTGTTCCAGGCACACACTTGGCAGTGTTAAAGCACTATCAGAAAGACCTGTCTGCTGGTTTTATTTTAGTGTTTAGTGCCACTGGCCTTCAGCAATAGGTGACAAACCTCTGAGGAATAAAATCATCTTAAACACCTTTGCATTTTAAGTAGGAAAGGGGTGTTTTAAGAATTTACCCAAGGAGAAGGAAATCTATTTTCAGAGCCACACATTGTCTCTTTTGGAATAGAGACATAAATCCAGGTTCTTTAGGTTTTAATAATTTCCAGCTGATGTCTGGGAATATAAAGGTCACACCCTCGTTCCAGAGTGGGAATTGTGAATTCAGTAAGAAGAGGAGACATTTGGTGTGAAAGGTAGGTACTGTAATGACATCCCTTTTCTGAACTAATAGATGGTAAAGGCAATAAGAGAGTTGAAATTTAAATGTGGATTTCTCAGTGTGTGTTGCAGTGCTTGTCCATCCCTTCCCCTCCTCTGAAGGGAGGCAGCTCTTCATGGGGTTTCAGAAAATTCTTGGAAGTGCATCAACCTCTAAAAACATATTTATGGTGTTATTCCTTATCTTCACAAGGTCAAGTATTTTCAGATCTCTCACATGTTAGAGTTAAGTTACCACCGGGACACTTTTATTGGTCAGAATTTACAGGGTATTGAACACATTTAATTTTTCACATTGATAATGATGACCTGGGTTTGCAGCAGAGTAATTTCCTTTTCTTCTGTATTTTTAATAATGATGTCAGCTGCTTTTGCTGGTCACCTGGGCACGATTAAGTGCCTGAGATCAACAGGTGCCTCCTGGGAGGGCAGAGATGAGGGAGGTCACACCACTTTTCACTGCAGGCAGAGGACACAGTCCTGCTGTGGGATGGATGGTTGAGGATGGCTGTGATCACCAGAGATATTTCATCTCCATGTTTTGCAGCAAAGGCAGCGTTGTCCCAGGTGTGAACAGGTTAATTTTTATGCTCATGTTAGTCCTGCACTGATACATTCCTGAATCCTTTGGGCAAAGGAGTGCTGCTGCTTAATGGAAACTCATTTGCCCAAAAGGATGGTGGTAATGCTGTGGGCTCAGAAAATTGAAAAATGGTGTAAATGACTGAAAAATGGAGTGGTTAAACCCCTTCTAATATCATGGCAATAAATAGAATAACCTCCAAGTCTTTAGGGCAGTGAAGCTTCCACTGTAGTGGTTTTGTAATTAGATTTATTCTCTTTAGTTATATTTAAGTAATGGGAAAATAGCAGTTCCTTAGTAGGGAACAGGGTATAAGGAAATGTTCTCATTAGCATTTGATACAGGATAAAATAGAGAGCCTTCCTTGCTTATAATGAGCACTTTTGGTTTTAATGAAAGTACAATATTTAGTTTTATTTGCGGGTTTCTATGAAAAAGGATTGTCTGGTTCTGGATTCACAACACAGACACAAACGTGTGTAAGCAAACAAAATTGGACATATTTAGCAATGGCTCAGTAAATATTAGCAAATAGATGGTGTAATTTAATCAGTGTGGTTGCAGCTGATAAGGTGCTGAGGAGCTCTGATCAAGCCTGCTGGTGGCTAAATGAGGAGCTAAAGATTTAGAGAGAAGAATTGATGGATATAAAGTTATTTTAATTGGGACTGGGGGAGAACATAAAGCACCGAGAAATTAAATTAGTGACCTGTAAAACAAGCTTAGATTAAAAAAATATAATAAATCAGATTGATGGAGGCTTCTGCAGGAGAGCAGAGAGAAGGGGCCAGAGAGGGCTGGGCATGTGTTGGATAAGCTGAAGTTTTCCTGATGTTTTTCTCAAAGGTGGTGAGGATAATGTGTAATAAATAGGCTGTGCAATAATGGGTGTGTAATAAATGTGTAATAATAGGTGTCACTTAAAACTTGTGTATTGTGGAATAGAGTTTAGTCTCGTATTCCTTTTATGGAACTGAGGGGGAGGGTGGGTTTTCTCTCCCCTTATGAACCCTCTCTCTTCCCAGGGCTGCCTTTTTTTGGGAGCCGTGAGATGTGATGAAATTCTCCACCCCTCAGCTCCCATCTTTCTGCTCCCAACATTAACTATTGGGCATTTGTTGTCTTAGTTCTGGCACTTCTTTGGGGTGAGGCACAAATGTTGCTTGGCTAACTTTGGAAGAGGGAAGGAGAATGTAAACTGTGGAATTTGGTGCCTGTAGCAATGCCAGCTCTGGAGAGGAGGATGGAGCAGAATACCCTCATTATTTACCAGGCATTACTGTCCCAGCCATCAGTAGATACCAGAGTTTCTGTCTTAGCAGCTTTAATGCTGCTGGATATTTGTTTCTCCAGGAATTTCATGGTTAAGGTGCTCACAATGTTATAATTTTTATGACATTCACTGGGAACTGCAGTTCTGTGGGGGACATTGCCCCTGGACAAGTTCTGCCAGGGGGAAACGTGTCCTGAGAGGTGAAGTTTGGAAAAACTCCTGCTTTGCTGCTGCTCTGAGACATTTCTCTGGACTTTTTTTCATGCTGTTTCCAGAATGTAAAGGGCAGTGATGCTTTTTGATCCTCAAAAGACAAGAGACTTTGAAGAGAAAGGGCCCGATGCAGGACAGGGCCCCTCCAAGAACGGGGAAATAACCTTTCTTCTTTAAACTTTTGCCCATTTTCTTGTTGTTCTGTGGTTGACCTCAGGCTGCTATTGGAGATGAATATCAATGGGAAAACTACCAAATTCAACACATTCTCCTGCAACCATAATGTTTTTATTGTTCTTATGTCAACATCCTCTGTGCTTGGAATAGGCACGTTCTGTAGGAAGGGTACAGAAGTTGTGTGGTATCTGACGAGATGAGCTCTGTTCACCATGAAAAAAACTGCCAAATTAATTTTTTTATCTGTATTTAAAGCATCCTGAGACTCTAAGTTCTATACAGTCACTCAGAATAGAGATTCCTTTGACTTTGATTACCATTCTGTGTCATGAGCTTCCTACAGAAAAGTTGTGGCTTATTTTTTGGTGTGAATTTCTTGTAGCTGTACCCATCCTAATGGAGTCAGATGATGATTCTCTTTACTTAGATGAGTTTCTGGTGGCACTAACTGGGCTCCCAAGGAGCCTTTATACACACAAAAAACAATTGAAAGCATCTGTGATTAGAATTTGGTGCCTGGAGAAGAACAGGCTTTGCAATAGTAGTTTTTAGGAAATTGTCTTCATTGGCTGAAAAGGCAAAATAAGAAGTGAATAAGGTTAAGTCAAAGTTCCATGAATAACCAGACCTTGCTGGAAAAAACAGGCTTTGTTACAGCCCTCAGAAAGTTCAGAACGTTCCAGGTAGGGGGAATGTCAACAGTCAGACCTGAGGTGATGCTCAGGTGTTGCTTCACAGAATGAAGAAATAAAATCTCAGGGCATTTCAATGGTGAAGTCAAAGCTGTAGGAGAAGAGAAATCTGAACTGGGAGCGTATTGAGAGTGTAATTCATCTATTGCAATCAATCCATTGAACTGTCTTTCCCTGTTATTTATGGCAGTGCTTCTGGAGATTTACAGTGTGCATCTGGGGGTTGCAAAGCTGCGTGGCAGAAACTAGACACAAAGTGGGGGAGAAAATGAAGAAAAGAAAAGATTCCTAGGAGAGGGTTTTATAAAATCCTCCTCTGTGAACACCTTTAAGGTTTGATGGGGTATTTGAAGGGCTAAAAAAAAAAATTAAAATTAAAAAAAAAAAAAAAAATTTCTGTGCCCCAGAAAAATTTGTGCTGCTCTACTCTGGGGCTGAAAGCTGACACTGGGAATTACTGAAGTAGTAAATCTGGAATTTGGCTTTATCCTCTGGCCTGGCACAGCAAATGAGCTGTGCCAAGGGTGCTCCTGGGGACCTGGGCATCTCCTTGCCTGCAGAAGTGCCAAGTGTGCCCCTCTGAGCCAGGCATGGTGCCGCCCTGGGAATGTCTGGAGTTTGCATGCCTTGGAAAAACAAAGATAATGCTCAAAAGAACAGGCCTGGCTGGAAAAAGAAGGGGAAAAGAAGCTCATTCATCCAGAGGATTTAGCTAAAATTGGCCAGGGGAGCTGTAAGTCTGGCAGAAAGACACGGGAGCACAAAGGGGTTGCAACAAAATGAGAGAATGAAGGACAGGAAAACAACAAAAATGGGAAAGAGGGAATATGTGAGGAAAGGGTTTGTTGGATGTGGAAGGGCCAAGGTTGTGGAGACTTTCTTGAAGGGAACTGAATAGCAAAATGTGAATTTGTTTGGTTTAGGGCTGCTGAGGGTGTTGCAGTCTTGGGCCACAGGGAAGGACACCCACACTTGACACTGGAAATTCAAACTTCAGAAGGTTCCAAGCATAGAAATCCCATTAAAGCAATTGTTCTGTAGTTTGTTATGTCTTGCTGAATATTGGAATTTTATGTAATTCCCTGCTGTAGTAAATACAGAGGATTTTCTGCCTCCAGAACTGTGATTTTTGTCTAATTTAGTTTACTAATTTAAGGTATTAGTTTGAAGGTAACTGGAAAGGAAGGAATAGCCCAGAGTGCATCCAAACCACAATTTTAGGAAAAAGAATTGTAAACACTGAATGTATTAACTGAGTGAATATATCTTTCACACATTCCTAATGCACTTCAAAATGTTTGTGATAAATAAGGAGTTGGATTAATTTTTGCAGCTTTTCCTGACCTGTGTTTTTATATAAATATCTGTCTCATTCAGACTACCTAAGAATCCTCTTAAACCACCTATTTGTTGCAATTTCCAGGCTACTGGGCTTTTCTTACTGCCAGAATCAAGTTAGTGGTTTCTGCACCAGCCTAATGGCTCTGTGCTGGGCTCTGAGTAGCAACAGGGGTATTAAAGCACTTTGGTGCTTTAGGTTTTGTTAAAACCTTAGTTAATAGTTTAATTCCAGTCAGCAGCACCCGGGATTACATTGGTATAAAATGGAGATTATACCTTTCAAACAGGATTAGGGGTTATTTTTCAGGATGTGCTCCTGGGTCTCCAGGACAGAGCACCCAGAGCTGCAGGTGCAACATCCAGCTGGAGGGATTTTTTGCTCAGGGATTTTTTTTTTTTTAGGATTTTATTTCTGCTGTTGATGAGTTCAGACAGTTTTGAGCATTATGGTTTTCCTTTAGGTCTGTAGTCAGGATTGGGGCCATGCAGTGTTTGTGTTGGCACGAGCTGGGGATCAAAAGCTCTTCCAAAGTGCTCTTCATCAAAATTAAAGGTGTCAGTGTTACTAACCAGAGAACTTGTTCTCTGGTATTAATAATCCTAGAGTAATAATCAATTAAATGCTAATCTATGCATATTTCACGCTGTAATGTGCAGGCAACCATCAGACACAAGCTGTGGTTGAGGTGAGGGAACACAGAATTCCTACACCCCGTTCCCAAAGTTTGCAGTGTGCAATTACCTTCTGCACAGTCCTCCCACAATGAAAATGCAGTGCAGTTTGTATTAAAATATCAACATTCCTCACCAGTTTATAGGAATTATCCACCATCTCTCTCTTCTTGTGTTATCAACATGACCTCCTATTAAAAAGGAGTTGCCGTAAAAATATAATTTTTGGACACAAGTCTGAAAAGGTCATCTAGATCAGATTAATTCCTAATTATTTAATTAATTAATAGTAATATAATACTACTAGAATATTTGTATTCTAGCTGCTGGAATAACTGAGGATAAACTGCTGTTAAAAATCAAATAGCTGAGGTTAAAGGTAGCTATCACTCCCTTTTTATTGAGAAAAGGAATATTCTATCCTTTTTACCTTTCAGTATTATACTGTGCCCCTGGAAGACTGGAAGTTTTCACATGAATAATCTCTGCATGGAGATTTTCTGATTCTGGGTTTACTTTTTTTTTTTTTTTTAATATATTTCCTTTTCCATTTGTTGTGATTTTGGTTTGTTTGGAACTTGGTCAATTTGTTGGAGTCAAGAAGAAAGAATTGTGAGAAAAATTGCTATTTCCCAGCCCAGAGATGGGTGCCTCAGATGGCTTTTTCTACTAAGGGAGTGAAAATATGAACACTAAATCTCAGTTAGATGTTGTAACTTGCCTGTTTTACCTCTTTTATTCAGGTTTCTGGGTCCTTGGCACTCTAAATTATGGAACTGAGGCATCTCCTCAGTGGGTTCTCCTGTGTTTTAGTGCATCCATGGGGTTTGCAGACTCTGTTTTCTTATAACAAAACCCTCTTGCAGGCAGAGGAATTAAATGTAAAAAATTCAGGCTAACAAACACACTTCTTGGCATTCCCCTGAGGATATTACAAACTGTCTTTAAGCTGCTGGGAATTAAATGCTGAATTATTTTTTCCCTTCTCTGCTGCTTCCCTCTCTTCTTCAAGACCTCTTTTGCTTTCATGACTGCCCCTTTGGTAAGCAGAAAATTAGCATTTCTTACCCAACCTTGTTAATACTCATCTTTAAATTTTCCAAGGAGATGCTTCTTTATTTCCAATCAGGAGCTGCTCGTGCAGCAAACTTTTTTTCAGCTCTAGAAGTGAAGAACACGTTCATGTTGTTAAGGCATCTCGTATTCTTACAGAAAATTAGGCTAAAATTGACATGTTTTTGTAAATATAGATATGTATATTAGTTTTTGGTTTTCAGAGTGGAAAAGTAATTTACAACTTTAATAGGGAAGTAATCTGATATCAGTGATCTGAGATATTTTCAGCCCCATTTCTGGAAATGGTACTTTTATGTTAACTTGTTTTTAGGATATCACAGGAAGATTTTTTTTTCTTTCCACTTTGGAAAATGAAATGTTGTAGTGCTGCCACAGCACCTTGCTCTGCTTTGAAATGGCCATCAAAGGTGGCACCCAAGGACCAGACCTACAGGGACACCTGTGTGTCAAAATATAAAGTGAAAGGTGCCCCTGCCCATGGCAGGGGTTGGAATGAGATGGACTTTAAAGGTCTCTTTCAACCTGAACCATTCTATGATTCTATAACTTGAGCACTTTGCAAGAAGAAAACCTCTAAAATTGTCACAGAAACGTTTTACTTTACTGGGGAACATGCTGCTATCTCCTTGTGATATTACTTTACTGCCCACCTCTTGAGTATTGCTTCAGCAAACAGAAAAAGGACCATTTTTCTGGTCTATGCTTTCATCTATTCCTTTTGTTTAAGTAATTTTTAAAGTAGAAAATATTTCTCACGTTCCTTGTACTTTAAGGTAGCATCTGCAAGGAGGGCTGTTAACTCAGCATATTAGAAACAGCAGCCAAAACCTTCCAAAGCAGCACAACAAGCTTCTGGAAACCCATTATTGCTGCTGGGGATTAAAAAAAATGGTGGAAAAGAGTCTGGAATGCCAGGCCAGGTCGGATGAGGCTTGGAGCAACCTGGTGTAGTGGCAGGGGGGTGGAACTGAGTGATCTTTTAGGTCCCTTCCAACCTAAACTGTTCTGTGATTCTATGCCATAAGGTATAATTTCTGTGATTTAAAAAAGTTATATCAAGTAACGTCAAGATTGCAAAGTCAAATGTTGAGAAATGCAAAATTAAAGCTGCTTTTTTAAAAACAAACAAACAAAACCCCCAAATCACTCCTCTCCTCCAAATCAAGCATAATCTCATCTACTGCATAACCAGGCATTTGTTTTCTCCCCACAGGCTCATTCACACATAAAGAATGTAAAATAAAGGTAGCACTATGTGTATATTGCTTGCATTTTCTGCAGTGTAAAGGGTCTGCAGGTAATGACTCCCCTGCTCTTGCAAATTTGCCAAAACCTGCAGGGCAGAGAACTGGGAGCTTTATAAACTTGCTGGCACGTGGGACTGTATTTAATGCGAGGCCATTCAGTGCCAGACACTTAAAATCTTGAAGTGACCTGTGTAGGGCACTTGCCCAAAGCCAGTTCTGGCCCGGGGAGAGGCAGGGAAGAGACTTCTGTGGTGCTGAATTTCTGCTCTGTAATCCCTCCCACAAAGCTGCTGGGGGGGACTTTCTGCTTAATGGCACTCACTTTGCACTCTGGGTTTACTAAATCCTCTCTGAGCTCAGTTTGGGTGCTCTCAGCTTGCAGGAGAGTCAGTGCAGCTAATGGCTTTTTTCCCTCAGTGGGATGTTTTTCGTGGTTTAATTATACCCCTTTGATTTAGCAAGCTTCTCTTTTTCCAGTTCTGTTTAACAGAAGGAGAATATCCTGGAAATACCTGCAGATAGAACCATCAGTGACATGCCAGTGAAAGGCACAGAAAATCTGTGGGATAGAATTTTTAGGTTTTGCTACATGTCCTGGGAGCAGGGAGGATGTACATGCAGAAAGATTTCTCTTAGCACGTTGGATTTCACGTTGAGGAAACTTTGGGAGACTTAAAATTTTGGGTAATTAACCATTTGGGTAATCGCATGGGCTAAACACCAGATTTAATTAGAAATACATTTATTGAGACATAGAACTTGAGAATGAACAGATCTGGTGTTGGATTTTCTGTTTGCTGGGAGATCCTACTAGAAGTGCATGTGTAACTTTAAACCTGCTGTGTTGGTTAAAAAAAAAAAAAATCTCTAATTCTTTCTTTCAGGGAAGAATTCTTTCCCAATATCCAGCCTAAACCTCTCCTGGCTCATCTTGAGGCTGTTTCCTCTTGTCCTGTAACTTGTTCCTTGGGAGAAGAGCCTGACCCCCACCTGGCTGCACCCTCCTGTCAGGCTTTTAATTTCTCTCTCTTATAATAAATATTATACAACAATTATTGCCTATAATTTATGGGGCATCTTAAAGTTTTGGCAACATGTGGTATTGTTACATGGAAGGATGGTCTCTGTGCACAGTGAGTTTTAGCACTGCTGAGTTTAGAAAATGATATTTTGTGGAATGCTTGGAAAATAGATAAAGAATAAATTTGTTGGCTGCTACAGGGTAATTTATAGTTAAATTAAAAAAGGCTGTTATTTGATAGGAAGTTAATATAAGAGAATATTGTGTGCCCATATGACCAGAAGAAATTAGAATTGAAATGAAGGGAAAAAGCTCTACAGCTCTTTCTTCTCTGAGCTTTTGAAAAAGCTTTGAAAATATTCCATAAAATTAAAAAAAAAAAAAAAAATATAAAAATCTTGCTACTCTGATGATTGCTAGCTTTTTAAAAAAAATCTAGGAATACTAAACCCAAACGATTTGATGGGGACAAAGATGGTAAATACACAATTTTCCTTTTGTTTGCTGCTTATTTATTCCTTTTCTTTGGTGTTAGGTGCTTCCTGTTCTATTGATTAACACGATGACAGCAGTGCTTCAGGGACAGCACACTCTGTTCCTGCCTTGCCTCTGGAAAGGGAGCTTGGCTTACCCAAGGTAAGAGGCTGGAATGAGTGTGTGGGAGAAGGCAGAAAGGAAGAATCAGCATGAAAAGTCTCTTCCACCAAGATAAATTGAGCTCCATAAAACACTGAGGGTTTAAGGGTTGATGTATCTTAATTATTAAAGGTGATTTAGAAGTTTAGGAATTTATGATGACGGGACTGAAAGCCTGTGCTGACACAGATCCTGCAGGTCCACGCAGTGAGTAGAATTTCACATCCTGGTGTATCCCACAGTCATTTGTTTGCCAGGAAGTACTTTTTGTTGGTGTCAAGTAATGCTCATTTTTACAGGATGTTTGTTTGAGTTTTGCTACCTTTGTTTCAGATAAGGAATTTTTGTTTTCCAACCACTAGAAATCTTCAGGTTTAGCCATGTCTAAGATTAGATAATGCTGTATATTATACTGTAATTCTTAGTCATGTGCTTTTAACTGTAAGATGAAATTCCTCTTCAGGGCATAACCCGTGTTTCAGTGGATTGTTTTAGAAGTGTTAATAAAGATTTAAGATTACACAACAAATTTATTACCCATTAATTCTTTTTAGGATTTAAATTATTTTTATTTATTTATTCATTATTTTTATTTATGATTTATATATTATATCTATTTTATATATTATATTTATTCTTGTATATTTATATATTATTTATTATGTATCATTTATTATATATATTATATTTATTCTTATATATTTATATATTATTTATTATGTATTTTTTAATTTATTTATTATTTAAAATTTAAAAAGAATTAATAGGTAAAAAATTTAACACATGACTCGGTGTTGATGAGATGGCTGCTTGCATGACAGGGACAGGGTGCCCTGCATGGATATTTTTATTTTCTAAACTTGTAAGACTTCCCAGGTGGGTCATGCCGAAGTTTATACATGTGCTAAGCCTTACCTAAGCAGCTGCCACTTAATTCAGGTGATGATGCAGATAAAACAAACTTTTAGATTTAATTTCACCACCTTCTTTCGCTCCTCACAGTTTCATCTTATGGTTTTCAGCAGGTAGGTAGCAAAAGTTTTCTGATTCAGCACCGTGACTTGTCCTTCTAAAAATGGGAGTGTTCAACTGAGCAAACTGAGATCACGTGGCTGCTTCAAAGGGAGACATCCCCTCGCTGCCCCACTTTGGATATAAAGAAGAAATTAGTGTTTTAAATCCAAAAAGGTACATAAAAAGCTTCCTTTTGGTTTCACCTCCATTGGGGTGTTTGCATCCTCCTGTCCTGGTGATTCTCTACACATAAAGCCTCTTTGTTGCTATTAAGAGTTGCTTTAAGAATTGAAATACTTTTGTGATACATTTCATTTGTTATTCAGTAACAAACTAACCTGGGGTTTATTTTGCTTCGTGCAGTTTATCAGTAAACATGAGGATTATGTTGCTGCAACGGGGAACAACTGGGAAAAAGAAATACAATTACACTTCCTGAATGGAGATAAAAGTTTCTATCAATGCTTTTATTTTTTGCTTAGAGAAACAAAAACTACAAGCAATGAGGAAACCATAAGGCAATAGTTCCTTCTCCCTCTGTTTCAGCTGATGTTTGAAAATTGTTGTCATTCCAGCATGGGTGAAACAACTGTGTTCAGCAGTGCTACTGAGAAGGTTAGGAAGAGATCAGCACAAAGTAGAGATGAATTATTTTCTTCCATGTCTTAGGATAACCAAAATACACATTTTGATTCGAGAATTAAGAAACCCAGAGCAACACTGTAGAAGTTTAAATACAAAACAGTAGTAAATATGCAAAATACAGGTGATAAGCAGAGCGGTGAGGCAAAAGAAATAAGTATAATAGTTGAGTCTTAAAATGTAATTCTCTGTAATTCTTTGCTCCCCCCCATACCTGTAATGTGTTGTCAGTCTGATCAGGACAGTGATGCAACAGAGATGGTTGAATTGAATAAGCAAAGCATCAAAAAGGAGGTGACAGTGGGAGGCCTGATATCTGCATTAATACGTACTGACCACGTGGTGTTTGAGGAAAATGAGGTTAAAAAAAAATACAGTTTTCTGATATACAGTACTTTTTCAGTGAGAGAACTTGTGAATGCATCCTCTATCAGCACAGGCTTCTGCACGATTTCAAACAGTAACACGAAATTACAGTACAGAGTGATCCTTTGGCTAAGTACACGTTACACTTCTTTGTGCAGATATCAGGCATTTCACTGTGTTCCACGAGAGATTTTTTTGCTTTGTACCCTGACATATTTATTCCAAAGTTTGTTCTGAATCACTGAGATTGAGTTGGTTACACATTTGATTTATCTGTGAGTATCAGCACTCCTTGAAGAATAGACCAAAACTAAAAAACCTACATAGGACCAATAGAGCAGAATTATTCAAGTTCAGTGAAATATTAAAAAAAAAAAAAAAAAGGCTTCCTTTTTAGGAAAACTCAGCTATGGTAAAAATATCTACTACAGTGCACTGCACTGTAATAAATATTCAACATAAATTAATAATTTACAAGTACCTGAGCAAGTATACAGAGCACCATAGCACAGCACAGCACCAAAGGCAGTAGCTCAGAATTCTTAAAAATAATGCTGTTTTAAACATTAAAAATTCTAAGTATTGTCATAGAAATGAACTCCAGCTGGAGTTGAAAGATAGTGCAAACTTCTGTCTTCACTTTTTAAAAACAAAGGTGTCAGGTTTTCCAGTCACTTCACATCCACAGTGTTGCTGGACCTGGATACCTGTGGTAGATGTTTGGGAGCAGGTCTGTCAGAAAGAAAGAAAATTGCAGGTTATGTTACTTAAGCTCTTTACTTCTTTGGGTGCTCATCAATTTTGTACCTGTTCAAAAAATGCTGCTTAATGTTGCAGAATGCCAGTTGGTTTCCAAAAGTTGTAGTAGTCAGCTGGAAATGTTATTACTTTCAGAATATCTTACTAGAATGGACAGCCAGGAGTTTGTAATCAAAGTCCCTTCTTGCAGTCCTTTTGCTAGAAATATTAGGAGACTGTACTGATTCTATTTTTAATGTTTCTAATTAAGCAGAATTCCTGTAGCTTAAAACACCTCTTCTATCTTCCTTGGAGCTCACTTTATTCAAATGAAATGTGAAGAATATTGGGGAAGAAAACACCATGCTCATAGTTATTCCATTTCCTGATTACTTTTTTTTTTCAAAATATATTTTTTAAGTGCACAATCTGTGTGCTTTCTGAACATTTTGGATATTATTTTCAGATGACAGAAATGGGAAACGTGTGAACAGGAAATTGCTTTGGTTGGTGCTCGATCAGCCTTCAGTTCTCAGTCGAACTCTGCCAAGGGTCTGAAGAGGACATTTTTGGGGGGAGATATTGTATTTATTGGTGAGGTTTTGTTAACATATAGTTGGGTACTTACAGTCAAACCTTCATAGGTGGTGTAAATTCTTATACTTATGGAAGTCAGAGCAACTGCGCTGCTGCACTCCCAGTGGGAACAAGATGATGTTGTGGAAGTAAATAGGACATGGTTGCTGTGTGGCTCTGAGCAATAATTATTTGAGACATTTTAGACGTGTTTGAATGAAGTGCTGTAAATCAAGGCATTTGTGGGGACTGACCTTGCAGGAGTGACGGGAGGCAGAGCCTTTGTGTGCCCAGGCACGGCCGTGCAGGAGCTGCGCGCTCTGGTCAGAGGGTCCGCCGGGAGAGGCTTCCGAGGAGGGCTGGGCTTGGGGGGGTCCTGTGACAAAACAAGGTCGTGTTAGTGCTCAGAACTGACACAACACCCTTAACACAGCAGCAACAACTGAGATAAATTCATAGAATAGCTGGTTTGGGGTGGAAGGGACCTTAAAGATCATCACCATCAAGGACACCTTCCACTAGCCCAGGTTGCTCCAAGCCCTGTCCAACCTGGCCTTGGACACTTGCAGGGATGGGGCAGCCACAGCTTCTCTGGGCAACCTGTGCCAGGGCCTCCCCACCCTCACAGTGCCTCATGAAGGTAAACTGAAGATTATTTTGAGGCAGTTGTGGCTATACATCTTTAAATGAGTAAGCCATGACTTATTTTTAATAAGGTGGCACTTATATTTTAAAACGAATGTTTATTAATATATTTTAATGATTTTGTTTCCCTTCATTCTTTATTCTAGAAATAGAGGGCGCATCTCTCCTGGCGTCAATGATTGATTGGTGGTAAAAGAAAACAACGAAGATAAAATATATACCTTTGTAAAAGCTGTTATATAGAAAGATGGAAATACTAGAAATCACTTTAAAATGGAAACTCAGATGACCACAAACGCAAACTACTCCAGTCTGGTTTGGATTGGTAGCATCTGTGGAATTTTTTTTTTATTTTTTTTTTAAGAGATGCTGCTGTGCTTTCATTCTGTGGAATTAAAGGCTTCATTAATAAAGAACAGAAGTCATCTGCTGTCAGATGGCTCTTCTGGGTGGTCCTTGAAGCCCTGCAAACATGGTAACATGTCTATTTGTGGTCCTCATTATGAAGAGCTGGGACAGATTAAGTGGCTCGCTCGGGGCACACAAAAACTCTCCAATATATCCCCAAACTCACTTCAGGCCTTTCTACTCTTTGAGCTGCATAGCTGCACTTTTTCCAACGAGTTTCATTCTTTATTTTTCAGTTTGCCATAATGATCATTAGTAAAATTAACCAAAAGGAAATAAGCAGAGCTTACAAGCATAATCTAGTTAAAAATCTCCTGCACGTCATAATCAAAACAAGCGATCAGAGCACCAATGGCTCATGAATAAAGTACTTTCCATTATTTGTTTTGAGCATCCCTTTGTTTTCTTACATTTCGTGGCAAATGTTTGCTGTTTCAAGAAGGAAATGCAGGCTGACTATCCATAGGCATTTCCATAAGGAAGAAAACACGTGAGCTCAATAAATCTCATTTACAGTCATTTCAAATTTGCCACAGACCACATTTTGAATTGCATGTAACTTCCATCCTCTTTTTAACTCTCTGCACAACTGTCACTAGTACTTGAGGGAGTACAGGAGGGTCTTTTCTATTCTTTGTGTGCCACAGGAGAATACAAACTGATCCAGCTTTGTATGTTATCAGCTGTGGGAACTGGCTGGAGCCTTTGAAGACGGTGGCTGTGCTTCCCTGCTCCACCTCTCTCCTTTGTCCAAGCCACATGCAGAGCTTCAGCCCCTCAATACCAAGAGTTTAGGGATGGATTTCTTTGTCCAGTCTCATATTGAGAACTTCATGCACTCAGCCTCTGTGTTTGGGGCAGTGTCATTTTAAATATTGCCACGAAAAACGTAACTCTCATATCGAGCAGCTACAAAGACATCGGGTGCAGGAAATTTCTATTCTTTTCACTGATTTTTAAATAAGCAACTGGAAGAATGTTCTTGCCTGACATGCAGTGGGTGAGAAGGGGGGGTTATTCCTCAATCTGTTTAGGCAGGAACTTAATTTCTGTGTCTAAAGCCAGGCTGAGGTGCCAGAGGAGAGCTGTTCCCAGGGGTAACTGAGGCAGAAGGAGCAGAAGCTGAGCCCAGCTCAGTTTTACTGCAGAAAAAGTAAAAGCACAAAGCTGCCTTTCCTGCAGTTAGGGATGAGCTGTAAAATAGGTTTTGGTAAGAAGATGATGACAGTATCAGAGGAGCCACCTGAATGCTAAGAGGAACAAAACCAAGAGGAAGAGATAAAAACCAAGGCCTGGACTGGACTCATGGTTAGGATAAACCTGCACCTTCAGTGGTGCTGTGCTGATTTATGCTGACTGTGAATCTGGCCTGTAAATAAAGTATATCTGCCTTGCAAGAGCATCTAAAAGAAGAAAAAGCTGTTTATCAGTTTGTTAAATATGAAACTTGGCAACAGCTCCTTTGCTAAAGAATTTTTGGGGTTTTATTTGGGGGTTGTGTGGTGTCTTTTAACTATTTTACTTACATCTGAAAGGAAATGTTGGGTCAAAATAATAATTTAATATTTCATTAATTTCTGTCTCAGCCATTAGAAGGGGAAAAGAGTTGTCTCAGAGTCTGCTGATGAAGTGTTGCCTCAGCTCTCCACTGCTCCAAGCCCAGAGGGGCACAAGGAAGCAGCTCATGTTTAAATGCACCTCTGGGAAGGGAGAGGCAGGAGGAGGCAGCTGTGGAGCCATGGAAGCTGTGAATGGCTTTGGATGCTCCTCTTCAGCACCACCCTGCAGGACTGAGCATCTGGAGGACGTTATGAATGTAGCAATGATTTCTAAAGTGATTCCTCTTGATGACCTGGTGGATTTGCTTCCAAGAGAGTGCTGAAGCAATACATTAATTAGTATCTATAGATACTATCCAAAGCTATTCTTAAGCTAATTTACTTCTTCCAGGATTTGAAGGAGTAAAATGGTTAACCTCAGAATAAAAGATTTTCTCCCCCTACAGTGTCCCCTCTGATATAAAAAGTAGCTGTTTCTGACAATGTTGAGATAATGGACATATAATTTTGAAAGAAGCCATTCTTATTTTTTCTCTGGTTGCCTTGAGTTGATCCCCTGTTTGTTTGTCCTACTTCTGTTTCCTGCAGCCACTGAAAATTGTGATACTCTGCTTGATGGAGTAACTGTCACAATTCAATTGAGCAGCCAAACCTAAAAGCTTTCTGGCAGTTTCAGACCTGTCAGTCTTTGCTAATGATAGTCCTGGAGATGTGGTATCCTCCCTTGCACTTTGTGTGGGATTTGGAGCATGAGACACTTAGGAACATGAGTTGTAGGGGAGCACTGGGCTGCTATGAAGTGCTGTGATTCTGGGGCAGGGACAGATGAAGCATCACAATGAGAAATGGCTGCTTTTTCTTGGAAAGCCTTTTCTCCATCTGTATTCTGCTTAGGAAACAGAAAAGCCCTTGCACTTAAAATCTTAACTTTGGTCACTGTGAATTATGCAGAATGTTAAAGAGGTAAGCACATGAATCATTGGAGCTAAAGACAAGCAAGACAAACCAATACTATTTTGGATTTCCTACAAAATTGATTTCAGAAAGAACCAGTATTTCCCTTTCCCTGAAAAGGGAAATGACCAGCAGGATGGACAAAAGGAGAAGAAAAAGCCTAAATACTTTGAAAGGAATTAATAAACTGGCCACAGTTGTAAAATTTGATCTAACCTGAGTGATTAAACATCCAGACTTGGAGAAAAATAAAATTATGTGCTGTCACAATATGCAAGCAGCCTGCCATGGAGCTCAGTGCTGCCTCATCGAATCACAGATTGGTTTGGGTTGGGAGGGACCTTAAAGCCCATCTCATTCCAACTCCCTGCCATGGGCAGGGACACCTTCCACTATCCCAGGTTCCTCCAAGCCCCATCCAACCATGCCTTGAACTCTTCTCTGGGCAACCTGTCTCACCCCTCTTTGTTTCTCTGTTATTTTTCCAAGCAATTTTTTAAAGCACTTCAGCACTGAGTCTCACAGCCCTCCCATCAATCACTGGGAAAGTGTCTCAGAGCAGCTCACAGGAGATAGCCTGGTGTTAACAACATTCATTTCATTTTAACCTTGTACCATATCCAGAACAGCATGATATCTACAAAGCAGAAATTGCTGGGTGCCTGGTTCCTTTGCTAAGAAACAACCACACTACAAATGTGACCAAAAGAGAGCAGCCACTGACAAGAAAAGGGACTATTTAATGCAGACAACAGCACAGACAACTTCATCTCCCCTGGTTATCGCCCTGAGATGCATCTTATTCAAAAAAAAAAAAAAAAAAAAAAAAAAAGGTTTGCCACCTCTATTTAAACACTGCAATGAAAGGGATGTCTGCATGAAATAGTGTGGGTAATTACCAGCCTGCTCTTCAGATCTGTGCTCTGGGAAAACAGAATGCAGTTCATGCACTCCTTGGCAGAGCAGAAGCACATCAAGCTAATGCACCTTTTTGCTCTTGCACATCACATCTGCAACTTGCCTTCCTAAACTCTATCTACTTGGCACCTCCCTAACAAACTGTACAGTTTCCTCTCTGGTTGTGTTGTGCTGGTGAGGTGAGCCTGCATTTCCCTGTCATATGGAAATTGCTGGCATTTTTGTGTCTTCTGAGTGGTGAAAGGAGAGTTCAGGATCCTAAATTTTAGGCTTCCAACCTCAGCTGCCATCAAGCAACACAACCACACCTCGTTTCTAAACTCATACAAAACATAAAGGAAATATTGTGGGAAGAGGGCAGCATGAAAGATGAGAAAACATTTCACTTCTCCTCACCACGTGCAGATACTCACACAGTAAATATTAAATAGAAGAAAATAAATCAATGCTTACCTGGGAGAACCTCAGAGAAGGGTTGGCTGGCAAGGGTCTTTCAGGCCCAGCTTGGTGGCCTGGCAGCTGGGGAAGGGGTGGCAGGACTCGCTGGGGTGTTTTTAGCGGTGGCAAATCGTGTGCCTTCACAGGGTTACTGATGTCGATGATCTGGTAGGGCAGAGGCCGTCTGGGGCCATCTCTCTGTGGAAAAACATCCAAACAAAAGCTGTAAACTTCAAGAGTTGACACAGAATTGTGGAACAGTTTGGGTTGGGAGGGCCCTTAAAAGCTCATCTCATTCCACCCCCTGCCATGGGCTGGGACACCTTCCACCAGACCAGGTTGCTTCAGGCTCCACCCAGCCTGGCCTACTGCTGCTTTAACATCCATCTTATTCCCTAGCTTTTCTCTTCTATTCTGTTTTTATCTATCTTTAATATCTCTGCAATCAGAGAAACAATTCACAGCTTCCAGTTCAACCACTAACCCTCCCCCATCCAGATGTTCTGGTGTAACAACTGGACATAAAAATATTTCTTTTCTGCTCTTGACATTGGTCTTAAACTTGGAAGCCATAATTTTGAAGCCTACATCTTCTCCCATTTTAGTTACTGCTAGCTCTACATGATATTAAGTCCATGCAATAATTTTATTATATTAAATTCTTAAATGAGATACAAAATACATAATATGAGTTCTCTGCCCCATCCCCTTGCCCCTCCCACCCCCAGCTGTTTTTAAAAACTATTTAGGGACTCACTTTTTGTATGGTTGTATTTTGTGGCTTCATGATGAGGTTTTTACTAACAGCTGTGGTATGTACATGATTAGGCTCAGATGAACTGGAAGGTCTTGCTGGACTCACAGACCTGCAGTACAAATATTTATTTGTTGAACCCAACATTCTGCTTTATAACAACTATATTTTTTTTAAACAGTAGCCTCTTCTCAGAATGAGATTTTGCAAGGACTTTCTGACTTGTTATAGTAAACAAGGACAGTAAAAATTGTCTAGTGCTCCTGCAAGAATAAAAATAAATATTGATTTTTTGGAAACCAGTAGTCTGTTAAATTAGCTTCTGCAATCTGTGGAAATGCAGCTTTGTAACACCCACGAGACTATTCTAATGAATCTAACATTTAAACAGTAATGACCTCAAATATAAAAGTTTCAGCTCATTCCAGTGAGTTTAGATAAAAGGCCACACAATGTAATGAAACTATTTCAAGCAAATGAAAATAAAGGCAATACTTCCATCACTGCTTAATGTTTTATCCCAAAAGAAAAGGGATATATTAAAACCAATACCTACATTATTTACTGGCTATCAATGAAATTAAACTAACCCAGGGAAAACATTGCTGTTAATCCTTGTTAAATATTTTTGTCAAGGCTGGCTCTCCCTAACATAGTCACACTGCTGTGTTTACAGGTTCTTTTCCCTGAGATCTATTAAAGTGTAATTAAGGAAAATGATCATACCTTAATTTCTCTATTGTTGTCTTCTTACTTGTAAACAACCATCTCATGAAAGTCTTCCTTTTCAGGTACGTGATTGATCCAGCAAAGATAAGGCACAGGATGGTTATCAACACTCCTATGGTCAAACTCTTATTATCTGCAACAAAACCCACAGAAAAAACTTCTCTCAAGATCCATCTTCACCAAAACCTGTTGTGGATGTGGAGCAGGACAGCCCTGTCTGGCCTGGCCTGGCTTTCTTTCCCACCCCAGCAAGGCAGGTGGGGTGAATAACCTGTAAATTAAGGACCAATCAACTCATTTCTTCTAGTTCGATGCCTGAATTGTGGCCTGTTTTTAAGTTATTTCTTTAACATTGGGAAATAATGGGTTGAAATATAACTTTGTAGGTCCAACTATTTTTTCTTCCTCTCTTCTGTTTCTCTTCTCAACACAAATACCTCCATGTACTCTCTCTCTCTGCTCCTGTGTTCACCTATGTCCTGACACCCCTAGGGTGACTGGACATGCGATTCCAACTGGAATTTTCTTCCTGCTGCCAGGGTGGGAGGGGGACAGAGGCTGAGAGGGAGGGAAAAAGGATCAGAAATGCTGAGATCAGGGTTTGGTAACGTTCAGACTTCCATGTATTTTGCCCCTCAGACACAAGCAGTGACCCACCTCCTTGACAAAGAGATTTTAGGGGTTTCATTTTGCTTTAACACCAGGCCAACAGTCTGCAATCTGCACTGCTGGGGCTCAGCCCAGGTGCTGTGGAGTCAAACCTGGAGGTGAGTGAGGAGCCGAGGGCTTTCCTTCGGCTCTCAGAGGGATGCTCTGAGCCCGGTGAGGGGCTGCAGCCTGCTGGACTTGCCCCAGTTTGCTTTAAGCTGCTTTAAGTACCTTGCTGGGACCTAAATGAGGCCCAGCAGTGAGATGAACCCTGCCTGGATGACTTGCAGCTGGAAGGGAGCCTCGCTTTGAGGAAGAGGTGAGCGGCAGCTCTGATGTGATACGATCACTGCCTGGAGGAGAGGATGTTGTGATTCTTCAGGACTGCTGACCTAAAAAAAAATGCACACTCCCACAGTAGGGGAAACTTCTTTAATCTTTGCTCTGGTAAACCTATCATCACTGGCTCTGGCTTATCCCAACTGATTCCCAGCCAGCTGGCTCCCATCCACTGGCCTGAGCTCACTGGGATGCTGGTGAACAGTCAGCACTGACTGAGCAAAGATGTGGGGCTTGATGGGGACCTTCCAGCACTGCAGAATCATGGAATCTTTAAGGGTGGAAAAGACCTCTAATATCATCAAATCCAATCGTCTAATGATAAAAATAATAAATCCCGGATAATGAACACCTCACCAAGCTAATAGGATGCAATTTAAATTAATTCCCTTCTCTACCTCAGAATCAAATATTTAAGGCTTCTCTGTAAGAAAAATACAGTGTCAAACGCATTGGTTTATTGTAAGTCAGCTGGGTAAAATCCAAGTGCCAACTGCAGAAAATTCCTCTGGAAATTTCCATATTTCTTTATTCACTGTATTATTAAATGTAGCACTCTCTTTGGAGAAAAATGGTGAAACTAAAACACTATATTAAACTAATGTTAAATAATTTTCTGCTGAACGGAAGTGTTGGCTTCCAAAACATAAAATTCAAGAATTATCAGAGCACAAAATGTAAGAAGTATCAAAGATAGATGCTTGTCTTTCCCAGTGACTTAGTTTTCAGGTAAGCTGAAAAAGGACTATAATGCTTTAAAGAATACCTTAAAAGGAAACATTTAACACAAATAATGACATTTATCCACTGCCTGACCATGGTTTCTTTGCTATCATTAAAAAAAAAAAGTTTCAATAGTGAAATCGTAATGTGAAGCTTTGTCATGGAAATGACCACGGTGTCATAAATCCAGTACTACAACTCACTGGTGTGTTGAGGAGAGCATCCATTTTGGTTTAGAATAGTATTATTCACGTGAAAACAGACATTATTTCCCATCAAGTTTTAGTTTATATATGTATATATGTGAGTAGATTGCTTGTCCAGGCAGTCACAAATCAGAAACATCCCTGATGAAACATCCCTGAAGAACCAAAGTTCCAGCACTCTGGGGAAAAACCGGCATGGGATTATCAAATCCCATAAACTTAGCAATGTGTTGAAATAATTCTTCCTGAGGTTGGCCAAAGAGGAGTAAGATACCATAACCAGTGTTCTGCAGACCCAACAAGGGGAGACTGAGACACAAATCACAGAAAATAATAATTTTGCATTTATAATCTTCGCAATACCCACTCCTGATTAGGAGCATACCCATGTGTGTACAGTAAGGGATTTCCATCCTGATACACCCAGTGGAGAACACCAGAGCTTGGCATGTCTCAAGGTGAATCCAGAAGCACTGCATTGCTCATCTACCATGGCAACAGGATCAGCTCGAGTGTGGGAGTCAGCTCCTCGTCCCCAGCTCCAATCAATACCACTTCCTGCCTACTGCAGCCAGCTACTAAACTTGACCACGTGTCTTGAAAAAAAGAAAAAAAAAAGAAATGCAAAGAAAAGAACCCTCCAGGACTATTCTGCCTTTAGTTATGCAAGCAAATTGATGCTCTCAGCCTGCCTGGGCTTTGCTTCCTCAATTCCCGAGCTGGTGCCAAAGCATTTGGATGAAGCCATTTGATTGACTGACTTATTTCCTCAATCTTGCGAGTTGGTTGCTTGCAAGATGACCCTTTGCATTTCCACTCTTTGTCGTGGAAGCAACGGGTAAAAAGCTGGGTGAGCACTGACCTGCCTGTCTAATGGGTCCACTGTCCACGCTGCCACCAAAGCCTGGCCTGTCACAGAACGGGGGGGCCCAGTCGGCCTCGCAGTGACAGTTCTTCTTGTTGTTGCAGACCTGCAAAACAAGACAAATGGCTGAACATCACAAGGATCACCCTTAACCTCTGAGAGCAGCCCTGGCTGATAAGGGCTTCTAATCAAGGCAGTGACAGGAATAAAATTCATAGAAGGAAAGATCTGTGCTGGTATCTGGCTGTTGGCAGGACTAAGGTGGGATGGAACAGCTCGGCACGGAGCAACAGGGATCCTAAACGAGGTTATTTATTTGGCAGGTAATCGTTGCAGTTGCCCCAGCTGACAACATCAATAAAATCAGGATAATCAGACACCTCTGAAGTCTTATTCTTTCTTTGCTTCCAGCAGCATTATCTGCCTTCTAACTTGTGTTCCTTCTGCCTTCACAGGAGCAGGAGTCTCCTCATGGTGCTGAAGCTGTAAAGCTGTGTCAGCCCACTCCTGTGCTATCCTGGGGCTTGCAACCAGCCTGTGTACTGATTTTTCCACTGCTCCAAGATGAACCAGTTGTGGAACTGGGATCAGAGCTGAGGAAACCCTCAGGGAGCTTTGATATCACACCTGCACTGCCTCTAAAGACACCATCCTCCCTCTTCTGGTGGTTTTAATCTGAGTTAAGAAACAGTTTGCAAGGCCTGATCTATCAAATGCCCCCTGCAGAATAAGAGAGCTCCAAAGGACTGGAGCCCATCACTAACATCGGCCTGTTCCCGCTGCACAGAGCAGATGGAGCCAATAGAGCCATGGATTTTTCCTCAGGAGGTCCCACAGTCCAAATGCTTCTTATTTCCTTTTGCTACCACCCAAGGAGTGGCTGTGTGCTTAATACAGAGGGTAAAGTTCTGTGCTGAATCGATAGAATATGTAGAATCATGGAATTGTTCAGGTTGGTAAAGCCCTCTAAGATCACTGAGTCCAACCATTAACCACTAACCCACGTCCCCAAGTGCCACATCTGCACTGCTTTTAAATCCCCCCAGGGATGGGGACTCCACCACTGCCCTGGGCAGGGGTGCCAGGGCTGGGCAACCCTTTTGATGAAGAAATTTTCCCCAATATCCAATCTAAACCTCACTGGCACAGCTTCAAGTTTTTTCCCCTTGTCCTGTCCCTTGTTCCCTGGGAGCAGAGCCCGACCCTCCCAGGGCTCCCCCCTCCTGTCAGGGAGTTGCAGAGCCAGAAGGTCCCCCCTGAGCCTCCTTTTCTCCAGGCTGAGCCCCCCCAGCTCCCTCAGCCCCTCCTAGTGCTCCAGCCCCTTCCCCAGCTCCATTCCCTTTCCTGGACAAGCTCCAGCCCCTCATTGTCCTTCTTGCAGTGAGGGGCCTAAAACTGAACACTGAGATGTCACAGTCACATGTAGATGCTCAAATTGATTTTAAAATGATGTTTTTTGGCTTAAGGCTCATTGTTAATATGGCCCTTAATTCTGTGCTAACCCTGATCATCACTGAGCTACCACCACCACAGAGAACCCACGGCACAGATTCATAAGTGGGTTTCTCAGTAAGACACAAATCAGTTCACAGGAGTTTGGGTTATTCTGAATATGCATTTTTCTGGCCAGGTCAGCTGGCAGGCTCTCAGAAACACAGTCCTGGCTGTGTCTGCAGAGTAATAAAACATCATTCACAGAGCCCAGACTGGCTGTGGTCATGTCAAATTAAAAAATAAGAGATTTACTTTTCAAAGACAAGAAGATAATTAAAATTATACTTTGCTAAGCTTTTTTTTTTTTTCTTTTTTCTTTCTTTTTTTTTTTAATCAAAGCTCTGGGAGTTCTCATTTAAAGTTCCACAAGGTCATTTTTTGCCACTCAGCAGGCACCAGAGGTTCTCCACTGTAGAGATTTAAAGATGCCAATCCAAGCTGCTGCTCATTCGAGCTCAATGATAACAGGCAGCACCATCAACACTGCTCAGTTTGTCAAATTCAGAGGGATAAAACAAGTTAAAGCAAATTCAAAGCCTTTCTCAGGAGAGGACAGTGAATTTCTATGGCTCTTCCAGTGTGGTTGCCACAGCTTTTCACAGAAACAAACAGCTCATCAGCAAATCAAGGTTAATAAGGCATAGCTTGACATAATTAACATTATCATAATATAAATTGGGTTTCAAAACACTGATACTAAATGATATCATCAGATTTTTCATCCTGCACCACTTTCATGCCATGAAACTCATCAATATGGTTGCCCTTTATTTTAATACTTTTGGAAATGCTTTTTCATTTGCCTCTCAATTCAAATGCTTCAAATGCTCAATTAAAAAATTTTAATTTCTCTATATCTATGGAGAAAGTGGTTTTTTTAAGTATTAATGGGAATTCTTCATGATGAAAGGTTAGACTTAAAATTGCTTTGAAGATGACAAAATTCCTTTGTATGACAGACTGTTAATTAAGGGCAAGATAATTGCTGCCTGATAAATATTTCCTGTTCAAATAAAAATAATGTCAGATAAGGGACAGTAGAACCAGAAGTGCATAATAAAAAATTATTGCACTGACTCTGACTTATCTATTACAAACAATGATAGATCCCAAAGCTACAACACAAAGTGATTTCTTGCCCAGTGGTTATGGACTGATTGTAAAAACAATGTTTTCATGATGCTTACTCCACGTCCATGGCACTTTGTTGCACATTTGTGGACCCCAAAAACACTCGTGTTCTGGCACCGGCGATTGAGGCAAATCTGCAAAAAAAGAGGAAAGGAGTTTTAACAGGGCTGGGGCCCCCAAGGCTTCTTGTCCCTCTCTGCTCACCCTTCGGGGCTTCCTCAGCAGTCAAAGATTTCCCAGTACATTGACACAAAGATAAGGACACCAAGAGTAGGTGTCTTCTTCCTCTTCTCAGCCCTTTTTGTGTCTTTTAAATCCAAATCCGTGCAAGTTGAATTCTGCTCTCACCAGAATCCTGGCCAAGCCTGACTTTCCCACGCAGTTCCTGTTTGGTTGGTATGCTGAGCTTGTGTAAGTAAAAGCCTCACAGCTTCACTGGAGTGGAACCACTGCTGAACCCCTGGGGTTTGGGAGGTTTTAAAGCCAATTTAAAAACCAGTGATTTGCATGTTTTCAGGACCAGGAATGCACTGAGCAGGATTCTTCCAGGTACCTGATCTGTCGGAATTCATGTCTTCACAGCAGCAGATAATTCCTCAAGGAAAGCTTCAGGTCTCCTCATGGTGTAAATTATCATAGTTCTGTTTACAGCAAAATATTTTTCATGCTAGTACAGAACCTGGACCCAGGGCAGCCTGAATATTTAAGTGAGTTCACTGATATATACGTGACCTCCTCATTGTTCTTCAGCAAAACTGAGACATTTCGAAAAGTTTTTCCAAGTTAAACAATTTTTTTTGGTGTCAAATACGAGCCAACCGTATTCAAAGTTTAATGACTTAAATGGAAATGTAGGCAAACAAATAGCATATGCAAAGTATAGTAAAGAAGTAAACAAATAGCATATGCAAAGGAATAAAACTCAATGTTTTTTTTTTGTTTTCCAGACATTACAGGTAAACTTTACTCTGCCAGTAGAGCTGAAAATTGAGGTGCAGCAAGATGAGTGCCATCTAAGAATGCCATCAAGCAACCAAACAGCTGATGAGGATGTTAGTAGTGAGAAGTTATCCTAATCAAAACTGGAAAAGGAAGATATTAGGACTGGAATAACCGTTCCTGTTCTCTGTCAGCAACAACAAAAAGTCAAACTCCCCCCACTGCACGATTTTGCTACTGTTTAACTGCAGTGCAGTTCAGTAGTACTAGAAGTCAGTCACAATAATTAGCATTAAGCAGGGAATAGTGTCGAAGGAGGCGACAGGGATGCTTAATCAGGGCACTTATCCCCCGGGGAGAGGGAAAAATGGAAAGGAAATTAGAGTGAATTGGCATCAACATGCACGCACGGAGAGAATACGGTCTGATTACAGCAGCATTCACAATTCAGATATTCACAGTGCAGCAGCTCACAGAATTCTGATCACATTAAAATGGCTGCATTTCAAATTGTGGATCCCCGGCTTAGAAAACCCAAGAATATTTAAATTCATATTCTTAATCCATAATACAAATGCACTAATGTCCTCAAAGTAAAACATACAATTTCATAAGTATTAGCCTGTGTCTTCTATGGTGTGTATGTGTATGATTAGATAGATTAGAAAGATTAAATACTCATTATCAAAACATAATGGGGTGCTTTCCCAGCGCTGAATTTTCTTCGAAAAGGCATTTTGTAACAGATTGACTTAGAAACACTGTAAGGGTTGTTTTCTGTTACAGAACTGTAGTTTCATGAGGGATGTATTTCAAACCTGTTCCCAGTGCAGGCTGCTAATCCAAAGTAATTCAAAAGCATTCAGAAATTCAGAGGCTTACTTGAATTTACCACAAATTATCAAAGCACTTGTGTTTTTTTAAATTTTTTTGCAAGCAGTCCACTGAGGGTATGGAAACCTCCTTTGTTTCAACAGCTCTTGGACTTCTTTCCATTCCTCCCCTGCTGTAAACTCATGGCTGTCTCCCATCTTTCTCAGTTCCTTTTCTCACAAAAGCAAAACTCAGACAGGCACATGAAATTTGGACTATATTCACAGTGGAGAATTCACCAAGTTTGCAAAATAAGATTGCAAAAATCAGTTTTGGTGCCTGAGCATCAATGGCTTTATATCGTTCTAAGACAGAGATAATTTTTCCTGCATTAAAATAAAAGTGATGGGGAGCCATAATCAGCAAATAAAATATACTTTGAAACCTAAAGTGAAGTTAATGACAATTTTGCAATGCCAGAGACACTGGGAAGGTGAATACATTGAACTCAGAAATTCATCAGCAAGCCTGTAATGTATTTTGCAGAAAACCTCAAGTCTATATGGACAGATGCTTGGGAATGTCCTCAGACAGAGTCACAGAATGGTTTGAGTTGGAAGAGACCTTGAAGATCATCTAATTCCAACCCTCCTGCCACGGGCAGGGACATTTCCCACTAGACCACGTTGCTCAGATTTGCATCTGCACATCTACAATCCAAAACAGCTTCCAAAAGAAGAGATTAAGAATCTGACTCAGTCTGAGTTTGAGAAAAAATTATTTTTGGGAGGTGGGGGGGGGGGAAATCCCAAAGAAAAAAGAAGTCGGTTTAGTACAAAATACTTAGCAGCATGAGGGCAATGCTCTCCTTGTCTGGGAGCATTTCATAATCTTACTTTTCCATCTTCACACTTGGTTCCTGCCAGCACAAGACCAGGATCAGGCATGTCATCCCCCAAATACACGTGGGTACCACGACACAGGATCTTGCCACCCTTCTGCAGGGGGATGTTGGTTTCTATGGAAACAGCGTTGGTGCCGATCACGGGCCGGTTTGCTCCTCCCTGACACTGGATTTTTCCACATTTGGCATCCCTGATGGGAATTAAAACAAAACCAAAGGTCAGGTAAATAATTCCCAACGTTACAAGCCCCCTCCCAGCCCCACCTGTTCCTGTGGTTGGAGGGAGGGGCCCTACCTGGGTTCACATTTAGCAAAGGAGCTCTTGGAGTCTTTCCCGCAGTTGCCGTAAGGATCCCCGGCAGAATTGACTCTCTCGAAGCAGATCCCAGGAGCAGGCTTCGCACCTGAAACAAAACCTAATCAGAACTTTCATCTCATACAAGGTGTTCTTAATAATTTCCTTTGAGCTCCACTGATGCTTTAGGGGAAGGGGGGGATGTGAGCTGCATGCTGATGAAGCCCAGCAGAACAGTTGTGCCGGATCAGCATGCTAATGGAAGAGCCTGGATGTGTGGGATTTCCACTGTTATTTGTCTCTCTTGGCAATGCTGAGAGCAACACACAATGCAGAACTCTTTCAGGATTTTTTGAGATGATATCCCTCTTGTGAACCCTCCCAGGACACAGAAATTTTTAGCAGATGCCAAATCTTGCTTGGTGAGGACAGACAAGGGCCAGCTGATGGGTTAACTCCCTTCTTTTTACAGGAGTCCATATGGTTCAGGTGAGACCCCAAAGAAAAATCTTTTGAAGAAAGGCCTGTTTAAGTGCAGTTCATAACAAGAAAACCAGAAAAATATCCAGTTGTAATCCAGAGTGCTGTGTGCCTGTAAAGATCTGGTAACATGAGAAAGGGAAATACTCTGCTGGTCACTGAGGGTAATGGACTGGGGAGGGGAAGGGAACCCATCCCCACCTTAATCCTCAGGACATCCACTCCTAAGAGGAAAGACTGACTTGAAAGAAGGGCCATTTCTACCATGGTGGTACAAGAAGGAATCTGGGAAGACAGGCAGCATCTGGTTCTTATCTACTGTGGCCTTTTATGATGGAGACATATCCTAATGGCAAAGGAACTTCCCCGGTGGGAGTAGGACTGGAAATGTCTGTGCAGGCAGATTACTCATCCCTACATTTTAGAAGTTAAAGGTTACTAATAGAACATCTCTTCTAATGTTTTATACAGACAAGCTGCTGACTATTTTCCCCCAGATTAGGAGCAACTATGGAATATCTTGCAGGGGAAGATGGATGCCTTCATCTGGAATGTCAAAGAGGTGGAGGATCTGCTCCCCTGCTGCAACAATTAATTAGTCCATGCATGAGTATTTAATCCCTTTGTTCTGCTCTGAAGTGTGGCTTTTATTTCCAGCCAATAATTGCAGCTCCTTGCAAGAGTAAGAGGCCCTTTTTTTAGGGCTCTTTACTACTCCAAATTTTCTTTCCATGAAGACAATTAACAGCACAATCATTCCCAACATTTCGACTGCTCCAACAGGGAGACTGGCTTGGAGGAGACGAGGTGTTAAGGAGATACACTGGCTAAAACCCTGAGCAGAGAGCTGCTAGCTGCATTTTTGTACTTCTGATAGATCAGCCACACTAAAACAAAAAAGAACTTGGCAGCAGATGATGTGATGGCCTAAAGGCTGAGAATACACCCTTTCCACAGAGTTCCTGATCTTTAACAGAGACAGAACATCTGGTAGAATGTTACTTTTTGTCAAATGTTTTGAGCCACTTCCAAGGGTGTTTGCCTCTAACTGTGGGTAAAGCATAGCATTTCTTTAGGCCATCCTGAAGATTTCAATAGAAAGCCTAAAAAACCCCCTAACTACTTATTTTTTAAAAGAAAAAAAAAAAAGAGGTCAGATTCCTGGAGAAGAAAATACGTATATGATCGTAAAACTTGCAGCCAGTGTGGATCTTTTTTACTAATAACTCAGAGATTAAAACTTCAATTAATTATCTGCATTTCACAGTCAGAAGCTTGACTAATACTACATACTGCTGAACAGCAATTTAATGCTATTAAGAACAAAATATTAAAAGTTGGAGAGGCTTAAGATGGCACCCTCTTTTTTACATACTAAAAGTGGAAAACTCAGAAAGAAAGGCACAGAAGGAACAGAATATGAGCTGTTGGTTCCCTGGAGAGAAGGACAAGAGCTTGAAATTCTTTGCAAGATTACGATCAAGCTTGCTGCGTTCAGAATATTTTTTCAAATCTGGAACTATTAAAAGGGACTCACACAGGATTCTTTCAGTTCTTTTCACTAAACTACAAGCAATAATCAAAAAATCAACAAAAGCATCCAGACAAGGCACTGTGCAAAAAAAACAAAAGTCAAATTTCCATTTCCAGCATGTAGATTCCTCCTCATCTTTCCAGGGCGGGCACATCAACTATTCAGCTTGAGACAAACATTAACATGTGCATATGCTATGCTAGCTTTGGGAGGGAAGGGAAGGGAAAAAAACATGCTGTGAGCAAGAGGCCAAGTAAAACTACCTTTTCTAAAACTGGAAAATCAAAATGAAATGAAAAAATCTAAATGAATGCTCATGTCCCGTGCTTTGACTGCAAGGGGCATAAAGGCTTATTTTAAAAACGGTGTTAAAAGGAGAAAGGGCTCACTGAAATACTGAGAGAGTTTCAGGTATTTATCTTCCTCTTTCACCTGGTTAAACTTTTTTTGCATGGTTGATTTTTTTTTTTTAATGTAGAAGTCAAGTGTTCTACAGATGATGAAGAGCAGCCTGCAGGAATAGAAACACATCTGCAGAGTCCTTGCAGGGCTCAGACAGCGAGGTTTAACTCCAACCAATAACACTTGACAAGAAAAAAGATCTCATGGAGTACAGAAAAACTCTCCCCTGCCAGGCTCAGAGCAATGTGTGTGTGAAAACACCTGGTGCCCAACGATCATCTGTGGCTTGGAAACCAAAATCCAGCCTCAGTTTTTGTCTGGTTTCAAACCAACACCCGCTGGTGCTTGGGATTCAGATGGCTGTTCCCTCTCCCGGCTGGCTTCTCACAATATTTGGACTTTTTATAGATGAAAACATATCAAAGTGTAAGATGCTGAACAGATGGAGTTACCAAGTTAAAAGGAGGTTTTCAGAGGGTGCTTAAGGAAGGGAATTGTCACGTTGTGTTTCTGGAGGAAACTCATTTATCACGATTGCACCACAGAAGCTGAAGCAGAAAGTCCTGTCTCTCTCCATTTTGCTGCCTCTGCAGGCAGAGGCAGAACGATTTCTGAAAGATTTCCAGTGGCTATTAAGTGCTTTGAGCAGGATGAGCGGAGTTTATTTCACTCTGCTACTGGTAATTATGGTATCGTGACCCCGTAATTAAGGTCCTGTCAGCCTTTCCATGCCAAGCCTTATTCGAGGGATTAAATCAGCCATTTGAAGCTGCAGAAGGTCAAAGCTCAGCGCTGCAGTTGTCAGACTGGAGACTGTTTTTTTCTCCAAATGTGTATATTGATGAGGCCACTTCTTTCCCTACAGACTTGCAAAGGCAAAAAAAAAAAAAAAAAGAGATGCTTGCATGTCTTGGGAGCGGGACAGAAATGCTGCGTCATTTCAGACCTGCTGCGACGAGAAAACACCGGCAGGGGCTCCCGAAAGGAAAGGAGAGAAGTTTCTGACCATGGTGCTGATTCCAAGAAGAGAAACACCCACCCACTCTCAGGCTGACAGCAGCAAAAGGAGATAGTTGGGAGTCAGTTCCCAGCTGTCTGTGGGTGTGGAGGGGAAAAAAAAACCCCAACCTCTGAGTAACAGGCTGGAATTCTGCTGCCCAGGCTGTGCCAACCAGCACCACGAGCTACTGTGCAAATAAATGTAAGCATAAAAATGAAGTTCTCTGCCATGGGATCTGGATTTCATCTCATTAAGCTTGGTTTACTGTGCTGATGACGCAAAGCGAACTTTCCACAAGCTCCCCTTGGCCTCTCTCTCTCTCCATCTTGGTGATCCCTGTTACGTCTGTGCAAGAGCAAGATGGGGTTGAGCATTTTTTTGGCATTTAACAGGTATGATGTCCCCATCTCTGAGAATATCTTAATATCATTTACCCCTCCAAAAAAAAAAGGGGCCTGGCTATAAAACTGTGATGATCAAAACAGTTTGATTTTACTGAATTCAGACCTTTACAGTGCTTGGATAATTAGCATTTTTGCCAAACCCAGTTAGCAATGAGGTTTTGGTCAGATAACTGAGATGGGCAGCCCATGTATTTTGTCTACATAAGGTTGTACCTGGTTTGTGGCAAACCCCACAAAGTTCTTACACCAGTGTCAGGTCTTTGTAACAAATATTGACATCGAAATTAGGAATGTTCCTGCCTAAACAAATGGCCATGTCTATGCAACACAGTGAAGTGTGTTCTAATTATTAAGTCAATGCCTGCAATTGGCCCCCCCCCCCAAATCATTGCTCTTTTTTTTTTTTTTTTTCCCCTCTTGGGGAAATAAAGGAAAACACACTGACAAACTTCTTCTTTTCCCTAAAAATCATTTTCTTGTCAATGGAGAAAAAGGCCACGAGTCTAAATTTTCTTGGTGGTCAATAATTTCTTTGCCTTAAGTAGCTTTCTCTGTGTATCTGTTCCTCTGGAAAATCCTAATGGAGTAGCAGATATCACACAAAGGCATCACTGTTGATGTATTTCTCAGTCACACTCCTATCAATAGGTCACATCAGAGCAATTTGATATTTTTGAATATGAAACAAAAAGGGTCACAAGCAATTCCTGAAAGTTGCTCCTTAAGGCTGAAAATGACAAGAATTATGGTGAGAGAGACAACTGAGAAATATGAGTGTCCTGGGAGCAGACTGGAATTTCCTTGGTCTCTAAGAGGAATTTAAGGCTATTTTCAGAGACTCCTCCTCTCTTTCCCACCAAGCTTTCCATGCAGATAGGAAATAGCAAAAGATATTCCTCTATCTGATTTGAATTTATCTGCTGAAAGCAACAAAAACAACCCCAAGGAAATGCAAGTACTTTTTTTCTGGAAACAGGTTTCCCATTGCCCAGCCTAATGTAAACAAGCTGTGACAGTGTTCATCATTTTTCTTTAACTAGATCTAAAAATATTAAGATTGACATTTATCATTGAGCTTCTGGACATCTATAACCTGATGAATAAAGAAAGACATACAAAGGAAGACATTAATCAGGAATTCAATATACTGAATATTATTTTAGGGAAAGTTATTGCATTTTGTTCTGCATGGTTTTCTCCTACTGGGAAGAAGAAAATAAGAATATAATGAAATGAACTGTGATCTGTTTTTTCTTTATGGGATAGAATTTTGTTTTTAAAAAGCACAAAACTATTTCACTCTTACACAGGCAGTTGTTAAAAACAATTCCAATCAAATATGACAATCTGGTAAAAGGTTCCAATGTATCTTTTTGATACAAAGTCCAGACACAGCATCTTGTGATGTCAAGCCTCTCTTTGTGCTGAAAACAAGGCTGGAAAGACTTTTTGTTTGTTTGGTTGGTTTTTTTAATCTGTACCATGATAATTTTCAACTGCATGACCCACCTACCTCTCTTCCTATTCAACCCCACATCTGCCAGTTCATACTTCAACCAGGTGTGTGATGAAGCAATGGATATTCACATCCCTAGGCTTTGAATCCAGAATACTGGCATTATTATAATTCTTCAAAGCCAGCTTGGATGGGGCTTGGATCAACCTGGTCTAGTAGAAGGCATCCCTGCCCACAGCAGGGGGTTGGAACAGGATAGTCTTTAAGGTCCCTTCCAACCCAAACCACTCTTTGATTCTATGATTATTTCTAATATATATTTCCAAGGGCATGACAAGGATTAAGACTTTCTCTTCAGGTTTGGTCATGTCCCATCCTCCTCCTTCAAAATCCTTGGACATTCCCAAGACACAAAAAAAGGCTATTCCAGTAAAAATCTGTTTGAACTCTCTCTTAACAAAAGATCTTTCTCATAAGCAGCCCCCCCATAGCCTTGACCACTGGAGACTCCGTGCAGAGCATTGAACAGTCCCAAGAAGGAAGACAAGGAAGAGTTAGGAGAGCCCAGGGGGTTTGGAGGACTTGCTGTGTTAGGAAACAAACCTGGCAAGGGAACTGCAGCAACTCAGCTCCCTGACCCTGTAGATGAGTTTTTTCTCAGCCACTGAAATTATCAACAGTCTGACCGAGTAACTTTCCATGGCCTGGGAAACTGGTTCAGGAGCAGATTTAGCTTTGTACAAGAGAAAATGTTTCTGTATCCAGGGAATTAAATATCCCAGTCTGACTGAGGCTGAAGGCTGTAACTGTCCATGCCTGCATGAGCTCACATTAACTCTGTGGTGCATGTAGGATACAGAGGAGGGGATCAGATGCACCGTTTGTTCCACGTGAGGAGTTTCCTTTTGAGCTGGAACTCCTCCTGAGCATGTTCTTATGCCCACATGGTCAAGCTGACCCGCTGTCCCTATCAGTGGTGCTAGTTCTTGAGATGCTTTAATGCTCTTTTAAAGAGAAATTGTGAACGGTCCATGTCCCTGGGAAGATAAGAGAGAAGTTCTTCAATAGACTCTGAGGAGAGTTTTGACCAAGGAAACATCTGTGTGTCATTATATTGATAAGTTTTGGAACAGAGTTAAAGGCAGAGAGATACTGAATCGACAGAGGCTAAAGGAGCTGGAAAAGCTTGTTTAAAAGAAATAATTACATCTATCTCTAAATAATGTTTCTCCTCAGGAGAGGTAAATGTGGTTTTCAAATTTGAGAGAGGGGGCCAGTAAGATGCCAGAGGAGATATGAGCTGTCCACAGAAATGCAGGAGGCAACAGCAAGATGCTGAGTTAATACTTGCATTTCAGTGGAAGGGCCACAGGACTTTACAGAAAGCTGAACAGTTTTCCTGGGATATGTGTCCAGGATAATTCAAGAACTCACGTTATTAGATTTCTACACAAAGGAATTAAATTCCCTTGGGAGGATAAAATCCTCTTCTGCCTCAGTGCATACCCTGCCAAAAGTGCTGTCAGGAGGCAGGTCTGCAGGTAACACCAGAAAATCAAAATGCACCCAATGATGCAAGATTGTCATGCTAATGTCAAATCCTGAGCCCTGGTTTGGGATGTAGGCAGACACATATGTTTTGCAGATGAGCTATTTAGAGCACAGGAGGAAGCTCACACGCCACCTGAAAAGGGATGTGATTTCAACCTGCCAAGAGCATTCAGCACTTTGTAGGGTGACATAAGGCCATATCAAAGTCAGTATAAAATGATTTGTCTAAGCTCACCTATCCATTTGCAGTGTGTTGCAGAATGAGCCTAGTTACTGTTGCTCTCTACCTCCTGCTGCAAGAAATGAACACGACAGCAAATCAAGGCTAAGATGAATCCCAAAGTGATTCCCTCATTATTCAGTTCTCCATTTCAGGAGAGAATAGACACAGATTGGCGCTGCATAAAATCCCTCCAAATCACATGGTTTGTTGTTTTTTTTTTCTCCCCCCTTCCCCAAGCCTCTCTGCCACTCAGCTCTGCTCTCAGAGGCTCACCTTGGCCCCAGAGGGTGATGCACTGCTGCTCGTGGGTCTGGCAGATGCCGTTGTAGCAGTACCCGTCCACCCCGTGGCACGGGTGCCCGTCGTGCAGGTACACGTTGGCAGGGCACTGAGGGCTGGCTCCCGTGCAGAACTCCGGCAGATCACAGGAATTACTGGACTCTCTGCAAGAGATCCCCGCCGGTTTTAGCTGCAAAACAAACAGCGGCTTTAACTGCTGTACACGCAACACAACGAGCAGCTCTTCCCGCTGGCCCCGCACCAGCTGACTGCGCATCGCAGTGCAAGGGTTACACAGCTCTTGGAAGGCATTTGTCTGGCACATTTTGGGGAGGGTTTGGCAGGAAGGAGGGTCACACTGGAGCTGCAGCTGCAAACTTGGCAGAAGGTAAACCCAGCCCGGGTGTTTTCAGTGTGGCTGAAACACACGGGCACAGAAACACTGGGATGATCTGCAGCACTGGCCTAAAGTCAGATCAGAGCCTTCTCCATCCACGTGGCTGTAACAGCACTGCAGTGACCAGGGCAGCCAACTGATCACAGAACAGCGTGCTGTGTTAGGGCTCGTGAAGTCACCAGCCTACTTGACTGTGTATTCAGATGCCTGATGATTTCCTGGGATGAAAGTTGGGCCGGATGATCTTGAAGGTCCTTTCAACCTTAATGAGTTATATTTTCCCAAGGAAATGTTGCTGTCATGGGCATCAAGGTCTTTTCCAACTTCAACAGAGACTCCCTCTTCAACAGAGGAGACAGAGGGGAGACCTCATTGCAGTTACAATTTCCTCAGGAGGGGCAGAGGAGGGGCAGGCACTGAGCTCTGCTCTGTGGGGACCAGGACAGGACCCAGGGAATGCTCTGAAGTTGTGTCAGGGCAGGGTTAGGTTGGATCTCAGGAAAAGGTTCTTCCCCCAGAGGGTGGTTGGCACTGAACAGGCTCCCCAGGGCAGTGGGCACAGCACCAAGGCTGACAAAGCTCCAGGAATGTTTGGATGATCCTCTCAGGCACAGGGTGTGACTCTTGGGGATGGGCCTGTGCAGGGCTAAGGGTTGGACTGGATGATCCTTGTGGGTCCCTTCCAACTCAGCATATTCTATGATTCTCTGAACATAATTACACAACAAGTCCATGTAACTGTTCCTACCTTGTCCCAATTTCCCTGAATAACTAAATTCTTTTGGGAGCTGAAGGCATCTAGTAGGCAACAGTGGAATGTTCCAGCCTGAACATTCACTTATCAACACCAGCCACAAAAGATAGGTGTGCTCTCGGAGCAGCCCTGCATTTTAATCACTTTCCCTTTGGTAAAAAACAAAGAGAAATGAAGATTGATTTTGCTAAAAAGCATTTGCTCACTGTGGTGAGCACTTGCTGCTCTGAGCTCTTAGGCAGATGGTTGCCACAGACACGATGGGAACTTGCTGAATGCTTTATTAGCCCATATGCAAGGCATTGTATGAGAATTCAAGCAGGTAAATGCCTGTGGCAAGTTGGCTTTTATTGTATTTTAAGAGACCACAAGAGCTGATGATCTGCTATTAAAAATACATATGCTGTTGATAGAATTAATATTTTAAGAGCCTTCCCCAAAAAGATGGTTCAGCATTTAAGGACTGCTTGCCATGAAAGCATGAAAAAAAAATCAAAGCATGCAAAAGTTCATGAAAAAAAAAAAAAAGAGGTTTTGCATGAGCAAATGGCCTTAAATAACACAGGCATTTAAAAAGTCTGCTGATCTGCTCCTTTTTTTAAAAATTACTTACATGATATGCAAGTGTCACAACGCTTATCGATACCCATTTACTTGCTCCCCATCCATGTTTGCTGCTCTGCAGTTGGAAAATCATGGAATTATGCCCACACCTCACAAGAAAAAAAACAAAACAAAACAAAAAAACATTTCCCAAGGTTCACCTGGCAGTCTTCACAGCAGAGTCCATGTGCACACACCGCTCCTGGTTTCAAGGTGCAGGTAGTGGCGTTACAGCACCGGTTCGTGCATTCCTGGAGAAATTTAGAGGATAAATTTACAGCAGACAACCCTCAGTCACAACGAGCCCTAAATCAAGAGGCTGCCTATAGCTCTGCCAAGAAAAGCCAGGCATGAAATCATGAATTATGCATGAAATTCGACAACTTGATCCAAACAGCCTTGTCTGCCCTTCGATTCAACAAGCCCAGGAAGTGCAGTAAACCCAGGGAAGCCGTTGAGGGAGGCTGGTTTATTCCAGCTATGGCTCTAATCCCAGATGTCACAAACAACTCAAGTACTCTGACACCAATCCTGATTCGGGACTGGGGTGTTTTATTTCCACAGAAAGCAGTGGAACGATTCCACCGCCTCCAGAGAGGATCCAGGACCTGCGTTGCACTTCTTGAGTGTCACAACTACAGCTCTGTTTTGTGATAGCTGCTCTCTGGGGCTGCCACAGAGAAAGATGGGGACGCTATTCCATGTAATCTCTTATCAGGATACATCAGTAATAGTGCTTGGAGAAATGGCACGAGTATGAATTGCAGTCTCACTACCTGACACATCCCAATTTCACACTTATGGATTAGATGGTGCCAGGTGTGGGCTTTTGCAAACTTTACTCTCAGTAGAACGAGGTAATAAGGAGTTTCAGAAAATAATGGATTTGTTTTTCCAAGGTTATTCTCACAAGCTGCGAGTCACATCAGCTGAGCTGGAATCTCATCTCTCTAACAGAAAATAGCAGCAGATAAAATTGCTCTTCAGCTCTGTTAAGTCAGTTTGACTTAGCAAGGGATCACTAACAATCTAGAGAACACAGGGAAAACAAGTGGGTTAGAGTGATGTTCACAGCCTCTTGTCACTTCATTGGCTTCTGTAAAGCTTTCCAAGGGAAGGCAGGTCTAGCACTGCACTCAGGAATAAAGAGCAAAATGGCTCTCAGCATTTCGCTCTTTTCTTAGATAATATCTTCCTTAGATAATATCTTCTTTAGATAATATCTGCCCGGGTATACAAAGCTAACTATGCTGCTCCCAAGCAGTCAACTTTCTGCCCTTATTTTTGCTCTTGCTAGAAGGCAGCAGAATTTTGGAAATATTGTTGTGCAGCTGCTGCATTTAAACACATTTTATAAATTCTCCTTCAAAGCAGTGTGAGAAAAAGCAGAGTGGGGGAAAGAAGTGTCAGTCTCCCTTAGGTCCTTCTAAAACAGTCTGCTCCAGTACCCAATCCTCTGCCCCTGCCCCAGCCATGGAAAGCAATCAGCATTCCAGAGGCAGATTGGGATAAAGACACAGCTCTTTGAGTGATGTTACAGCAGCCACTGGAATTCCCAATTGCTAACTCGCTTATTACTCATTGGAGGGAATGAGCTTGGTAAATAGTTTTTGTGCCTGGGCTATCAAATTGTCAGGAATGGTTTTAACATAAACAGGCAAAAAAACAGGACAGGCCCACAAGACTTCTGGAAGAAAGGGATTTTTTTTAAAGAAATGACTGTTGTGCTGTAGTTTATTACTGTTTGCTCTTATTGGAAAAAAAACCAGCAATGATGGGAGGGGATTTTTAGGTCTCCTGGCTCATCAGGGCAACTCAAACAGTCTAATGCCAAAGCAATTGTAACATCACCTACATGATGCCAGAGACTGTCCTGTAGACAGGACACCTTGTTTTCACTTTCCTTTTTTCTTGGGACAGCCTATAACCCTTCTCTCCTTGTTTTCCCCTGGCAGCAGCCAGCAGAAGGTGGTTAAGGACGAGAAAGTGAGCAAACACATGAGACACAATTCCAATCTCCTGGCTTTCCCTTGGCTCCACGGGCATTTTTATCACTTGTAACAGTCAGTGAAAAGGACTTTGCACACAGTCACAGTCATGGGAGCAGCTCCTTCTGTTTGTTTGAAACCTGCCATTTTCTACCTTCATTTGCACAGTTCTTGTCGGGGGAAATTGCTCCTCGCTCACCTTTTCCATTTTGGCTCATGATTTTATCAGTTTCTCTCACATCTTCCTTAATTTCCTTCTTTTCCAGCTGCAGCCCCTTCGAAATTTTGAACCACCCTACTGCTTTTCTTTCTATCTTTTTCATTCTGCTTTATCCCCCCTGAGATCAGGGAGGGGCAGGGCAAACCTGCTCACGCAGTTCCAGGCACAGCAGATTTATGGAGCTCTGCTGGTGCTTTGTTTTGTTTTCCTATTTCTCCCCTAGTACTTTCTAACAGCCTATTTACCTTTTAGACCACTCTGGAGCACTGAGCTGACATTTTCATGAGACTATTTATTGCAATATGAAGTCTTGTTCCTCTGTGGTCAGAGTCAGCTCTGAGTCCATCATCTTCTTTGTGATTTTTGGAACATGCATCACTCCGCACCAAGCCCCATTTCTCATCTTAATGCCTGGTCCAGCTGTCTCAGGAGGTTTCTCTGCAGTGCTTCACAGCCAGATTTCATCTCTACCAGCCTAACTAATATCATCAGCAAATTCAGACTATTCTTCTTCCCAGGCTGTTTATGAAAATGCTGAATTGTGTAGTCCCCAGGGCACATCTCGTGGAAACATCACAGCAGATTCTCTTTCCAGTGTATAAAATGGATGATTTATACCTGCCTGCATTTGTGTCTTTTAAACCAGTTTTTGCCCATGCAATTTTCCCTCATCCTACAACTGCTTAAGTCTCCTGGAGAGGCTTTGGTGGAAGCTTTGGTCTAAAGCCTCTCTGAACTCCTAACAGTGTTGCAGCGACAGCACCATCCCTCTCCATACACTTGCTAAGCCCTTCAGAGCACTGTGGAAGGTTTGTGAGACAAGATTTTGTCAGACAAGACTTCCTAAGACAAGATTTCCTGGCAGAAAAGCCACGTTGACTCACCCCTGGCATGTCACAGCTGTTTGGGCCCTAGCTCTTAATTAAATTTGGAAGTAATCTGTCTGACTTCTGAGTTACCAAACTGTAGTTCTCTGATCCCCCTGGCAGCTGGTTATAAAAGAAGCCACATTTTCACCTTTCAAGGACCAAGGATTTTTAATTCCCTTCTTTCTTTCCTCTTTCCACCTGAAATCTACACTAACCCTCCTTCCAAAGACACTGTAGCACATCAAACATTTTCGGTCATATAATCCAAAATAAGGTTAGAGTCATAAAATCACAGAATGGTTTGAGTCTGAATAGACCAAGAAATCATCCAGTTCCACCCCATGCCATGGGCAGGGACACCTTCCACCATCCCAGGTTGCTCCAAGTTACATCCAACATGGCCTTGGACACTTCCAGGGATGGGGCAGCCACAGCTTCTCTGGGCAACCTGTGCCAGGGCCTCCCCACCCTCACAGGGAAGGATTTCTTCCTAATATCTTATCTAAATCATAGAATGATCAGGGTTGGAAGAGAAGGAACCATCTAGTTCCAACCTCCCTGCCATGGGCAGGAACAACTTCCATCAGCTATCCAGAATGATTTTTAATTCTGCTCCCTGATAAAATACAAGCAGTGTGTGTTATTGTACAGCTTTCCATGCAGTAGAATACTGCAACACTATTGACAAAACCCAGCTGGTATAAATGATTGGGCAGTGAATTATTAACTAATCACACAGGTTTTCTGGAACCACTCAGATTACAGCAGTAAATCCCAAATAAGTTTAATTGCACCCAAGCTGCAGTTTTCCAATACAATTAAAAAGGAAAAAAGATAGAAAGAGGAGGCAAATCAAGTCAGGGATTGCTGACATTAAGTGGTTTTGACTTGAAAAGGTATCACTAACATTCAAAAATGAAAACAAGAAAGATAACCGGGTTAGAAAGACATTTGCAAGCTGCTTGCACTCTATTGACTTTAAACAAGAAGATAAGCCTGCTTCCTCCAACCTTGTTACCCTCCAGAATGAGTGAACTGTCAGGAAATCCTTATGGCTTGTGTAAATCCAATACACTCCATAGACAGGATGCAGCAATATCTTGCTGTTTTAAGTGCCCTCATCTCTTTTGTCTGCAGACCTGTATTTATCACGGGAAACAAATCCCTCATGTGCTGATGCATTTAATTCAGATAATCGGAGGAGAGGTTCGATACGGCCAATGAGGAAGTGATGTGAAAGGGATAAGGATGGCAGCTCGGATATTATTTGACCCCCAGGTTTTGCCTCCCTCCTCCTGATCTGAGGAGGCCTCTGACATATTAACTAAACTAAATGGACTGATCTTTGAAGTAGCAGCGATCTGTTTGGGAGGCAGGGAAGGCTGTTTCTGTTAGTAAGGCCATTGGCCAGTGGGAAAGAAAAATCTTAATAGTGAAGGAGAGAAAGGTCTGGTGCCTCAAAGCTGAAGTTACAATGAAAAAATAAACAGCCAGTATTAATGTTTATATTTATATAGTGTTATAAATAAGGGTAATGAGGCCCTGACACAGGTTGCCCACAGAAGCTGTGGCTGCCCCACCCCTGGAAGTGTCCAAGGCCAGGTTGGATGGTGATTGGAGCAACCAGATATAGTGGAAGGTGTCCCTGCCCATGGCAGAGAGGCTAGAACTAGATGATCTTTCCAACATAAATACTGTATGATTCCATAATTTCTATGGTTATATTGATATTAATATAAATATATGAGTGGCTTTTCACAGATGGAAAAACACCTTCATTTAACACGTGGTAAAGTGAGAAATTTGGGCACAATTTGGGCAGGAATTCTGTTCACAAATTTGAGTTTGGATGATTAAAGGGATTTCTCTTGTTAGGAACATGATTGCCATGGCCAGTCTGTTGGACAAGCCATGAGAAGGTTTGTTCTTTAAGGATGATCCAAACACATCCTTAACTCAAGCCCTGCCTGAATTTCAGCAACTCGAATGCAAGTCAAGAGACACCCCCTGCACTTCTGAGGACTCGGAGGTTTAAGCTGATGAAACAGAAGCAGAGAAGGGGGAGTTCTGTTCGACACCAGGTTTAAACATGCCAGACCAACCCTCCACTGTTGGAACCTGCAGGTGGGAGGTGAGCACTGACTCTCAGGTGGTGTCTCACCTCAGGCTCCCCGCAGTCGCACTCCTCTCCGTCTTCCACGTAGCCATTCCCACACTTCTGGCCACCAAAGGACTCCTTGACCTCAGGCAGGTTGAAAAGGCACATTCCCACTCCTTTTTCCAGGCTGTTTTCCAGGTCCTTTCTGCTGCAGCTACTGAATACCATGGGAAATGGGTAGCTAGAAGAAAAATACATGGAGACAAAAAGTATTATGAGATGAAAGCCCCTCTCTCCTGTCACACTGGTGACCTTTTGGCACATCTGTGCACTAACCAGAAGACTGTGTTCACTTTTTATCACCCTTTAACACAAGATTGAGATATAGCAATTCACTGTAAACTGAGCCAAACCCATTTATAACAATTTCTGACTATGAGTAAGGGAATTTCCATCTTTATCACTTCAATTTGTAGCTGCTGTTAAGCACTGGAAGTGTTCATGTTTGAAATCCCTTCTCCCTCTTTTGCATATGGAGTTATAATGCAAATTTTGATCATGAGCCTAAAGAAATGCTGGGCTTGCAAGTAGTATTCCTGCATTTCCAGGACTGCACAATATCTTAATCCTTCTTGGAAAATTCAGCCTCAAATGGCAAATTCATTCACCTTGCTCTGCAGAATAGCAAAGTTCCTGCTCTTTTCAGGAAAGAAAGGAAGAAAGGAAAGAAAGGAAAGAAAGGAAAGAAAGGAAAGAAAGAAGGAAATAAAGAAGGAAAGAAGGAAAGAAAGAAGAAAAGAAGGAAAGAAGGAAAGAAAGAAAAACTACTGTTACTTGATAAGACCCTGCTCCTTCAATTCATTAAAGCTGAACTTGGGATCTGCATGATTAAAGCAAAGACAATTTTTATTCTAAATCAGCATGACTAAAAACACCCACACTTTGAATTCCCACTGCTGAGTGAAGGATTGGGCCCTGCTGTGCAGGCACAAGGTTGGCTCTGATTTCCTTTGCAAAACACACAGACCATGGTAACAAAACGATCCCGTGTGGTACAAATTCCACCAAATAATTGTTTTGTTTTGTTTTTTTTTCTCTTGGAGAGCTTAATTCCATCTCTACTAAAGAACATTCACAGTTTGACTCACAGATACGAGGCAAAGTGACACCTGGGCCTGGCCACCAGCGTGGTGCCCTAGAGGCTGCTGTGCCCTCTCTGCACTGGGATGTCAGGGAATCATAGAATGGTTTGGGTTATTAAAGATCATCTCATTCCACCCCCTGCCATTGGCAGGGACACCTTCCACTAGCCCAGGTTGCTCCAAGCCCTGTCCAACCTGGCCTTGGACACTTCCAGGGATGGAGCAGTCACAGCTTCTCTGGGCAACCTGTGCCAGGGCCTCCCCACCCTCCCAGCCAAGAATTCCTTCCTAATATCCAATATCCATGGTTACATCGAATCTGTATCACAACCACACTGTAAAACATCACCTCCCCTAGGACTCGGTACCTTCATCACTGCCAATCCCTGGTCCAGCAGTAATTCAACATTTTGGCAGCTCAGGAGCCAGCCTGGTAATTTTATTTTACTCACTTTACTCACTAAATGCTTTGTGTCACCCACGTGTTATTAGGACTATTATCTTTACAGACAAGCGAGGTAACAGATGGAAATTCTGCACTGCTGAACTTCAGACTTCGATTAATCTCCTGGTGTTTCTAATATCCTGAAATGAAAAGCTTGTTTTGGGCATGATGACTCCGGTAGGTATCAGAAAGGGATAATTTCTATTACAAAGAAAGAAATGTTTGACAACTCCAAATGCAATAGAGCTTCTTATGCTGGCATAAGGATGTTAATTAGGATCTTCTAGAAGGTTATTGTTACCTTACAGAACAGAATTTATTTTTTGCCTATTTAAAATTACCCCTTTTACAGTTCCTTTTGCAATAAAACAGCCAGCTCATTGGAAAAGAACATAAACATGACTCTGAAGAGGAAAATCATTTTCCTGTGTCACTATAGGGCTTGTCAAGTTAAACTAAACAGTTTGGAGTTTCACTGACATATGACTTCAGAAAGTTAATAGGCATCTCCACTTAAAAAGCTGATTTCTGGAAAATATCAATGACTCAGCAAAATGTCAGAGTCTAAGATAAATAAAGAAATTTCAGAAGAGCATGAGGTAGGAGCCAAGCTGTGAGCTCTGGGCCCTGAGGGAGAAGAGGGAAGGTACTCAGAGTAATGGAACAGAAAATAAAGGCATTTGGAAAACCTCTCACTGACCATTTCATACTGAGCAAGGGGGGATGTTCTTAACAGGACACTGCAAACTTCTGTCCTACCCGTAGTTCAACCAGAAAGAAAGCTCAAAATCCCATGTGAAAAGCAGATGGATGCACAGTCCTGAAAACACCAGGGAAAAACGAAGAAACCCAGACAGATCCAAGTGACAAATCCTGCTGAGAGCTTGATCAGACACGGCCCTCATATCAGTGTGAATAAATGAGTGCTGAAGCATCCAGGCAAGATCCTTCCCTTCAGTGACACGGAGTTACTCTGATATCCACTCAGGTGGCACATACACAGCTTACACAGGCTGAAATCCACGCAGGAACACAAATAATGCAGGTTTCCATGTGATGTCTCTCAGCCACACATGGAGTGTGAGGACAGCTCACCAGTCAGAACTGTCAACATTTTGGGGCTGTTCCTTCTCATCCATGAATGCTCAGAATCATTTGCACGGACGTGAGATGGGCCTGCCCATCAGCAGGAGGACAGAATCTTCACTCTGCACCAGGGGTGAAATAGTGTCATGGCTAAATGAAGGAGGTTTGTGTTTTCCCCCAGAGGAACTTCAAGCTGTTTCCTATTTTGAACTCAGACGTCCCATTCATCTTCTGGCTTTTCCTGCTCTTGACACGGATTTCCTCAGCTGACATCAGTGCAGCACATGTTACGTGATGACACTTTCTGCAAGTTCTTTGTCTTTACCAAGGAAGCTCAAAATAAAGCCACACAAACCCAGACATGAACCCAGCAAGTGGAAACAGAGCAACTGAAGGGCAACCACACCATGTAAGAGAAGATCCCACATCAGTTGATGCCAACTGGTACTTCACTGGAAACTCGATTGATCTTTAGTGCTGGGGTATTCTGATACACAACCACTCTTTGTCTTTTTTGATCAGGAAAAAAATAAAAAATAAAAATAACAGCCATAGCAGTTGATTGTTGTGATTTCAGGCTACGTTTTGCCTGTCTTTGCAATTTTAAAGCTGTTTCATCAGGAGGATGAAATAAACCCCTGGCAGATGGGAAGGGAAGCCACAGACATCAGACATCAGGAGGATTAGGCACAATGCTTGAGTGAATCTGGGGCTTGTGAAAAATGACAAAGGAATGGTGATGTGAAAGAAACTCCTCCTCTGGACAAATGGAACAAGTTTCCTCACACTACACTGTCAAGAGGCTTCTTACCTCACCTGGAAAGAACTACCTTTGAGTAGGAAAAGGGGATGGGGACTCCACAGTAAAGTCAGTCCTCGACCTGTCTCCAAGATTTCAGTCACATGCTAAACAGGGATGATTGTGCTTTCTGTGGTAGCTCAGACATTTATCTTATTGGGAAACCCCTCAGCTACCAGCTCATAAACACCACTGGAGAACTTTCCAGAGGTAAAAAAAATTCAGTAGCAACCTTTATACTCCGCTATTCTTCACTCAAGACATTTACAGATCATTATTTTTTTCTGCAGTTGGAAAGAGAAAGGAAATTTTAGTCCAACCTAATTCCTATTCTAAAATGCTGAATATCCCACACATTTACTACACTTTTCGAATCTGCAGATTTAACACATTATGGATCATTTTGTCAAACTGTTCTGGCTGTGGGTACAACTCTACAGAGCTCCAGTTGTGCCCAGCACTACCATCAGTCTTTTCAGTGTTTTCACAGCAAGGAAAATCATTTCAGTCTTTCCACCCCTCTTGAATCCACAGAACTCCTCGGTGTCTCCTTGGTGCTTAAGAGAAGTATGCAACCCCCAGCAACAAATATGCGACTTTTCAACAAAAGTAGCTTTGTCTGCTCCTGCAAATGGGACCTTCCCAGCAGTAAGAGGACCCCTGGTAATCAATTCTTTTGGAAACAGAGCCTGGTCTTGCCCCATTCATCTATATTTCAAGCACTCAAGCCATCCAAATGTCAGGTTCCTTTATGTAGTTTTGCATTTAGCCTGTGGTGGATGGTTTTTTTTCATTAACTAGGTGAAGTGGCATCATCACTGTGTCAGGTCCCATTTAAGGCCAGAGGATTCTTTGTCCCTCGTTGCTGGGTACAGGATTTTTTTTGGCATGAAGTATGAAAGCTCAGCTCCATCATCTCCATTTCAGAGGAATTCCCCTTCCTAAGGGGCTGAGTAACCAGAGTACAAGCACAGGAACAGAGTCACTGCCCCAGAAAATTACAGTCTGGAGAGATGAGGCAACCAAAACATTCAGGAGAAATGGAGGGGCTACTGATCCATGCAAGGCATCCCAGCAGATCAGAAGTGAAACTCTCTTGGTTCCTCCAAACATCATCTACCTACACCTTTAGGTGTATAAACATTTAGCACCTTGGATCCACCTCCTCCATGTTCCTCCACCATAAAACACAACTTACTTTGCTGTTGCTCAAAAAACATCCCTGCAGAGACAACACCATCACTGCTTCTGGAAATTCTCTGTGTGTTGCACAGGAGGATAAACCACAGGTTCACCACACCTTGAAAACTGACATTCTGATTATTATGATTATCACTATCCAATCTCATATTTCATTTCTTATTCAAGAGCTGAAGGATTTTTCTAAGGTAACTGCCTTGTTCTCTCAAAAATATTGGAGTATACACACACACACACACATTATATGTATTTACATATCTGTTTATAGGGTTAATTTATTCCAGTTCATCTCACAACCTGATTATTCAGCATTATGGCAATGTTTATACAGAGCCTTTTACCAAAAGACCCTGAAGTGTTTTACAATTATTAACTCAATTAAAATGCACAAGAGCCCCAAAGAGCTCTATTAAGTACCACCAGGCCTCCCTCCCTGAGGTAATATGATAATTGGAGATTATATTAACTTTAAAAGGGACATTTTGATTTTCTGGAGCACACTTAGAGAAAGAACTGTTGGCCAGCTAATTTCCAAAGGGGCAGGAAACTGGGACTGGGCTTTGCCCAGAAGTCTTGAAAAATCAAACCTGAGGAGCCATACCTGGAAATAACTCAGGCATCAGCTGTGCTTTTTTAGGAGCATGAAGGTGCACACAGACAAGAGGGGTGCTGAGTCCCAGTGCTCAGGGTCACAACTTCACTAATCAAACACCTGAATTTCCAATACCTTGTCTGAACTGAACATCACATCTCAACCCTGGGACCCTTTGAGAGTCACAAATATGAATATTTACTCTCCTTAGTCCCCAAAATACTTGATTTTTGGCTGTACAGTGGCTCTCTTACAACTGGAGAGGAGGAGAGGAGTGCAGAGCCTTTTACTGGAGGATGGAAGATGTTCAGACTCCACAGAATATCTTGCACACTAATATGTGAATTTTCTGTTGCACATCCCAGTTTTACATAGGTACCTAAAAATAGGGGGGTTTAACTTAAAGAATAGAGATAAGGTTGTTTTTTTTAAATATAAGTAATTTTTCCATGGGAAAAAAAATGGCAGCACTAGAGGGAGTAACACAAGAATAAACCTCTAAAAGGTTAAAAAAAAAAAAAAAAATCAAGCAACATTTATGTTTCTAGACCCAGCAAAGTGTTGATTTCAAGGAACTGTGACAACTTTCCAGCCTCCTCTCACTCCTGATCTAATTGACGTAATTCTTCCCCTCTAAAAAGCCTCTCCCTTGCTTTTAACCTTCTAGACATCATCACTGCTCTCTATCTTTTGAAAACAACTTTTTATGGTCTCCTAAGACAGACGAGCCTTCCAGAATAAAAGTGAATTTGCTATTAGATGACATTTTTTGACACACCAGCTCTTCTGTACAGCCTGTGTGTCAATGAATTAGTAAGCATAAAGAACTTCACAGAATTAGGTACCAAGCAAGAGATAAAATCCATTTTTCTTTGATATTGAAATAGGTGTTCAGGTACTACAGGTCCCTCCATGTATCAAGTTCTGTCATCACAGGTTATTTCGTACACCTCACGTTTTAGCAGCAATTGTTTAAAATGAGACAAGTGCCATAATATGGAAGGACTTTTTAATCTATTATTCAAACAATGTCTTAATTTCTAAGTACTTTTGAGGGAGAAAGACACAAATGCAACTTTAAAATAAATCCCACAAGCACAATAAAGGGTGACCTCAGAGGTGTCTGCGGATTGTCTAACACCCAAAGTTTTTCAAATGGCAAATGCACAAGAAAATTGGGAGGAGGGGGGGACAGACTGGAGGACCTTTTGGGCTCCTGGAAGATGTGTAAGCACCACATGACAGAGCTTTGTCCAAGACACAGTCCTAGAACTGATGGGGCACGTCTTTTTCAGCAGCGTTGGAAGGATTTAGCTAAAAATGTGGAATGGTTTTATATATAAATACATATATAAAGTGTTTAAATGGGAAGTTTGCTTCAAAAGGCAGTAGATGTCTGACAACTCGTACTTATTTTTCTAGCCTATTTTTCACTCTCTCGCTCCTCCTTTATAGTTTTAATCCCTAGAGCATCAATAAAGTAGAGCACGGAATTGGGCCATGTAGTTATACGTGATATCAAAGCTCCTGCTGTCTGAGTTCATGGTCAGTGACTTAAAAACAAGCCTAGATCTCTCCTACAGCTTTTGTCACGTTCACTACATGGTAGTTTTTACACTTCCAATAAATATCTGTGATTGTATCACACTGGTGGTTAATTAAATTGATGTGGAGTTGGCTGGCTTGTTGTGCTACAACGAAATTTTCGGAGTTATTGAAAAGAAAGCCTTTCCAAGTAAACGTTTAAATTTCACACACAAATGCTTTAGGTTTGTGCTAATTTGGCCCTGGGGATGGTGCAGATTCCCAGAGTGCATTCCAGTAATCTCCCTTCAGGTTCCCAGATTGGATTGTCACAGCCCCAGCTGAGGCTTGACCTCTCCCGTTACATGGAAGGCAAAAATTTAACTACCTGAAATATTCAAAAAGGCAGATTTATATTGCTGGATGTAGGACTTGAGAGCAGAAAGCAGTGACAGAACAAATGGCTGGATGGTTCCCAAAAATATATTCTGCAAAGGAACAGCACTTAATGGCTTTATACAGTATAGACTGACATGGCACTCACAAAACTGCCAAATAAAACATTATTAGCAGTTACTTTCCCTTTGACAAATGGACAGTCAGAGAAGTTTTTTCTTGTTGAGAGGCCTGTTGTGACTTTCTGGGGGTGAAGCAATACTAAACCAATTTATCAACCCTGACAGGATTCTGACTCTATGTTGGAGTTATCTGCATTGCAAAACTCCATGGGAATTGAACTCAGACAACTGTTCTTCCTGTTGGAAACCAGACAGCCAAGGAAAGTAGCTGTAATCACTTCAAATTTGCCTCTGGCTCATCTTTTGCTCTGTTTCCTTTTAGACCACTACCTCATTAATAAAAATTCGCTGGATTGCTGAGAGTTCAGGTTTCACAATCTACTACTTAGAATTTGAGGCTAATCCAATGCTGACTCCAGTAAAAGTGAAAAGGCAAAGGCAGAGCAGAGGGAGGGATGAAAAGGCCAGGTCAGGTCTGGTCCCAGGCTAAGGAAAAGCTGCCGGCAGAGAAGGAAACTGTAGATAAGGAGCACAACCAGAATGCTCTGAGTTTAAACTTGTCACACAAAGCACAACATCCTCAGCACATGACCAGCAAATAAAGACAAATTGTCCGTCCCCTTGCTCAAAATACCTTGCTGAAGATCAGCTTTCTACTGATTTTCAGTTAGGGAAAAGGCACTTCATTTAGTTCCAAACATGACTGACAATCTGCTTTTGTTTTAGGCAGTTACATTCGGGTTTTCTCCCTTGAAAACCCTTGGAATTGTTTTTTTTTTAATGGGCCAGGAGCAGATCAGGAAGAAAAAAAATATCTGACTTTGGGAACCAGCTTGATTTAAAGACCTGTTAAGCTCTTTAAAGATACTGTGGGTTCTTGGCCTTGGGAGATGGATTTAGATGCAGATGAGCCTGGACATGAGGTGAGTAGAGCAAATGACACCAAAAGGGGACTCCAAGGGGGGGCCAAACCCCACCAGAAGGAACCCAAGGCAGGGAGAAGACATTTCATACAGCCATAGAACATCCTGACTTGGAAGGGACTCACAAGGATCATTAATTCCAACTCCTGGCCCAGGCCAACCCCAAGGATCAGCCCCTGGCTGGGGCACGTGAAGAAGCTGCTCCACTGGGAAGAGCAGTAGCAGAAGCACTGAGAAAATGGGCATGCCAGCTGGTGAGATGTGGGTGCTGGAGAAAAAACATCTGAGCCCTGCAAAGAGCTGAAAATAACACATCCTTGGGGCACAGGCTCCTATTGATTTCACTTAACATCTGTACTGCCTGGTCTCTTAATAAATCAGGACTAAAGGCAGGAGTGTCTGACTTGCAGGCAGCATGGCTCAATTTTTTTTTCCTTTGAGAAGATCCAAAGGAAAGATAAGTGAGGCATAACAGTGCCAGAAATCAGACTGCATTTCCCCAGCATTTCCACCTTCTTCTGTTAAAAGAAAAATGCAGTTTTTATCCCATATCACCTAAATCACCTTGACAAATGGAAGTGAAATTATTTTTTTAAAAAATCATAGATATATAATAACAAGAAAACACTTTTCCCCCCTAGCTTCTCTTTTCTTTTTCACAGAGCTTGGACAAAGAAAATACACTAATTAGTAGCCACACTGTGTGTAATCATTATTTCAAGCCATGAGAAAGAATGGATCCAGCCATGATCTAGGACTTAGGGATCATTAAGCGAGCAAATTAAAACTTTCACTCACAGAAATGAAAGATTTCTGATAAATCTAAAAAAAACCCACACATATCCTGGTGAAATCCTGGCCTTATTAAAGTCCATAGGAGCTTTCCTATCAACTTTGAGGGAGCCTGGATTTCACCCCTCGTGGTGGTCGGCTGTCAGGAGAGGGACACAATTCCATGCTCTAAGAAGCAGCCAGAAAGGCTCTGTGGGACACCAAAGTTATTTCACCTCTTCATTTTCAGTGACTTTAAACTAAAATAGGTGGTTTCTTCTCCTAATTCCCCACTGGGGCTGTGTCATTCGTTTTGAAAAGCCGAAATGGAGCCTCCCTGCAATTCTGCCACCAGAACCCCACAGTAAATGTGTCCGGGGCTTTGTAATTGGCTTTGACACAATAGAAAAGAAAAAGAATGACTTTGCAGGGAGGAATTGTTGGGGTAAGATGGACATCTTCCCTCTCTGAATTTGAAATACTTTGCACATCTCTCCCAGGCACAGAAGCCTCTGTGAGCCCCATGACACCTGTGGCAAATGCAGCTGAAGGCACCACTTAATTACAGTGATTAGCCCTTCGAAGTCATCATCATTCCTTCAAGTGCTCCTGGCCATATGACCCATGCTCAAAAAAAGGAGCATTCATGTGACCTTAAGAATATGCCCTTTAAAGTATGCTTCCACTATTGTGCTGGGAATTTGGAATTCATTAGCACCAATTAAAACAGGACACCGTGTGCTTCATTCTCCACGCGCCGCACTACAGATTTGTCCCTGCAGGTTGAAAAGTTTGGGGTTTTTTTTAAAGCTGAGATAAAGGGAAACGTCCTTATATGATTTGTTCTCATGGGTCATGGCGATAACAGCACTGCAGGAGAAAAATGTCCCTCACAGAGCTATATTTTCCATGGATATTACAGCAACAAGACAAAACGCAGCTGAGCTCCCCCATTCCAGCATCCAGTAAAACTGTTCCCATTCTGGCTACATCTCAGAGTAGGAACCACGACTTGTCCTTAAGTATCAGCTATAAATAATCCCACCAGGAGTAAAATGTGCTTTCATTTGCGAAGTCACCTCTGTCCTTGTCAGCCTCACTTACAGAAAAGTCACGCTGTCAATCTGCACGAGCTCTCCTTGAGAATACACCAGGAAAGCCAAATATTTTCGCTTCTAGCAGCACATCTGCTGAAATGGGAAAGACTAAACTAAATAAAAAGCAATTTTTTTAGGCTTTTTTTTTTTAAAGACCTGCCCCACAGCTCTCAATGCTAATTGTTACCGGTGTCCCAGTCCTGTAATGAAAGGGGGAAAATCAAATTTATTTTAACCAATGCTACCAATTCTTCACCACAGATCTTATTTATCACAAAAACTAAAAAAATATCTGTGAGGTATGGAAGTTATTAACAAAAAAAGAAGGCCAAATTCCCTGCAGATATGGGGCTACTTGGAGCGAAGGGAAAGACTGACATAAATCTATCCTCTAATCTCGTGGCTGCTTCCTACTAAAGGAAGGACCAGAATGCAATGTACTGAATTACTGGGGCAGAGGGATATGTTGTTTAAGGGTTTTTTTTTAAAAAAAGCAGTTGCACTGCTGGCACAACAGACCTAACTCTGTCACAAGTAATTTATTACATCAGTATATCAACTTTATTAAAAAAAGAAAAAGACAACAAAGAAGCCTGCCTTTGTGCCGAGCTCAGCTCAGACTGGTTAGGAAACATAAACAGCTTCAGAGTTTAATTAGAAACTGTTTACATCTGAAAGATAATTTCATTTTCCTCAAACTGTAACAGAGGTAATTCCAGATAGTTCTGCTGACTCCATAGTTTAATGTCTCTGGGATGCCAGACTGAAAAATGCAAAGTGAGGCCTGAACAGCTGAGAACTGACCGAGAGGGGTCAGGAAATTCTGGGCTAAGTACTAATGGTTTGATTATCCAACATTTAACAGCTCTGCAGCTCCAAGATGCTGTGAGATGTCTAGAAGGAAAAAAAGAGAACGAGTCAGCAAACTAAAGTGTTCTTTCCCACACTCTCTTTCTGATTTCTGTCCCATTTCCACCACGACCTTTTGCATTTTTTAAGGTTTATATATTTATTTATTTACTTTTAAATCTTGTGAACTGTTGGAATAAGTGTTTTTCCCTTGAAGTTGTCTTGGTAGCAAAGCCAAGATGCTGTCTTTTCAGGGCATACCTGACTGTCTCCTGAAGACAGGGAGTTGGAAATCTCTGGAGGGTGTATATTTTCATAGCCCAGATCTGCAGACTCCAGTTCAGGGTCTGAATGACCAAAATGATGGTGACCTTACATCCTGCTTCCTTGAGATCATTTTTCAAACAAAAGAAAAGCGATTGAAACTAATACTTCATACAACAAACGCCACAAGTGATTACTACTTCCCTAACTTGTCCTTAACAGATTTAACTCTGTTTTATTTATTTAACTGCATGTTTATAATGCAGTTAAATAAATCTTTTCCTGTATGGCAGTTCAGAAATCAAACCAAAGCAGATGACAAAATAACAAGGCTCCCCACAAAACCCTTGGAGAACCAAGCCTACCGAGCAAATCAGTCCTCCAGGAGGCATCAGCCCCCCCCCCCCCCCCCCCCATCTAAGATGCAAATATTCACTTATGGAGGATAAAATCAGCATTACTGCTACTGGCCTTCTTTTGATGTGCAGTCCTAAAGCTCATTAATGGTAATGGGTGATACACCAGGGAAGAACAGGCCTTCAGCACCATCAAAGGACATCAGTTGTGTAACACACATTGCTGTTCCCCCAGACACTGCCCTCAGGGGTGAAGGCAACAGAGAAGCTGCTGAGCATCCCCTCACCCTGACCCAGCCCTGCTGTTCAGTTACCCCAGTTGCACCAGGATAACTGGCCAAGCCAGACAGACCACTAAGAAGTCCTCATTAACACACATTCTTCTCCCTCCACAAGCCCTGCTGTTACTTGGATGACTTCCAGCACGGTCATCACGTAGCCCCACAAAACGCTGTTCCAGTTTGGCAGAGATGGAAGCAAAGTGCAGCACAGGAACAAGCCAGGTTTGGGTCCACAGGCCAATTTCTCTGCCCAGACCTGTATTTCATGTTGTTAACCAGAAATATCAGATGACTTTTCGGGTAGAGAGCCTGCACACAGATCCTACAGTTCACACACCTGTGACCTAGCATTTAACTTTGCTTTAATAGGGAGAACATCGACCTAATCCAAGTTGTGACCTCTCAGTGGCTCTGGGGAGCATTTCCAGATGCATCCTTAGATGCCAGCAGTTTGGGGGAGAGGGGACGTAAGAGCTGCTGGACTCCTGAAATAACAGCTACACTTGAATGTTAACCCTTCTGCCCACCCTGCCCCTAAACTGAGCATGAACTCCAGAGAACTCTTCAAACCCTGAGCACTGCAGAAGTTGAATCGGGGCATTTACACTGGGAAAATCAGTCAGACCTTCAACAACGTGAAACAAGCATGAAATGGGGATGGGAGAAGAAGAGAAGGCAAGTAAATGGCTATTTTAGATGTCTCTGGTAATATACTTGCTACCAGAGGGGCTGTCAATAGAGGGGAGACAATAAAACCAGGGTTTCTTTGCCAGCAGAAATAGATGTTCATTTCCTTGGCCACTGAAGTTAACACATGAAAGGAAAGCATCAAATATAACTGTTTCTCTTCCAGATCATACAGCACTGCACTCCCAGAACAGTTGGGAACTGGCCTGTGATGTGCAACAAAAGAACAAATGTTTCCTAAGCTAATCCTTGGATGTCAGGATCACTTCTACAACAAACCCATGGATCAGTTCATCACCAGTGAGGCAAAAAGGAATGTTCACATTTATGCTCTCTTCTGTGCAACTTGCTCAGTGTCACTTTTTAGCTACTCACAGGCATCTGGTACCATTACTCTGGAAAAAAATACACTCTGTTTCTACTTAAATATTTTATTTAGCCTTAATTACAACTGATGTACTCAGTGTTCAGTCCAGAATATCTAATTGCTCCCGGAGGGAATTAAAATCTACTGAGTACCAGTGCTCTTTTTCAGTGGTACCTGGAAGTGGCCCACCTACTAAAGGTGGTCCTAAAGGACCTAAAGATGGTCCTTCCCATCTTTAATTTGTCCCCATTTCTCCTCAGCAGTTCTTAAATGGAGTCAATTAGTTTAATTTGGGGCTGTCATTCAGCTGATTCTCAACAGATCACGTTTTGCCCTCATTGTCATTCACAAATATGCTGTTTCTCATTGGCTATCTGCTTTAATTATGACATAAAGGTTTTAACTTTGCTTAAAAACCTACTGCTAACAGTAGGGACTTTCTGGAGTGGTTAGAAAAAAGACCTCTCCAAATTACAACAGTAAACGAACCATTGTTTTTCCACGTGTGATTTCTACTCTGTGCTCTTTCTGTGTTCCTAATCATTCTCCTCCCCCAAACCTGGCCTCCAAAAACTAAATAATTAAAGGGAAACTGTGTTCTGAAAGGCAATTACTCAAAATTAGCCGCTCTTTTCTACCATAAGGCAGAGTTCCATAAAAATCCTCTAAAATAATGATCTACATCTGAGAGGTTGAATTGATCTCATTTCTCCTTTCCTTTCACTTGTGATCATCAGCTACACAAAACACGGGCATTTCCACCAGCGGTGGCACAGCCCAAGCTCCACTTCCCTGCAACACAGTTACGTTTATCTGACTAAATTCAATTTAAAATCTGACTGAATCAGAAGGACAGAGTGACTTTAAATCCTGGCTGTGAGAATGGAAATGGTAACACAAGATCCAAGATAAGAATAAGAGGGGAAAACAGGCAGACCTAGAGGAGTTCGATTCATTCTTGACTTTTCAAAGAGAACATCACACTGAAGGAACATGACAAAGGGGAGTTTCTGCAGAATATGCCCTGGAACTCCTGGAACAGAGGAAAAACTGGTCCTCTGTGGATCTAGATTATAATAAAAGTTGCCTCAGAGATGTTCTTTCTTTTAGAACTCTCTTAAACAAATAGCAGTGGCCAAGCCCTCTCTCACACATCAAGTTTTTCACTTCTTAAATATCTACCACTTGTTTCATGTCTTGACACAACGGCCCTTACAGTATTTTCTTTTGCTAAGAATTTGTTATTTTAAGCTATTTTGAATTCATTTAATCTCTTCTCCATCGCAGTCATTGAGAAGAAACTTCCAGGTCAGTATGAAGTGGATTCCTGGTCTCTCATTAACACCTAAATTAGGAGGGAGGAAATGGAAAGATATCAAGGAGAACTTTCTGTAAGAGGGAAGGAAGAATAAGCTTCCAGTGTGTTCCACTTCCCTGATAATAAACTGGCTGAAGAATCATCTATATATGAACTAGCAGAGTTCATATGGAGTGGCAAGGACACAGGGATGTGGGTGAGGAGAAGTATCAACCCTTTGTTTTAGAGGAGGGGAGAAGACTAACTATGAAAATTGTGTTTCCCTTATGGCTGGCAAAAAATATCAAGCATCTCTGGACCCTTAAGCTTTCAACTGCTTTGGGGGGACTCATCTGATTTCAACTCCATGGAAGTACCTGTGCTCAATTTTATGAAGGAGGACATATAAAAAGTGCATTTCCATAATGAGTAAATACTCTAGCACTGCTAATTGGCAGCATTTTGCTCTGCAGTGCTAAATTCTGCTGATAGTTGCAATGGTATAAATCTAGACCAATGCCTTGGGTTGCATCAAAGCTCTGCTGTATTTATCTAGTTGTCAGGAAGAATATTTTCACTCCTAGGAGTGGACACTTTAGGGAGATATTTGGAAAACAAGTGGAATACTGAACTGGCCTCACTGGCTCAGCCTTGTCCCTCAGTTTTCAGATACTTTGATCTCTCTATAAAGACTCACAAATCTCCAGTACTCCCTATATCCTTCTTTTCCACTTGGAACAGTCTGTGGTCAAAACAATTTAAAAGACTGGAGGAATATCTCTAAAACATATATGCATAAAAAAGAGAACAATGTGTTAGCATTAAATATTTCCATATTGATACTATTTTTACAGCAACCTCCCACATCTCTACAGAGGGATTTACGTGATTTTCATAGCAGATTTTTGAATCTCTGAAAGTCCTGTATTGACATAAACTTTAGGAGTTTTGTACCTCATTTCATGACACAAAAATATATTTTGTTAAAGTGGAAGGTCTTTGGGCATCTGTAGCTCACACACAACTGATACACATCTTGATGGTATCTCTCAAGAGTAAAAACGATAGGAAGCTCATTAAAAGAGAGATCCAACAGAGTTTAAATACCACAGCGATCCCTGGAGATTTTTTTTTCCACCATGAAGTAATTTTCAAGACCTCTTCAAAGACTGAAACATTAGAACTGAAAGAAATTACAAGAATCGATGAAATCCCATTTAAGTAAAAAGCCTCAAAACATTCCCTCTTGCTGCACAACCACAACAATGACTCCAAAGCTAAATTCACAGCAGCCTTTCTGTTATAACTTAGATATTTCCTATGCTTTTTAGGTCTCATATAAGGACTTTTCAGTGCTTTTTACAGAAGCTTCAGCCCAAAGACTTTTTTTTAATGCACTCATCAAATCTACCTTAAAACAACTAAAAGAGCACAGAGTGAGTGCAATGAGTAGACTGAGAGAGCAGGCTGTCTCTCTGAAGGGATTTGGCCTCCCTGGGATGCTCTCTGTTTTGATTCTTTATTTTTTTTTGCTATTCTAAGAGTGTATTTCAGGTAGGGAGCATTCCTTTGGACTTCCCTTAACAAACACCTACTTCCAGAGAGGAAAACTCTTCAGTGTTCCTTGATTAATGCTGCTCAGAGCATTGGTCAGATGCTGGGTGAATAAATATGCAAAGTGTAAATTTTAAATGGGTAAAATGCAGTTTGGCTTAAGGCACAAAGTACTCTCCTGGAATGTTTGTTACAGATCGACAGCACGATCTGAAGGCAAGGCCTGAGGCTATAAACCTGGTGGTAAAGTTTCCATTTATAAATCAATAATCACTGCAAACAAGACAGCCTGCTCAGGTCTGTGAAGGCCACAACTCTTCCCCAGGCACAAGTTTGGTAAAAATCCCACGAGGTGTTCACAAAGCGTGACTGACACGCCCTCCCCAAAGCTGTGGGGTGCTGGGGGTGGGCACAGGGAAGCACAGCCTGCTGAAACACCAGCAGGTGAGCTGAGCTGCTTGGAGGAATGAGGAATGAAACATCCAAATCCTCGTATCCTGAGAAATACACGGAGTGGGTACAACCTTGCTCTGCCCTTGCCCTGCACTGGCACATCCAGCACTGAGGACAGCTCAGATTCACCCAAAGGACTCGGGTGGGGAGGGCAGAATGAAGGAAGAGCTCTCTAATGTCACCTACAGCAGATGAGTTCAGAGAGCATCCAGAAATTTCTGTCCTGAGAGCATCCCCGTGTTTATTCCACAGTGGAGGAGCTGGATGCTGAACCAGTAACTCAGGCTGAGATGACTAAAGCTGGGATGCACTGTCCAAGAGCTCAGAGCCCAGTCCTGCCTGCCCACTGCTTACCAATTATCACCTCACCTCACCTCACCTCACAGCCCTGTTTCCAACCTCAGTTTGTTCCCACAGTAGGTACACGAGCCCTGACACGCTGCAGAACACAACCCCATATGCAGAATTACTACCTATTGTTTCAGAAAAGCCAGGCTATTTTCCTTTTCCAAACTGTGGAAATCACTCCCATTCTCCTCCACGCTCACAACTCTCTCTTTTGTTTGTCTCTTAACTTGCTGTGCTTGGCCTCTGGCCAGAGTCCCTCTCTCAGCCCTGATGGAGAGTGACAGCTTGCCTTTGAAGGAAGGCCAAGGCTGCTGTTGGGCTGACCAGCGGGGAGCAATCCAGCCCAACACTCCCTGGCCTCTCCCAGATTGCTCCCCTTCTTTCCCAGAAACATGCAGTCTCGGAAAAGGCAGGGGTTGAGCCAATCACATTTCCCAGAAGATGTTTTTAAGCAACAGATGAACTTTAATCACACACAGAGAACACTGGAGCTGGAAGAGGCATCAGATGATCATCTAGACCATTTTCTTGCCCTACATCACTTAGCATCAGAGAGCTTTGGTAAATCTATTCTCTCTTACAACAATTTATTCCTATCAGTTCTAGTCTGAATATGGACATGGATAACTCATCCATCATACCCTTCATTTCTAACTGGAGTTTAAAATACAGCAAAGCAAACTGTCACTGGTCACTCTGGTCAGGGTGCCTGGACTTTTAGTGTCTACAAAACTCTTCCCTTCTCCCTTGACATAGTGCCTTTACCATCAGCAGAGCAACCCTCCAGTACTGACACAGAGAATTGTGGAATATCCTGAGTTGGAAGGGACCCACAAGGATCACAGAGTCCAGCTCCTGGCCCAGCACTCAGACAGATGACCACAGGTCCACTGGCTTTATTTCCCACAGTGTCTTACCTCTTTTCTTGGACGATCTCCCTCTGGCCATGGAACAGCCCTAATCCCACCGACTTCACAGGTTTAATTTGCTCACTTGCTAAAATTGCTACACAGTGAAATGCAAAAGCTTGTGCAAAACTAAAAACCTTCCCTGCATGAGGCAAAGGCTTTGCAGAGATTCTAATAGTGTATTTCCTGCATTACTGTATTTCCTACACACTCATCGGCCTTGGGATGTTGCTCATTTCCTATTGTGACTGATCCTCAGTTGGCAAGATGAGAAAAGGTGAAATTCTGATTTTGTTGGGCTGTGGCTAGTTTTGTTTTTTTTTTTAATTAACCACTTGCTGACAGCATTTTTGTCTCTCACCCTGGTGACCTGCAAAGGGAAGGTACAGTGGGACATGTTATGCTCTGGTAACACATTTGATTATTTCAGCTTAAGGGGGATAACTGTGAGAAGGTTTGACAGGTGCTGAAAGTCTTTCCTTTTTTTACCTTTCAGTGTTCCTGAGACTCAAAATAAAATCACAAATGTGCCACTGTAACTGTGGCTTGCCAGTCCAACCCTTGCACTTACCCAGTTGAGGGGTTCATGATGCAACCCCCTTTATCAGTGGATGCTTTGCAGTTGCAGCCCCTCTCCAAAGTGTCATGATTCATCCCAAAATTATGCCCCAGTTCATGAGCCAGTGTGACTGCTGCACCCAGAGGGTTTTCAGAGTGATCCTTAAAAAAAAAAAAAAGAAAAACCACACAAGAGAATTAGTTGAGTTAACATAAAAAACCAATTGAAAATACACATTCCCCCTCTAAGGTCCTACTGCTTGTCCTCTGAAGTGATTCATAAACTTAGCTACTCTGTTGTAAAATCAAGTTAGTTTTAAATTCATCCACATATATACCAAGTGCAAATTGGGACTTTCAGGACAACCTGTCTGGCCACCCAGTTTCCCCACCACAATGGACATTTGAGACCACTGAGCAGCTCTGACCATCTGAGTCATCTCTTTCTTAGGGCTTCAATTCCCTGTTCAATAAATCCCCAGAACTCCCAAGACATGGAGTGTTGTAAAGGATAATCATTTGTGGGTGAGGGTGAGTGTGATGAGGGAAAAGTGAGAAGATCCTTCATGTCAGGAGGTAAATTACAAATGCAGCAAGAGATTTCACTCAGTCAGTTTAATATTCTTCGCCCTGTTTCTTTAATATCAGAATGTCCAAGATCTCACAAGCTTTGAAAGAAAAACCAAGTACCTTTGGAAATCTCCTTATTAAAACGAAAGGCCAAAGCAGGTTAAAATCTTCCGTGGTCTCTTATTAAGAATTATGAATAAATATTCTAAATGTTGCAAGTGTCAATTTGAAATATCAACGTTAATCCTTGTTGAAATGCTGATTTTCGGGGCCATTATTTCTGAGATATTCACCTCATGATCTGATTACAGGCTGCTGATCAAAGTGATGTTTTGGCTTAACCACTAAGAGACCTTTCCACATTGATCATTTTCCTTGAGGGAAAAACATCCACTGTACTTGCATGAAAGCTTTCCCTAAAGGCATAAACATGTAATATAAATGCATGATCCACTATTTATCAGTCAGTAAATGGAATTACTATGTACAGCTGCCTGTTCTAAAAGCTTGTGTGAATATATTCACTTTAAATAACTCTTTTAGTATCATCGAAGCAAAACTCCAGACTAAAAAGACAGGTAAAAGTATCTGAAACATTATCTGTGTATTAATGGAGCCTTCAATACATGACTTAGGGTAGATTTAAAGAGTTTCTTCTTTCATCTGTCTGGGTTAAAATTTTTAAGTAAATCATTTTTCAAACAGCAAACAAAATGAAAAAGAGAATACAAGACACTGCTCTTTCTGCATTTGTAGTAAACTCAAAGTTTTTCTTTTTAGTTTCTTCCCGAATTTTAAAATTTTAATATAAAACTGTGACAGCCACTTTGAGGGGAGTTTGTCCTGCACTTGCCAACATATGGAGATGTCTTATCTAGGTACTGCTCAGATACAGATGGATTTATCTTTGTACACAGCAATTTAAGGAATATTTAGAGAATTCAGTGTCATTGCACCTGATGTCATAAAAAGAGAACAGCCTCTCATTCAACTGGAAAAAAAGTGCATGAAGAAAGATTAAGAAAGCAATGAAATAATTCCATATAATTTACTGGTGACAGTAAATTACATTGGATGATGCCTTGAAATGAAGGCTATCTGGTCAAGACAGAAACTCCTCTTAAACACTGAGCCACCCAGACAGACAGCAAGCTGAGCTCAGATTTTAGTTTTCTAGAATCTTCTCTACTTACTGAACACAGATTATATTTGTCTGAATAGTCTAAAGCTGGCAATTAAAAATAAAGACAAGAATTCACACGGTCCACTCCAGCAGTAGAGCAATAAATGATGTGAAATGTAATTTGGGACTAGAAGAGGCAAACGATTACAGCCATGAGGTTCTCATTACTTGCTCAGATCCAGTTGGAATGCAATTTTATCAGCTTCTAGAGGGGGTGTTTAAAGGAAGGAATGTGATGCCTCAGCAAAAGAGGTTATTTGAAGACAGCATAAATGAAGAATATCAAAACAAACAGTGACATGTCCCATTTGATACTGAGACCGTTTAAGCATCACGAGGACTAAAGAAATGAATAGCAATGTGACTTTGATTTATTCCACTGGGGTCTTTTAAAGTTAACTTGAGCAGTAAAAGTCGTTACCAAACAGTTTCCCAACCACTGAATAAGCAACCATCCACTGTTAGGACATTATAAGCTGTTTCACAAAACATGCAGCTGCTTTCAGCTGAACTCTGCTTCATCCCACTGAGATTCACATCAACCCCTAATAATAAAGCACTGTCAGCTACAGCTACAACAGGCAAATAATTCTGGTCCTGGTAATTTCCCTGTTCACTCAGGTCATAGAAACAAAGAATCACAGAATGGTTTGGGTTGGAAGGGATATTTTAAAGGGATCCTTTTGTTCCACCTCTCTGTCATGGGAAGGGACACCTCCCACTATCCCAGGTTGCTCCAAGCCCTGTCCAACCTGGCCTTGGACACTTCCAGGGATGGGGCAGCCACAGCTTCTCTGGGCAACCTGTGCCAGGGCCTGCCCACCCTCACAGGAAGAACTTCTTCCTAATATTTGATCTAAATCTCTCCTCTATTAATTTAAAACCATTCCCCCTTGTCCTATCACTCAATGCCTACGTAAAAAGTCAGTCTACCTCTTTTTTATACAGCAATTTTACTTTTAAATCCATGAATTCAGTAGGCAAACTTCTGAAACAGAAGAATGACAACTGAATCATGTGTCAAAGACTTGCTTTAATATCAACTTCTCTTTGGTCTTTCTATGATACTACAGAACCATCACGGTAAAATAAAATTATAATGGTCTTGTTAAAGCTTCTCCCCCTCCAATGACTGCTCTCCCTACTTTGAGTTTCTCTTAAAATTAGTGGGACACTGGGTGTCACCTCCTGGGAGAATTCAGCCCCATAGAAAAGTAGAGATTAGCAGGCTCTCAGGGAGCCTGACAGAGGAATTCAGATCATACACCAGAGCTGACCAACTGCAGAAAGAGTCAGGAAAATCAGATCAGACAAGAATGACTCCAGATTTTGCATTCAAATGTCATTTCTGATGCAATCTCTCGTCTCTTCTTTCGGCACAGTTTTTAGAGCGTGGGAGCTGTTGGTGCTGAGTGTTTGGGGTGGGATGGGTAAGAGGTTGGCTGAATTATGAGGTTGGACAAATGTTCTGTTGCCCAGTGTTGAGACATTTGAGCACCTCAGTTTCCCAGGTTAACAGTTGTTCATTTTTTCATAGAACCACAGAACCTTTTAGGTTAGAAAAGACCTTTAAGACCCCTGAGTCCAACCATTTTAAGGTTTATGCTAAAAATTAAAAGGAGACAAAAAACTCATCGTTAAGGGCATCTCTGACTGCAGATAAAGCCAAAGCCCTGAGAGTGAAATGGATAAAATGGGGCTGTCTGCCTCTTACATGCCTTTACCAAAACTTGGAAGTGCACTGGGAGACCTACCTTTTTTAATCCCCTTTCCCTCTTTTTCCTTTTGCACCTCTCACCCAGGTACCCAGGGAATAACTGTTACAAGCACCAATTAGAGACTCAGCTTCCAAAGCCACCAAGAGCCTGAAACCTTTGTCTCTTCCACAATTTTGATATGACTTCTCAAATCACATGATTTGTTTCCAACTCTCCTGCACCTCAGCCTCCCTGCTGACCCTGTAAATTCTCCCTGTCATCTCCCTGGGTGCTAATTAAGAAGGAAGGAAATGCAGGAGTTTCTATGGATGGTATCTCTGGGATTACCCTGCCAAGTGGATTGTCTTGAGGCAAAAGCCTCAGTGTCCTGAGCTCCAGGTCAGCCCATGAAGCTCTGAAGAACTGGGGGCTTTGGGACCATGCAAGTGCCAAGTGTTGTGTGTTCCTGGGCTACCACCTCATTTATGGAGGATCTGCAGCCCAGGTGTCCAGCAGAGCTGGAGAGACCCACCCCCACATCCCCTGGGGTGCTGCAAGTCCCAAGGGAGCTGCAGAAAACACAAGGGTTTTCATCAGGGGCAAGCTGACCTCAAAGAATATCTAAGGGGGGTTTAGGGAGTTCACATCCCATTTTATTTAAAGTACTTCTACTGTAAAGGTTAATTAAAACTCCTTCCCGCCCGCCTTTTAGCACAAAAAACCTGTTTAAAGTAAAGTAAAATTAAAATTCTGAAAGAAAATACTCCAGAACTATTTCCAAATATTGGCTAAGGTGCATACTGGTATGTTCATCATGTCCAACATCTGACAACAGCATTGCCAGTAACAGTCTGTGAGAGACTCAGGTGGAATAAATGCTGCCATGGCTTTTCCTGCTGCCTGACAGTGCAGTAAAACCACTGCTGCAGAGATGGAAAATAAAGCCTAACACAGGAAACTCTATAAATATAGAATAAAATCAATATAATAAAAGATTCAGGACAGACTGTTGTTGCCTGTAACACAAGTATACCCAAGTGTACAACAAATAGATCTTCTGGTTCTCATCCTTCCCAGCACCTCAGCACCTGATTCAATGGCAACTGGGAGTATAAACTCCTTGCAAAGAAGTCATGCTGCATTTTAATGCAATATTTTGATTTTTTTCACTATGGAAACTGTCATTTACAAGCAATCTGAATGGAGATATAAACAATACTGGGACTGAAACCAGGACAGAGGGGGCTGATGTTCTGGTTCAGGATGCAGTACCATAAAACCTGATATGGTGTCACACCAGTTGGGCCAGTTTGGAGTGCCGTGCTTTTACCACTTACCATGACAACTCCTCCAGACTGCTCTGCAGTGCACATGCTCATGATGGGTGCCATGCCAATGGTGGTCCCTTGGAAGTACACCCCGCTGCAGGAGGGTGGGAGAGGAGAGGAAAGGAAGAACCACAGAATCACTATTCAGTGCCAAGATACCTCCTTGTTACTTCCAGTCCTGTGTTTCTGCCAATCTCAAACAAACATCCCATTTCCAGTGTGCCAGCTCCTCACATTTGCAGGTTTAAAACAATAAAAGCTCCCTGAACTGACAACAGCAGCATCCCTGCAATGAGGAACATCCATCTGATCACTGTCCTTTGGGTTTGCTGCTTTAACAGGACCCTCCTTGCTTTTCTTTTTTTCCCCTTTCTGAAGCTGGGAGTAGAAATACAAACATAAAAATGATGTCTCCAGCTCAAAAAAAAAAAAAAGGGTTATTGTAATGCAGTGGGAAGTTTATGTGCTACTTGTTTTGATACACAGCCTGGAGTGTAATAATTCCAAACAAAGTATTGTTATACATAGAGAGCAATCAAATATCTCAGGAGAGACAATATGGAGGAGCTCAATTTATTCTTACACAGCTAATGTAAGAAGTAAAGAATTCCTTTTAATTACTAAGACATCAGGTATGTTTATCTGTTTAATATAAAGAATAGTTAATTGATCAAAATAATACCTGATTAAAGAAAGAGGGTTTCTTCTTACTTTTTTTTTCCAAGGGTGTTTTTGCTTTCATAGAATCATAGACTGGTTTGGGTTGGAAAGGACCTTTACTCAACTACTTTAATTCAAGAACCAGCAGCAGGATAAGATATGAATATGATTTAATTTCTAAGTCACAAATTCAAATGAAAGTCCAATTTAGGCTGTATTTTAATGTTTACTGAGGTCTTTCCACTAAGAAACAGGCTCCTTACAGAAACCTTTTAAGTCAGCATTTGGGTGAGGGCAGGACTGCCTTTTTCAGTAACAATTTAGACTGATCCCAGTTTAAACTGCTTGTAAATTCCTGAGTGTTTAGCAGCTTATTACACATCTACAGTTCCCCAGGAGTTGTGTTCAGGGCAGGCTTTGAGCAACAGGGCAGAGCTCCCTGCAGAGCTGGGCAAGGGAATTCGTCTGCTGAAGGGCCCTGCAAAGTGTTTTCATGTTTGATGATTGCAGAGGGGAAAGACAAACCCTTGGGATCACAGATATTCCTTCCCACAGTGTAGCCAGCAGGGAAGGACTGAGCACATCTATCCCCCAATCACCAAAATCCCGGGATCAAACACGGTGCCAAACCTACCTTATGAGCTGGGCATTGTCGTGGGGTTTACGAGGTAGCAGCTTCAGCTTTCTCCAGTCCAGAAACTCATGAAGGCTGGTGAAAGGGTCTTGAGAAATAGAGCACTTATCCATGTCATTCCAGACTTCCACTCCGACCAGGGCTACTCGGATGTTTAGTGACCTGTAGAACTGATGAGGAAAGAAAAACAGAACCATATCTCTAAAAACTATTTTAGACCACGCCGGATCAGAGTATTTCAACAGAAACATCATGAACCTTTCTTGTAGAGGTTAAAACAGCCTCCTCTCTGGGGCAAAAGCGAACACCTGACAGGACTTACTCAGACAATGCATTTCCATGCAGAGGGGAGCCAGGCCAACGTCAGCAACGGAGCTGAGATAACAATCCTAATGTGAGAATAATGTGGAGAAGGATTCCCAAATCGATCAAGTCCAGATTTGGCTGACAGGCTGAGAAAAACACACACTAGATCTCTGTCTTGTTTCTATGCACTACAGTCGTTTGGATAACAGAGGCATTTGCTGAGCATCAATTAAGCATGAAAGAAAGAATATATTGCAACATGCAAAATTAGTTTTGAGCAGGTAACATATAAACACCTGTCCTCCGGTAATAAGTCAGCCAGACGATTATGGATGAGGTAGAGGTGTCTTCAGCAGCTTGTTTTTAATCAGGAATGCATCTCCTTGAGCTATTACCCTTGAAGCATCACTTGATAAGTTCTCAGATAAATTAGGACTCTCTCAGTTATAATTTCACTACTGGACTCCTAATGTTTTCTGGCCCTATGGCCCAATAAACTCTAATTTGCTCAAAAACCACCCTAGAGGACTCTTAGCCTTTACTGTCAAGAAATTACTTCAGAACAAAAAAGAATCCAGTGTATGTCTCTTATTGCTCTCAGTAAGAGCCATCAACCTCTGCTTCCTTAAACACTGCATATTCTTAATTCTGATCTTTTACTTGATTTATACATCTTATTAGCTGTGTCTTCACAGGTCCTCTGTTGGCCTTACAGTTGGACCTTCTCTTGTTGCTGCAAAGGACTTTCTTCTCCAAATTTCTCCTTAAAATAATCCTCTTATTTTCTACAGGTTGTTCCATAGATGATGGTCCCCACCCTCTTCCCAGGTGAAAAAAAATCCTAGCTCTAAATTGTGCCTCTCTTTAGGAACAGTGCTTGCACAGATCCATGCATCCCATCACAGCAGAGCAGAGCTCGTGGCTTAGGATATTCAAGGGCATACAAAAGGTTTCAATTTACTCTTTTGATTTTACTGGTTGGAGAGAAACATTGCTCTGAAACACTGGAGTACTAGGAAAGCTGCAGGGTTAGCTCCTTGAAAGGGTGAGTGGACAAGGTGGTGAAAGGGGCTGATCTGACCACAGTGTCTTTCTTAATTTACTACTTACAGATTTCACAGCAACACCCCTCAGAAAGTACAGTAAGGTTGGAAAAAGTGAAACAACCCTCATATTCCTACCTTATCAACGTAGTTTGCAATTTCTATCAGCCTCTGCTTGATTTTTTCCACATCTTTGCCTTGTCTCTGAAACTTGGAATGTAAAGGATTAATGTACCAGCAGCACAGATACCACAGTTTCCCCCAACAGCCACCTTACCCTGCCAGCACACCAGGGGTGTTTGGGAATTACAGGGTGAAAAAACCATCAGCAGACTCCTGTTGGATTCATGGGAACACAGTCTGCCTCAGAAAAAGCACAAGCTACAGGATAGGACTTTGGATCTCATGGAAATGTTTTAAAACCTCTAAATCTTACACAGGGATCTTTTAGGGACTGATGTTTTGGGAAAAACACTCTTCTCTTAGTGGGTGTGCACTTCTAGCAGTGTTCAAGAACACCAAAAAAAAAAAAAAAAAATTAGGGAGCAAACATAATTCAAACCAAGATTTAGATCTTTACCATTCAGCTCATGGGAACATTTCTACAGCCAATGCTTTTTCCTGGCTTTGAAGCTGTGTGTGCAAACCATCAGGCAGTCAGTCGTGTTCCGTGAACTGTGATGGTGAAGTGCTGCTTCAAAAGCACTGCCAGCCCCACTGAGGGCAGAGGGAATGGCAAGGAGGACTTCACTTGCTCAAGGAGACCCTGGGCAGTGAATTAATATTTGGCTCTTGTTCATTACTGACAGATATCCCTGTTATTTGAGAGTCAAATTCCATGAAGTAGTGCAAGACATTTCACAACTGACTCAGTATTGTCCTGTCTTAATAATTCCTTCCATTGCTTAGCCCTAGTAAGGGAAAATTATTTAATTCTGAAAACCATCATATTATTGGCTGAAGAACAATACTTGCAGCACCGTGGTAACTGATCTGAGTTAACCATTTCCAACCCATGCTTCCCATAACTTTTTATTTTTAAGTTCCTTACCTCCCGATTATCTGCCACAATAACAAGCTCCACATACTTGGTTGTCTTCAGAGTCTCCCTCTTGTACTGTCAAAAAAATCATGAAAATTGTATTTTGTTTTCAGCCTCAGTACAACAAAGTGCTTGCAAGAGGAGATACACAAAATTTGTATTTCCAAAGGTTTCCCTACACGTGAATTTGTGTTGCATTCCTTCTCCTTATGGAATTTTTCCTTACTTACAAAAAAACCCCCAGGATCTGATCACAGAAAGCAGCAGAGTGGTGCAAAAATCTCTCTCAACCTTTCAGCTTTCTGCAGTTGAAATGTCTGAGTTATCTTTCCTAGCAGGAGAATATCACCTCTAGCAGAAAGACCTTTGCTTTTTCCAAGGCACATTTAAAGAAGTGATGAGATAACTTCTAACAAACATTTCTTACAATAGACAAACTGGCTACTAAGAAAAATGAGAGCTAAAGGGATATTGAGTGAAGCAGAGAAGAGGTCAAGAGGTCAACTGATAAATTATGTAGGAAGAAAAACCCAGGAATAAAAACCACAGAAAAAAAAGCAGAACCAACTGTCATTGTCTGGGGAAGTAAATTAATACTCTAAAAATGGAAGGCATATATTGAATTTTGTATCTGCATGTTCATATAAAAGGGCTGGTCCTGATACTTGCAGGTCTAAATGCAGGTCTAAAAGAATCACAAGGTTTAGCTTAAAAAAAAAGATGCAGTGAAGAAAGTGAAAAGATTTTGCAATAGTACAAACCATAGCACAGATTCTCTGTTACCCTGAATTTAAGTGACCTATTAATGCCTGTAAAAGTTTTGATTTACAGCAGCTGAGCTTCTATTCTGTCATGTGTCTGGAACAAGACAGTTAGGGAAAAGAGATCTCAGCAGAATATCTGATCTTCGTGCCAGAACTTAAGGGGCTTAAGCAGATGTCTGACCTACTACTGACCACGATGTCTTGAACTAAACCAATGTTCTGTAACCTAAAACATGACCAGAGCTTTCCAAAGAAAACTGCTCCAAGGCAAACTGTGTGAACCCCTAAGCTCAGCCAGTGTTGCACATGGCCTTCCAGCCAAATTTCACAAAGTTTGTTTCACATTATCTTTGTTATCTGCAGATTAACGATTTTGGATGTTTGACAAGAAACCTCGTGTTTAGAGGAAAGGGAACAGTGTAATCTTTGGTAGCTGATTTTTAAACTCATATTTAACAGCATTACACAGCCTTCTAACTGCAATAACTGGGAAAGTGTTAAATTCCATTTGGATGGTGTTTATGAACAGAGAGAGGAGTAAAAGCTATTGTTAATGAACTAAACATCAAGGATACAAACCCCTTCATAGGATTACACTTATCAGGGGGTCTGTCAAATGAGCTGAGGTAGATGCTCTCACAGCTTCTGGTGTTTGGCTTCTCTGTCCCTTTCTTGTGCTCTGCTGGAGCCCACTGTCACCTCCACGGGGTCATGGTGTGTGCACATGGCCCTGCCTCGTCTGCCACACGGGGCAGCAGCAGTGCCTGCTGATGAGCTGGCTGGAAACCAGGACATCAAGAAGGCAGTCTGTCCCCTCCTGCTGCTCCTGGAACAGCAACAGGTGCAGTACAAAGGGCCTGTGATGTCTCAGAAGACTCCAGCAGAACCTACAGTGCTCTGGCAGAGCTCGGTTTCATAGAATTCATGGAATGATTTGGGTTGGAAGGGACCCTAAAAACCATCTTGTTCTAACCCCTGACATGGGCAAGGACACCTTCCACTAGCCCAGGTTGCTCCAAGCCCTGTCCAACCTGACCTTGGACACTTCCAGGGATGGGGCAGCCACAGCTTCTCTGGGCAAGTTATTCCCTGCAAAATCCATCAGACACCAGTGAGATGCAACATAAGGCAAATGACCACGTGGGTGTGGTTTGTGGAATTGATCTCTCAGGCACTGAAGTCTAACATTGTCCTGAAATTTATTACAGGATCCTGAAGAGAGATGTACCCCCAAGGTGCCTCCCATCCTCTTCCAAATGAAGAAGAAAAGATGACACAGGAAAATCCAAGTACAAAGATACAGGAAAAGCTCTGTTACATCAGTCAGTTGAAAACATTTACTTCTTACCAAAAGTAGAACTGTTTGGACTGAAGAGAGTTTGCTGCAGAGAAATTGGCTAGCAGTGTATCATCACATAAACCTCTGGTGACTGCCTTGCATAACAAGTCTGTTCCCGAGATTTACCCAAAGGCTATGTGCCTTCCTAGGATACAATATTTATTTATAAAATATACCCAAATATGACCTTTTTCAGCTTGCTCTCTGCAGCCAGCTGCACCAATGCACAGCCCACTGCCTGAGTTAATCCCTCAGAACTAAAATGAAGAGTCAATAATAAAGCCATGATGGATGTACAGGTGGGGGACAATGTGCTTTGTTCCGCTGACTGTCATCTTTCTCCCCTGCTTCTACCACAAAACTGCTATCCCATGCAGCTGCAGCCATTCCTCAAGCCTCACTGCCTGGGAATTAGGATGGCTTGGATTCACACTGCAGTGGTGCAGCCTCTCTCATTCTCTGTGACCCACTTGTCCCAAACAACCCATCTGCCTGATCTGTGTCCACCAGCACCACCAGCACGGCTTTCTGTGGCTACAGAGAAAATTCCACACCGCAGGGGCTATCCTACACGTTGGCCTTGCTGTCTGTAGGATCCTATCTCAATGGAGCTCAACTGGAAAACACACTCCCTGCTGCAATTTGAGGGTCCACTGAGTCATGAAATGACCCAGTATTTATAGTGCCCCGGCTCCAGCGGGGCAAAACGTGTCTGCAAGGCATCTGTGCATCACCTGAATTGCTCTGTTGAGGCTCATGTTTGGATCTGGGAAGCTGAGTCTGCTGTGTGTCCCGTCATTTATCTGCACTTACATCTAACCCAAAGGTTAGACTGACTTTGTGATACATTGATCTCACATTTCAGCTCTGCTCAGTAAGTGGAGGTAGTTAAGTGAAGAGTCGGGGAAAAGCAGTGAACAAAAATCTCCCCCTGAACTCAAGACTTGATTTCTGCTTAATTCTGTCACCAGTGGAGTTTGGAGCAGCCTTGTATCTCCAGGTCATCTTTATTCAGTGTGTCCTGGCAGTCTGCTTAGCTGATGACAACACTGAAATATGAAAGCTCACTCCACACATTACATTTGACAACTTTCAAAATTCCTACATTAGAAGCGTATCCAAGACACTCATTATGTATATTGTACCTATCCATATGATGTGACTGTTGACAGGTTTTATAATTATGTCCACTGAACCACAGCAAAAATAGTTTTCAGATATTCAAAGTGAAGTCTGGGATGTAGTTGAAGCCATCAACAAAATGTGAGAACCATAAGGGTGATAATAAATTGCTTTGGCTGTATCAGTTTGTTACGTGCACACATTTTATTTCAGTGTTGCATTGATTACTTCAGTGAAATTCAGTCAAAAGTCACAAAGAATTTGGGGAAACCTTAATACGGTAATAATAAAGTTATGAAAAGTACTTTTCCAGTGCTTTCAACCTACAGATATTTTTAGAAATGCATTTAATTCTTAAAACTGTATATGCAAAGGCCAATACTTTAAATGTAATATTTAATATTCCTCAAATGTAAAATAATTCTACTGCACAAATAATATCTTGGGGTTGTAATTTAGGTTGCTTTCCTTAACAGTTGACCTGATACAGAGACTTAGCCCTACATGCAAATACAAATTCCCATATGTGACATTTAATAAATGCTGAGGGCAGATTTGCATGGTTATATAATTCCTGAACACCTAAACCAGCCTTTTCTACAGTCCTCATCCAATATACAGACAAACTTATTGCAGTATTTCCTCTTCCCGATTCTTAGCTCATTTAATTTTCTCCAGTTCCCATTAGCATTTCACATGAAGTGCACTTCTGCCTACCATAAAAGCAATTGCAATAATACATCTGTAAAATAATATGGTGAGAATTTGTTTTGTCTGCGTGAAAGGCTTTCCTACCAGAAGGTAACGTTTCAAAAGCTGATATTAGCAAAGCATCACAGCTCTCGTGTTCTCCCCCACCACCTTGGGTGGGCAAGAGCTTTTCCAGACATTGTTCAGCACTCTTAGGGGGTCTTAAATTCTGGTCATAATCACGCAAGAAACAAAATATATTACCATAATATGGTGACAATATTATGTTGAAAAGAAAGGAAAAAGCAAGTTATGCATGTAGAATGAGAAAAAGTCATAAAGCTTTAACAAGTAATTTCAAGCCTGCACTTAAGCAGATGACACCCACAGCTGATGATGTGGGTTCATGGTTTGCTCAGCAGAGACTCTTGGTAACAGAGTTTTAACGGGCAGCAATATGGAAATGCTGCCAGAGATGTACTCAACCAACCAGACATACAAAAGTGCATCATCCACCTACCCTGCCAGCTTGAGAATGGTGTGATGTGTCATTGTCATCAGTTCTCATGGCAGAGATGTCCAGCTGGTGGCCACAAGATCCTGGGGCTATTTTCAAATTCTCTGCTCGGTAGATCTTGTGTTCGCTTGTAGCACCTTCCAATGGCTCCAGAATGTAGCTTTTGTTTCCAAACACAATAATTCCCCTGAGACAGAGGAGAGCAGAGTAAGATGCATGGTTTGGAACTACAACAAAGTTACAACAGATTTAATAATGATGGAGTATGAGAGAGCAAAACGCTGATTTACAATGTCATGGTCGAGTGGAGCAGGAAACATCAAAGCTGTATATTTGTCATTGCAGCACACTATACTTTAAAAGAAGCAATGGCTCACGGAAAATTTGTCTCTTCTGAAGTGCTGCACTGCAGAGCAAAATTATATTTGTGTTTTATTTGTTTTCCATTCTCCTGGTGATGCACTGCCACTGCTGAGGGAGTCACGGAGCCCGTGCTTCCGAGGCCCCGTGGCAAATGGGACCGAACAAAAGCCTGGAGAAATGCCTTTGTAAGGAAAAGTACAGCCTGAAACCATCCATTATGGTCTGCAGTGAGCATTTACACCTTTAGACCAAACACTGATGGGAGCATTGGCTCTGCCAGATGAAAGAGGCATCACGGTGTCAGAGCGGTTATTAAACATTGCACAGTGGGGCAGCAGAGGGAAGCTCAGATATATTAACAGTGGATCCCTGTTTAACTCATTTTACTGCCCAAAATAATAATTTTGACAGTAATAGCACCTGCTCTCTGAGGATCTCAGATTTTTCCATCCGTGAAAGAGCTCTTGCTGCACTACTTTAAGCTGAAAAGAGGAAAGAGGGGTTAGGAAGAGAGACAAGGCGCTGGTCCAAGAAAGATGTGGAAGAACTTAGGATATGTAGCAATTCTGGGTTTCATGTGCTGCCTCCTAACCCAGAAACCTCTCCCCCTGTATGCTCCAGACAACTCACCAAATAAAAAAGACATTTTTTGGTTCTTGTGCTGGGTCCTGGCCTGTTAGTCTAAGATCCTACAGCAAAACAAAGCTGACAAAAGATTGGGTGTGTGACAGTCTGAGACAGCTGGGGCTGCTCAGCCTGGAGAAGAGGACGCTCCAGGGAGAACTTAGATCCCCTTCCAGTGCCTGAACGGGCTCCGAGAGAGCTGGAGAAGGCCTTAAGGGACAGGACAAGGGGGAATGGCTTCCCACTGCCAGAGGGCAGGGTTGGATGGGATATTGGGAAGGAATTCTTCCCTGTGAGGGTGGGGAGGCCCTGGCACAGGTTGCCCAGAGAAGCTGTGGCTGCCCCATCCCTGGAAGTGTCCAAGGCCAGGTTGGACGGGACTTGGAGCAACCTGGGCTAGTGGAAGGTGTCCCTGCCCATGGCAGGGGGTGGGACTGGATGGTCTTCAGGTCCCTTCCACCCCAAACCATTCTGTGATTCCAAGATCTTTCCAGTTCTAAGGAAGCAGCTCGTTCAGCCCAGCCCAGCAAACACAGAGCAGTGTGGGAACCCATGGCCTGCACGTGCTGGAATAGGTTCAACCAAGCCAACACACAAACATTCCACCGTTACTAGAAGAGCTAAAAGTCCAAGAGAAAGAAGAAGACTGGAAAGCCATGATATTTAAGTCTGTACAACAGCATTTAGTGATGTGAACCAAGGCTGATAATTCATTTCTGGCTTCCTCAGCACCCGTGGCAGATCAGGTAAGATATATTCCTCAGCCATCACACAGCAGGCTGTGGGTGATGGATCACAGCTGGAAAAGCAGGACTGATTTATCACAGGGCCTTTGCAGCTTCCAGCCAGGATACAAAGAGCATCCATGACATACGAGAGACCTCTGAGCAGGTCACCCCTGATTTGAGTAACCTTACACCCCACACTTCTAAATTATCACCAGACCTGCCTTGTTCCTTGTAGAATTTAGGAAATTAGGACAATATATTCCTTTTACTCCAATAACCAGCAACTCTGTAATCAGCACAATCAAATAAGGATTGCTGTCTTTGCCTTGTGCAATTAATCATTTAATTTTGGAGGCAGCTGGAATGAGCACTGGAGGCAGGAGTCCATTAGTCACTGTTTGAAATGGGCCAGCCCTGTACTGGCAACTCAAAACCAATATAAAACCAGGAAGACTTTTATTTTTAACATTAAACTTATACTTAGAATGTTCCCTTTAAAAACTAGAGACTTAAATAATTTTCTTTAGTTATAAACACACCAGGAAGGGAGAGACTTAAAAGTATTCTTTTACTGGGTAGAGTTCTTTCTACCTTTTTTTTTTTTTCCTCTATTTTAAAGCCAGCTTCCTGTTTTCAGGAGTTCATATCCAAAACATGCCACATCAATACCAAGTCTCCAAAGTATCCCCTGAATACCCAATTACTGTCTAAAATAACTAAATAACCGGTTTTTTACCCCTCGTTTTCTTTAGCTGAAGAAGATATGGACAAATGATCATATATCAGTGATTAATTTTGGTTTTTACTGAGCATATCAGACTCAGGGATGTCTGACTTCCACCCCAAGCATGAGTCTTTAAGGACAGTTCCACCTTTGCATGTGGAGCACTCCCATGGTAAAGAAAATCTGCAGATTCAGCATAAAGGCAAACATACTGTTCATTTAAGGCACACTTATCCCTCGAGTGCTGCCTACAGGATATCAGCACTTGGCTTGTGACCATCTGTAATAAGATAATGAATATCAAATATGAACTTTCTTGGCCAGCTCTCTGTTTTTGACTAATTTTCTTTTCCTACAATTGCGTTTTCCCCCCACTGACCAGTGCCAAGCACAGCACCTTAAAAATGTAAGTAGTCAAAAGCTATGGTTTCTTTCTTTCTTTGGTCTGAACCAAGAAAAAAAAAAATCTCCCACTCGTTCAGTGCTAAGAATTTGATGCAAATAAAATAAATCCATAACTACTCTTTCCCTCCACTTTTGTCTGGTGTTTCAAAGAAGCCTCTGTTACTCCTTCACCAGTTCTGTGTCTCCCTCTTGAACACAGTTCTCCCACGTGTCTGAGTCATCCTACAGCCCCTAAAGTGCAAGATTGTACAACTTTTCTATTTTTCAGGAAGTATTATTGTTAAATAATATAAGGTGTTCCAATGTGACAAATAGTCAGTACAGTAAATTCCAAAAATCATACAAGGAAGCCCAAAGGGGCTTTAGCACCCTGTGAGGACTCAAGAAGTGGATGGTCTGTAAGACCAACTTTTACTCAGATCTGTGGCATTTCTATCAGTACTTCTACCAGGCAAAAAAAGACCTACCACAATTCCCAAGATTATGAATATTTGGGGGAAAAAAAAAGAAAAAAAAAAAAGAAAAAAAAAAAGGCAATATAAAGTATTCAATTTTTGGTCTCCAGGTGTCTAATTCGTGCTATCTGAGTTTTCCCCAATCCCAAACCAAACTAATGCTGGGAAGTCAGAAAGATCTTGCAAATGAGCTGAGCAGGAAACAAAGGAGACAATCCAAACCCTACCTAAGCCTATCACTCTGTCTTTTTCACCACTGGTAGCAGAGAGAGAGGAAAAAAAATAAAATCTCTATACCATACAGCATGTCCAGACAGTGGTTCACAGGCTCCAAGCCAACTGGAAGCAGCTCCAGTGTGGTCTTGAGCCTGAGCTAATTTTTTACTCTACCTCTCAACAGGGTTTGGTTCCTGCTCATGTCTGAGGGTCAGCACCAAACCAACCACACCCACGTTGCTGATGGTCAGCTCTGGACATGGACAACTAGTTGGTCTTTGCCTCCTGTACTCCCTTATAGGGACACATGGGGAGAGTCTCTGTGAGATGGGAGACCTCTCTCCATCTCAAAGAAAAAGAAATTAAAACATAACTTACATAATTAGTCTGCTATTAATTGCTGTTTATCTCGCCAGGAATCTCTCAATCAGGGAAATGTAATTTTAATGGAATAATTCCACTATTTAAACTGTCGATAAAGTCAAATGCGATATCTTTTTTTTTTTCTCTCTTAAAAATTAAAACCAAAACAAAAGCTAAAGCAAGACCAGCCATATTTCATAAATCAACAGGCTTTAGGAAATCTCAAAATATAAATGGGATTTTTCTTTTCCAACTTGTCAGCAGAAGCAAAGGCCCTGCCAACATAAACCATCAACACATACTTGTCTGAGAAATTGTGATGCTGAAGTAAAACTTGGCTAAAACAGTATTATATGAAACTATTATATATTATTCTGCTGCACTATCCAGGGGCAGTTAAGTCAATCGATAAACCTGAGATCCACAAGTGCAATTAAACATTTGGTTTTAATGAAGCTCACAGTTCTACTCATTTCTAAACAATAATAATAAAAACCTCTATTACCACTGGAAGAGGAATGCTCTCAGTCTGCAAGGAATTAATTAGAGGGCTCTCGTGCTCAGACACCACACACTCACAGGCCCAATGGAACCTTGCAGCGCTCACGTGCCACCTGAAAACCTGCAGGATCTTCATTGCCCATTTAATGCCACAGCTTCAAAAGGAAAGGGGCTGATCCCACAGCTGTGCCACGGACTTCAAGGAGTTTTAGGTGGAGAGGTAGCAGGGCTGAAGCCTTGTGGCCCTGGAGTGCTGTTCTCACGGTGCTCATGGTGCAGCAATCCCTCCCTGCAGGGTTTCTCTGCAGGCACCGTGTCAGGAGGGGATCCACACAGTGAGAGGGCATTTTTTGTTTATTTTTCTTCCACATTCTTCATTCTCGGGACTTTGTCTAAGGCAAGTAAGCAGGCAAACAAACAAAAGAGGAAGAAAAATGAAGTGGTGAATGAAAACTTCACTTTTGGGCCGTTTTAATAAGTTGCAGATGAATACGAGTGGGATAAATGAGCAAGATGATCTATTGACTGTTTTCCTAATGGGATAGCTGATATTTAGATATTTTCCAAATGGTCTGGTCATTCTTTAACTTTAAAGGACTGGGAAATTCAGACTCTAAAGGCAGAAGTACTCCTGTCTCCATCACTGCACCTGGAAAGGCAAGTCACCTCTTCTCCATCAGTTCCTCACCTTTGAAAAGGGTTAAATTCTATTAACCAAAAAAATAATTATCTATTGGTGAAGAGCACAACACAACAGACAAATAAACCCTCTACCTTCAACACTGCACAGCCGGATTCCATTAGAATAACCAACCTGACCCAAAGCAACGGAGGGCAAGATCTCAAAGGGAGGTGAAAGCAGTAGCATTGTTGTTTTTACGTATTGCAGGAGTGGTGGAGGTGTTCTCACACAGGCACATCATTACTCACATGTTGGGTTTTTTTTCCCAGCCAATGTCTTTCATTAACCTGGAAATATATTCTCTAGCACAGTGTCTCAAACATGGTCATGGCCAGAGACTGCTGTGGCACACACTCAATCCTTTCTCAGTGCAAGACAGATCTGTGCAGAGGGAATGCAGATTGATCTGCAACTCTGACGCCTGGAATTTAAGCAAGGAGTTACTCGAATGGAAGGTGATAAAAATGAAACCTCATGCCCAGCATTTGTTGTTGCAAGAAACAACAATTTTGCTGTCACGGAAAGTGTCACATGTGGGTTCAGCTGGGAGGGTGACAAACCAGACCAAGGGGAGCAGAGAAAAATGAAGGAGGAAAGAGATGCTGGCATGGGTGTCAATTATAGTTCTGTGCAGGAAACAGCGTGGCAATAAAAGGGTTGATTCAAACTTGCACATCACATTAAGTGCCAGAACCAGACTGGGTGGAGAAGGGAGAGGCTCAAACAGGCAGGTAGGATCATCAGTCATGCCTGTCCTTGCAGCAGCAGAGACCCCTGTGCACGTGGGGACAGACGGCACACAGTGGTCACAGGATGGACATGCTGATTGATCCCAGAGGTGCTGGTGATCCAGGAGCTGTTCACCCCTCCAACAGACAGCACTCAGGAGCTATGAAACCCCAGAAACTGAATGGGTTTTAATGCTAAGCTCAAAATCCTCCAGTAGTCTCATGGTCAGATAAATTACAAACCATGTGGGATGTTTATGTGAACTAAAAGCTCTTCAGAAATTGTGGAGGAAAAGCACACACAGCCAAGCCAGTGCTTTTCTCAACTGTGATTTTCTCCTAACTTAACTTTTGGATGAAATCTACCCTTCCATGGGGAAATCATGCTTGAGAAGTCAGGAGGAATTTATACTTCTTTTTTTTTTTTTTTTTTTTTTTCTCACTGGTTTCCTACTTCCATTCCTTTTTTAAGTAGCTGATGTCTGGAGTGTCACGTTTAAATCCCCTGTTCAGCTGACTGTGTCTGGGATACAGTGAGTTCAGCCAGACCATTTGAAAAAATGGATGGCTCTGGTATTGGCAGCCTCATGTACCATCACGGTGTGATCCCGGTGAAAATGAGCATCTCTTCCCTTCTGGGGCCTTATCCCATCCCTGTCACTGTGGACACAGACTCCTGCAGCTGCTGATGAGGCTGGACAATGGCTGAGTACTCTTTGAGTGTGTGAGTGGGTTTATTATCTAGGAACTGGGCGACTCTGAGGGATTCTTAGGCCGTTCAAGCACATTTTCGATATTTCAGAAGGAAAAGGCTTCCTGCAAGATTTATCTTTTTAAACTACTGAGGCATTTCTGAGAGCATGCCCCAAGCTTCCCCCTACAAGACGTCACTGCAGATGCCTTTGTAGCTGCCCATTCCTGTGCCAGAGTCCTCTGCCAGCCCCTGGACCACGGAGGTTTGTGCTGCAGTTTTCCCTGTGTTTGCTACATTTTGCACTCACAGAGAAAACATTCAAGTCTAAACAAATTCATCACAGAAGATGTGAGTGGTGGCCAGAGGCCAGAACTATTTGCTAAAAACTTGAAGGGCCTCCAGGCTAGATAAACAGGAGGGCATTTCCTGGGGACAGGAAGGAAACGGACTTGACTTTGTGATACTTTCACCTTCCCACAAGCCTTGACAGTCTAATTGGCTTTCTTATCCAGATGGAGGCACCAGAAATCCTGATTACCCATTGTTCCCATTCCCCATGTTCAGCATTTACTGTCTCCTCTCTGCCATTCAGCCCTTCCTTCCCCAGAGGAGCCAGCAGGATACAGATTATGCCATGATTATATTCTCCTCTAACCTGCATTTTAGGCAGCTATCAGTGTCAATGCAAGTATTTATGCCATTGTACTCCTGTGTGAAACGAGGAGCTCGAATGTTGTGTCTGGGAGGATGTAACAGAGCTGGAATACCTGTGTGTCTGTGTGTGAGAGAGCCAAGCCTACTCACTCATCTCCCACCTCTCTCTGCCTGGTAAATGTAAACTAGTCAAACCTGTCTTAGTTTTCAGGTTTCACTCTTGATTCTTCCTCATCACAGGGTAATCACGTCATGTTTACAACCTAATAACACATCTCAAACGCTCAACCATGTGGTTGCACCGTGAGGGAGACCTTGATGGTTGCAGAAGGTCAGAGCTAAGTTCCTCCAGCCCAGCACCTCATCTCCGGCCTTGGCCAACAGCAGATATTCAGAGGTGAGATATAAGAACACAGCAGAGCTCCTCTTCCCAAATTGTCTCACCTTTTTCGAATATACTGATACTTTTTCACTGACACCCACCTGTGACAGTGAGATCCAGAGCTTCATTATGTGGAGAATAAAAAAAAGTACTTTCCTTTGCTCGTAAGTTCCATTTGATGTCTCCTAATTTTGAGGCTACGAAAAATATTCAATAATTGTCCCCTCTTCAGCGTGACATTCATCCTGCCCCTTTTCTCCGTCATCTCCTTTCAAAAGTGACAAATCCTAGTCTATTTTCCATCCTTGGATAAAAGCTGTTCCCTACCTTTGATCATAATTTTCGCCCTTCTCTGTAACTCTTCTGGATACAATGCCTCTTCCTTTTTTGAGATGAGGATGGGGAGGGGAAAAACAAGAACTGCCTGCAGAATTCAAGACATGGGTACCCTATGGATTTATAAAGTGCTAATGAGGGGTCTTGTTTTATCTTTTATTTCTGCCTCAGTAATTCATGTGAATCCTTTTTGCTCCTTAGACTACTGCTGAGCACTGAGGCTTCGGAGCACACTCAAGTGGGGAAGCTTTTCTTTATGACTCGTTTCATGTCTTTTAATGAACTCTCCTAATCCAGAGGAAAAAGACACCGTTCCTACCTATCCACACCTGGAACAGCGCCCAAGGTGCCTGTCTGGTAGGAGTGGGAGGATATGAGTGCTCTGAGATTTCAGGGAGATAACAGCCTGCACTTCCTTTCAATAGATGTTATTCAGGCACTTCAGCTCCTCACAACAGCTGTGTGAGGTGGGGAAAACCACTAAATGAATTTCACAGCTGGAGAAACTGAGACAGAGAGATTTGTCTGATTCACTTTGGAACTGTCACAAAGCCAGGAACAGACCCTGAAAGTGAGACCAGCCTTTCCTTCCACCAGCTATCACAAGTGAAACAGCTGCTCCAGGGACTGTCCTCACCTGGGGCTCCACGGCCACACAGTGCCTTATGTCCCTACTCCTACACCTTGCAGCCTTTAGGATGCCATGGAAAAACAAGAATCCCTGCTCCAGTACCCTATCCCATCCCATCCCATCCATAACTATTCTTTCAAGCTAGCAAAGTTGCCAGCAAAGTAAGCCACGATGTCCTTTTGAACTGTCTTACTTTTCCTCATATTATTTCAGACTGGATCTCGTGCAATAAATTGTAGAATCAAAGAATGGTTTGGGTTGGAAGGGACCTTTAAAAAGCCATTTGGTTCCAACCTCCCACCTATGAGCAGGGGCATCTTCCACTACATCTTTACACCCAAACTCTCAAGGGGTGCATTGCCACAATAGTTTCTTGGTGGCACAGGTGAACTGTGGGCCTGATTCTGGAAGGTGCTTTGGTGCTCTCAGGACCTCAATGAAGCTACTTTGGGATTTCACACCACCTGGGCTTTTATTCCTGACTGGTTTTAATGAGAAGGCCTGGGTGGTTCATGGAGCTGACAGTGCATTATGAAGCCTTTTAAAAGACATCAGGGGCATGTAGTGACAGATTAAAGGACAAGTGTAGTGAGAGGACAAGGAAAATGGCCTTAGCTGAAGGAGGGAAGATTTAGCTGAGATATTAGGAAGAAATTCTTTGCTTTAAGGGTGGGGAGGCCCTGGCACAGGTTGCTCAGAGAAGCTGTCGCTGCCTCATCCCTGGAAGTGTCGAAGGCCACGTCGGACAGGGCTTGGAGCAACCTGGGATAGTGGAAGGGACACCCTATTTACTAACATCAGCAGCAAATGCATCAGCTAAATGGGCACAGACATTTAGCTGTATCCTCATCTGATCTGCTAAAACAAAACATGCATTGCCAAGAAAACTTCTGAAACTTTGTCTTGAAAAAGATGCTGCTCCATTTTTTCCTGTGGAGAAGAAGCCTAATACTGTCAGCTTGCACTCTGGGGATTTGTCTGCAGTAGTGCCAGATGAGAGAAAAGTGTCACTGCCAGCATATGCTGCCTTGACACAGCTGACTGCCTAAAACTGGGAAACAACTCTGTGAGCTCGAGAATTGTAAAAAGAGCACATTAGAGAAGAAAGAAAATACTACCAATGTGAAGGAGAGTATTTTCTCTTGAGAGTTATGAATTTTTCAGGTAGCTCTGAAACAAAGACATCAGTGCAGACCCTGTCCCACATGGTGCAAGTTTTTCCCTGTGGACCTTACAGCACTCTGATCCCTTTTACTAAAAGACTGAGAGCACTCCATTATATTTAGTACATATAATTTTAAATTTTGCATTTATTTTTACAATGAGAATGACAGGTGAATGTTGACTGCCATGGTCCATGCAAGGGGTTAATTAGATAAACTTGTGGAAGGTGCTAGATACATAGGGAAGCACCCAGCAAGCCCCTCTCTGTGTGGGAATAAGCCAAAGGAATCCCATCCACTACAGCAAGTGGGTCATTCCCACAGGGAGAGGGGTCCTGGTAACCAACTGTTTGCTCTCTCTGCTGCTGTCAGTCCCAGAGCTCCTTCATAAAAGCCTTGACAATGCCACTACTGCACAAACTGCAAAATCAAGGGAAAAAGATTCCAGCTACTCATGCTGTTTGTAGATAAATTAAACACAGAAAAGGCTGAGACAGCTGGAAATCTGACAGGAAAACTGGGTTTTCCAGGGAGAACACTAGAGCCAATTTACAGTTAATTACTGTGATTTGGAACAGCTCTGTGAGTAAATACCAGCCTCTGATTGTCCAAGTAAGGAAGATAATTGTTTCCTGAACTGTGTCCATTGTGTACTTAAAACGTTGTCAGCCTCTTCCTTTCTCAAACTCGGGAGAGGTTTGGTTTTTGGTGATGGGAACCTGCCACCCTTCTGATAACAAGCAGTTAAAATCCTAATGCTGAGCATCACACCTGCCATCAAGGCAACTTATTGAGCCACCTCTCCTAATGATGAGGCTGCTGGATGTGCCTGAGTTCACGGCTGCAAACCAGCCCTGACATCACAGGTGAGACAGTTTTTGGGGACAAGGAGGACTGGAAGGCCACCAGGCACTGCCAGCCCAAAAACGTGCCAAGCACCACATTGTTAGAAAGGTCATAGAGAGGGATGTGCAGCAAGAGAGAAGGGATGGCTCTTGGAAAACCCCCCAGGCTGTGTCATCTATTTCTTTTTTTCCTTTTCAGAGCAACTCGAGGGAAAATGATTTGTAGGGATTCGGGTAACATTTGAAAAAGGAGTAGAATCGTGGAATCATTTATGTTGGAAAAGCCCTCTAAGATTACCAAGTACAACCATTCCCCAGCACTGCCAAGGCCACCACTAACCCATGTCCCCAAGTGCCACATCCACATGTCCTTGAAATCCCTCCAGGAGGAGTAAATCTCTGCCCTGGGCAGCCTGTTCCAGTGCTCGACAACGTTTTCAGTAAAGAAACTTTCCCTGATATCCAAACTAAACCTCTCAAGACAACTTGAGGCCATTTCATCTTGTCTTCTGACTTGTTACCTGAGAAAATAAACTGATTGACCTCCCCACCTCCTGTCAGGGAGTTGCAGAGAGCGAGAAGGTCCCTCCTGAGCCTCCTTTTCTCCAGGCTGAGCCCCCACAGCTCCCTCAGCTGCTCCTGCTGCTCCAGACCCTTCCTTAATATTGATATATTAATTAAAAGGAAAAAAGCAACCAACCAACCAACCAAACCAACCCTCAACATGTTACAGGGTGGTTTCTTCAGGAGAATTAGTGAAATATTGGCTCACCTGAGTCCAGAGCAGGTGCTGAGGCTGACGGAGGAGTCGGGGTCCCCTTGCACAGTGCCATGGTAATAGCAGTGACCCTGATGGCAAAAAACAGAAAAGATTTCAATAGTTATAAATGCTCTTTGGCCTTTATTTTTTTATCTGTTTCCATCCCTTTTATTTCAAAGGGATTATCAGTTTCAGGCTGCAGCATTCAGAATCACACTGACAGCACCTTTCATGTCCCACAAAATATTTACTGTGTTTAAGAGGCCAAATGGTTCCTAAATGGAAACCTTGGGTTCTTTATAAACCCTAAAAGCTTTAAGGTTTTTTGTTTTACTTAAGTTTGGGGTTTTTTTAAGAGGGTCAATGGTGTTTAATTTGTGTGACTGACCACCTTTTTCTGTGTTATTTTATTTAAAGCTGCAACATGGACTATTTTATAAAATTAATCAGATGAAAAAATCAGCTGCCCCATTTCACTTTTTCTATAGATACTTATTTTTATTTGAGGGCATTTACACCTACGTATCCACTTAAGGGATAAATATGTATACAGAAAAGCATAAAAAAGGCAATTCCAACCCATTATTTGAAAAAAGCCAATGAAGGGGAAGGGAAACAGGTTGGAAAGGAAATCTTTTATTGAATTACCCAACCAAGTAGCTGCATGTTATTAAGAACAACCAAGAATAAGAAGGTCTTCTATTTTGAGAGGCAACTGTCCAATTTAATTTTGTGGCTCGGTTATTGCATTTCTTTAATAATTCACTGCTTGCAAAAGGCACCCACAACAGAGATAGTTTCTGAGCACATATACACATATCTGTCTGGAATCAAGGCTAATTTTATTGTTGACTAAAGGTTATATTACATTCCCAATTATGTGACTGGCTGGGAAGCAATGACTGTGTCCCGTCCAGCGTTTCTTTTCTCATGGCTCCTTTGAATGCCACCTGGAAACTGAAAACACTGTTTAAAAGGTTCCTCTCTTATTAGTGCAAAGGAAAGTTATCACTCCTGCTTCATCCTGACAGCCATCTCACTGTGCCTTTTTATTACTCGGTCCATTCACATCCATCCAGCTGCATTAATTAACCTTTTCAGCTTGGGGCCGTGGATTTCACTCACAAAGCCTTCTGAAGACCACCTGGATTTTGGCAAAGAAAGCAAAAGCCATGAAAATGCTGGGCAAGATGGAGTGACTCAGATATGAATTTTCTGCAAATAAGGTTATACCACTAGAAATGTTTGTTTAGGGCATCTTTATTTCTAGCACGAGCAACCGAACACGGAACAGCCACATCTGACTTGCTAAATACAAATCTCCATAGTTTTCTCAGTGAAAGAAATGGCAGAAACGGGGTAATAGTGTTTTACTCTTGGGTGTTTTTTATCATCAGTCCTCACTAAGAGTCAGTAACATATTAGTAAGGGTAAAGCCACAGTGGAAGGGAAGGGAGTCATAGACTGAACTTTTTGTGGAGAATCTCTTCAGTCACAGTTGCTATGAAGGGAGAAGTTTTCAATATGAGTGCACTATTTCACTTTTTTTCAGTTAGAGGCATCCAGTTGATAAGACACAAGAAAAATCAACACCCCTCGCCTCAGCACTGGCTCATACAGTCACCCTGAAACTCGTTAAAACCCCAAAATAAATAGGTTTATTCTGTTGTTTAAAGTAAGCACGAGGCAGAGGTGCAGTTCAGAGCTCCTGAGAAAGCAATCTTTGGGTTTGACATCACCAGGGCTGAGTCCCCAGCGAGATGGGGAGGGTGAGCTGCTATCTCTCCTCTCACAGCTGCTGCTGCAGCCCAGCGTCTTTATCAGAGAGCCAGCTATGGCAAAGGTCCTGATTTCTTTTCCTCTCCACATACAACTTGTCGTTTTATTAACTCTGAGCTCCTCGTTGTGGCCCATTTCACAGTCTCTCTGAGATCCACAAGCTATGTGATACCGAAGTTCAATATCGAAAATGTAAACTTATCAGACCGTGGCCTGCAGTGGGACTGGTAGAAAATTGATTTCTAGCCCAGTAACTCCACTGAATTGCAGGATTATTTTTTCTTCCTATCAAATCTTTTTTATTCCTGTAAACTAGTATATGAAACGGATGACCCTCTAAAAATAATTACCAGGGCCGATTTGTCAGACTTGAAACAGTACCTAGCTCTTGCTTGAGATCATTTAATAAATACCAGCTTTTGACAAATTTTCAAGTGCTATAAATCAGAAAAACAACCCAAACACTGACTTGTGTGCTAGAGAACCTCCCCAAATGACAGCCCCACAGACCTGACTTTCTTTGACCTCCAAGCAGAATTTGACTAAGCAACTTCTCAGTGGAAAATCGGATTTGGTTTCTATTCCAGACTGTATTGATGTCCTCAGTGAAGAAAAGATATGAAAATAAAATCACAGAGACTTATCTTTTCTAAACCATATTGCAGCATTTAATGAAAAATGAATTCACTCATCTTTCTCAAAAAAATATCTTTTTAGGCAGCAAAATGTTCTGTCATTGTTAATCAGGACTCACTGCCATTATGCAAACAGAGATTTTGTTAGTGAGGAAAACCTATCATGACCTGTGCACATATTCCTGTAAATGCTGGTAAATCTCTAAAAGACTTGTGTGCTTCATTTATCTCCTTTTACTTCCTTCAGGAGTCTCTACAGCCTTCCTGTTTCTAAAACAAATGACTATTTTCTACCAAGCTGATTCTGAAGAAGATATGAGCATCCAGCACAATGAAAGTTCTGAAAGCTTTCAAAATGATTGCTTTACCTGGGAGGTCTGGAGCTATAATGAAGATGCTTTTTCAGAAGTAAGATGTTAGGCATAGAAATAATTCCTTTCACTGATACCAGCAAAGCCCATTATGGATGGGAACACAAAGCACAGTGGCTCTGCTGGCAGAGTCAATAAATAAATACCATAATATAAAAAATGTTTTGCAGGACTTAGGCAGATAAAAGATGAGCTTTGTAATTAAAATAGCTTGTTGCATTATTTCTAATTAAGGTGTCCGTGCTGTCAGAGGACAAAAACATTACTGCCTTAAAGGGTTTATTATTTATATAAAGGAGGTTTGAACTACTTATTTTAAAAGGCCACGTTTATATATTTTTTATGTATGTACATAAATATACACATTAATTTATATTATTATATTATTATATATTATTTATACACACACATATATTTGTACATAATTATACACATACATAAATATGTGGGTATAAATTATGGTATGGTTTAAAAAATAAACCCAAACCAAACAACCCCTCTCCCAAATCCCAGCCATGGCTTCCCCAGTGAGGAGAGACACTCAAGCCTTCAAACCTCTGACCTGAGCCACTACAGAAATCAGATATTTAAGGTTATTTTCCCAACAGAACCAGGGCTTTCCTCCCTAACTTATCAACAGTAGCTGCAATAACTATCAAATTTTACCAGGTATATTTCCAGGAAGCTGAATGAATCTCACAAATTTCAAAAGTCACCCGGTGAAAACCCCACGTCTTGCCTTCAAAGCCTCTCTCTAAAAACTCACTGCAGGATCACAGCAGGTAAAAAGAATCCGAAGGCAACAATAAAGAAAAGAGATGACACATCGAGCTGTTTCATCCCAGGGCTCAGATCCTGATGGGGAGTGCTTTGGATATTTTAAGGATGAGGCCTCATCCGCCCATGGAACACCAACCTTACCGTGTGATTGCGCGTGAGAACCACGTCAGTGCCGTCCTGCAGATAATGGGTCTCTGTGAAGCTGCTGCTCAACAGGCCCCTGGAAAGAAAAAAAAAAACAACAAGAGAACACAGAATATTAAGGCCACATCCCCTCGACTCTGTCCTTTAGAGGTTCTGTTCGAGGCAGAGATCAAAGCCTGGCGTTAAGGACACGACAGCTTCCAGAGGAAGGAAAAGTGGAAGGCCAAATATTGAAGTTGCAGGACAGGGGCGCTTCCGGTGGGAATTGTGAAAGGACCACAAGTTTCCAGAGTTTTCTCTTCCCAAATGAGGGCTGTGTGCCAGTGCATTGCAGTATTGAATCTTCCATGAAATTTTCAACACATTTTACAGTAAATGGGAAATGTGGGAATTTGGAGTATTGTTAAGTGATGGTGGTTTGCTGAAAAGGCAAATGTTTTGCCTGTGTTGCCAATTTTACAACATAATCTGTTGTATTCATCAGCAAGTGACCACCCAAAGACTAATTTAGCTTTTGGTGAAGGAAACAAACTTCTTCCATTGACACTGAAGGGAAAACACTCCATGAACATCACAGAAGTCAGAGCACTGGATTTATTCTGATCATCTGAAAAGGATATTCATAAGTGGAAATCCAACAGAATGATGCAGCAGGAGATGGTGAGCCCATGTCTGTGATGAGGTATTTTGTTCCCGTTCTTTCCACACTCCCCCTCCTGCCTTTGGCAAGAATATAAAACATTTTGACTTGCAACTGTCATTTCCCAGAAATCTCCAGAGAGGGGCATGTGTGTGACAACTACGGAAACTTCTCTTTTTGTAGTAAACTTATGGAACAGGGAAAGCTGCATCTGCCTTTTTTATTTAAAAAAAAAAAAAAAAAGTCTTGATATTGATCTGTTTTTCAACTCCTTATCTAAAGAGCATTTCTAACCAAGCCAGAAGAAAGAATCCTCATTCATATTTACTCCTAACACAGGTCTTGAGCTGTGCTTTTGACAAACATGTTGGTGAAATGCAAAAGGAAAATACAGAAGAATCAAAAGATAAATGCCACCATCACCTTCAGAAAAATGGAGGGTGTGGAGTATTGAAAATCTTTGGCACTGCATTTCCCAATGTTCTCTCTGTTCTGTTTCAAAGATGTGTTTCTCCCCTGGGTTGTTGATTTGAACAAACCAGGCCCTTTCTCTTATTTAAAGCTGGTTAATCCTGCACTCTTGCAAATATATTGGTGTGAACCATTTCACAGTCCTGGTACACATTTCTTCTGCTTTGTATAAACAATAAAACTAGAATGTAAACAAACATTTAGTTTTCATTCCTCATTAATTTGCAACACATTAGTATCCAATGGCTTGATCACGATCTGGTTATGCAAGAAACTGTACAAACAATTATTAGAGAGAAAAGCTGTTGTTAAAAACCTCTGTCTTAAATAGAGGTTTTATCTTAAAAAAGAAAAAAAAATTAATGAAACAAGACCAAAAACTAAAAAGAAAGGGGGGGGGAAAAGAAAATAAGAAGAAAGTGGCAAAGTAAAAGATGAAGCCCCAACACAATACACTGAATATTCAAGAACAGATTCTCACTTTAAATTTTAAATTTTTCATGCTCTTGTAAAAAGTCCCTCTATGTTTCCTACTGTCTCATTATCACAAAGAGCAGCTGCTTTCTTAATTATCATTAATATTTATATAACAAAACTGCTAAGTTCTGCACTGAGCAGGCATTAATTACCTTTGTAAAGGCAAGATCCCATCGCTGAAGCCCAGAGAGTTTTGCTGTGCACTTTTTTGGAAGTGGGATTTCGCATAGATGGGGGAGCGATTTTTATTTAACGGGACAAAACACAGGCAAGGGTAACAGATGTAGCATAAGGACAAAGGGATTGAGCAATGTACGTGCTTTGTGCTCTGCTATTTCCAAGGTGTTTGACAGCAATGATGATAAAGGTGACCTTTCTGCTGCTATTTGTTCTGCCCTCAGGCACAGATTTAGAAAATACTGGAGAGATCCGTAGGTTTTAACACCAGAAGGGAGCGCTGTGATCAGCAACCCGACCTGCCCCATTACAGGGGTCACCAGACTCAAATTTATCTTCTGCTACAATGACAGTTCAGCAGCCAGAGACGTTTTTCTTACTGTGAAGAGCACTTGCCCAGATCTCCCATGGTAAAGAAACTGTCACAAGCCTGGCAGGTTTCTAATAGTCAACTAAACCCAACCTAAACCCACGGCACTTTGTATCTATTTTAGCTGTGCCAACATTAGGTTTCCAGCCACTGGATCTCATTCCCTCACATCAGTGCTTCATTTTGGTTTGAGTCTTTCATGGACAATTCTATTTACTGAAGTGAGGAAGCACAGCAAGTAAACAAACTCCTGGTGTAGCTGCCATCAATCTCCCCATCAGGAGGAAAGTTTGCTATTGACCCTGAAAATATTGGCTGAACATAAGGATTCCCAGTGTAAGCAGTGAAAGACTGGTAAGAGCATGAAGATGATGGAGTTCCACTGCTGGACTCACCTAAGAAAAGAAAAAGTGTGGCCCAATGTCAAAGGGAAAGCTGTGGTTGCCCCATTCTTGAGAGTGTCCAAGGCCAGGCTGGACAGGGCTTGGAGTGACCTGGGCTAGTGGAAGGTGTCCCTGCCCATGGCAGGAGGGTGGGGCTGGATGACCTTTAAGGTCCCTTCCAACCCAAACCATTCTGGGATTTCGTGATTTCAAATCATGGAAATTTCAGGTAGCACTGGGAAAATGAGCGAGCTTTTCAGGAGCCTGCACTAAACACTCCTCCAGCTGGGTAACTAAGACATCACTGCTGAGACATCTGCTTTCCTGCCACACGCCGTGCTGGTGCCAGGCTGACAGCAAGCCAGAGGAAAGGTTTTCTCCTCACTGCAGAGGCTGGAGACCTCTATGAGAGGTGTTGCCAGGGAGTCCAACGGTTTCTGGCAGAGAAAGAGGCTGTTATCCCCACTTTCAAAATGTCCAATATCTTAAAAGCTCCACAGCCACACACACAGTGTTAGAACACGGGGACAGCAAGGCTTGTCTTGAAAGGTTATGAAAATTAAGTGTAACAAGCACTCAAATTCCACTACTGAGTGTGCACCACTTCATTTTCCAATTATGGCAATAATGTTTAACGTACTAAACAATGAATTCAGTGTATGTATCTATTAGGTAACTTAATTACTCTCCCACCCCCCCAAAGATATGCAATATAATAGATTGATTTACATTTCTGGTTTTGACCCAGAGTAAAGGAGATTAATAGAGGAAAGTAAATTAATTTAGATGGCAAGCTACTTAACCTAATTGGATCAATGTAATTCTAAAGAGTAGGGATCAAAATAACATTAATATATCATAGTGCAATTCATCACTATGTCTGGAGTTTCAAATGTTGCCAGCTACAATGCTCAGCAGTACCAGATGATTATCAATATTTTGCCCTGCTTGAAGAGACAGAAACAAATGCTACAGAGAACTGCATCAGCCGCTGGGTATGACTGAAAAAAAAAATTCAGATGAAATAACACCACAATAAATAAATAAACAAACCATTTGTTTATGCCCCAAAGATGCAAAAGTGCAATTCTTGAGTAAAACTACTTATGTGCTTAGTCACTATGTTTGTCAGCATCGTGATTTTTTTCACAGTTCACAGAACCAGAGAAAGGTTTGGGTTGGAAGGGACCTTAAAGCTTGTCTTGTTCCATTCCTCTGCCATGGGCAGGGACAGCTTTCACCAGACCAGGTTGCTCAGGGCCAAATTTCCCAGAGCCAAATTAATGAGTAGAAGCTTTGATGGCCCAGAAGGATAAGTTTTATGCCTCCTGATCTATGGCAGACACAGCACAGGCTTCCTCATCCTCTGTAAGTCAGTAGAAAGCTCACATTTCAGATTTGCTGAAACATTTTCAAGTGTCAAACAATCTTCCAGTAACCCAAGCCTCAGGGAATATTGTGAATGTTATTTAAACTTCTAATCCTCACCTTCCTGCCCCCCCCCCCCCCCCAGGTGAAATCTTAAGTGGTTTGTTTGGGGAAAGGGGGAAAAACGTCTTGATTTTAAACACATCAGATTTTTTCACTCTGTCCATTTAATGACAGGAATGGTAATTTAACACACTGCCTCTCACTTGCAAATGAGAAAATCAGTCTCTGCTCTCCAGGCACCGATATATTATTTCAAAAGGTTATAATGATATTTCATCACCCAGGGCGAGTCAGACAGACAGTCACAGAAGTTAGAGATGGAAAAAAAATCTAGTGGATCAAACAGAGGGCCTCCCTGGAAGCCAAGGATGTTACAGATCAAATCAGGTGCTGTCTCATCGAGCTTCAAATGTCAGGGGTGATGCTGATCCCACCACTTTCAAAAGGAGATTACTTTGCATTCCAACAGATGTTCCTGTCATGATGCATTTCCCGATATTCAGCCTGTTCTAGTTTTTCCTAGTCCACTTCTTTCATTAGCTGAAACAATTGCTTTCCTTCTTGGTACATATATCATTCAGATAGGTGCAGATTATTATCAAATTCCCCTTTAACCATCCAGGTACCAAGTGTAGAATATCAGGCTATTAAAAAAAAATAAAAAATACAAGAACTGTGCACTTTTTCATGTCAGCTACTCAGGAAAAATCTAAACATCATCCCAGTAGGAGCAGACACCAGGGTTTCCCTTGGTGATACAGCAGAAAATGTGAGACAAACTTAGGCAGCAAATCTGTTTCTAACAACACACAGGCTTGGGTTTCAGTCTGTCAGGATCAAAATTCTTTGGTTGCCCTCCCTGTTCCAGGCCAAGCCCCTGCCATGCAGAAATAAGGGGAAGGCACCACCACTGTTATCCATCAAAATGGATCTACAAGGTTCTCGAAGTGAGACTTCAGTGAGGCTGAAGAGACACCCAGCAGCTGAGAGTCAACAGCTCTGCTTTAAAGCCTCACAGCAGGACAGCTGGATGCTCTGGCACACGTTTCCTCAGCACCCTGGGTGGTGTGTGGCTCTCTGTGACAATCTCAGCAGGATTATGCCTTGCTCTGGCATGACATGGAGCATAAAACTTGCCCTTTGCCCCAGCAGGGAATCGGGGCTGGCAGAAGAGACCCGAGTTTTTCCCAGAATAAATCCCTGGCTGTGCTGGCACTGCCTGTTAGTGAGAGAGAGCAAGCAAGGCCCTCTGTGGCACACACCCCAAACCCACCCAGCACTCCCAGGGACGTGGCATGATCTGCCCACTGCCGTCAAGAACTGGGACTTTCACAGCCAAGCAGGAGCTGGACAGAGCTAAAATCCCACACCTGGGATAGAAACACCACAAGCAGTTTCTGAAAGCAGCACTGTGTTTTCTTTTGAAGCTCATGGAGGTGTAAAGCAGCCTCATATCTGAGCTGGAGCCTTGTTGGCTCTGATTTCGAGGTCAGACATGCCTTGGAATGAGTCTGAGGGACTCTGCATATGTACTGCAAGGCTCAAGGGCACTGACATGTACGCCCTGATTTTTGTTCTTGCAGCTCCTTATCCCATGGAAAGATTTGGAGATGCAGCCCCTAGTCACCATTTCAAATTTTGTTCCAAATACAGTCACACATGGACATGTCCCATCCCTGGAAGTGTCCAAGGCCGGATTGGAAGGGGCTTGGAGCAACCTGGTCAAGTGGAAGTTGTCCCTGTCGATGGCACGGGTGGAATGAGATGATCTTTGAGGCCTCTTCCAACCCAAACCAGTCGGGGATTCCCTGATCCCTGTTCTGGGGCTCAACATCACAGCAATGCACCCTTTGGGTATGTGGTTTCACAGGGTTGCTTTCAGTGGTACAGAGAAGGTGCTGTAAACCTTTTGGGCTTTGGAGAGGAACATATACTTTCTGTGCCCTGAAGTTTGATTTTCTGCTTACCTTTGGCTCTGATTAACAGCTCAGTAAGGTGACACTACTTTAGGAACTGGTGTTTTCAGAAGAACATTAAATATCCTTATGACTTAAACAATGACAGTCAGCTGCTCTGTCTGCTCTGTGGGAGCACTGATCATAACAAAGAACCAGTAGTGCCTGGCTGACTCAGATGTGAGTGTGGTGCCTCCCCTCTCCTCAGGTGTGCTCCTGCAACTCACACAGACATCTGACCTTTACTGGGACTTCTTCTTCTTTGTCCTTCCAAATGATAAAATGCCTGTTTTCTCCTCCACCCCAGTACTGCCTCACTCCGTTGTACAAACTCTTATTAAAACCCCTCTGGCAAAGCATTTCAAACCCTGCCTGTGTGGGGGAGGTGAGGAGAGTGAAGCAGGATGGCATACAGGCAGTTCTAAAAAATGTCATTGAAGACTGCTGCCTACTGACACCTACTCCATTAATTCTTAAGCATCTCAGTTCGGGTCGTTCTGACCTTTACACTGGAATTAGTTGTTATTTCTTCAATTGCTGTATTTCTTCCCAGGTACAGAGGAATAAACAAGTCTGTTAAACCTGCTGCCTCTGCAGCGGTGGTCTCAGTGCTCCTGCTCTCACAAAGGTGATATTCACTGAGGTGTTTTTCAATTCTTCCTTCTCATTACAACATAAGGAATGAGAGCAGCCTGGGTAATGAGTTTCCCATGCACAGGCACCAATATCATCCTATTCACAAAACCACCTCATATTCTTTAAACACGCCACATTCTTTCCCCTTGTTTAATTATCTTAAGTGATTTGAAATGCTTTTGGACATTTTCCCATTGAATGTCTCCACTTCATAATATCCTATCTGCTACACTCCAGTGTGCTGCCATAGAGGGACTGCAATGTCATAATTGAAGAACCTGAGAGATTGAAATTTGCAGAGCTTAATTAGCACAACAATTCGGAGGAAAAGATGGGAGCAAAATAAAACTGTAATAGCTGGGAAATCAGCCAAGCATCCAAAGTTTCAATACTAACTCTGTGGCTGTAGCCTCTGGCCTATTTCACATGGTCTGTGGATAGAGGATTTGAGTAGATCATATTTGCAAAATATGCCTCTGTACTTCTGCACAGTTCTTTGGAGGCAGAAATTCATATAAACCTGTGTCTGCTGGAGTCCATGTTAAAATCCCTCTCCTATCCCCTTGTGTGGGTGGAATAATGCCGGGCACAGCAGGAAAAAAATTTGAGAAACACATCCTACAGCATCCAAAGTGAAATCCACCCTCTGACTTATCTCTGGACAGTGTTTTGGAACACTGTCTTCCGTAGCTGCTCTCTGATGTACTGGGAACAGGGAGAGAAGAGGGACAAACACACCTTTCAAAGCCTGCAAGAGTCCTGCCCTCATAACTCCTCACTACGTGTGGTCACAGCACACAGAAAACCGAAGAATGGTGTAAAGCAAACAAATCTGAACAGCTGAGGGAGAAAACCAGCTCCCTGGCTGGCAATCACCGAGTGATTGAGAGCTTTCTTGTTTCCTGACTGCTGGGAAAATAATCCATAAGCTTCACCTCCCCAAACTTCAATGGAAAAAGATTGAAATGAAATGAAGCACGTTGGCGGCCTCCCATGCTGTTCTGGGCTCTCACTGCACACCCTGCTTCCATCACTCATTGTCATGTTTACAACATCATTTACTTGCCAAAACTGTAGCATTTATTTTATCATTCTAACTCCAAAATGTTAATGAAGAGACTCTACTGCTCACCAGGGCTGCGGTGAGAGCAGGAAAAAGATAAACAACGTTTTCCAGCAAAGGGGATGGGTAAAAATGAGTTCTCTGCTTAAAATGGCTTAAACTTGGCCTAGACCCCCCAGGTTAGTCATAATGGGATGGTGTTAGGTAGCCTGCACCTCAGATGGTCATTAAGGTCAGATTTGAAATGACACAATCACAGAATGTGCTGAGTTGGAAGGGGCCCACAAGGATCATCAAGTCCAACCCTTAGCCCTGCACAGGACCATCCCCAAGAGTCACACCCTGTGCCTGAGAGCATCATCCAAACACTCCTGGAGCTCTGTCAGCCTTGGTGCTGTGCCCACTGCCCTGGGGAGCCTGTTCAGTGCCAACCACCCTCTGGGGAAAGAACCTTTCCCTGAGATCCAACCTAAACCTGCCCTGACACAGCTCCAGCCATTCCCTGGGTGCTGTCCCTGCTCCCCACAGAGCAGAGCTCAGTCCTGCCCCTCCTCTGCCCCTCCTGAGGAAGCTGGAACTGCAATGAGGTCTCCCCTCAGTCTCCTCCAGCTGAACACACCAAGTGCCCTCAATGCCCTCACACGGCTTCAAATCAAGGCTCTTCCCCATCTTCACTGCCCTCTGACTTCTGTGAGCTTTGACTAGAACTGCTCAACCTCACACACACCTAAAGCCAAACTCAGGGCAGGATTCCCAGAATGCCACCCATATCAACCTAAAGATCACCTGATTTTGTTTTTCACTGGCCAACTCTGACATACCAGGGCAGTCTTTGACAGTTTTCAGCACCCCTCTCAGAACTGTCCTTGTGAGAAATATTTTATATTTCCTCCTTGAGCTTCCCTGTGTGATGGATTAATAGAAATCATATTACTGGTTCATCTGGGCAGGATGCCATGAAAAGCCAACACTTTCAGGAAAGGCTCCTGAACAACACTGGCCACAAATTGTTGCCAGTAAAGGAGAGATGATGGTGCTTATTGTCCAACTGATTTTTTTGATGGGAAAACACAATTCTGTACATTTAGGCAAACTCGGTGGGCTGCCTGCTTCAGAGATACTTTACTGTGTGATCTACATGAAGTAGTTCTAACTCAGGGCAGTGGAAGTGGCTGTAAAACCCTGAAGCAACATGCCAAAAGTTAAAGCATCCTGCTGGAAATAACCACTGAACTACTCCACCTCTGAACTGTCTACAGCAAAGATCAGACAGCAATGTGCACTGCTGCTCTGCAGGCTGGACCCAGACAAAAAAAAATGAGTATTGTGATTTGGCTTTGGCTAAACTAAAGACTAACACGGCTCTGGAAGGCTCCCCATCCACGGGGCTGTTCCTCAGATGGCAATACTGTGGTTTCTGATGAAAAGCATGCTTCCCATTATTATGCTTCCACTAAAAAACCTGTACAAGACAGTCGAAGAGCTTCCCATACTGTTCTGATCTCACATGCCTAATACAGATGTAGGCAACACAGCACCATCAAATCAAAGCTCAAAAGATTCACCAGAAAACACTGAGATGTTTCAGAAGCTGAGAAGCACACGTACCAACAAGTGGCAGACATGATGTTTTAATGCATTATTTTCCAACATCGTGGCCTTTCAGAAAACAAATTCCTTGTAGGCCCTGTAACGTTTCTAGGGAGGCATATTTTTCACTAAATAGCAAGTTGGGAGATACTGGGCTGGAAAGCTGTCAAATTCTATTTGAAATGTCCCATTCAATTAAATATGTCATCTGTAGCCGTGTAAAATTATGCTGCTGAACAGATGTCATTGGGCAAATTGTCTGACTGTACTTTCATCTGAGCATTTTCAGACTAGTACGGAATTCTCTTTAAAACATCCAAGCCAGCCACTCTTAACATGGAAAATTTACAAGGACAGAAACTTAAGCAATTCCAATGAAAAATCAGAACTTATTAAAACATAATGAACAAAATGCAAATAGTGCTGTGGGACTACAAAAGGTTATTGCAAGCATCTGCAATACTTTTAGGAAGCCAGGCTCTTCCAGTAATGAAAAGTCACTGAGCCTAAGTTTATTCTTAGGCTCCAACCAACAATTACATCCTCTCTGTACCTTATTCCTTCTTTTGAGTGTGTGCCTGAAGGCTTGCATTTGCATTTTTAATTCAGCTGAAGTTGTCTTGCCATTTCTGCCGATTTGTTGAAACATCAAATAGTATTTTCTTTTTACCAATCCCACAATTTTCTCCTTGCCACAAACATGAAGCTTCTGCTCTAAGCAGGCTGTACTCATATTTCACTTGCAGAACACCATGGACTTTTAGAGATATGTCTTCATTTTACCCTGTCCCTCTTACTAACCTTTTAAAACACTGGATGAAGAGGGCAGAGATGCGTCAGGATATTTTTGTGTTTAAATCTCAAACTCACAAATCTGCTTTGCATGCTCATATAAAACTGAGTAGGTACAAAAGCCATAAGATGGGCTGCAGGTGATAACCAAAAGTCCACCTAGCTCTCTATTCTGTGTCCAACAGTGGCCAATACTAGGGAAATAACTCATGGAGAGGAAAAACATGCTACATCTCCCCAAAACACTGCTCCCACCCTGCCTCCAAACCTTTTATGTGCCAGGGATGAATGTGGAACGGAGACTGAGATTAAACAAGAGCTCACAAGGGTGTTCCCACTCTCTCCTGACACTCTTCCTTCCCAATTAAAGCAGTGCCTTCCAAGAAGATCAATTAATTTGGCAGCACAGCCAGAGTGCAGCTGCAGATCTCAGGCCCCTGCTGAGGCTCACGGCAGCACTCACAGCGTGGAGAAGACTTTGATTCCAGTGCCCAGAACAAGTTCACTGGGACAAAAAAAAACAGCCAGGAAGATTCCCACTGTCTCAGTGACCTGTATGTTTGTGTTTGGAGGCTGGCTGTGAATGCTCACGTGGGTTTCAAGCCTGTAAGGGTTATTCTTCCCTGAGCAAGCAAAGCTGCATGAGCTCACAGGTTCCTGTTAACATTACTCCAATCCATTAAAACACAACCTCTCTGGCATTGCTGGCAGCACCATTTCCTACATGAAGGTGTAACTGCACGTTTTCTGAAGCACTTCTGAAACAAGCACATCATCAGAGACAGTGGGATGCTCCCCCCTGCACCAACTGCCTCAGCCCCTCAACAGGAAGGGCACCCCAAACTCTGCATCAGCTGCTGGCATGTGGCACTTCAGGTGACCTGGGAAAGCCTGGAGTGATTTTTCCAGTGACATTAGGCTATACTTTCAGAAAATGATAGCTCATTTCCAACTAATTCTACTTCAAGATACGATTTGAAATTGGGATGAGGTGATTCAGAACAAAACCACGGGCCTAAAGTACCAAGCAACGAGTGAGTTTATGGGGTGGAGGCATCTGAGAGAAAGGATGGGGGTTGAAATATTCCTCCTTCCTTTCCTCTTTCTTACCCATTAATTACTTTCCTACATTCCCTTTATTTTGCCTGAACTATTCATCATCTTTCCATTGCCTCTCCTTTTCCCTACATTATTTTTGCATAGCCCTCCTTTCACCAACTTTTACATGTCCAAGTTTATTATTACACTGTTAAACAGGAGAAGACACCAAAAAAAAACCCAACACAACCACAGTGGTGCTTTTCTTAAATGAGCCTCAAAACCGTGGGTGCCACAACATGCTGAACGAGGTTGGCAGTTCTCAGGGCACCAAGAGACCCACTCCACAAGACATGTGGCTTCATCTCAAAGGACATAACACAGGCCATCATCCCCGTTTGCCAGGTCAGGCTCCATGGTCACGTTTTTCAGGCAGCAAAGGAAGAACAGCCAGTGAAATCAGGACATTGCGACAAGGGTAAAGTAGGATTTTAACTTCTTTCTTTCCTTTTTCACTCAACTCTCTGACTCTCAGAGTCAATTCCTTGACTCTGCCACGTGTCAGAACCCTTTATGAATGAATTAAACACACAAATTCAACAGCAAATGAGTGCAGGAGAACATCAGAGCAACACCTGTGCTTTTAGTCAGGTGAGCTGTGACCACGAGCCTGTGAGCAGCACAGAGCTGCAGCAGATGGATGTGGGAAGGGAGGGCAGAGGGATCAGCATCCCTCCTCCTCATCCAGCAGTGAGCCTGCAGCCAGAAACACTATGAAAACCCCTCACAGCATCAGCTGCTTCTTCTTTTATTTATTTAGGACTTGATTAATGTCAGAAACAGACTCTGACTTCTCACTGCAAAAGGTTTTTGGTGGCCCAGGGGTCCAAAGTTGTGTCTCACCCATTTTGAGGGCATCTCTTGGCATTGAAGTCACTGAAGACATGCTGGTAAAGACTTGGGGTGAGAGGAGGATCAGACATCATCTTTTAGCAGTTAAGACACAAAATTATAATTTTCTTTTCAATTCAAGGAAGTAATTAGTTTATAATAACATTTAACATTTAGTTGCTGACAGAGATATGACACTTATCTTACATAAGTCATTTTAATTATTCCTGCTAACCAAGACCTCAAAAATATTGTGCAGTCTGAGCTAACAATGCCTTTCCAGATATTTTTGGTTCTACTGTCATTTGAAAAATTGATGCCTAGAGCATCAGCATTTATCAAGCTCATTATAGATTTCATCCAAATGACTAGAGATAATTAAAAGTATGCTTCATTTTTATTGTAATGTTTCTCCCCCTAACACTGCAAAGTAATTCTGTTGTTGCTCAAGGTTTTAGGAATTAGTGTAGATTCATCTGCCAGAAAATGAAGTTCCACAGGATTAGAGGCAAACTATTCAGATGTCAAATATGCAGAACACAAACATACACACACATACATATACATTGGAGTACTATATGCATTTTCATAGACATTAAATAGTCTTAAAAGGTAATTGTTGCTTCAGAGACAGCTTCAGACACTTGGGTAACCACTCCCTGAAAATCAGTCTTGCCTAAGGCACTTGGTCAAGCTGGACACACAAAATCCCTTAAGAAAATGTTATATTTCTCTATTACTATGTGCAATACATTCACCTGATGCCCCATCATCTTACATCCCACAGACTTATTCACACTGAAATAAAACATGTTCGTGCTACCAATGCTGACATGAGAAACCTTGGCAGATTGTTGCTTTATTTTGTGGAGCTGTGACCAACTTAGAAGACGCCCAGAGTGAAGAAACAAATCTCTTGAGAAGCTGTTCCCCAGGATTCTGGAGAGTGCTCCTTCCCCAGCCAAAGTTCAAGTGATCCACTGGAAGTTTTTTTGTGATGTGAAACCTGTTAGGAGAGTTCTGAGCTAACTCAGCTTGCTGTGCACTGGGAACTGTGTCCTGCACAAATGAAAAACAGGATTGCTGGGTAAATGTAGGGCTACATTTCCACACAGCACTGAATTAACAACAGCTAAATATGTTTTCTGCTATTCAAGGATCGGGTTATGTCTGCCTTACCTAGAACTGCTTTGATACCAGTTAATAACGCTCATATAAAACTATAAAAAATATGGGTTTTAACGCTTATCAGTTTGCAATAATTAGCACAACAGTGAGTTTGACTGGCTAATGATAACACATTGCACCTAGAGAACTGCTTTATTCTCGGATTGTTAACACTACTTAAATTAATTAACTTCATATATGATCAATTTTCCTTGGCACACCTTTATCACCAAATGCTTTATGTTTCTACATGACTTTCTATGTTACCTTGAAACTAAAATTACCTATAAACAGCAATGGCATTAAAAAGCAATTCCAGATACATGCCTTTTTAATGCCTCTATTATAATCCCCATTCTGGCAAATCAGAGAGATAATATTTAATGGCACAGACACAGAAGTAACTCCAATGATTTAGTGTTCACATCCTTGTGAAGCAGTGCTAGCAAGGGGTTGGTGAGGCAGCTTCAGACTGAAGTAAGAAAAGAAGGAAAAAAAAAAAACATAATGAGCAGAATCTGACAGAAATATTAGGAAATAGATCTATATTTTATAAAGGCCATTTTATCGAAGACAGTTTAGGTTTCCTCCCACTCCCGGAATGAATTCACAGTGAATAAACCCTTGACTCGGGAGGATATTTCTCATGCAGATTCGGATTTTATGTAAATTATTTAAGTATGTTTTAGGGAGTTTGGGCAGTGATGTAGAAATGTTCCCCTGCCTATGCATATCAGTCAAAGAAATAGCACTCATCACCGAGGAATTCATCAGGGGAAAAGCTTTGCCAACAGGCTTAGGACCAGACTGCAGCATGGAAAAGATGAAACTGTACTATCCTATCCCTCAAATTTGTCTCCTCCTGATGACAGGAGGAGAAGGCAGTGCCTTGGACCAGGTTGTGCCCAGAATAGCACACTGCAAACTGCAGAAACCCAAACCTGGAGATGCTGGAGGAGTATGTTAATGCCATAATATCCAAGAGGAAAACTTCTACAAGGGGGATCTCAAAAGAAAGGTTAATTAAATGAAAGGGTAGGAATTTTTGGCTTTATCTCCTGGTCATTACCAAACCATTCAAAATTATTTTCCTTTCATTTGAGGTACAACTCAAGTCAGGGACAAGTTCCTCCATGTTTTAGTGTTGATAGTATTGGGTAAGGAAAGAGTTTGCTTTTAACAACAGAAAACTGAAATTATAAAACCCTTCATGCAAGTCTCTCCAAAAGAGAACTGTTGAGAAAATGCAAGAGAATCCTTCTGGGCTGGTTTGGGCTGGAGGGGACCTTAAAGTTCATGTTGTTCCACTCCCTGCCATGGGCAGGGACACCTTCCACTGTCCCAGGTTGCTCCAAGCCCCATCCAACCTGGCCTTGGACACTTCCAGGGATGGGGCAGCCACAGCTTCTCTGGGGAACCTGTGCCAGGGCCTCCCCACCCTCACAGGGAAGAATTTCTTCCTAACAACTGATCTAAATCTCTTCTCTTTTAGTTTAAAACAATTTCCCCCTGTTTTAGGCTCGAGGTAGTGAATGTATAATTGTCCAATGCATGGCAAGCATCAAAAAAGCTCTCTTTGTTTTCTTGCCCAATGCTGAATTTTTACTCTTTAAATTTATGTATGTCCAAATTTATTTCTGTCCATACAATACTTTATTGCTGATTGTCATACTTAAAAAAAAAAAAAAAGGGTGTTTATTTTACTTAGGCTGGGTCAATACTACCAGGGAAACGAGGCTGTTTTACTTGATGAGAGATGTTACACTGTGCTGCACTGTAGGAATTGGCTAAAGAAGCAGGAGATAAAATTTTATCACTCAGACAAGGCAGCACACACTGAAGGTGTGCACCAGGCTTTCTACCACTCATGTCTGTCTGCTCCCAAAGCCAGACAATCCTACAACAGCACTGTCTACAAAGGTTAAAGAGAAAGCACACATTAGAGAAGAGATGCCAGGTTGTCAGGGAGATCCAGATAATACTGAACAAAAAAAGCTCTTACCCAGCTCAGGCAGGTGAGGGGACAGGAGATGCAATCAGAGCTACTCACAAAATAGCAGAGAATTCAACAATTTGCGAAACGTGTAATGGGATACTGAGCTTTCCCCCTCCAGACTTCTGGTTTTAATTAGATCCTTGTCCAAAATAATGGAAAGGTTTTTAGCAACTGATGGCTGATGTGTAGATTGCAAAAAATGAGCTGGTCTGAGATTAGACAGTGATATCATAGTACAATAGACTCAGTCCAGCCACATTCCCCTTTCCCCTCTCAATTCTGCCAACTGTCTGTTTTGTTATCAGTCTGAGCAGGAAGGAGATGCCTTATAAATTCCCAACTATTCTGTCTCTCTTTGGAGACAGGAGGCAGAGCACAGCTGAGGTACATGCAGTGGGTAGAGTATAAAGGTGTGCAGTAAAACTGCCTGACACGTCCTGCATGCAAAGCTCATCAATCCCAGGGATGTTATTCCAGCATCTCAGACAGCTAACTAATAAAAGAGTAAAAGAAAACCAGGAATAAGGGAAATCAACAGGCACCAGAGAAATATGTAGAATTTTTTGGTCAGTATTTGTAGGCATTTTCCAGGTGTCAGTAGTGCTTTAGAACATCCTTCCACTGATCTGAATGCTAAGAGGGAAATCAGCCCTATCCTAATCAAAACCAGGACAATGCTTTTCTTCTCCAGCTACTGACTAGTTTTTATGGGATGTGGTTGCTTTTCTTTAAAAATACCCCATATCCATTGAGCTCACATTTTGGCCTAGTTTTCCAAATAGGTGCTTCATCTTAGCAATAAACTACATGTACCCTGCCATGGCTTTTAGGGAGGGTAGAAATTTTTATGGTGCATGACCTCCTGAGACATGTTGTTCTCCAGATCATAACATGCCAAGAGAGATGAGCTCTGGTCTGCAGCCCAAAATACTGGGGTTTTTCAGCATCAAGAGCTGTGGGGAAGTTTTCCTTGGAAGATGGTCCTCAGTGCAGCAATTAATTTCTTTACCTTGATCTGACAGAAAACTTTAAAGACTTCAGCAAGTAATGAATGTACAAAGTTTCATGAGCGTATTTTGGACACACCTAGAGAGTGCACAGGAAGCAATATTTCATAAATATTAGCACAAATCAGCAGAGTCTCATCATCTCCTACTGAGCTATGGTGATTCATAGCAGCTGAAAGAGATATGACAATTAAAAAAAAATAAAATGCAAAAGAGTTCCTTGAATTAAAATCAGGCAGCAAACAAATGAAGCTGAGTTTTGAACTCAGTGCAAGACAAGTAATTGTAGCTTGTGAAAGAAGAAAAAAAACCCATCACAGCCCTGGAATTCCAGAAATCTGCTCTCCTAAGAGGAAATACTTCTTAGCCTTTCTGATGGATGAGAGGCTCAAAGTACAGTGTCACTGAAACAGGAAAGTAACTGCAGCCACAGAGACCCAAAGCTGCAAAAATACAGAGAGTGCTGCCAGAAAGGCATTTTAGACTTTAACAAGACCTGACCAGAGACTATTTGGCTTGTCTCAGCTTCCTGATGGTTAAAAGCTGGAAAGGTAGCAGAACCTCAGCAGAAATACCTGGGAAGCTTAGGTGGGAAGAAAAGAGCCAGGAGTGTGTCTGGAAGGCGGGGGGAGGACACAGGAACATCCTTTTTTTACTGCTGGAAAGTTTCCCAATATCTACAAAGTTTTAAAGGTATTGTTTACTTCAAAGCTTTTCAAAACACATCAGCTTGGCTTGTGAGTCTGCACCTTGACAAAAAGAAGGCAAAGCTCCCCTCACTTCCCAAAAATTCTCCCTGCATCTCCCCAAGCTTAATTTTATTTATATTCCTTCACTAATTTTTTTTTTTTTTTTTTTTTTTTTTTTTTTTTTTTTTTTTTTTTTGGATGGTCTAGAAACAAGGAAACCTTGCAACTTATTTTGAGTTGCAAACGGTTCCGGTAGGAAGGCAACGACGGGTGACCCCCAAGAAAAGGATTGGCGAGAAAATGTTGACGTCTTTGTTTCTTTGTTTGCATTTGGAGAATCCCCGTCTCCAATTACAGTTGGCTGCTGTCAGGGAGAGTTACCCCTAACAAGATCTCTAGAAACACAAAGCCAACGTGATCCTGAAGTTTCTAATGCTCCAGAGCCGTGGAAAGCTTGAGGACAGTGATATCCTGCTGCCAACAGCTGTCACAAGCAGTACAGTTTCATCTTGTCCTCAGCCTAACAACCATCTTTTCCTTTTCTATTTTGTGCCTCAGCATCTCTTCAGCTGTCATAACAGATATGTCAAGCAATATTACTCTCCCAACAATATCAGCTCTGGTTACTTCCCAGAATATTCCTCTCCTGGCCTCTCAAAGGCACGAGTCTATTTTCTCAGTTGCAGTCAGTGCAGCAGTAGAATTAATTCACTCTACATCAGTGTGTCTTTTCCATAAAATACCAAACTCAAGATGTCAAAGATTAACCCAAAAGGCAAAGTCATGTAAAATTGCTAAATCATAGCACTTATATTCTGAGTTGCTACGGAAAACTTCCCAGCTTAAGGGAGAAACCCTTTTGCTTGTGGCATCAGTGCCATGGAAAGGCACATTCTGTAGCCCAGACCGACCCACTGCCCACAGCCTTTCATCCACCAGGAAGACTGGGAGTGTGCAATGCTCTTTTTAGGCTTTGCTGCTTCCTAAGAATTATCTGCTCCTGGAATCACAGACTGAAGGACATAACAGCTTACAGAGGAATCCTCAAGAAAACAACACCTTTAGAGTGGGATAGATTTAAATATGGGGGTAAAAAAAATCCCAAAGCTTCCACAATGAGGAGAAAGGGCTGAAAATCCAGAAAAAGCTGGTCTAGTGGAAGGTGCCCCTGCCCACTGCAGAGGGTTGGAAATAGATGAGATTTAAGGTCGCTTCCAACCCAAGCCATTCTGTGATTCCAAGGAAGAGCTGCCACAGGTACCAAACACATTCCAGGTCAGCTGCATTCCCTGGTGCAGCACTCAGTGGGCTGTTCAGGCCTTTTATCCCTCTGGAAACATCTGTATTTCGAAATCCTGTTCTTTCATGAGGACACAGCTCTTGCTGTGGCAGAGCCTTGAACCTACCATGGATTTATTGTAAGGTGTCAGCCGTGACTGGCAGGGAAGGAGAAAAGCTGACAAATCCTCTTTCTCGCTGCACGTCTCAAATGTTCAGAAAGCAGGTGTGCCACATGAATATTTGATTTCCAGGGAGAAATTATTCCTCATGATAACGTCCTGGCTGCTCAGCACAGCTGATTTCACACTTGGTTGGTGGAGATGATGCTACAGGTCACGCAGTGGCTTTCTGCCACGCAAGATAAAAACCTGCCTGCTGGAGTCAGACCCCCAAGCTGTCTCCATCAGAGCCAATATTTCACTCAAATCATTACAGTAAATATGGTTTATCTGTAGGCAGGGGAAGAAAGGAGTAATCCAGCAGACAGTGTTCAATCTAAGACAGAAACATATCAGATAACACACAGGAGAGGTAAATTGTGTCTGTACAGAGGTAGACATGCATCAAGCATCCCAACAGAGAACTGCAGACAAGAAAAAGAAGTCTAGCCAATTGAAATTGCAGTGAAAGCTGTTTGCAAGTCCTCTCTTTTCCCTGCCAATGGCATGTGGGGGGGTGGGGGGGGTACAGTTTCATTTTCCTGTTTTGCCAAATATCTCCTTCTTTTCCCGATAGGCAAAGCCTACCAAACCTAAATAGGAAACTGCAGAATCAGGGCCAGGATCCAGCTGAGATTTCAGCACCCATTTAAGTAAAAACACATGCTTAGTTCCAGCTGTCTTCTGAACAATCTTGACGCTCAAGGCTGAAGATTTTTCAAGTGTTTTGTTGTGGGTTGTTTTTGTTTGGGTTTTGTTTTGTTTGGTTGGGTTTTTTTAAATTGTTTGATGAAAGTAAATGTTGAGTAACCAAGTGCTTGAGGAGAGAAGCAGCACTCAAGTGTGCAGGTCTGAACTGGGACCTGTACAGCGTGTAGGACGAGGTTTGCTCAGGGCACTTTCTGCCAGGATGTTTCTGTATCTAGAAAGCCAAAAGGCAACAAACAGGAAGAAAAAACTGAACAGTCCTTCATCTCCCTTGTGCACAGGAACTGCTGAAAACACCCAGACAGAAGGAGGGCTTTTCACTGTGGGCCATTTAACAAACAAAGAAATCAGCTGTAAGGCACGAAGGGCAATAGCAGTGCTCTGTGTACCTATAAAATGGACAGTTTGGAATGCAGTGGCTCTTATGTCAGGAATAGAGAGGAAAATCCTGGCTCTTCTGAGCATTGAAGGCAAATCAAACGTCAAAAAAAGAGGGGATGGCAATTGCCATCCTGTGCTATCATGGAGGAGGACAGATGAGTGAGCAAAGTCATTCAGCAGGTACAGGCAAGAAAAATAGTGCTTTCATTAAAAAACAAAAAAATCATTAAATAAATAATCTCACAATCAGGGCCAGCTCCTGCTTCCCTCTGGTATTCCTGGTAATCCATAACTATCAACATTTTTGTGTCTTGTATCTGATTAACTCCCATATGAGTTTGGAAAACACTACAAGAATCTTCATTAAAATGAAAGAAGGGATAACTACAGGAAACAGTCCCTTTGAAACAGTCATAGTATTTACAGTTCCAATATCAGCAAATCCTGCAGTCTGGGCAGAATGGAATACAATAAAATTAATCAGAGAAATTTTCACAGACGAGGACTGTGGCTCTGAAAAACCAGAGGACTGCAGAAGCCTTAGAGGTAAAGCACAACTTGCAACCTTCTGAGTTTACTTACAGCAATTTAAAATTATCTGGAGATGGCACCAGGAAAGTGTGGGGGGGATGTTTCTACAGCTCCTCACCTGTCTGTCTCCTCCAGGTCAACACCAGTTGCTCCCAGCCCAGCAACACTGATCCCCATAACATTCAGGCTCTGCAGCATCTTAAGCCAAGCAGTGCAGAACAGCAACAGAAATTGTGGTACAGTACAAGGGAGGATCATTATCCTACATAAGTGGTCCAAATTGCACCCTGAGGTGTCAGTGGTTACACAATTGCCAGAGTAAAAGCATCTTTTCCATGTGGTTCCCAAAGTGCTCACATCCAGTTCAAGCCAACCACTATGGCTCAAACACAGTGGGTTAAATAGTTCACTATTTCCCATCACTTTGCACTCTGAAGTTAATATCTCAGGCTTCAATAACACCGTGACACCCTGTGTGGGTTTGTGAAGTGCTGAGTCACTGTAAATGGATTTAAAATATCATCTGATAACAGAAAGGGATTTTCAATGCAAACATGAAAAAGGAAAGAAAAGGACTGAAAGTGGCACTGAAAGGCCATCAGTCTGAAGGCTACAGACTGGGGAGGGAGTTCAGCCTGGGTGAAGGCTCCAGTAAAGGTATTGATCCATCATTATAAGATGCAGTCAGTCCAAGGGTTGGAGTATAAAGAGGTACTGGCAGACTTTCATTTCTGGAATTGCACTGTGATTGTATCTCACAGTGTGAAGGTGAAGGAGTTTGGCTGTTTTAGGGAAAGATTGCTGAGGACATGGAAGGTTTGTCTTCTGGTCTCTCCTTAACCCCAACAAGAATAACCACCCAGCACCCCTGAAACACACACTGCAGCTTCCTTAACATGATGAAGAAGGGATAAAAAGAAAATCTGATACTTAAAGGTTGAATAAAGAGAAACATGTGAAATAATCCTTGAGAGCAGGCAGTAATAAGGGAGACAAAAGAGAAAAATAAGCAGCAAGTACCCTCTGGATCTACTCCTAACTCCTCTATACTGAAGCACCTGCAGGAATTCTCTTCATTTGTCCAACTCCTCAGTTTCCTCATCTGTGAAATACAGTCATGGTCTCATGCCCCAGTACTGCAGAGGAGACAGTGGTACCTGGAGATCACCATTTATCCCACCCAGCCCTGTGCAGTCTGGTGCTAGAAGATGTATATAGTTCCAGAAATACCCAGAGTGAACTCTTCAATATCTAGTTTTATCAGACTTCTAATGCAAGGTCTTAAATAGAGCTCCTAATTAAAACTGAAGCATAATAAGGCACATCAAGTGAGGAATAATAAAAATACACTACAATTCTAGCAGTGCTGGGGGGCAAACATGGGAGTGAGGAACTTCCAGGCTCAGTTGAGGGCACAAAGATGGTCAAAGAGGAGCAGGGGGCAGTGGCCACATGGATATGAAGGTGCAGAGCTCCAGTTGTTTGTGTTTATACTTCTGTCTGGCTACAGCTATAGACAAACGAAAGCTGACTACACAACATCCCATAATATTCTCACGATGGGAAATTCTAGCCAAGCTGTTAGCCTAATTACTATTATCAACACAAACCACATCATCACATCGTCAGTAGAGAAAGACTTTATGACTATGATGTGTTCTGCTCTTCAGAATTCAGGGAGAGGACAAAATTGTATTGTCAGGTGAGAGAGCAGATCCAAAAGAAGGGAAATGGGAAAGCCAAAACTACCCCAAATAATAATCCACCCTAATGTATGGAATTAAAAATTATTGAAGTAATGAACTAAAAATACATTTACTGCTGTCTGTATAAAAATATATAACATTCTATTGTTAATTCATTTTAGAACTGAATCAGAATTTCCATTTTTACCCTTTCAATAAAACTCTGCTGTAAACTTGTCAGACATGTATGTTATGTGTGTAACTTCTGCTGTTCTGTTGTCAGCTACTCGTGTTTTAGCAGTTTTACACTATTTCCAACTGCTATGACATTCTATTGAAATAGTATTAGATTACCTTTTAAAAAGAAATGTAGCCAGTAATAACGAATGAGGAGCAGTGTAAGCACAGATGAAGAGCTGGCAGCAAATGGCCTCTGGTTAGTTCTCAGTCACAGTGAGATTCCAAGTACTCATCTGAAAACGCAGTAATTACATCTCCACTCTTATCCATCATACTTGTCCCATTTCATCAAAAGGAAAAGCTCAAAGTAGTCCCCAAACTGTTAGTTTTAACATCAGTTAGATGGGTGAAAGAGAACCCAGTGAGGAACTCAGTATTATCAGCTAAAATACACGAAAAACATCACTCACCTTTCCCATCTTATGTACTTTTAATACAGATATAAAATCCTACCCCATTCTTCAGGAGGACAAGGCTTTCATTTGGTTTGGAAGGTGCATAAAAAAAAAAAAAGCAGTACAAAGCCACCAGACCTGGATCCTGACATTTTTAATGGCTCTTTCTCCAGCTCTAGATTTTGCAATCTAGACAGTCAAAGTGACTTTGCCAGTTCCTGCATTTACAAACTCTGATCTTCCTGCCTTGGCTGCATTTACTGCAGAGGCCTTTCCAGCTGCTTGCTGCACTTGCTGTCTCCTAATTCCAGCATTTTCCTCTCCCCAGCTTTTCTTTCACTCCCACATTCATCATTACACCTGAATAGCACCCTTTTGCCTCACACAGGAAACTGGGGTTTTAAAAGGGAATAAGTGATGGAAGTTCTGTTGCTAGTACCAGTCTGACCAGCCGCTGATCAACCGAGCTGGTGACGCCCTGCCCAGCAGGTTAAAAGTTACAGGGAAGTAATAATGATAAAAATACAATTGTATCTCAAATCAACACAACAAAACACATTAAAGAGGCTAATCAAAAAAAAAAAAAAAACCAAGAGAAATTGAGATGGGGTTGTATTAAATCCAAGATGTTTTATATCCCAGGCTTCATTAATTTAAGAATATTTCCTGAAGCAGCATCACAGAGGCTTCCATGTGCTTTATTTTTATGTCAGGGCACATTTCATACCTCTAATTCCCCTTTCTCTCCTTCCCCCCCATTATCAGAAGGTTGAAGAAGACACCAAACCAAGTGACTCCCTGCTCACCCACCCCGCTTTAAGGAGCAATATTACAACATTTGTCCTTCAGGGTTTTCACTACAAGCTGCTCTCCCTATCAAGAATCTAAAAGCTTAACCTGGAGCCTGGACAAAAGCCCCTGTACAAGCATTTTAAAAAGGCTGAGACCTATAAAACAATTATAAGCAAAAGGAAGTTTTGGAACTTAATCTTTGCCAGCATTGCTGCAGGAAAATAGGTCATGTTGAGCAAACCTGATTTCCTTCGTTGATATGACTACATGTTTGATTTATAAAGATGATTACATGGTTTAAACTCTTGTAAGGCATTTGACCTAGTATTGTACTGAATACAGATCCATGTAGAGGAGAACCTAAATGAAACAGGGATTAGAGAGGCAGGAAAATTCCAAAAACGAGAGTCAGCAAGGAATGCTCTTATTCAGCTCCTGGTGGGATTCCACAGGCTTTTTTTGGCAGGTGCCGTGTTATTCTGCACTGCAATCAACAATTTTGAAGTAAACAAATAGTATCCTCAAACGTGGAAGGAATTTCATGTGATGACAGAGAAAGGACTATGGAACTGTCCCACAGGTGGGCCACCATCCCACAGGGATAGGGTTTTTTCCCTGGAAAACCACCATATAAGTGGTGGATTTGGATTTTCTTAAACAAGTATGAATGCAGCACAAACCCACGGAGTAGTGAGAAAGAAGAGGGGAGTTTTCTCTTGGAAAGCAGCGACTGCAGAACAATACAGGGTTGTACACAATATCAGCTGTCCCAAGTCTCTGGACAGGAGAAAAAGTGGCCAAGTGAAAGAATGACCCAAAGTTGAGAGAAGCCTCTGAGGGCTTCATGAAGAGAGAAAATAGAGAAAAATACTCATAGAATCATAGACTGGTTTGGGTTGGAAGGGACCTTAAAGACCATCTTGTTCCAGTCCCTTGCCATGGGGGAACTGGAACCTCTCCAGTGCAGGCACAACTGAACCAATCCAATGGTCTGGAAGAAAGAAAAGGTCAGGGTAGAGAATGCAGAAGTTGGATCTCATGTTCTATATTTAATCTGTAATTTACTGGGGGTAAATATCCACCATGGAGCAGAAGGGAACCTTTAACTGAACCAAGGAAGGGCACAGATAGCAGGATCTGAAGCGGCTTGGAGGACACCAATGTGCTTGTGATGCTACCAAACACCAATTTTTAACATATTTTTAAGGCTACACATTTTTTATGCAGAGAACACAAAGCTGAGGAGCATTGCTGCCAATAAATCTGGTGACTGCTCCTACTCAGAGTCCTCCTTCCCCTCTGAATTTAATGAAATCCTCCTCAACTGCTGTTCTACTTGTTGCTTGTAATTACTACACATCCATCAGGTTATTGTGATGCAAGCTAAAAAAAATGCAGCAGGGAAAGCTGATTTTTTTTTTTTAAATATATATATGTATTTCTTTAAATTATACTGTTGCCTGTAAACACCATGAGTCAGTCAGTTCATGTATTATTTTCCAGTGAGGGCTTTTGCTCAGAATTAATGTGAAACCTCCACAAACACCATATTTGCCTTCGGATAAACAAATTGGACATTGCTTTTCAAATGGCCAAGTAGCAGATAATAGAGTGCCTGCTGGCTGCCTGGGAATGCAAGGTATTCCCAGATAATGAGATATTGCAGAGCAGAGACTTGATACTTCCTTAACAAAACAGCATTTCTTTGACAGGAGGCTTTCAAGGTTAAGTATGTAGAGCGGCTACAATTTATGCAAACAAAATCTGCCCTGATTCTTTGAACTGATCACATTTATTTTCTATCTCGAGTGTAATCTAAAAACATCAAAACCATCCGATTTCCCTCTTCTCTTCACCGTGTGCTGAAAGCAGTGGTGGCACTTCCAGGAAAAGGTCCAGGAAGGTTGCTCAGAGTTCACTTGTGATTTACAAATGTGCTTATTTTAACAATACAGAGGAACAAGTTAAATGAGAAAGGCTTAAAGAAAATATCTCTGTGAGATAAAATAAGGAAGGTGAAAGCACTGGCTCTTACTAAACACAAGCCAACTCAATAATTAATTTGCTTTCTTGGTATGTTACTCTCCCTCTCCCAGCATCCTTCCTTTCTAAAGGGCTCCTCTTGACCAGAACTCTTGTTCCACTGTAAATTTTGTCATAATTTAATGTGTCCTTTAAGGCACACCTGCTCTTCCTACATGAACTCATTGCAAACATGATTTATTACCTCGCTTTTCATTTCATCAGCCACTAATCAAATCCTTAATGTGATAATATTAATGCCAAACGGATTTCACAGGAAGAAATATGGAAATGTTTTCCATATGGTCCATTCTTCCTGTTTCTTGACTCTCACTACCTGACAGGGCACAGAAAAAAAACCAGAAATCTGAAGGCAATGATGATGCTCTTTTTGAAAGTTCTCAGTGGTGTTGCAAGCAACAAAAAAAGCTAAGAAATAATCTCATTTGTTTTCTGGCTACCCTTAATATGAAAGTTTAAATATTGTAAGACTGGTAAATCAAACTAGAATCTGTTCAATACAAAATAAGTAAGGTGCAACCACTGGCTCTTTCTAAACACAGTCCAATTCAATATTTAATTTGCTTTCTTGGTGTGTTACCCTCGCTGTTCCAATATCCTTCCTTTCCAAAGATCTCCCCTTCACCACCAAGGCTTATATATATATATATAAACTATCTACTTAAATAATAATTCTTCCTTCAAATCACAGATGATCACCTTGTAAATGAAGAGACTTCTACACATGTAAGTGAAAAACTGTCAAACAACAGCCAAAAGAAAATATTAAACACCAGTCAAAGGCACACTTGCTCATTGTTGGAAGATGCCACGTGAAATACGACATCAATAAATACATTTCAGCCCCTGCCATACATCAACATAAGTAAAATGTGTCAGGAGTTTGGCTCAATGAAGTGTGAGAATGCAAGATGAGAAAAAACTAGAAATGTAGCTGCAAGTGCTTAATACAAGACCCTAAATTTAATATTGTTTCCCCTGTGCTGGCAAGGAAAACACGAGGGTGGGCAGATGCAGACACTGTTTTCACTGGCACTCTCAGTGAGACATTTGCCATCTGGTTTGTTGAGGTAAAGTGAGTTGAGAGAAAAAGCCAAGATCTCTCTTTGAATGTTAAATGAGTTGTTTCTGTTGGAGAGGAGATATTAAAACTCAAACTGCCCGGGTAGAAGGTTCCTTCTCTCCCTTTAAACAACCATTCACTTGTTAATACACTATTCAATTATAAGTAATGCAGCACAGATGAGAAAATCTAATGACACTGTAACATTTAGAAGGCAAAAGCAAAGGCTTCATATGCTGACAATGAATTGCAATTTTTTTATCCCAAGGTATGTCTGCTTTCCCTGACCAATGTTCACTTTCAACTCTGTAAACTGTTTTTTCACATTTCATGTATATTTATGAATAGACTATTACTGCCAAATTCCTAGCTTAGCTATCCTTGCAGAGCTTAATACATATTCAAAAGTCACAGCTGTGACTAGGAGGAGATGAGTATTTTTGTGGAAACCAGTTTTTCTCACATATCAAAATGTATTTCCTTAATTTATTGTCACATGCTTGTTAAACCATATTTCAGATTCTCCCCCTAATGCAATCTCCTGCAGAAAATATGGATTGCAGTTTAGAAGGCTCCTACAGTCGCAGTCCATACTGATTTAAAGAAAGATTTCCTTCAATTATGGAATACTGTGGGCAAACACTGGCAGTAGCTCTTGGTGATAACAAGAACACTTGGAAAAGTAACAAAAGTCTACAATTATATTAACATGCAGAGTGTTGATGACTCTCCCACAGTATCTGTGACAAGTTATTATGGCTGCTCTCAGAAATTACTAATTAAGTAAATCAGCAATAAGGATAAAGGATGACAACTGAAACAGATTTAGTTCATGATAAAAATCCCTCTGTATACTACAGAATGCACTTGTGCTTCAAACATTTTGAGAAATGCCACCTTCTGAGGAAAAAAAAAAAAGAAAATTTACAGTTTATCATTCAGCCTTAACTGAAGAAATGAGTTTTAAATCTTGATTTCACTGCAAAATGTTATTTTGGGGATAACTGTAAATGCCTGATGCAGGTGATGCTATTCCTAAGTGCAAAGGTGTTGCTCCCCTTGCCAATGATCCCATACAGAGGGAAGGTTTTGTGGAGGCATATAAAGGGTAGTTTTTTGGGATACACACACACACCAACCTCTACAAATGCAACTGAATGTTCTAATTATAAATTTCAGTCCAGCAAAAAAATCTAAGGTTGGACCAACAAAATAATGGACATTTTCAAGTGGTCTTTCCTGTCGCCATCGAACCTTCAATAAGACAAAGGTGACAAGAGTTTGAGAGCCTCGTTAGTGGGAGCAGTGAGGGCAGCAGTGCTCACCTATCCCATTCCTGCCTCAGAAATGCTCCTTCCAGGTGGCAAAAAATCCCATTTGCTCCAGTGGACTCACAGGTCCTGAGTGTTGCAAGAGCTCTGGTTTTGCAGTGTTACTGAAACATGCTTTAAACCTGAGCTTTAAACTTGGGTTTAAAGCCAAACTAGTTAAATCAAAAGGAGTTCTGCGTTATTTGGGCAACAGGAATGACCAGGAGAGAGCTGGGAGACAGATTAACTCACTAGAACCTTCTGTGTGCACCAGACAAGCATTAGACAAACATGTAAAACTCACATTTCCTTTCCCAGCCTGGACAAACTCAAAGAGCAGTAATTGTTAAGCTACAACAAGATATGCAAAGAATAAAACATCTGGCACTGAGATCCAGTCCGTTCTGGAAAACAATATAGCTGTAATGTTTTTGCATACTTTGAACATTCATAATGGAATGGCACTATCTCTAGAGCATGGATTTTCCCAATATCATTTTCATCTGCTGAGTGAGCCAGAGTTTGTTAACCATCTGCATATGTGCAGCACGGATTTTAAAAGTAATTATATTTTGTAGCATTCCAAATTGCTGTTGCATAAAACAGCATATATTTCTCAGGGAAACTGCTGGAGGTTATGCAAGTCCTAAACCAGCATTTTTGCATCCATTTTAATGCAGCTCCGACATTGTGTGTGTTTGTTTTGTCTCAAACAAATTCAAACAATGTGGGTTGAAGTTTGGAGGTCCCTTGCTGCTAACGGGTGCTTGTAGGGAAAGGCTTTGCTGTTTGTTTTCGTGCCTTTAGGGATATATTTGGGGTGATGTCTATCCTGACCAAAGCCTGCAAAGATTTAATTCAGATGGAAATTATTCAGGAGGGGTTTTTGCAGTGGAAGGAGCTTCGTTTGGATACCTGACTCTCTTCTCTCTTTCCACTTTTCCTACTGAATAAACACCACTGAAATTCTGATTTACAAGGCAAAAACAGTATCTACAACATATATTTAAAGGCTGACCATGGGCTAAGGTTCTCCTGTGGTCTTTACTGTTCTTTGTAATATTGTCTTTATTATTTGTTGCCTTTATTGTTTTCTATGCTTAGTTTTCTTGGAGGGAGAGGAGGACTTGGTCTAAAGCCTTCTGCTGTGTAATTTGTGTTTTCAGTAATTAGAAATACCCTTGGTTTCTGAAATATTTACAAATATGAATGAAACAACTGAGTAAAACCAACTTGCCTTCAAACAACAACTTCCAGTGGGCAGATTCATGGAGACAATAAAATTAAAGTTGTACTTAAACCTCCATAAACAGAAACCTCCATAGAAAACTGAGTCAAGTCTAATATGCATTTAAATTTTTTATGTACCTAAAACAGAGTGATTTCTCTTCAGGACAGGCCCCCAAAAAAAACTGCTCAGCACATCCCAGACTGCCTGAGCTGCACCCTTCACTAGGAAAAGCTAATTTGAGCAGATCTCTAATTATTTGAAAGGTCAGAATGAGACCAAATACCTCAACACCGTTAAAATAAAAGTGACTGAAGACTCTAATTTTACTTTTATTTTCTTTTACTTCAGGAAAGAGGATGGCTGGCAGTCAAATCTGTGTAATAACTCATATAAAAGTCAGGAGGCTTCTGATAAGTGAGTCCTGCAAAATACTACACCTTCGTGGCCTCGGGCAAACCATTTTTTTCTGGTGGATAAACAACAATATCATCCTACTAACATGTGTAAATTCTATTCCTTCATGCCCAAATTCCATAATTATTTTTTCAGGCCTTGATAAACAGCATGAATTCTATATTATGCATGGTCCTCCTCTGTAATGAATAAATTTGCCTTTTAAAGTCTGCAGCCCTAATAACTGAACAGGAAGGAAACGTGAAGAACAGAAAGAGGAACTGTTTCGACAAGCTGATTGTAAATAAGGTAAAAAAAATAATTTAAACACTAAAATCAAACCCCCTAAAGTGTATTCAAAGTTTAATAATGATTTCCAAATGAGACTATTCTAAATGTAACACCTTCAGACAGCTGTAAATTTGATCTACAGCACTAACAGCCACAGCAGTGATTTCTAATCAGGAATTACCAGCCCCATCATGTCTGGTACATTTTTTATTCATAGTTTTCCATTTTTCTTTTAGCATCCATTTAAACAGAGTAGTTTTTTTGTTTGGTTTTTTTTTTTTTTTTTTTAACTAAAAGGAGAAAACTGTACTGTGACTCAAATCGATTTAAAGCAAATTCGGAAATTAATATTGCCACTGCAATGAAATTCTTTCTCCTTTTCCACATGTTCACCACTGCCAAGCAAGTTTTAAGTGTTTAGATCCAACTCAATTCTAGGTGCACCCAAATGCCTCCAGTTCCACCCACACACCTCGAGAGCAACTCAAAGTTTGGGCAGCATGGTGGGATTACGAAGAAGAAAGATCTGCCTGGGTGATTCAGATTGCAGAAGTAAGGGAATTCGTTATTTTAGGAATTAAACAGTACAAGGTGTATTAACCCCACAGATATTCCCAAACTGACCTTATCTGAGCTTTGCAGGTCCTGCCTGCCCATGACTGTCAACCAGTGGGGCTGTGGAAGAGGGAACATGTAGTTTTTTATACATTAGGCCTGGTTTCTCCTGCTGGATGCTTGTCCATATCACTAGGAGTATGGGAAAAGTACCACTGAAATCAACATTATTCACATATTTAGGGCGTGCACAAGCTTCAGGATTGGACCAGGACATGGTACCACGGACTGGAAAACAGCAAAATATTGGCTTGGCCTGCTTTGCAGAAATTTGATTATGTTACACTATTATTACTAGTTATTACTTTGAAAATTAAGTCAAAAATCAGGGCTACATGTGAAATGATTCTCCTTGATGTTAAACAAACTAAACCAAAGAATCCTAAAGAGCTTTCAGTCAATACCTTTGAGCTTTATTGCTTTATCATAAAAGACTCCCTTTAAAAAAGAGACAAATTATGACACCACATGACACTTGCAGCACCATCTGACATACCTTAAAATCAAATTATTTCATTCTTTATGAAGTGGTTAAGTGATGGGAACCCTGTTATTCCCACCACCTTGGATACACCTTGGCATCTCAAGGTGTTTTTGTCTACCCGCATCTTCTCTTCAGTGACACAGTTATTGCAAGCCAACAGTTTCTTCCACTCCGTAAATCAACTATTTCTCTTCAAAACTTCATGAAGGTACAGAAAAAAATGTACAAACTGAAAATAAGAGTTGAAAATCTGATGTGATACAGTGATCTGATCGAAATATCTATTTTATCAGCTAAACTCTTTCTGTGCTAAGGATAACTGCTCATGTCTGTGTAAGCTGTGGTCTCTTTGTAGTTTTCCCCTTATGAAAAAGTAGTTCAAGAAAAAAAAAAAAAAAAAAAAAGCCAGGAAATTATAGTTAAAAAGCTGGAGATTCCCACCTGGCAACTGCTTTGAGTGCTACTCCAAAGGGCTGCCACTACAGTGTAAGGCAGTGTCACTCTTAATAGCATTTTATTAAATCAGGATCTAATTCAATTACAGCTGCTCTCCATATGATCAGTTCCCTTCACTGGGGAGGAAGGATTTCCCTCTTCACACGTTTAAGGCAGACCTTGTGTGCAATCTGATTATTCAGCAGTGGGAGATGACAGACAATTCAATTCTTGCTCAAGCAACCCCGTAAATCTCCGCTCACATCGCCCAGATCAAAACACAGCTCTCAAAAAATGCTGCTTTTTGTCGAGCTTTCTTCATTTCATGCTCCTTTCTAGGTCCCAGGTTTGTTTTGGGATTACAGAATCCCAGAATCTCTGAGTTTGGAAAAGCCCTCCCAGCCCATCGAGTCCAACCCGTGCCCGACCCCCACCTTGTCACCCAGCCCAGAGCACTGAGTGCCACATCCACTCATTCCTTGGACACCTCCAGGGACAGTGAATCCAGCACCTCCCTGGGCAGCCCATTCTGATGTCTGACCACCTTTTCCATGAAGAAATTCCTACTGCTGTCCAGCCTGAACCCCCCCCGGCTCAAGGGATTTCTCTCTCTCTCTCTGCATGCAGTTTTATGTGTACAAGAAAAAGAGCAAAGGAGGGCAGGGCAGTCTTGCATCAATACCCACACTTCAAACAATAAAAAGAGACTTCAAAAAAAATTGCCAGCTCTGACCTGTCACCTCCGTGGTTTTATCCCCTCCATGCAGAAGAACAAGGTTCAGTTTTTAAATCATTACATTTTTAGAGAAATGCACCTCTACTGACCTTTGGATTGCCCACCTTTTTGGGATGCCCTTAGGGCACAGAAGTGCTGGGAACCTAAATGAAGACACAATTATAGAACAGAATCATGGAATAGTTTGGGTTGAAAGGCACCTTTGAAGGTCATCTGATCTAACCCCCTGCCATGGGCAGGGACACCTTCCACTAGAACAGGTTGCTCCAAGCTTCATCCAGCCTTGAACACCTCCAGGTTCTCTCTCCTCTCTCATAATCCAGCCTATTTTCCATCAGGGATGAGCCCTTGGAGTCATTCCAGTGCAAGGAAGGGCAGGATGCCGAGTGCCCTCAGTCCCTGCCCCAAGCCAATGGGTTTCCTTCTGCAATCCCACTGCAAAATCAAGGTCCTGTGTACCACAAAGCTCCTGGTTCTTGGACTGCCCATCAAACTACATACAATTATTAAAACTGGCAGCTACTTACAGAGGTAGGGCCTGCATTCTTTTCTGGCGTATTTTAGTCTAAAAGCCAAAAACAATTCTATCATTTTCCAAGAGCAGGAAGATCCCAGCAAATTAAGAGCAAGCTAAGAAGGCAGGCATCTGCTGAAAGGGAAGGTGGTGAGGGTGGAATGGAGATATATTTTCACTTAGCCATATTTTTGATTAATTCATATTAACTTTATGAGCATCCCTGTGTGGAGGAGTCCCCGGGGAGCTTGTCACTCTCGCTGCTGTAGCAGCTGCTGTCACTGGAGGGCACACTGCTGCTGCTTTCACAGCCTCTCACAGCCTCAGCTCAGACAGTTTGGGAAAGATAACCTTTTTTTTTTTCCCCTTTTAAAAAAATACTTTATCTCCCCACATTTTCTGAATGCACAGGTCTTCCTTTTCGAGATCTCTGACTGCTAAATTGTGCAAGGGGGAAAAAAAAAAAAAAAAAAAGAAAAATCTCTAAAAGTAAGAAGTCAAGAAAACCCAGAGTTTTTATTTCCTGCAGTATTCCAGACAGTGTAACTATTCATTAACTTTAAAGCATACAGTTTAAAATTCTGTTTTTCTTTTGGTCTCGGCTTTACATCCTGGAGTTCATTTAGCCCCAAACCAAATCCCTGGCTCTGATTCTATGCTTAATATTAGGAAAATCGGGCTCCTATCCATGTAGGCTGTTATGCTTATTCAGCATTTCCTGTAGGTACTTGAGGAAAAACCTGACCCAGGTAAATCTCCTTCTTATGGATATGCATTGAACCCAAAGAAAATCCTTTTTCACTGTGTCTGGGCTCCTCTGGCAGAGCTCCCTGGGCTGCTGAGTGTCCAGACAGTGTGAAACACTGAACTGTGGAGCAAATTGCAAAAGAATTAAAAGGAAAAAAAAAAATCCTAAATGTTTAAAGCTCACAATAATAAAGCAGTGAATTCCCTGAGACTACCTGTCTTATGCAACCCCTGTGTAGCCTAGAGGGGTATTTTTTAATAATTGCAGCCCTCCCTATTCCTGCCAGGTTCCTCCACATGATGAGGGAGCCCTGGAGAAGGAGACCACAGAGGCAAATGCACAAACAGATTCCTCCAAAAAGGGCCCTCCGTGTGGTTTCTCCTTCCTGCCACAGCCTATGAGATGCAAATCTGAGCCACCCAGGGCCAGGAAATACGTTTCACAATGTTGATGGTCTGCTCGGTGCTTTTGAAATCATATTGTGACCCATGGCTTGGAACAGTTGGACACAACTACTGGAGAAGCTTTTTTGGAAAGCAATTTCATTAGCACACAATATTGGCCTGACTCTGCCTGAAAAGTCAATGGTAAAACTCACAGTGATTTTAATGAGAGAAGAAGTAGGTCAGTACTGGAAAATCTCATGCACAGCCTTTATATTCTGTCACTGATTCCTTGTGATCCCCAGAGAAAGAGGAATAATTCTGAATCTCCACTGGCAAAGCAGGGAAGGCAGCTTTACTGCCCAAGCTGGGGTTTTGCACAATCTGTAGAAAAGTCCTTTACAGCATAAGAGCTTAACTGTGACACTTGTAAATAAATGGCAGACACATCTTTGCTGTTGCCCCAGTACTTCAGACCATCTCACAGCAACAAGATTCCTTTGAAAAGCAAACAAAACCCGAAGAGCCCAAAGTTCAAGGAGTTTAGATTAAGATATTTTAGAATCAATGTGACAAGTTGCACGTGGGTGCAGAAGCTGCTGGAGGACGCACATGAGTGTCAACAATTCCCTGTCAGACACTAACAGGATCAATTCTTAATTCCCTGCCCAAGTGAGGTTATGACACAGCCCGCCCTGCTCAGACTCGGACGGTTTCTTAGCTCCATTTACAGCCCGAGTTTGTCTTTGCCTAGAATGTTATTTGATCCCACATACCTCCCAGCCCAGCCCCTGAATGCTTCATTTATTAATCTCAGATTATTTCCTCTGCAGGCAAACGAAAGGATTCACAGCTGATGATCTGGGCTGGTTGTTAAACAGCTGGGTTTCCTTCCAAGCCTTTTCCACGCTTTGCCTTTTCCCATCTCGGCAGTCCAGCTCCAACTATGTTAGACAAACTCCTCAGCTAAAGGAACAAATTAAAACACTGCAATCCAAACCACTTTAGATTGGCAACCCCATGCAATTGCTGAATCTCCCTAAGCCATAACAAAACTGTCATTGAGATCATAGCCCTGTTCCCAAAGCCTTCATGGAAGTTTTCCATTCTGGCTCGGCTCGGCACGTCGCTGATATCTCCACGTCCTCTCAGTGCTGAACACTCCAGCCCTGCTCCAGTTACAGACTTCACCAGCACAGAGGAGGACCAGCACTCCCTGCAGGGCTCTGGTTTACTGCACAACACGTGTCTGTGGGTTGAATTTCCCACTCTGTCCCCAGGAAGGGGATGGTCCTGCACTGAGGGTGATTCATCGGTTCACTTGGTCAACCTCAGGAAGGGCCTCTGGAGAAAGAGCAGGTAGATTTAAATTGGAGAAAGATCAGGTAGATTTAAATTGGAGAAAGATCAGGTAGATTTAAATTGGAGAAAGATCAGGTAGATATAAACTGCAGGTCTGTCCCTCAAGGTCACATCATTCCCTTCCAGAACTGCATTTCCAAGCCAGGCAGATATAAACTTCAGGTCTGTCCTTCAAGGTCACAAAATTCCCCTCCAGAACTGCGTTTCCAAACCATCAGCTCCCTACCAGTGAGGAGCATCGCAGCAGAACATCTGATATTGGACAAACACTGCTAATTCTCAAGGGAATTGTAATTGTGACAGTGAAATATGATGATCGACGAGGTCAAATACTTTCTTCAAAGAAACACGCTTGAAAATTATATCGAAAGCTTGACTTAGACAGATTGCAGGGAACTGATCCAGCACTGTGGTCAAAGATGTTTTTTCCCTGAAGAAATCAGCCACTGCACTACACAAGACCTCCACAGACACAAGCACGAACACAAAAACAATTTGCTGTTTATTCTGACTTATCTTTCTGTGTTAGCATCATTAGGACTCGTCCATACTGGAATATCAATCAGATCTTACATGTGTTTTCTTGTAACTCAAGATGAGGGCTGAAAGATAATCTGAAAAGTTCATGCCAATTTAAAAAAACCCAAAATGTTGACAGCATTTTTAAAGCTCCATCTATAGATAATTTGTGCCTGAGAAAGGAATATTTTCTGTTCAGCAGATAAAACCACCTCACTACATATTAAAAATGAATTGTAGCTTTGCTTTCAGGGAGCCTAAAGTTTTTATGCTTAGATATCATTCAAATTCAACAGGCCACAAAAGCTCACCCAATATTCCATGTCCCTGATCTTTATATTTCCACCCTCAAATGACTAAATTATGGTGTTGCTGGATAAAATTCCACGACATAACAGTTTGCAAAGGAATCACAGGAATGGAGAAGGAATCGCCTGGTAATAAACGTTCACTTCGGAAGGGTGCACGTGAACATCAGCTCTGTTCACCTGAGGTTGAGAAATTCCCAGAATCTCATAATAAACAAAAAGCATTCAGAAAAGAAGCCTAAAAACCATGAGACTCTGCTGTGCCACGGATGGACAGCGGGAGAGTTCAAAGAGAGAGTCTCAGATCCCTCCATCAGCCACAGATTTCCAAGCTGAGAACACCCGGACAGCCAAATTATCTGGAGGTATTTGTACTCACACATCTACCCCTATCTTACAGGAGAAATCCTATGCTGCTCTCAAAATAAATAGGCCTTTTAAAAATAAAAAAGTGTTTCATTTTAACAAACTTCTACAGATGAACAACCCGGTCTAATGGAAGGTGTCCCTGCCCTTGGCAAGGGGTGGAATGAGATGAGCTTCAAGGTCTCTTCCAACCCATATCATTCTGTGATTCTATGATCATATAGATAAAATATTAATCATAAATTAAGTACCAGATGAATTGCAGTTGGATTTCATTATCCACATCCATCCAGATGTTCTGGAAATGATTCATTACGGATACATTCAGTAACTATAGAGATAAGGAGTGGAACTAAATGTCTGGAACACATTTTACTGACCACACCAGGATTCAGAGGTCTTCAAATCTGAGCAGGTTAGTAGCCACAGACACTTGAAGAAAATATTCTCATATAGTGTCATTCTGGCAAGCTGATGCATACGTTAAAACACATAATAAGATGGAATTTATTAAAAAAAGAGGCGTTGGCAGCTGCAAGATGTCAGCTGTACTTGTAATAATAAACCATTCTTCTGGGGAGCACAACCCCCCACAATTTTGGGTAATTAATACAAACCCCAAACTAAGTCAGTAACGTTAGCCAAGGGTGATAACATGAGCATATTTTGTTAGTAGAACATCATCTATTTTGCTTTTTCCTGGCACACAGCATTATTGCTTACATTCCTTTATGGCATCTGAATTTGTATTATGGACCTACATGCTACTCCACCCTCAAAGCACAAGAGCTTCTCTGCACACCATGAAATGTCTATCATCTGTTCTTTGGACACATCCAGCTTTCATGTTGGATGAAAGAGCTTTATTTTCCCCTGCAACGAATTCTCCCCTCGAAAGCGCCCCTTTGGAGAAAATATTTAAGCACATCAAGCAGCAAAGTGTGCTAAAAAATCTACCCTTCCCCTCACAGAGCCTGCTAAAATCCTGCTGAACCACTGATTACTGGAGACTCCTCCAGGGCTAAAAAAAAAAAGTTCCCTGTAAAAGATAAAGAAAACTGAAATTTCATATTAATACCAACAGACTTTGATCTAGCAATATATCTACCAAATGTTATTCCAGTATCACATTCTAAATCTCTGTCTCGAAAATGATGTGGATTGTCAGAACTTCATACATAAATTTATAAGAGCCCATCTTTAATTTCATGCAAATGACAGTCCTAAATGGCCCCAGTAAAATAGTCATTGTCTTCCACTGTCATAAATTTCAAACTTGTTTCAGTTTTTCACGAACTCAGAAGATGAATGACACTCTGTTCTCATCACACATCACAATGGCCTTGGCCTTGCACCGTATTCCTCTGCTGAAATATTAAGTTCCAACCAAAAAAGTTGATGTCAAGGAAAAGTTTGAGCAGTTCTGAAATAAAATGCCCTGCAAAGTTGGGAAATTAAATGTTTTAACATGCTCTAAATGGATCTCTTACTTCCTAGGTGCAAATATGTGCCACTAGATGTGGCACCTGGGGTTTAGTGGTGGGTTAAATGGTGGGTTAATGGTGGGACTCAATGATCTTAGAGGAATTTTCCAACCTTAATGATTCTATTATTTGATATTCAGTTCAAATTCATGGTTATTTTGGAGCCCCTTACACTGTACTTTGAATAATTTGTTACCTCGAGGGTTTTGTCCAGCTCTCCCGTTTCTGTTACAGTAATGACACTTTCTACAATCCTTCCTGAAAAAAATTACTAAATGTTTTCCTTCAAAATATTTCCTCAGGAGGAAAAAAAAAAAAAAAAAAAAAGATTCTAAGACTTTATCCAGAAATACTTCAGGACAGAAAAGTAGGAAGCCAAAGGATTTCCCAGCTCTGCCATCCTACATATTTCCTGACCCTGAAGTGATAATAAATGTGGCTGAGCGAGCTGATCTGTGGCCAGGCTGGGGTGTGAACTTTCTGGCACCCAAACATGGCCATAACTTGGAAGACTAATAACTAATAGATGAGTCTAATGAGTCCATTACCATGCTAGTTCTCTCTCAGGACTAAAAAAGAACCTGCCAGGTCACCAAGGGCAGAGTATTGCTTCTGGAAATGCAACCAGAGCTGGGAGTGCTGGGTCATGGACACAAACAGTTCAAACCAATTAGTAGGAGAGAGGTTCATTTACTACAACATCTACATCTAAGCCTCCTGCAGAGCTGCTGTGGCTTCAGGGACATGAATCACACATGACAAGGATCTCACAGTTCTTGTTCTGCATCATTACAGAAATTTCCCTGTGGCCTTTGAGGGGTGAGAGAGTCAGAAGTGAAGGCACTGCTGCATTCAGTTCATTCAGGCCTCCAGAAACATCACAGACTCAAACCTTTCCATAAAAACACTACAGAAGTCGGCCTGGGAAGTCACCACTACGCAGTAAATACTTGTAATCTAAAATAGTCTTACTCCATGGATGGTTCAAGGTCCATATGAACACAAGCAGTGAATTCCTCTGTGTCATGACAACAACAGGTACCCTCTGAGGGAATGCAGAACCAGCAGAATATCTGTGGCTGCATTTAAAAATCAGTTATTAATTTTCAAAAGGGGGAAACAAGCCAATGGCAGCAATGGGTGGTACCAGGACACCTCTCACACATGACAGAATAGAAGCAGAAACAAACAAATTCACTGCTGAGAACGTGAAAATGATAAACAAACCATGACTAAGGAACCACAGGAAACAAGAGCAAGCATGGAACATCATCCTCCTTCCACTTTATGCACAAAGAGATTAAAAAATGATTTCTTAACTAGTTTTCAATGCCCTTATTTGAGAATAAAGGTGTTATAGTCCTTCTGCATTAGGACACCATTGCTCAAAAAATACTTCTGAGAGTAAATACAAGAATCAGTCTTTAAAATTTTTTTTTTTTTTTTACTTTGATGGTAGATGTATCACAAGAAGTCTCTGTGTCCTAGCAACAATATAACTCTCGCTAAACTCAGGCAATTGGAAAATCAGTCAAATTCAGACACAATTAAGATTAAATGTCATAAATGGCAATGTATGAAAAATACTAGGCCTTTCCAATTTAACTCTTTTTTTTTTTAATTCTCATCTCCATATCTTTTGCAATGATTCATGCAATGACATTAGTAATACATGGAAATAAATTAGAATTGACTTTTGCCACAGTATCTGAATAGCACATTAGTTCTTCTCTAAGCATGTCTGAGTGGAGGCCCCATTCTCCTCTGAATCAAACATACCAAGCTGATAAAAAGCATGAGAGCACCCAAGCTCTAAAATGGGCTATTTGAGTACTCAAGTCACATCCTAAACCTCTGTCTAAGACTTAAGCTTCCTAATTTTCCCTTGACCAGATCTCAGCTCAGCACCATTGTTGAATCTTAGTTCATTGGAAACTGAGAAAGGAGAGATTTAAATTAGATATGAGGAATAAATTCTTCCCTGTGAGGGTGGTGAGGCCCTGGCACAGGTTGCCCAGAGAAGCTGTGGCTGCCCCATCCCTGGAAGTGTCCAAGACCAGGTTGGATGAGGCTTGGAGCAACCTGGGATAGTGGGAGGTGTCCCTGCCCATGGCAGGGGGTGGAATGAGATGATCTGTAAGGTCCCTTCCAACCCAAACCATTCTATGATTCTATAATTTGCTAGTGGGTGCTAAGACTTCTCTCTGTGATCTATTTGAGAAAATCCTATGTTTCTGAATCCTGCTTTCATCCCTCCTAAATACAAGGTTTTCTATTTTCCCACAGAACAAAGAGCTGCTTCCTGTTCTATGTCAACTTCAAGAATCAACATCAGGCAGCCATTTCTGGTATCAATAAAATGGTTTCTTCAAGATCCCAGAGAAAATTTAAAATTGCACATTATTACAGAATCAGCATATTTTCCAGACCCTTAAGGTATTAGGTTTCATTTTACTTCTGTGTTATGAAGTAGTTTTTTCTTCACCACAAGTTTTGTATGCAAAGGATCTATCCTACGACCAATTTATTCTCTCCCTTTGCTACCTCTTTCTCTCTACCTCTTCTCTTCCTCAAAAACATCTTTCTAATCAGGGAACAGAAAAAAAATGATATGAAGAATCCACAGGAACAGCCCATTGTTGATACTAATAGAGCTTTACAAATCAAGGTGACCTTAAACGAGTAACGTACCCCCTGATCCAACCTGTTCTTCCTGGACAATTTTTAGTCAGGAATTATCATGTCCTAATGGTTTCCTTATACATTCCTGACATAATTTCCTAAAGGAAAAGACAGTTTCCCAACATCCCCTTCCACTCCCAAGTGGCCATTCTACCTTGTACCTGGTGTGCAACTTCCAAGGTTAAAGTCAAGGGAATATTTTAGTCCTGTCAATAGTTGCACTGTCAATCACATCCTTGGCATTCATCCTTTGCTTGGACTGAGGCATTATCTTAATTTTTCCTTATCTCTGGATTGCAGTAATCCCTTCCTAATAAATTCTGATCTCAGAATCCCTCCTGGAGTGAAAACCAAAACAAGTTTCAGCAGTCCAGCTGGGGGCATTTCCTGACTTCCAGGGCTGAGCACAGTGACTCTGTTTTTATTAGTGACAGTTCCTGTGCAGCCTTACTGGGCAAGAGGGGTTTTCCATAGAATATTCCTATGGATATATCTTACCTGAGCCTCTTTGCTCTTCCATCACCAACACAAAGCACAAATCTGTCCCTGCACCACTCCCTAGCCTGCTGTGAATCGCTGCAAGTGGTGTCCAGGATGGAGCACTACATGGGATGCAGGCTGTGCATGCAAACCAGGGTGCAATCAGGGTCTCCTCCCACACTTTTGGGGGAACACCTGATTTCATGCCTGAGTGCAAGTTAATTAGGTGAGTTAATTCTTTGACCTCGTGACATCAGTAAACCTGTCAGCATCCAGAGTGACTATGATCCCCCTGATTCCTTACCCTCATAGTACCAACACCGCCTCTTGGATCTTCCAGACTTTCAATCACCACTTCTCTACTACCTTCATCTCTATTTCACACACTCTTTTTTTCTTCTCTTATCATGTCAATAGTTCTTTTCCTACTGGTCTCTTTACATGTCAGTGCTAAACTTTTACCAAAGGGATCTCCATTTCCCCTAAATATGCAATGATGGTTGAAGTCCTACTTCTTCTTCCAGCAGAAGACTCGCCCAGATCAGTTCTCCCTGCCTTTATCCAGTTTCTCCACCTTTGCTCACAGCACCTCTAAAGACCATGAGAGTCTCATTTAATGAGTTTGTGCCCCGTGTCTGATATTCCCATTAGTTAACTTTTGTCAAATCCATTTCTGCTAACAACAGAGAGCTCCAGAAGGCTTAACTGGGTTCTGATCCAGCCCACGTCTAAAGTGAGTTGTGGATTTTTATCCAAATGAAGACACATTTCTGTTCAGTTACTCACGAGGGGCTTTACACTCCCCAAAGTGAAAAAAATCCAAATATTTTAATAGCCAAAAGCCAGATTTCACATTGTTTCTTTCACCATCGGGCCAGTTTTGCCACCACACTGTGAATCCAACATGTCACACAAGAGCCAAGGATGGCATTCCTGGGAAGTGACCATTGGCCAGAAGCCTCAGCCCTGGTGGCAGCCGTTCCACATTGGTGTTGATATGAAGTCGTAATCACAGATGAAATGCCTACATCCCACATTCCCACCTTGTGCATTTGCTTAAAAACTCATGTGTAACCTACACACAAGTCTCTTCTTGCATCCCTCCTCCAACACTTCTAATAATGCCCAAGAGCTACACGTGTTTTACAATGTCACAGCACTGCCCAAGGCAACTGTCACAAGCAGGAGCAGCCTCTGAGGTGATGCCTTCAGATAAAGTAAAGAGGAAGAAATTGCATCTGGACGATGTTCAAGATAATTCCGTTTCTAAGGTAAGGAAGAGCTCAGGTTTTAGGCTGCAATCATCAATACATGTTGATTTCTTAAAAAAAAACAAACCACAATAATGCAAAATCTTTGAATCCTGTGGGATCTGCAGTTCTTGGAGATGTCAGTTATCATCTGCTGAATTTTCCAGACATACCTGCCCTTGCATGGTCTTCAGGAAATGAGGCAAGATCCACAGGGCTGAGACCAGACCTCAGGATCTGAGCCTCTTGCAAAAAAAAATCTCATGCTGTATGTTGAATAGTTTACCTGCATGGACAAATCCATACCCTGCCATTACAGGATCACAGAATTAATGAGGTTGGAAAAGACCTGTGAGATCATCGAGTCCAACCTTTGACTGAACACCGTCACGTCAACTAGACCGGATCACTGAGTGCCACGTCCTGTTGTTTCTTAAACACCTCCAGAGGCAGTGACTCCACCACCTCCCACCTGCCTAATCACCCTTTCTGTGAAGAAATTCCTCCTGATGTCCAACTTGACCCTCCCCTGACACTATTTGTGGCCATATCCTCTCGTCCTGTCCCTTGTTCCCTGAGAGAAGGGCCTGACCCCCACCTGGCTACAAGTTCTAATGGGAGAACTCTGGGAAAACCAACAAAAGAGGGATTTTCTCCTTTCAGTTCTACTGCTAAAAATGAGAATGTTTTCCTTCTGAACTGAAAACAGGTCGGTTTTCACTTAGACCTCTAATTGTCTTAAAAGTAGGTGAGGAAACATGAGGAAGACCTCCAAAATTCCCCTCAGCTCAGAAATTCCAGCAACAGCAAAAGCCCTAGAGATGTGATTTCCAGACACTGCATGATCTTCTATGGTCCCTCTGCTCTTGAAATAATTTTCACCCTTCTTGAACTTTGTAAAAAATATGCAGGAAGAAGCACAGAAGAACACTGGAGATGAGAAAAGCAACCATGCTATGATTAAATAAATGTGTCTGGTAATGCCAGTGCTCCTCATGGAAGCACAGAAAAGAGCAGCTGGCTATTTAGACCAGGAACACAAGACAAGGTATCCACCTCTCTTCAGACTTGTGATAGTATAAGGAGAGTTTCCAAGGAGAAAGCTAATATCACTGTAATATTACTTTTTCCAGGAAAATATATAGATGTTTTTGCAGAACAGGATTCACTTCTGAAGCTGCACCAACAAGTAAATTATTCATAAGAGAAGAGATAAAAGACAGAACATCTCACAGGGTAAAATATTTAGACTCCCCCAGCTCTGACAGTGTGATCAAACTCGTACTAACTGGGCATACTGGGAATCAAAATGAAGCCAAATTAAGTGGTACAAACTATGCATATAAAATACATAAAGTTGATAGAAATGGGAGCTCCCCTTTACCTTTTCATCTTTCATGTTGAACCAGTTCAAACAGAGCTAAGCAAAGATGCAATTAGTCAGTGCTCTAACATTGTGCTACTTATCAATATGTGAGTGTAACACCTCAATAAAACAGGATGCTCAAAGGGCTGCTAAATGTATCAATATTCAATTACCCAGTGCTAATAAAGCCATTAAAAGAGAATTAACAAGGGTTTACTTAGGAAGTGTCTCTGTCTGACATTAGGTGGCTCTTTAAACATTTTCAAAAGAAATACAGTAAAAAGCTATTAAAATATTTATGCAATGCTTGCATTAGTTCTATTTAACTGGCATAGCAGCAATAATATCAGCAGTTTTAAACGCCTTGCTTCTCAGCACTACATGATTATCCACTAGTTATGAGAGATAAATAAATTCCCAGCCTTAGAATTTTAATGCTTTTCATTAGAAAGAAAAGATCTCCAAATCCTTCATTAAAGCTCAGAGCTTCACCAAAACTGGATGCTTCCAATTATCTGTTGAGGAACCAATATTAGAGTGTTCTGCAGCAGCATCCTGGGCTGGAGCTTGTCACCAAGGCTCTCGTCTGCTCAGGTGGCCCCAGTGGAAAATTGGGTCTGGCCCCAAAATTTTTGTCCTCGTGAGCTCAGGCAAAACCTTCGTGGATTGCTTGGAAAGCAGAGGCAGATTATTTCACTCAAAGAGATTGTGCTGGTGCAGCAGTTCTGGGCTCTGTGGCTCCTCCTCTATTCCCCAGTAACAAAAAGCCTCCCAGGACTTGTTAAATTAGCCCATGTAATGAAGTCCAATTCTGTGTTATTTGCACAGGGACTGGGAAAGATTTCATGTTTCCATGTACATAAACAAAACCTGGCTCAGCACACCAGGGACTTAAGAGGTTTATAAAATATAAAAGACATTCACATTAATCTGTTAAACAATTCATTCTCTACCCTGCCCTTTCCTACTAAGTGAATTCATTACATATAAAAAAAATACATATTTGCTGCTGGCTCTTGTGCTGATGGTGACTCAGTACTGGACCCCAACACCTTGGGGCTCTCTGGGGGAACAGTGATGCTGCCACCAGCACTGGGAAAAAATGAAGGTGCAACTATTTTCTCTCCCTATTCTTCAGAGGATTTGGATGCATGGCAGTGTCAGTGCCGCTGTAGAAGAAGGACAGAAAGTCTTTGTGACTACACCATTGATCTGAGTTAAATTATTAGGAGGTGTGAAAACAAAACAAATGAATTCACCCTCTGGAAAATAAAAAAATGAAGCAGTTTCTCTGATGCTGCTCAGACAATGATGAATATTTTTCTTCCAGGAATTGTTCAAGGGACAGTGTTGGTTTCTTACAGAACAGGTTGGGCAAAGTTCACCAAAATAACACCCATCTTTCCATTCAGGCATCTGTGACTTCTCTCAAGGAACTCTCACTTGCAATTTTAAAGGACATTCCTCTAAATTGGTATAAAAATTCACAGTTATTTTCTAAAAATTACAGCACTTATTATTTAAAAAGATCAAACAGGTGCTCCTAAATACAAACACCCTAACAAGAGCTGGCTTTGTTTTATCTTTAAAAAGACCATTACACCAAATCACTAGGTCTCTGAGTTTAAAGAAAGCCAAATGCATGCCCTGCTTGAACATTAGCCACATAATAGTTTGGAAAGACATTAAACTGCCACAATTTACATCCCCAAAATAAAGTGGTGAAGACTTTCAAAGACGATGCAACTCCTCTGTGAACAAAGATGGTATTAATCCAACCCAAAGGTGAATCAGAGTTAAAATGGCAGCTACTTGCTTTTGATTGCTTTGTTTTCAGAAGGCACTAATAGCTCCCCGCTTCTTTAACAAAACAATTACATCTTTCTAGTGCATTCCTTCCTCTTCTGCCCAAATATTTTGTTTCTGAAGCACTTATGTTACAATCACTGCTGGGATTTATGCTACATCAGCACTATAACCCCACCAATATTGTGATTTTTTTTTAATTTTTTTTTTTTTTTATTTGAGGGTTTTGCTGTGTATGTAGAGGTAAGAGATATACCCCCCATTTCACTCCTTGTGTAGCATTCAAAATCCCTGCTCTTTCATAGATCAGCTTTTCATTTGCCCAACTACAACTGCCCAAGCTACCAAAAGGGTCTGTGGAACTCGTTAAGCTGTTGAAGCTTCCACCAACCCAATCTCCAACGAGATTAGTTTCAAATCTAATCAAAATATGATACACCTACAGGCAGCATGTGATAGTTGCCCATTTTTCAGCCAAATGCAAGGGGGCTGAACCCTCTTATTTTCATTTTGAGTCCTCTGCCAGCTTATGGCCCAGTCATCTTTCACCCAGTGACTGCAAGAGCGTCTCTTTAAAGCCCATTTCCAGCCAGGGGACACATCTCACACAGGAAACGGTGCTGCACTGGACCTGACACGTAGTGGAGAGAAACAAATGTGTACATTGGATTTATGAGTCACCCCAATACATTTATTAAGCATTAAGTTGTGCTTTTACAACTGGTCTTCATCAGAGATATCTCATCTGCGAGCCAGAGCGTCATCCCTTCTAATGACTCACAAGGAAGACTCATTCCATTTAGCCTGATTTTACTGGCTCATCAGCCTCTTGTTCTCTGGGGGCAAAGCTGTTCTTTTCAGCATGCTCAACCCACAGAGAAAGTGGCCATTAACTGGAGTTTCTCATTATGTAAGAATCAGCTAATCAAGACTGACCAAGAAATAACTGATGTTGTGATTTAAGAAAGGGAGACATCTGCTTGGAATTATCCAGCCTGCTCTTTCAAAACTGATAAGGCATTTACTGCCATAGTGCTCAATTAGAACGAGGAGAAACGATTTTGGGGGATGGCTGGAATTTGGTTTACCTGTCACTTGGGGAGGGAAGGGAGATGGAGAGCACAAAGGGCAAGCAGAGACCAGTGTTGAGGAGAAAAGGCAGAATCTGTCTGTAAACCACAAGTCATGGCAGACAAAAATTCTGAGCTATATATGAGGGGCTGTATGGAATGTAAAGAAAACTGTTATTTCCACAGTTTTCAGAGATGGAGCAAATGCTAAGCTGTAAAATTATCTCTACTTCCATTTCCTAATTTTCCCTCATTGTTTTTTTTGTTTTGGTGGTGTGGGTTTTTTTGTGGGTTTGTGTTGGTTTTTTTGGTTTTTTTCCTTCTGGTTTGGTTTGGGTTGAGTTGTTTCGTTTTTTATGTTTGCATTTTGGTGTTTTGTTTTGTTTTTTTGTTTTGTTTTATGTAATATCCAGAATAAAACTAACAATTATACGTAACAAATTCATTTCTCATGTAAATGGGCAACCATTCCCCTGAAGTCAGAGTGGGCTGTATATCTGTATTTCTGATTAATTCGGTGAGGAATCTTGCTTTACTTTATTTCTAAATGTCACATACAACTTCTCTGAAGCCAAAACTTTACTTATTTAGATCAGAGCACAGGAAAACTGTTATAAAACATGACCTTTTCATACCTAAGCACTAGCAGAATATTCTAGGCAGATAAAATATGTAACATGATAAAGACTGCATTGAAACTGAGCCCTGAGTGAACATTACTCTTTTTTTTTTTCCCTTGGGGAAAGCAAGAGCATCAGATAGGAAGAGGACAGCGAGCTTTTCCTGGACTGAGCAACACAGAAAGTGCAGATATGTGGGTCAGATGAAGGAACAGGCAGGCTCTGCTCTCATCCCAGGAGGACTGGGGAAGCACAGATTGCCAAGAACAGTCCCATTTCAGGGGAACATTACAGTGCACTCAAATTACCTTATTCATACAAAAAGCACATTTCCACACCAGCCAGGTACGCGACTTTTTTCACAGCTCCTTCAAATGAGCAAGTAGCAGGTAGTAAGATAAAAGCCCAGGAATAAATTGGACCAATTTCTTGAAGGAATCTGTCTGGATTACTGAGGCCAGACATCAAAGAAGGGGGAAAAAAAGCACCCTATTGCCAAGCTTATGTTTCCATATATGTATTTCCTCCCCACTCAGGCTCCTCATATAGACTCTGCTTTTTGCATCAGCCCTCTTGGCTGATATCTCGGTGCTTATACCCTGCTTTTCATCTTCTAAATGTGAACAAATTCATCCTCAAGGCTCTGCTGGAGGGCAAGGAAATAAATAAATACTGAGATCCCTCCTCCCCCTCCGGGTGGTGGGAGGTGACCTGGCCTGGACACAGCTCAGCACCTCCCTGGCCCACTGAGCTCTGCAGGAGGGGATGGGTTTGTCCAGCAGAGCTTTCTACCACCCTCTGCAGCCCTAAGAAACTGCTCTGTCACTTGGAAAGGAACTGATACTTTCTGGAAAGAGTCTCAAATTTAACATCCAGGAAAGTATCTGCTTCTCCTCTGGATTCTGCCCCGCACAAGAGATTCTTGTCCTTACGTACCTACCATCCAGCTTTTTCTCTCTTTACACCTTAATATTTTTTTTCCCCCAATCTGATTCTATCCTTTTCTTTCCTTTTTGGGTTTTTTTTTTTTTTTTTCATTTTTTCAAGAGGCAAACCTTGCCTGAGTAGCTGCAGAGGCACAGCTGTTGCAGCAAGCAGCTCTGCAGACATGCCTGCTGCCTGAGTCACACCGAATGGAAAAGGAACCGTTACATCAGTGGGGTTGAATCCCATCGTGCCCAAAGAAACATCCAGGAATCACACTCTCTGCTGACACTTTTTTTTTTTCCTGCTTTCCCCCCTCCTTTCACCGATTTAAGGAGAGAGGAGGACCCCAATATTTTTGGAGGGGGGGGGGGTGTGCACAGGGACCACCTCAGCTGCATCCCTGGCAGAAAAGAAACTTAAGATGATGAAGGCTGCCCTGCTGTGTCTGTGAGAATTCGTGTACACCTGGAAATCCCTCCCAAAAGAGTTCTGAAAAAGATTTAAAAAAAAAAAATTAGGAAGGAAAAATAAAGAAGAAAGGGGGGAAAAAAGGGAGGGGGAGGGGAAGAGAGACAGATTAGACTGAAATTTTTGTGCAAGTTCCTGCACTCACTTGCTGACTGAGATTTTTAAAGGAAACCAAGGTATGAACTCTTCATGAGAACAGGATGACTTTTTTTCTCCTTAGCCCCTTAAAAAAAATTCCTACACTCAGTTCTTCATAAACGTTTGTTCTTTTAAGGCTTTGGGAATGTAAAACCACCTCCCCTGGACCTCAAAATACAAATCACGTGGGACAGAGTGTGTCGGGAAGAAAAAAGAATCTTCTTCTTGACTTTCATTTGTCTAAACTCCATGACCACAGCATGGCAAAGCTGCCAAACCTTAGGATTTAAGCATAACTGTGACAATATTACCAGGGGTTTGCTTTTGGTTTGGTTTGGTTTGGGTTGGTTTGCTGGGTTTCTTTAAACTTGTGACAGAGCAGAAAAAAACTTGAGGACATGAATTTTCAGTATCTGAAAAAAATAAGATCAAAAGGACCTCAAATGTTTGCATCTTGCCTGTTTGTTTTGTTGGGTTTTTTGTTTTGTTTTTTGTTTGTTTGTTTGTTTGTGGGTGTGTTTTTTTTGGTGTTTTTTTTTTTTTTTTTTACTCTTATTATTTTTTTTCCCCAGTTTGCTCTGACATGGACACATCTTGCCAGGACACAGGTCATTCTCCTCCTCCTGCTGCTGTTATGTCCCTTCTCTTACATTCACCCCACTGATAAAATCCTAGGGGGGCAAACTCAGGGAAGTGACAATTACTTGAATCACAGAATCATGGAATGGTTTGGGTTGGAAGAGACCTTAAAGCTCATCCAATTCCAACCCCTGACATGTTCAGGGACGCCTTTTACTAGCCCAGGTTGCTCCAAGCCCTGGACACTTCCAGGGATGGGGCAGCCACAGCTTCTCTGGACAACCTGTGCCAGGGCCTCATCAACCTCACAGCCAGCAATTCCTTCCCAATATCCCATCTAACCCTGCCCTCTGGCACTGGGAAGCCATTCCCCCTTGTCCTGTCCTTCCAGGCCCTTGTCCCAAGTCCCTCTCCAGCTCTCCTGGAACCCCTTTAGGCCCTGGAAGGGGCTCTAAGTTTTTTCTGGAGCCTTCTCTTCTCTAGGTTGAACAGTCCCTACTCTCTCAGCCTTTCCTCACAGGAGAGGTGTTCCATCCCTCTAATCATCTGCATTTGCTCCAACAGGTCCATGTCCTTGTTCTGGGTACCCCAGAGCTGGATGCAGCACTGAATAAACTATAACACAAACAGGTGCCAAGAGCTGCAGTAATCTGACTTACAGAAAGTCCATCATAAAAAACAGAGGTGTTTAAAGGAAACAATGAGGTGTTTTCTCCCTCTTAGATGTGTAATTTGTGCCTTGGGGATGCGTGTGCTGTGCCCAGCCCTGTGCCCCGTGGGGATGCTGCTCAGGTTCCCAGGCAGAGAAGCAGCATCCACAAATGTTTCTGGAAAGCAGGAGAATTCTCTTGGTTTTGGCCTGATATCTTTGCATGTGTTGTGAAAAGGAGATCAAACAAGCCGGGCAGTGCCAGGGCACCGCCGGTGCAGAGCAGGATTGAGTATTTCCCCTACGCCGCTACTGAAACGCTGCTTGTTCCTGTCAGAACAAATTTAAAAAAAAAAAAATCAAAACCAAACCAACAAGCAGAAGGATTCTGAAACCTGTCCAAGGAGCAGATCTCAGGAACACACGAGGAACCCCTGGGAGGTTTGTCAGCAAAGCTGGGTCCAGCTGGACCCACCCGTCCTTCACCTGCCAACCCGCAGGACGACTCGGACATGTGATGCTCCTGAGCCACGTGGGCTGAACTCGGGGGTATCAGCAGATTACAAGGTTTCCAGAAAGTTGTTTTTATCTCTTGTCTCCCCCCTAGTTATTAATTTAAGCTCCTAGATGATTGCATTTTGTCTGTGTGCTCGTTATCTGCAAGATGGGCTGACCTCAGCCTGCTCACAGAGGGAGCACGCATTCCTGTTTCCTGATAGCCAGCTCTCCTCCCAACCTCTCTGCTGAGCCACGTCAAAGTGAAATGCTGAAAACCTCACATTCTGCAGTGCAAAGGGAGATTAAAACACAGTTCTGAAAAATATTATATTCTACTGCTGCAACATGTTCAGAGAACAAAACCTAAAGCAGGCCAATTCTTTATTAAATTGATTGCACCGGCAAGTATCTGCCTCACTATTATTGTTATATCTTTAATTGGAAGGTCCAGCTCTAGGATTGCTCCTATTGACAGACAGTGAACAAGCAAAGCCTTGTGTTAACTTGCTTCAGAACTGTCAACTGATGAAGCTCTGGAAACTCAGACAAACGCTCATGCAGAGAAAACTGGACCTGTCCTATCCACTGGACTAATTTTTCTGCTACATGAACAAGGTCTGTAGTTCTGTGGAACACACAGAGATGTCTGAACTTCTCATATTTCAGTTTCTCCATCAAGAAAGAGCATCATTCCCTCAGTCCTTTACACACACCCAGGCTACAGAGCAGCACTGGCTCTCCTGAGCCCACAAACAACCCCAGAGCCAGGATTTGGGCTGTGAGTAGGACACAGTCCTCTCTTTTCTCCAGGGGATTTAGCACAGCCCCAGTGTCCCACTGTTTTATGGGGCATGGGAAGACAAAAAGCTTGACCATGTTAGAGATTATGACATTCAGCCATAAGAAGGTCTCAGAGATACAAATTCCAGTTTTTTTTGTCCTCTCCACTTCCTGCATCTTATATCAGGATATAAATATCTTCTCTCATTGTTCCTTTCTTTTGATGTATTTATATAAGGAGTTGGAAATCCTTGTGTTTATGAGGGTTGGAACTCCATGATCTTTCAGATCCCTTTCAGCCCCAGCCTTTCTATGATTCTGTGATTCTGAGGAGAAAAAAATAAAACATACCAAGAAAGCAGCAGTTTAGCTCCTGATGGAGCTGAACCCTTTCACTTCCACACACAGCTCCAAAATGGCACAGCCAAAGGCAGCCTCAACCACACATTTGCTAATCCTCAATTACAGAACAAATCTTGTATCTCAATGCCCACCCTAAATATACCATCCCTGGACCACAAAAATATGGCAAATACCTGTAACCCTTAGAGCTACTTATTGATCACTCCTGTAGCAGTGGTAGCTGAATTTTCACATTTCACTGTGATTTAGACCGTTTGACTGTTGCCATTGCAGAAGGGAAAAACTCTTTACTTCCATTACAAGTGAAACTTTTACTTCAATTACAGTGAAATCCCAACTGTCAGCTCACTCTGAAGCGCTGCAGTACAGCTGCCAGCTCCAGCACTTGCAGATAGAACAGGCTGAGGTCACAGCTTTTTGGCAAAGTTACAGCACAGAATTATAATAGTAAGTATATTCTGACAGGTCCCAGCTCTCTGTTTGGGATTTGTTTGTTTAGATTTGTTTCCTCTGTCGCTATTTCAAAGCCATTGATTCTACATAAGCAAGTCAATTCATTAACAAATCTCGTCAGCTATTTCCTTTGGCACTGGGAATGGGTTGTTTCCCTGCTATATTAATCCAGCTCCAATGTCACTCGAACACCAGTCAGGGCTCCTATTCACAAAGGTCAGGCAGAAAAGAAGGGAGAACGACTTCTTTTCTTCTAACCACAAAAAAAGAACACAAAACATTTCTGCATGCTAAAGCCTCGTTGGAACAGGTCACACCAGCACCATGCATGAAGATGGCTATTGCCTGCTTTTCAGCCCAGGAAAAGCTGCTGGAGCCTCCTCAGTCCTGGAGCTGAGGTTCCAAAGTGACCTCCAATACTGGGCCATTCCCTCCCAGCACATCCTGGGCACTGTGTCTCCATGAAGAAGCTGTAAATGTGCAAGGGGGACAGTCAGAGATGATCTAAACCTCTGGAGATCTCTGACATTCAGAGGGATTTATAGGATAAGATGGAGGCTTACACCATGGCCTGAGGTGGATTTTGCCTCCTGATAAAACAGAAGAATTTTTACTGAGGGACTAAAAGGCAGCAATCTAGCTTCATATATTGCCCTTTTTTATATTGCTTTGTTAAGGCTGTGCTATAAAACCTGACAAAAAGGAGCATAAAGTTATGGGGAAATGAATAGTGAACTCAGCTTCTCTAAAACTTCCAGGCTTTTTCTTTCCATTTCCATGTTCCCATGGTCACTGCCAGTGGCTCATCAGCCACAGCCACGCTGATCTCACCCTCATTGCTCCCTCTGCAGAGCTGGACAAGTCCCACCAGGAGGGAACTGTCCAGGACACACCTGGAATGCTGTGGATGTTCTCAGGGCAAAGCCATCCTACCTCCACACTCACCCTGACGTGCCCTCCACTTATCTCAGCCTTTTATCTTCATCTGCTGCAGACTCAGGTACGTACAGGAGTCAGCACTGGGAAAGCTCTCTAACATCTGTTCAGAGTTATATTTCTTTGACATTCATAATTATGACCTTTGTCAGCAAATCATTTGAGCATGAAATTAATTTTGAAAATCAGTAATTCCACTGACTTTACCTGGATTACTCATATGTTTAAAGTTAAAAGAACACTTAAGCACTTTGCTGTATACAGACCTATTCCTGACAGAGTGCAAAATGTTTCCAGTCCCAGAAAAAACAGCCAGTAGCCACATACTGTTCCACTCTCCAGCTCAGATCTAATCTTACAGGGGTTCTGTTTCATTGACACAACCATGAGCCTGCTCTCCTCCAAGACCCACATGCTGCAATCAGCTTCAAAGGAATTTCTATGTGCACATAATACTGTCCCTTGCACAACAGCAGAGCATCAGCATTACTGATGTAATGCACGCCAGCACAGTCAGCTGCTCTGAAAAGTGGTTTATTTTGCAGCTGATCGATGATTTGCTGATTCTGGAAATCTCTCCATATGACAAGTGTTTCTAAAACATTTCAGGTACTACAGAGCTTAAGGTTCTCAAGAGTGCAATCATCTTTTGCAACTAAATCATAGTAAGGAATGTACTTGAAACGGGAACTTGCAGCTTTTCTGCCCTTGACAAATTGGATTCGGCGCAAATAATTTTGGCTTTGCAATTATGGATGGGCAGTGCCTGGAAATTAATCACCAAAGTATTTAATGAATACACACAAAAGTAATTTTAACAGCTGCAAGCCATCCAGAAGATTTCAACCCCCAAGCTGTGAAGTCAGGTACCAGTAACTCTTCCAGAACTAACTAAGAACATCTTGCCCAGTACATATGAACACATCTTGCTGAGTCTAAATATCAGAAAACACCAAACTGACATTAAATTTTTCCATAGATAACAGATGGTTTAACACATTGCTTCCCACTTGGGCTTGCCTAATGCATCTAAATCATGTTTTGAAATAGAACTCAAGGCTTGGAAAATCTCTAAGGTTTTCAATAAATGGAGTTTAATGTCAAGACTACTCAAAGCAGCTGTTCCTCCTAACCGTGCAAAGTCACATCCAGGTTTTTTGTTGCATGACCCAATGCAGAAATTATGTAATTCAGGGGTCCCATCTACCTCCACTCCCACCATCCTCCAAGGAATAACATGCTTTACATGAAGCCATCATAAAATAACAGCACAAGTATCAGAGCTTTAGATGTGTTGCTGCTTATTACTCAAGGAAAGGTGCTTGTGTTTATGTCTCTGTTCCTACCTACTGCTGATTTAATGGCCACTCCACTGCCCACAGCAATGCTTCGAGCTGCCTGTTCCACAGCAAGGTCAGGAAGATGGAGCAGGCTGGACAAGACAGGTTCTGTGCACACACCTGCAGCCTTGGAGGTTCCCAGGAAGCAGGAACTGAAACACCTCTCCCATCCCCAGGTATGTGATGACCTTCTCACACCCCTGGAGTCCCTAACCTACCAGGTCCAGTCCGACCTGCTGCCACCAGTTGTTATTCCCCACGTTTGCTCTGCAGAAATACATTCTCATTTCTCTCCTGGGTGTTATTTTTCAGTCCATCACCCTGCAGACCCCCTGGAATAATCAGTGTGCCCATGCTGGTTGTTTCAAGCCCCCAGGGCCTCACCTCCTCTGCCACCACTTGTCATTGCATGCCAGTGACAACATGTCCAGCACCAGCATTACAGGCAGGAGAAACACAACCACCAACTTCCACAGACAAGTACAGAGGCCTTGGAATTGTTTTCCTTGGGAGCACAGATCACTTCTGCAGGCCAATGCATGGTGTTATTTTCAGGAACAGGTAATAATTTGACCTACACACACAAAGGCACCGAAAAAACTTCCAAAGGGACTTGCAACAATCAGGCTGTTGCTTCTCCTGAAAACCAAAGCCAGGAAAGATGAAGAAAAGGGAGAAAATAATTTGCAAAGCCATAACCAGCTTGTTCTGTGGTTTGGCATCTATCACCTGCCTCGTGTGTTACAAATGCCAACCACAGGCAAGACCAATTGTAGCATCCTACAACACTACCCAGAAGCTCCTGCTGACATGAGGAACCTCGTGTTGTTGACACCATACACAGCTCTTCCAGAATGCAAATCTTCTGGTGGACACCCCTCTAAACTAAAAAAAAAAAAGAAAAAGCAACAACCCCCAAACAAAATAAAAAAATAATAATAATATAAAAAAAAATAATCCCAGTTTACCCCAGGTAAACTAAAAAACATTCCTTGATAAACACTGTATTCCTTAAGGAGCAGATCCCAACATCTGCAGCTCCAGTCAGTCAGACAGACACCCACAGAGGTAATTTACTGCACTTTCACGTTCTGCATTAAAGAGGTGGAGATTGCATCTTACAATCTCCTAAATCTGACTTTATTACAGGTACAAGGGAGTTTGGTATGTTCAGCAAGGCCTGTATTAACAGTTTTATGTTCTTTTAATCGCTGACATGGAATGTAAATAGTTTCCTCAATTGCTGCATACTTCCCATTCCTGAAGGAAGGCACACCCTTTGACAAAGATTAAGAGAATATAAAGTTAAACCCCTGTTTGCTAAAGGAATTAAATCCTCCTCTAGTTACTGGAACAGAGCAACCTGTGTAGGGGGGATCCACACACCCTTCAAGGACAGGTTCCAAACAACTACAGAGCATTAAAAATAATAGAAAGAAAGCTCAAGATTTGGGCTTGATGTCGGATAATAAAGTGAACTGGAATTTATTACAGTTAGGTGATGTTAGAGTTCATCCAAATTACTGGAAATAAAACCCTTTTTTTTTTTTACTACAGAAGACTAAAGAGGTGCCCTGTTGTTTTCCACTGAAGTTGTCCATCACCGGCCCAAGGCAGCACAGGCTTGGCCTCCCCTGGACATTTGCTCTCAGAGACACATTCCTTCCCCTTAACACATAAACAGCATCACTTACATCTATGGTCTCTCTTTTACACTAAAAAATACCTTTGTGGCTCTTATTCCCCAGCAGGGCAACCTACAGAACACACAGAGTCTTGGGAACCTTTATAAAAAATTTTCCCTAGGTTGGGAGCGATGTTTGATTTTCCACTGACAAACAGGATGTCGTTGTCCTGCTCTGGATTCCCACAATATACTCAGGAGATTCTCTTAGAGGAGAAGCAGTTGAACAGTTGAGGGGGTAGGCTAAGACTTTGATGACTTTTTCCATTTCTCATGGGCTTCCAGAGAAGTGATTTCACTTCTGGATGGTTCTACATCCCTTTCAAAAACTCTGCGGGGGTTCTATGCATGAGACCCTGTCTACAGCATCCCTGGTATCCTTCTCTGAAAACTTCTGCTCGTGAGGGGAGTTGCCACGAGCCAGTGGAAGAAGATGTACACAAACAAGGGCTGGAGCTCAGCTCTGGTCACATGAGCAGCACAAATATCCCACCATCAGCCCCTTGCCAGCAAACCCAGAGAGCTCCTGTTTAAAATTCCAGCAGGGGTTAAGCCCAAAGCCTTGACTCATCTTCCCTGAGCAGATCCCATGGATACTGCAGGGAGCAAAACATGGTTGCAGGCAGCCTTAGGAGGGATGAGTCCTCCAAAAAAAATCCCTAAGACTGTAGGATTTTCCACATAACTATAAATAAGAGGGCTAACCACAGGAAAGGAGGGCAAATCCAAATCAAATACACAGGAAAACACAGAGAGGCAACATGTCCATTTTCAGCCCCACATAAATGCAGGCAACCATGGAGATTCTTGCTCTATCAGCAATGTGCAAGCACACATACTCCAAACTGGAACAAAACTCTCTTGTTAGGGGACCTTTTATAATGGATCAGTAGTAAAATTGGCCCCAGGTTAATTTTAAACCATCAATTTTGAAATTATAACCTTCCTTGAGAGACTCGAGTAGAGAGCGAACACGCAGCAAGGGTACAGTACTCACTCATTCCTCTCCAAATCGATGACCAGATGTTTGCCTTCAGCTTCAATTACAAACTGCAGCAGTGCTGGGTGATCCTGAAAAAGGAAAACAGAGTTGGTTGAGTCCAAACTCCAAGTCCATCATCCTGCATCCCGCTGTGACGGAGAGACGGACATATCATGGAATCACAGAACGGTTTAGGTTGGAAGAAACCAAAGATAATCTCGTTCCAACCCCCTGCCATGGGCAGGGACACCTTCCACTAGCCCAGGTTGCTCCAAGCCCTGTCCAACCTGGCCTGGAACACTTCCAGGGATGGGGCAGCCACAGCTTCTCTGGGCAACCTGTGCCAGGGCCTGCCCACCCTCACAGCCAAGAATTCCTTCCCAATATCCAAGCTATATCTGCCCTCTTTCAGCTTAAAGCCATTTCCCTTGTCCTTTCACTGCTTGCCCTTGTCCTTTCCTCTTCATATAAAGCCATAACTACATTAAGCACTAATAAAATCTCTTTTTAATACTCAGTCTTCCTGTACTGCTCTTTTAAAGTGAGGTCCAGGTAATCAGTTTGGGGCTTTGCATGACCATTTTCAGTTTAACACATCAATGTTCAAAGCCAGAGCCTCCTGCACTGAGAGCAGACCTGGAGTGCTGTGACCACAGTCAGGAGAGTGACTCTGACAGAAATTATTTTCTCTTAAGGCTGAGCACCCAAATATTCCCATGTAGAACTGCACATAGATCTAAGAGCATCATGGAAACTAAATATAAAGTACAGTCACACTGATTTTATTTTTTTTTTTTTTATAAAGAGCTAAATGTTTTAAAATGCATTTCAAACTTTTTTAAATGTGCTTCAAACTCTTCATAAGGAATAATTAAGTTTTAGCTTAAAAGAAAAAAAGAAGTGGCATTGGAACAACTAGAATCATAGAAGATCCTGAGTTGGAAGGCACTCACACAAGGATCATCAAGCCCAAAGAATATGAAATATCAATATAAATATGGCCAACAGTACTATCAAGCATCTCTGTGAGAGCAACGGACAAAGTATTTAAACATATACAAGTATTAAAGAGAATTTTCTAAACAAGGCATCAACAGAGCACACAGAAATCCCAGTTGCACTCCAGCATGGAGCAGGGATCAGGACACCTGGATTGCATTTTCAACACCATCATGACTGTGTGCAATTTTCATATTGCCCTTCCTCTGATTATAAAACGTTGTTCTCTTTCATCTCAAATATCCAAAGGTAAATCCATTAATTTCTTTTGGAAGCTGTGGGAGATGCTTGCAGAAAGGGGCAGTGCACCTACACAGGCTCTGGAAACTGCACTTCAAAGGGGAAAGACCAGTTTACAATATGCTGGTTACTCTTAATCCAAAAGACTCAACTCACATGTATTTTAAGACTGCTTACACTTAACTTACATTTCATTAAACAAACTTACTGGATTGAGAAAGTGTTTCCTGGTTTGAAATTCCAACAGTAGCTCGATAAATCAGTTATTCCTCCCTACACTCAACGTGCTTTTCTGGAGATCTATGTCAGCCAATTGCAGCAGGATAATTTCAGGGTTCTGGTATTTAATTGATTTATTGGGAAGTGTGTCTGAATTTGGGATTTGTGCCTCGGTGGAGCCCCGGCTGTGACAGGCAGAGCGTCCCTCCCACGGAACGCAGCGGGTTTGAAAAGATGTGCAAAAATTAGAGCTGTTTTATTAAAAAGTCAAGTTATTGGGAGGCTGTCATAGACTAAACAGAATTGTTAGAATAAAAAATAGCTGACAACTCCCCCCTGCTCTCAGACACAGGCTGTGACCGAGACACCACTACTTTCTCCTGAGTGTCCTGCCCACTGCTCGTGCAAATTCTAATGTGCTTTCCCAGCAACAAGATTGAAATTCTGCTTCTCTGTGAACTTTGCAGAAACCAGATCCCACCAGAATGCTAAATAAATGCTTCAGACGATGCCTGGCACTCTGCAAACACATGGGAGTCATTTATTGGCATGAATATTTAGAAGCAGTGTTGATTACGACTTTAATATTAGTGCATTGCTTCCAAACCCCGTAAGATATACAGACTATGGAGTTTTGAGAGAGTAAAACACAATTAATTACAATATAACACAGTAAATAATTAAGATATTGCAGTGGCACAAATGGATTCTTTTCAGCTGAAGGCCCTCAGTTAATATGTAAATGACAGTTATGTTTATTCATGAGTTCACAGTGGTACTTATTTGACAGTCAATTGATGTCAGTAAGCTGCAAAGTTAAAAAAGCAGCTGCAGAATAGAACAGGCTGTTACAAGGCAAAATCATCTCTCAGAGAATTCCTAAAGCTGGAACTTCTTATTATGGAGCACAATAATGGCCCAAGTTAGGATGCTGGATTGCTTTGCACAAGACCCAGGTTCACATTCTTGCTTTCCCATTGATTTCTTTCACACAAATGGCTCATTTCCTTCTTTTCCACCCGGGAAGAGATGGAACTATGCTTTTTCTTACTCTGACTGGAATTCATCAGCATAAATGCAGTAAAAATTACCCACTGCTCAGGTGTGATGGTGACTAAAAACACACAAACACTTCAAATCATAGATTTCCAACGTTAAAGAAAAATAAATATCAGTCAGAAAGGGCATTTTAGGTTTGTGTTTGGGGTTTTTTCCTCCCTTCTCTTTAAATTTATCCACCTGTGAAACGAACTCATATTTTACTTTAGTTTTTGCAGTGGTGGTAGAGTCTCCCCTGAGTTATTTGCACAGTTCTGCTACAAAACCTTATAAGCTCATTTTGAATCCCGTGAAGCTCTGTGATACTCTCCCCTCACAATCAATATTTTCAAAACAGAGTTGCAAGATGAAATGGGAAGGACTGTAAATACAGACATTAGATGGCTGCTTTATATTTTCCTTTTAGAATCATCAAAAAAAAAAAAAGCACATGGTGGTGGCACAGTCTCTCCTGCTCAGAATATCTCAGAAAGGGCCACTTCTTGTGAGTTCTTTCTTGAGCACCAGGGAAAAATAATTTCCATGCTGATACATCAATTTATTCCCACATTGATCCCTTTAAAATTATCAACGGGGAAAGCAAAGTGAACCTGATGAGAGCAGCGTTATTTAAACCAGAAAGAAGAATTTTGTGCAGCTCCACCTTCTTTTCTCTACAGACTTATGTTTTCTAGTTCTTTCTGCTCTTAAACTGCAGCTTGCTGTTTTCTTTTTGGCAATGTCTTTTTTTTTTTTTTTTTTTTGGGTGGTATAAGAGAAGATTTCATCAACGCACACAAGCTGTTCCCTCATATCCTAAGAGGCAGAACTGACTTCAGGATAATTAAAGTAGGACTCTACCCTATTCCCTTCTTAGTTAGAAGATTTACTTCCAAAATCTGCATCAAATTTTACCAACAGAACAGGAAAAACATTCTCCTCTTTAATTTTCTCCTTGCTTGCTTTCTAGCTGAAGGTTTTTAGTTTAAATTGGCTTAAGTGACACTTAATATTCTGAAGGAAATCAGGGAAACAGCGAGTCAAGGTCAAGCAAGAACTCTCACTGATAAAGCAGATTGAAAAAATTAATAAATCACTACTTGAATAACTAGAAGATGATGAGACAGCAGCCTATTTCTGAGTCGGAGCAGCTCTCTAGTAAAACTAGTTTAACATGTTTTTTAAGTACTATGAATTTTTTCCATTTTAAATCATATTGATCTCCAGGTCTTCACACAGGAAGAGAAAAGGAAGGATGGTTTGTGGATTAAGGGTCTGTGGATGGTGTTGGGATTACTTTCTAATACTGATACGATAAACTCAGAATAATCAGGTTTTTATTCCTGAAAACTAGTAACCATCCATTTGGATTTGTTCACCTTGCTGGGATGCCCATTCTGGAAGCTGAATACAAAGGAGTCACTGAGCACATTTTCCTGCACAGCAATCTAGGAAATAGTCCTAATTATTGCTGGATCATCCCTTCCTTTGGGCTGTGGGGTTGGGACTCACTGTGATCACACTGTAGTGCTGTGTTTTTTTCACCTGGTACTCAGTGTTGAGACTGGGAAAAAATACTGCAGGTCATTTATTATGTTTGGAGAGGCAGAAAACTGATGAAATGGAGAGTCCTAACACATATATCTTTGCAACTTCCTGTCTATGAAAGATAAAGGATTTCATTAGGTTAAGATACGTGAGTTAGACCAGCACATACACCTTTAAATAAATAAATAAATAAAAATATTCTAGCAATTGCATAATAGAAATAAATGGAAAATCTACAGACAAGAGAAAGAGAGAAAATGAACTCAAACCAGCAGCATTAATTCATTTGGAAACAGAAATGCATTTTCAGATGTATCTGGTATCCAAATCCAGAGAATTAGAGATCAGCACAAGAAATAGAACCAAAAGGGATGATTTTGCTCCTCTGGTTTCAAAGTTTTAAATTATATCCCAACGGGGTAAACTGAAACAGGCAGGTTTGTTTAATCCAACAAAGTGGTTTCCAGTCCTTCCAGAGCTGTTATTAACTTTGCTAAAGCCAACCTTGTAACAGGGGCAACTCTGCCCGTGTGGCTGAGCTACACCCATGTAGTTGTGTCAGCTGCCAGGCCACAGTTTGCATGAACTGTCCTGACAGGTCACTGGGGGGACAGTCCTGGGCTGAAATGGGTCCAAATTGGCAAGACAGTAAGGAAAAAAATAATTATGAGGACAGTTATGGATTGTAATTAGTTGTCTGTAACAAAACCCCTGACATTCAACACAGAGCAAAAATGAAAAGGCAGTAAAACCTCACGGATTGTCACATTTCATAAATAGTTGCCTGGGCTTTAGTTTGAAGAGAAACAAAGAAATCGCATCGAGTCAAACCAGACCTAATGATTTGATAGTCAAAGTACTCCACCAGGGAATAATTTGGGAGTATTTTTAAATCCGAGGGCTTAAAGTGTGCAAAAATCACTGACATTTACTGTAAGAATAAGACCCACTTTGGAGAGACCCCACCTGGAGCTCTGTCCAGATCTGGGGACCCCAACAAAGGATGGACATGGAGCTGTTTGAGCAAGTCCAGAGGAGGCCGTGAAGATGGTGAGGAAGATGGAACCCCTCTGCTCTGCAGATGGACTGGGAGAGCTGGGGGTGTTCACCTGGAGAAGAGAAGGCTCCAGGGAAAACTTAGAGCCCCTTCCAGGGCCTAAAGGGGCTCCAGGAGAGCTGGGGAGGGACTTTGGACAAGGGCCTGGAGGGACAGAACAAGGGGGAATGGCTTCCCACTGCCAGAGGGCAGGGATAGATGGGATACTGGGAAGGAATTGTTGGCTGTGAGGGTGGGCAGGCCCTGGCACAGGTTGCCCAGAGAAGCTGTGGCTGCCCCATCCCTGGAAGTGTCCAAGGCCAGGTTGGACAGGGCTTGGAGCAACCTGGGCTAGTGGAAGGTGTCCCTGCCCATGGCAAAGGGTTGGAATTGGATGAGCCTTAAGGTCCCTTCCAAACCAAGCCACTCCAGGATTCTATGATGCTATTTACTGTCTCCTCTCTGCTCCTGTAAATAGAAATTCCACACAAAAAATGTAAGGGTCAGAAGTTTATGTTATCTCTTATGCAGAGCTCTGGAAATTAAGGACTTCTGAGATATGTCAGAGAGCCACATTCCACACAAATACAGATGTTTTTCCTGCATCACAAGAGTTAACAGCAGGAATTAGAAATTGCATAACTGAAGGAAGAGTACATAATTTCCAGGAGGGATAAATTCTATGCCATTTTCTGTTATCTATATGAAAATGCCTTTTGTTTCCCTTATTTATCACACACTGACATTCTGTGTTGGTGCCTTCACAAGCTAAAAGGTGTATTTATAGGTATCAGATCTTTGGGCTGATTATATTCCCCTACTATCTATAATACACAAAGAGGGAAAAGCTGGGAAATCTATAAGAAATAACATCACTTAGGGAATCTTACCATGGAAACTGGAATTCAATCCAACAAGTGCAAGCTGTCTACAAAGTATACACATTTAAAACAATCACAACCTGCAACAAATACTATCAGTTGCATGTAATGCTTTTAAATCAATAAATATTTCTTAGTTTGCTTTTGGCTTTAGTTTAGAAGCAAACCCAAAAGGCAGTGTTTCCTGCAAACGCCTCCAAAACCGAGTGCTATTTCATGTGGACATGAAAAGTATAAACATTTAATTCAGATTGTTTTGCGAGTTCCTGAGGGCAGGGAATTCAGCTGTGCTTTCCCTACTGTCAGATGACAAGCCTGAATCCCTGTGGCTGCATCTAATGAGCAGCAACTAAGAGAACAGAGTATTTTTTGCAGTTGTTTTTTTTTCCCTTTAATGCCTTAGCAAAGGCTCACAGCCCCTTAACAAATTGGCTGAGCCAGTCCAATAATGCTGGAAAGCAAAGAACTTCCAAGTTTGTTCCCAAGTTTATTTTAAAGCGACTCTTTGAAAACAGAATGATTATACTTTTTTTGCTTTCTTGCTGACTGTGTACAAATAGATGTGAGATTCCTCTATCTGGAAGGCACAATAGCTAAATTTCTTTTTTCTTCTTAACTCCTTCTATAGCAAATCAATCTGCTGCTTGGAGGTAGTCAGGCTTTTCCACCCTCTCCTTTTTCTGCTCCCCACACTGCCATATATATATATTTGTATGGCAGGATATATTTATATAAAAAGATATTTATTTATATATATCTCTTTATATGTATTTCTCTATCTCTCAATAAACATTTATATAACCTGCTGCCCACCACATGACACAGCAGAACCCATGACACATGAGATCCTAAATGGCTTTTCTGCCCCTTCCCTGGCTTCCTTCCAGAAATCACAGGATGGTTTGGCCTGGAAGGGACCTTTGAAGATCATCTAGGCCAACCCCCATCCCATGAGCAATCGACACCCTCCACTAGATGACAGAAAACCACACCATGGAGCTTTTGGGACGTGCATAAAATAAGAGCAACGGGACAACCTTGGGAACGACCCCAATTTAGGAGAGTTCTTTTCATAAGCTAAAAAGATTTTCAAATAAAATGAAAAATGTAAATGTTTGTGTGCTGCCTCTGTAGCACTGGCATAAAACTCTGACCATCAGGTTATTTGGCAGCATCTGCTGAAGGTCCTGTGAATCTCTATAAAAGGCTATTTAAATTAACAGCTCCTTGACCACTGTTGGTGTCCCAGGATCCCTATCCAGACTTAAAAATTCAGGCAAACAACACTCAAGAAAGAGGAAACCAAGAAGTTAATTGTGCCAGACCAAAATCAATAAAATTACACAGCTCTAGCTCCCAGTTCCCTGGTTTCCATGCAGAAATACAAAGCTAATGACTGCTGTGGGAAAGGGAGAGCTCCATCCTTTCTGTGAGATATTCCTGATTTACATTAAAAAAAAAAAAAAAAATCAAAGAATAACCCAACTAAACCATGTTCAAAAATGTCATAACACCAAGGATCAAGTATTTCAGGAACAAATCCAAAATAACCAGTGTGATGTTTGAAAGCAATCTGTGCCTTCTGAGGCTGAGTTGTTATGTTGTGAATTTATTCGGTGTCAGTAAAAAGTCAGGCATTAAAAGTGACTTCGACCTTTGCACCTTATTTTAATTATCAGGCACTGAGGTTGCACTGAAACATATTTGGGTACATTTGACCAGCTAAAAAGGGATTAACGGAAAATTCTCAGCTTTATACTTTTAAAAAAAAAATAAGGAAAATAAACCAAAAGGTGTTCTTTCTGTCTTTTTAATTAAATCTAAGCAGTGCAAATAGGGCAGCCTTGCTTTTTTCAGCAGCTCTCCAATTATCCTCTGAACTGTATCAGTTAAAAATAGGTCCAAATCAATACTCCCTTTGCAGGACAAACTTTGCAACAAGAAAATCTTTTGAAGGTTCCTAAAAACAAACATGAGTGATTTATGAGAAGGGGGACAGGTGTTGGCAACGCTTTGAAGGAGCCGATGGGGAGCGAGCTCCGTCTCCTTTGGTCCAGGATGTGGTCTGGGAGAAGGATGAGTGCTGGAACACAAAGCAGCCCAGGTGGGGGTATGGAAGCCCCTCCTGTATCTTTGCAGCAGGGCTGGGATGCAAAACAACCCAGAGCAGCATTCGGTGTGTGTTTGTCACACTTCCCTGCTGGCCTGCGAGGAGTCTGCTCCGCATCTGGGAGCTGGTGATCCGTCACACTCGCGGATCACAAAGGAGAGAAGAAAGGGAAATGCAACAGCATATGGTTTGGGCTAATGGAAATGACTGCACCAAACTGTGAACTTGATTTTGTATTAAGAACAACCAATAAAAATAATAGTAGAATGTGCTCTTTCAGGCAGCTCTCATTTGTTGTGGTGTATCCCAAACAGAGCAGCCCCCGGTGTGCTGCCTGCCAGCTCTGAGAAGGGCTATTCCCGTAAATTTACCTAAGACCACCAAACTTTGTCACCCAGGTGTGATGTGACTTCATGGAGCGAAGGACTTCCTACCCAGCCCATCAGTATGACGGGCAGGACCTCAGCTTGGAAGCTTTTTAATCCCAGCCTGATGGAAGGGTGTGTTGTTTGCTATCACAACCCGTGCCCTGAACTGGCTGGAAAGAGCAGGCCCTGCCTGTCCTCTGACATCCTGTGACCTTTCCAAAGGGGTTGGGCAGGAGGTTCATTGCACCAACGCACTTTTGAGCCCTCTGAGAGACCTGCAAATATAAAGATCTTTTTAATAGAATACAAAGAAAGACTTGTTGAAGAGTCTGACTAAAAGACTGGCTTTAAAAAATGAGTCCTCCCTACGCTGTTTTCCTTCCTGTGTTCCTAGAACCATAGACTGGTTTGGGTTGGAAAGGACCTTGGAGACCACCTCATTCCACCCCCTGCCATGAGCAGGGACACCTTCCACCAGATCAGGTTGCTCCAAGCCCCATCCAACATGGCTTTGGACACTTCCAGGGATCTTGCCCCAAAAGGTTAAAATAGAAACACCCCCTATGTCTCTGGGGGAGTGTCTGCATGGCCTTATATTCAGAAAAGCCAACCAGATGCCACAGAGCCTTAGAGATCTGAGAAGCTCCTGCTCCTGGTACCTGCTGCACTGCCAGGCCTGCTCTTGGAAGCTTTCAACTATCACCTCTGCACAACGATGGCTCACTCTGTTAAAAGGATGTTTAACATCTGAAAACTTCAGGCCCAACGTCAGACATTCTTCCCTGCCTCAAAAACGGACCAGAACCTGGCAGAAGGAATGAAAACAACCCGGAATTTGCTCCAAGTAAACCCAGAGTCATTATCCAGTATTTACACTGCACGTCTGAATCACAACTGCTCGCTCTGCTATCAAACAGATGGGAGCCAAAAGCACCTCTTTGTTGGAATACATGATGTGCTGCTTAAACAATGCTTGGTGGAAGGCTGTGCAAGGAAAACAAACAGCCCTGTTCTGTAGTAAATTGTTACAAAGCAAAACTTTAATAGAGTTGGCAGGGAGGAAGCCATTGCAGAGGGTCTGGGTAGCCTTAGTTATGGAACAGAACTCCTTGCATACAGTCCTTTGCAATTTGGGTGATTATCATGTGAATGAACAGCTGTTGATATTTGCCAGTTTCAAAAGTACGTGAACTTCTTGGAGGGCTACGCAGGGTAAATTTAGAGGATCTCATTTGGGTTCTCCTATGCATAGCCTGAAAAGTAAAGCTGCTCCTCTTTGTAAGGACACTGGGGGCTGTGACCTCCTTCACTAGAAGTTTGATTGCAACATCATATACTCCCAATATGCTCCAAAAATCAAGGTCAAGCAGGGATCATGTCAATGACTATGTTAACTCGTTAGCCAGTGTAATTATATTTTCTGCACCTTACTCCCTCTGTCCCACCACACTTCCTGAGAGTATTCCCAGCTAATAACTCCACATTTCCCCACCCACCCACACATCCACTGTTTTATAACAGAGCTGGAGATCAACAGCCAAGCTGCCCCTCTTTAGGAACATCTCTCCTTGGACACACCCAATTACTGCAGCACACATTTGTGGTGTGCACTGTGGGGGGTGAGAACTGCGATGATAATCACTGCTAAGTTTTCAGTGATAAGGAACAACACGTCCTCCAGACTGATCTGATAATGTTCTCCTCTGTGGGAGCTTCTCTCATGCTGAGAGGGGCACCAGCAGATGAGCTCTGTGTATTTTGCACAGGGATTGTAGCACGAGATGTTTGTGCCTGCTGGGGAGGCAGCACCTCAAGAGACCTGGGTTTCAGCAACAATAAAAAATTAGGTCCATTCTGACTATGAGAGTCATTATCTGAGCCACCTGACCGCTCCTCACACCCCTTCAGTGCCACCTCAGAGCCTCCTGCAGCGGTGCCAGGATGGAGGTTTCCCCCCACATCCGTAAAAAAAGGGTTGCAAAGCTATAAAAGAACAAAAACCAAACCACAGTCAGCCTCCTGCCAAAATTTCCTTGGTTCAATTAACTGACATGGAAAGAAATAATGGTAAATGCAGTAGTGACTGTGTCCACTGAGAAGCAAACTGAGGTGGCCACCCATTTCCCTGAACTGAAAGTCAATCAGAATGCTTCAAGAAAGCCCATAAATTATTCTATCACTGAAAGAGGATTTCAGATGCTTTTTGTTTCCCGTCAGTACAAATCTGGCTGGGCTCAGTAAGTTATATTGAATGCACATGTATCTCCTTCAAGCCACATTTCATGCTCTCCAAACATCTTTCTCTAAATTAGATCCTTTCATATTTCTTGAAAAGCTCAGTTCTTAATTAGGAAAGAGTTCTGATTTTCCATTTTCATTAATTCATTTGATTTCAAGATTTTGAAGCCAGAGTAATTGCAACTAAATGAGACTTACTGAAAGGCAAAAAGATACAATCAGCTTCAGACAATGAGAAAATTAAGAACTTTTCTTAATGCAAGGGTAGGTCTAAATGTCCTGGCTAAACTAAATTCTCCACAAATGCAACAATCTCCAGAGAAGCAATGATAGATGTTTTGCCTCTCCGAATGAACTCGGAGGCTTGGCCAGATTAATGCTTAAATCACTTAATTTATTTGGCTTAATTCACATGCTGTTCTTCACTTGCAGATCCCTCCAATCCCGGGGCTCCACTGCACCAAGCCCGTGCCAAGATCTCTGAGAGCTCAGGCTTTGCTTCTCTCTAAACATCATCTCGTATTCTGCGGCTCAGATTAAATCTCCTGCGCTAATTTGTTATTGCAATCGCAGAGACGCTTCTGGATCCCGGTTCCCTCCTGCACGGCAGGGACGGGACTGCAAAGCAGGAGTGAGGAGCTGGGGGTCTGATTTCCACTCCTTCAAACCACAGTTTGGCTCTGATGATCTTTGGGAGATGACAAATGAGTTATACAAAGACAGATAAAACACTATTTTTTTTTTTCTAAAACTAATGGAAAGGGCGATGTCACCCCACTCTTGGGCTACTCAAGATAACTTGACAAACTTCCCAAAGCTGTACTTCCAAGACACATGAATCATTTCTCTGTCCTGGAACGTGCCCTAAGAGACAGAAGGATCCAAAGATTTCCTAGTAAAGGAAGTTATATTGAAACCTGTGGGCAGCATCTCACATTTTTCTGCTTAATTAGAAAGAGGCTTTACTCACTGATACCCCAACTCTACATTTACAGTCTTGTAGAAAACAAATGACACAAAGTAGCGTGGAAAGCACAGTAAATTTATCTAAGAAAGCACTCCCTGGAACAAAAACATATGTTTTATTCTGAATGATACCCAGAGATTTAAAGCATTAATGACCAGCATATTTCTTGCCACAAAGGCAAAGACAAAACACAGATGAAAATGCCATTGCCATTAATATATACACAAAAAAACCTGTATACAAAATCTAGCTATTAAAGATAAAATGCATTTTTAAGATACCTAACTAGGTCATAGAGGCCAACAGGCATCTAATTACTCTTGTAGATAATTTAAGTATTTTCAATTACCATCTGAGCTTATAGAAAATCTGTTTCTTTTCATATTGCACATATGTTCAAGAAGAGTAAGCTATAAAAAAATACTTCTAGAACAAGTTCTCACATGGCATATTAGATAAACCTGTGGGTCTAAAAAAGTAACCCATGGATCAAGGTTATATAAATTGATATTAAAGCTCAGCAAAGATCTGCTTTACACTAAATCATCTAGAAAATAGCACACCCTTTCTCCATGGAAGGGCACGAGGTAAATAACTGAAGAGGAGGTAAAAACAGATAATCAATTATTTCAGTTGGCTTCAGGGTTAGAGCTGGAATTTTCAGCCCCTTAGAGAAAAAAACAAAAATCAATAGAGCACAATATCTTGAGATTACAAAGAAAGAAACATCTTCAAGGCGTTTGCAACACGCGATAAAAGTGTAAAGAAAAGTCCACTGTCACCTTCAGCTGCTCCACCACAGTGCAAATGAGCAAAAATTTGCCTGAACTGCCTGCACAGGGTAAGAAAACTGAAAAAAATCCTGTCTCATAAAACATTTGAATTACCCACCCTCAGCCCCATGGACCAGTGCAGCAACACAGAAGGAGCAAGAACACTCTGCAGTTCAGGCAGTGGATGCTGGTGCTGGATTCCCACGGGAAGTGTGGGGAAAATGGGCTTGACAGTAGCTTGGGAATAACAGGAGAAAGCAGCAGTGGCTCCTGAGGCCAAGAGATGAGGAGCAAGTAGAGTTATAAGCTGCAAACCAGATTTTGATTGTTCTTTATGGAACCAAACCTTTCTGTAAGATCCTTTTGTGCAAAACCCAGGCTACCAGAGCATCCCACCAGGAGGGAGGTCTGTCCACCTGCCTTCCTGGACAGCTCTCAGTTGCTGACATCTCATTCAAGGATCTATTCACAGTGTTTCCCCCTCTTCTTGTTGTTCCATTGTTTGTACAAGTCCTGCTCTACTTTCGCTTCCATCCCCAAAACCAGAAGCAGAACTGGCACAGGTAAGAGAGGATAATAAAGATCACCTGAGATAGACTTTTTTATGTGGTTTAGCCTGAGAAAATGTAACAAAATTCTGAAAACACACTCATTTAGATGTTAGTCAGAGCCTCAAAGTCTCTAATTTCAGTTTCAGAGGTTTTTTTATTACCCTCTCAGGATTAAGCCCCAATGGAAATTTAAATACAAGTTTCCCCAGGGATGGGCTATGATACACAGAATATTTAGGTATTATTTGCCTACGTGAATTGTGTGCCATATCCTGTTAAATTTCCATCAGCTTTGGACTTTTATTGTCTTCTGGAGCAAAATTCTCATGTTTAGACCCAGGGGAGCCTCCCTTTTAGACCTAGAACTACAAACCAACTATCCTTCCTCACAAATAAGGAAAGGCAAAATGAAAGAGAAAAATCCTATTTTCCAGCTTAGCATTGGGAAGAGTTGGTAATAAGGAGCACTGAGTGAAGAGATCTGTTGAACACCTGAACATTTCAAGCAATAAGCTAACCACAGAATTATTAACCCCAAACATGCCACGCTCTGCATGCCCTCTACTTCCTCCACGGCTACTGACCCAAAACTGCTGAAAAGTTACCAGAAGGAAATGAAAAAAAAAAGAGACTCACAAGCAGCTCTAGACTGAACATGTTTTTCATCCAGATGATCCTTCAAAAACAAGCCCAAACCCATTACCCTGTCGCTGTTCACCGCTAATTAACAATTAGACATCTCTGCAACACAGCCCATGGGATCTACCAGGACTTTACAACCCCAGCATCCCAGAATGTGTTTTTGTAATTACTTCATGCTCATTGTAAACAGTTGGGATTGTCATCTCAGGACCTGGTCTATTCCTGATGCTCTGCACTTCAATTCTCTCGACTCTTCCCCCTTCCTGAAGATCTTCTGAAGCTTTGATGCTTCTCAGAGCAACAGATGACACAGATAATTGTCTGCTGCTGCCTCCCAACACTGCTGGTGGAACTGGGGTTGCTCATCCTGGAGAAAAAGAGGCTCAGGGGGGAACTTCTCACTCTCTACAACCACCTGACAGGAGGGTGGAGACACAACATTTAACAAGTCCTTCCTGATCCACTCCTATCATTTCAGTGTCTATCCTTGAACTAATAATAAAATTTAAAAGAACAAACAAAAGGCTCAACTTCTGCTAAAGCATTTTATCTTCACACAGTTGAGAAAGGATTACAGCTAATTTTTTGGTTGTCTATGTATTATTTAGGGGCTGGTTCTAAGTTGTGCAAAACTAATAATTAGAAGAGAAGGAAAAGCAGTGGGGCACCAATTTTTCATCCTAGACATGAAAGGGTTCCCTATGAAGCTTCAAGTATTTAAAATTTCAGAAAAATCCAAATCATATCCTTTGAAATGCAGAGATGGCAAAGCTCACAAAGCAGGTCTTTATGAAGGAGAAAGAACGGCTTCCACTTCACATCAAATCACAGAAAATGTGGCTTGTGGGACCTCAGAGGTTTGTGCCCCATGTCAGGATCAACTACACCACTCTCATGAGCAGCTGTTTCTCTGTCTTTTCTGAAAATCAAGTGCACTCAGAGACTTCTAATCTTCCCTTCCTCACAACATGCATGTAAATACATCCTTTTCTCATTAGCTTTATTACTGAGCTCTTCCTTACTGCCTTGTAAGGCCATTCTTCTTGTCCCTGCTAGACAGGAGCATATCAAACAGTGACACAGAAACTAATTACTCCCTCTTTCTTTCCTGCAGCCATTTACACACTGCAAGATTCATCATGTCACTGCTCAGCCTCCTCCTCCTCCTCTCCAGACTGACAGTCCCAGTTCTCTGCTCCTCAGCACAGCCATGGTTTCAGACCTCCAAGCTCTCCTTGCGCTCCTTCCTTTGTCCTTTCAGAGTGAACTGCCTGTTCCATTTATTTTAATGACTGTTCTCCTTCCCAGTAATTATTCAGTGAGGATCTAATATGAAACACACACAGTCTCCAGTGAGATTCAATGCCTCAGTGCCTCATCCTTGGCCTCCCACCTACACTCATGAGTCCCCCGACCACCAGATTATTAATCAGACTTACAGAATCTTTTAGGTTGGAAAAGCCTTCTCAGTCCAACTACTGCCCCAGCACCTCCAAATCTACCACTAAGCCATGTCCCCAAGTGCCACATCCACTTGGTTTTTAAATCCCTGCAGGGATGGGGACTCCACCACTGCCCTGCCAATGAACAGGCTGCACCCCACTATTGCTCTTGAGCCATTCAACACTCCTTTCTGTTTTTCCAGAAAGCAAGAAGTCCAACCTTTCACTGAGTTTTGCACCTAAACTACTGAATTACCACTCCTTTACAACCCTTAAAAAAAAAAAAAAAAAAAAAAGTAACCGTAATGCTGCAGCATGCAGCATGTTGCATATTTAAATGAAAATCAACTACATGAGTGGATGAAACTTTGCCTGTTATGACATATAGTTGATATATTGCCCCAGACTTCTGGGTTTTATACTCCTGAGCCACGTTGAGTTGGCAGATTCCAGGGAGGAAGGGCTCTGGAATGGTTCATTAGTGTCCCTATAAATAGCAAGTGGTTCCCAGATACAGGTACCTCTATGTTATATCACAAAGTGCCAGTGAACAATGAGTATTTAGAGCAGGACTGTGCAGCACAGGAGCCAGCCAGAGCATTCTGGCAGGTTTGAAAGTATATGTAGCATTTTGGAAGTTTTCATCCAGGCTCATCAACATATAAATAGAGAAGGACTCCGTGGGGGTTCCCCCCACTGTGCTGATTTCCTGAGGTGATGAGGGAAGGAGAATTTTAGGACCATATGACAAAGCTTAAAGAAGTCTTGCTCATCAGAAGAGTTTCAGAGAGGAGCTCAGGTGGACAACTCATCGAGGGGAACAAGAAAATAACATTTGAGGGCTGAATAAACTGGTTCCACTTAGAGAAAGAATTAGGAAGAGCAAAAATGCCACGTGTGTGCTCATCCCCTGAGGGATTCCTGAGCTGAGGGATGCTGCATTATTCCCCTCACAGAACACATATTTGCTTTTCCACAGAGACTGTTTTTAAAGAAACCTAAATTTCATGATGCATTTGATAAGGAAGGAATACCAGCTGCAGCCTCCCCCCAAACAACTCAATCAAATTTTAGTTACAATTCTAAATTCCCAGGTGAGAAGGATACCTTGCACACATAAACTTCACCTGAGGCTAAATATGTGGGACAAGTTATTTCCTTCCCATGCAGCAAGGCTGTGACGGTGACATTGCACCAGTGAAAAGAGACAGCTCCCTAAAAATGAAGAAGCAAATTTGAGCATTCCAAGAGGAATGGTTTTCTGGGAGAGGTAAAGACAGCAGTAAATTGCCACAACTTCATTTTATGCTGAATAAATTTCTCTGCTGTCTCAGTGTAGACTGTCAGGTGCCAGCCAGCACAACAAAAAAAAACAACAGATCTTGAAAATAGCTTCCCTATTCTTCTTGAGGAACTTTGGAAACTCCCCTTGCTAGGACAAGAAAATACAAAAATATAGAAAGCAAAAATATAAAATGGCAGGGTGGCTGCTGAGGAAAAAAAAGCATACCATGGTATTTCCAAATAATTTGGCTTGAGTGTGATGGCTCATACCAGAATTCCCATTCAGCTTAAGGAATATACCCTGGTAAGACACAGCTCTGTGTTTACCAGTGATGGATTGATTTTCCTTTCACTGGGAAAGATAAAGATTTTGCTGGAAAAACAAACGAATGTGGCACTCGAAAACTTCAAGCAGAGCCTGGATTCTTGGTCTAAATCATTTACTGATAAAGGCAGTGAAGACTTATCAAATGCTTCCTTTTTCTGCACTGAAATATTAAAGTCTCCCTTTTTCACCTGCCCCAGTGTAATAGAACTTTAGGAAATACTGTACAGCTCTAACACACAATAATGAGGAGCTCCACAAAGACACTTATTTCATAAACATCAGCCAAAATGTCTGTAGCAGCCGATCCTCTTGCAATTTTAAGCTCTATAATGATGACAGAGATAACATCCACACTTTTAGTAGTGGTTTTATTTCTTTTACATTATGCTTCTTTTTTGTTTGCTTGTTTTTTTCAGTGCCTCATCCTAAAATTAGAACAACTCTATCTCCATATATGAAGTTTATGACATTGGGAGCACATCACAAGGACACACTGATAAGCTCTGCCTCTAAATGAAATTCCTCCCTAATTACATGTCCCAGCAAAGCAGAAACACTGATAAGAGTTTCACTCAATGGTATCTTCCCTCTCAACTGCTTGATTTTATGATTTGATTCCAATGCAAAATCTTGCATTAACCTTGGTCAGCTGGTTTTTCCCTCACATATTGTTGCCAAAAAAAAATCCAAGACCTGGTTTAAGAGCTGAATCCTGAGACAAGGCTGGGAACAGAGAAGCTGTATATGTATAGGTATAGATATATAAATATAGATATCAACATCTACATCTATATTGATATAGATACAGGGAAATTCAGCAATGAGGTGGGGCATCTCTTTAAAATAAATGACTTAAAGCCAGCTGTCATTCTCTCCATCTCATACACACAGATTTGGAGAAATTGCTAAATACCAATTCTGTGAAGGTTGAAATTACAGTTGATTCTGATTCTTGATTAATCAAGGTTTCTTTTAAAATTATTTAATAAAAGGAGTATGGAAATGTGTTAAGGTTAATAAATTGCATTTTAAAAAGAAATTGATGATTAAATTGCATATCTGAAAGAAATAAAAATGTACACGTAATAGAAAAAAATACCAAATAGACCAAAATATTATTTCTCAAAGTGTTCCTTAAAATAAATTGCTTTCACGTCAAAGTTGATCTATCTCAAAGACAGGTGATTGTGCTAAACTTGGACTGAGTTAAATGATTCATCATAAACTATAAAACACTCAATTAATGTTCTTCATAATATTTACAAGCTGTTTTTATATTGCCTCCAAGGTTGCAACAGTGAAAATCCTCATACATAGAATGTGAACACTCCTCCTTTTTAATTGTTTGAGACCTAAAATCTTGAAAATATTTGTTCCCTTGTTCAAGACAACACGAGTGAATTTTCCACACATGCAAGACCTCCCTCTTTTAACTCAGAACAGCAAATCCTCGCTCCCTAAAAGTTGTACAGCAAGAATACAAATACAAGTAACTCTTTTAATACAAACACTCTCAACCTGAAATGGTCGTTACCAAAATCAAATTGATGTTTGGGTTAAACTTTATTCCCCTTGTGTAGATGGGAAGGGGCAGGGCAATAAAAGAGGAGATGTTTGACTGCACAAAGTAAAAAAATTCAGGTTTCCATCTTAAAAACACACCAACTGTTTCTATCCATATCTCACATTTGCCCCTTGCAACTTCCAGTGTTCCCAGGCTCCTGACACTTGGTCTCCCAGGAGTGGCAGTTTCCTTTCCTCTCTCCCTCCTCTGGGGATCCTGGGAAACAACCACTTTGGTCTGGAGGGCTCCCACAGATCACAGTTTAATCCAGTCCAGCCCTTTTTTCCCTTTAAAATCAGCATCCCACAGAAGCAGTTCTGCACTCAGCTTGCAAGGAGTAAAAGAGAGTCAAATATTTTGAAATCTTTTTGTTGCAATTCAAGCCTTTTACAGCCAGAAATGCTTAAGCAATAAATAGAAACTCAATAAAGCATGAAATATAGTACTTTATATTTAATTATGGGCATTTCAATTGATTTTAGTTTCTCTCTGCAGGGTGTCTTGGGGGTTTGATTTGGGTTTTTACATTTGCCACTCACTCCTTCACAGGGATTTATGTGTGTCCCTCAATAGCTGCTTCACTGACAAACATGACACCTCTTGGCAATAAAAGGTTAAAAATTCACTTTGCCCTCTGCCTATAACAGAAATACCTTTGCAAGCTAATGATTGTAACAGGCTGCTCTGTTCCTGAATAAACATTCTAGGGATTTCCTGAGGTGTTGTTTTGTTTTGTCTTTTCTTTTTTCTTTTTTTTTTTTTTCCCCTCCCTCCATCTTCTTTTTAATTGACGGAAAAGAATTTGGAGGGCACAGCCAGCTTAGGTGTTATTTCAGTCAAAAAACGTGTATGTGTTGTCCTTCTATACACTTTTCAAACTGAAAAAAAAAATACATTTACACAGCTTCTGGATATTCATTTTATAGAGAAAGAAAAAAAAAATCTTTAAAGCTTATCCAACTCATCTCCTTCTGCCAGCTTTCCTTGCCAACTCTTTCTTAGTAATGCCAGTAAATGCCAAAAAAAGTCTGGTTTAAACAATGTTTCTGTCTGTTGAAACCAAGGGAAAGGCAGTTTCTGTTGGATATCCTCGATTCAGAGATCCCACTTTTCCCTCTGAAGGGAGTGGGCAACATTAACACAGGAATACTCCACGAGTTGCTCTGAGGACAAAAATCACACAGTTGCTCTTATTGACTTTTCCTGCAAGGGATTCATTTCCAGAAAACTCCCCTCTGCTTTGAAAAAAGGCAGATTCAGGATCTGCCAAGGAAACGGCCCTTTTTGGGGCAGGGAGACGATTGGCTGTCCCGATTCACACATCGAGGAGCTTTTGTCTCCTCGCCCCTTGCCAGGAGGCAAAGCAGAGCTCCTGCAGCAAGCGCTGCTTTCTCGGGACAAGATGTACTTAACGTGAAAACAGCCAGGCAAGGATGATGGAATGGGTGAAACTAAAGTAAATAATGTCATCTGAAAGACACCAGTGCAGGGTTTCATCTAAGCTTGCTGCCCAAAGGAGCCTGCCACCTCCAACACTCACATAAATGAAGTGTGCCAGAAAATAGAATCCACCAGCGGGCAAAAATGAGGGATCTCGGTGAAGATCTGACCCTCCCCTCAGCAGGCAGAAGCTTTGGCTAAAAATGGTTGCTCTTGTGCCCATTTAGGTGGCCTGAATGTAAAAGTTATCTGCAGGCTTCACTTTAAACTCGATGTAAAATGCTGCCACCTCAGAAGGAGGCAAAGTTGTGGCTGCCCCATCCCTGGAAGTGTTCAAGGCTGGCCTGGAGCAACCTGGGCTAGTGGAAGGTGTCCCTGCACATGGCAAGGGAGTTGGAATAAGATAGTTTTGAGGGTCCCTTCCAACTCAAATGGTTCTGTGATTCCATGAATCACACCAGATAATGATTGGCTGGGAAGGGTTTGGCAGGTTCAACCCCAAAAGACGGTTTTTATGCAGGAAATGCTCCTCAAAGGATGTGGTTAGTGGAGAGAGAAGGAACCATCCAGGAGGTGAACCCTGCCAAGAAACCACCCGGGAGCTGCTGGTGGAGGGAGAAGGCCAGAAGAGCAAAGGGGAGCAAGGTCAAGCAGCAGAAGCAAAATAAAGTTGATCCTAAGGCAGGACACAGTAAAGGCAAAAGAATGAGGGAAGGACTGAAGAGCACTTCATTTCCTGAGCGTGATTCAAACTCCAGAGGAAACAACATATTCACATCCTGGAACCTGGGCAGGGGATGAAAGGGCAGTGACAGAGCCTGAGCCAAGATCTAAATGGAGCTCAGCACGTTCCGGTGCGTGACAAGAGGGACCAGACCCCCCCTTGGCTTCAGTGGCCGTGTCAGGGGGACCACGTGTGTCCAACTGCTGTGCCAGGATGGGAAAACACACACCTTAATGCAACCAGTATCACCAGCAGATTTATGGTTACCCTGACCACAGATACCACAAGCAGGACAGGGATGAGATCAAGTCCAGCAAGACACCTGCAGGCTCCAGCAGCACCCACCACACCCTCGCTGTGCACGTGGAAATGCATCACACAGTTCATCCCCAAGTGCATTTCATCCCCAGGCTCACTAAACATCGTCACTCCACCACATCTAACAATTCTGTACGCTGTAAATTTAAATTTTAAATCGCAACCTTGCTGTTAAACTAAGCTCCCAAAGCTCGACTTTGGAACTGTGTCCTTGAGGAAAGACAAAAGGGACGCACGATTTCCACCACATAGGAAATGGAACACAAGATTTCTGCTGTGATATCAAAATGATACAGATCATTTTTACCTCATTTACACAAGCTTTTCAAAAACAGATGGCAGATTTTTGGGCAGTCATTTCATTTTTAGAAAAATAGCAACACCTTGAAATCCTTTTATTGTCAAGGTATTCCTACTGCGTTTTAAAAAAGTCTTGTTATCAATCCTAATTATTTTTTTTTAAATCAGGCTTTAAATTGAATATAACCTCTATGACTTCTCATTACAACTCTGAAAAAAATGAGAAATATTCCTATAGAAGAAGCAAATCAACTGGGGTTTGAGTGAGTCATCTTGAAATAGAATTATAATTCAGGAATGAAGGCACTGGACTTGTTAAGTACAGGACAAGCTAAATTTACTTCTTCATCTCTAAGATATGCACTGAGTACAATTCAATTTACTACAGCTTTCTGAAATAAGGGTCTTCATCACATCAGCAGCTCAGAGTTTCCATGGTCTTCCCTGGCTCAGAGGACTTTAATCCTTGGAAAGGCCCAAAGTTCTCCTGCAAGCCCCCAAAGGATTCCTTGCAGGAAATGACCCCTCCAGGTACCAACAGCGTTTGGTGGGACAGAGCCCATTCTAGGAATTGAGCTGTGCTCAGTTTGACTCAAGGCAGCCACAACAGGAATTAAGAACAAGGGAGATTCTCCTTTTGACTATAAAAACTGATCACATGCTCAGAGCTGGAAGGCGAAGCATTATTTTAATCCAACACTGAAATTCATACCTTACGCTCGCAAGATCTATTGCAAGAGACGTGAAATAGCCAAGTATAAGCTAAATTAATTCAATATGAAAATGCCTCAGTACAAGGACTTTACAAACCCAGCATAAGGCAAGAACTTAGGTTCATATTTTAATCCCACCTTCAAGGGTCGCTAGCATCAACTAAGATAAAAACATATTTTTTTTTTTTTCATTTTATTACAGGAAAGCACGATCTGTTTGTTTGGGAGGTTTTTTAAATACCAGTCTGAGAACTGATGTTAAAGAGCATTGCTTTAGCACCACCACCTTAGGAGTGGATTCCTCCAGCCCAGATCTGAGACACTACCTCATAGCTGGTGGGTCCCCCTGTGCAGAGCCCCATCCATCCAAGTGCTGGCAGGGTGGTACTGGGAGACAGAGCTCTCCCAGCACTATTATATCACTGCTGATCCTCCCTGGCCAAGTATGACAAAATTCCTCCAGCAGCTCAGCGTGATAAAAGCTCTTGAAAGGGACTTTCACCCCATGGAGGGCTAATTTTGCCTTGAGTCAAAATACTGAGGAGAGCAGGAGGTGTCTGGTGGGTTGTTACTATAAAACTCTGCGTTTTCTGTTCATTAAAAGAGCCATCACCTTCAATAATACCTGGGATTTATACTGGGCATAAACTGTCACACGAAGCTTTACAAACTTAACACACTGCATCACTTAAGCTAAAAATGAAATGGACTCTTTTCTGGGATGAATCCCAATTGTTTAACACTTCCCAGTATGCCCAAGTGATTCAGGCAGGAAATGAATACTAGTATATCTAGTTGAAACCAGGGCACTGATTCAGTGCAGACAGAGAAAAGAATTTTCCCTGCTCAATCACCAACACAAAGTTTTTATTGGTGGTCCCAGCTCCAGGAATTTCTCAAGCCTGTGGCTGTTGTGTAAGATCCAGCAAATCCCTGGAAGCAGGATACATCTACCAGCATTTCTAAAAGATGTCATAAATTAAATTATCAGATCGATCAGTTGGCTAAACAGGGCTGGATTGGTTGGTACAGGGCTGGATGAAGAGGACATATTTTCATCCACAAGGATCTCACTTTGGTCAAGATAAGGCGAGAGGGGTGGCTTTAAGCTGCTTTTGCTCACCCAGTGGATCAATTCAGCCCTACCAGCATGGACACAGGAATTCCCCTGATTACCAGAGGAGGTGACACTCTCCCTTTCATCCTAGTGCCCATGCTAAACTTGTGCTGTTTCCAAATTAAACAAACACAGAAGAGTTGATAAAAAATAGAGCACATTTGAACTAATTAGTCCTCACAGTGGCCCTATGGGGCAGGAGTAGAGGTATTTAAAAAAAAAAAAAAAAAAAAAGAAATAACGGATTGTTTACCAGGCTAATAAATTAATGACTTCCAGGTTATTAATTAAAGGCTTGAGGAGAGGATCTCCCAGAGAAGGCTATCGAGGATTAGTGCTGTTCCTCACACTGCTGGGGCTGCCTGTGCCAAGCTGCATTCCCAGCTGGTGACACAGCTCTGCCTCTCATATTGGATGCTCGTGAGTCATAAAAAATATGGAGAGGACTATAAATTCCGTTTATGCCTCTCTCTCTTAAGATATGTAAAACTGCTATGTAAGAGAGCTCTGCAAGCTGTCCTCTCAGCCTTCAAAAACTTGTTTAAGCAGCACTGTATGATCCCCCTTAATATGATTGTCTGGAAGTCTAAACTATGGTAATTATTTCAAATGAAAAGGAACAGCAGGAGGCTCAGTTGAAGGGAATATAAACAATTATCACTTGCACGAAGGCCACGCCAGTCATGAAATAAACTTGAATGGGTTTGCTCTTGAAAACACTGAGCACTAAATTAATTATGTAACATTGGGAGCCTCTCAGCTGTGTCTGTGCATCCGACCCTACAGGAGAGTCACGCAAGAGGGGCAGCAAAGAGGAGGAATGAACCAGCCCAGAGATCTTCCCTGGGAGGATGGTGAGGCACTAGGACAGGTTTCCCAAAGAAGCCATGGCTGCCCCATCCCTGGAAGTGTTCAAAGGCCTCGTTGGACAGGGCTTGGAGCATCCTGGGATAGTGGAAGGTGCCCCAGCCATAGAACAAGGTGATCTTTAAGGTCCTTTCCCACCCAAACCAGTCTGTGACCGTGTGATGATCTCACTGGGGTCACCAATAAGCTCCTAATCGTACTGAAGCTGCTGTGCAGCCCAAAACTCTGCATGAGAGACTGGATTGTGGTTGACTTTGCCTCTCCTGCAAGAAGCATAACAAGAGGATCAAACAGGTGAGGCCCATCCCTGCTTGGCTTCAAATGCATTCTTGAATCTCTAGCATTATTATGGTGACTTTTTGACAAATGTTAAGTTAGTTCCTGTTCTTGCCAACGATTTTTTGTTTAAATGGCATAAAAATCCCTATTTCAGTAGGTGTTAAATCAGAGCCTCACAGTGAAGGCATGAAAAAAATGGCCAAAGGTGAAAAGCATCAGTGTAATATCCAATACATGTGATAAATCTGGAGAACTGCAGAGATAACTAACAACTGTCAGAGCTCATGATACTTTTATAGATAGTGGAGAATTCCACACTGAGATTCACGTAATCAGTGTCCAGAATGCCATACAAATAATCAAGATTCAGATGTTTGCTTCTGAACACAATCCATAACACAATTCTGCAGGAATGGGGCAGGCAGGGATGCAAAAGCTGCTTCTTCAGGAGCAAAAGGAGATGCAATGCATGCTAAGCAGCAAGAAATGGTAATCCTCTGCCACTTCACATGCAGTCTTTTGAGCTGTGACAAGTGTACACTTAAAAACCAGAAGAAATATGGTCTAAATATATATTTTATAGCTGGCTTTCATCTTTATCTTCACATTTCATTGCTAGAGTTTATATTCAAAGCATAGCATAACACCAAGAAAATAAAAAAAGAGTGTTGCTACAAGAAAAGGAACTCTGCCTTCTCATCTTTCTTTTTCCCTTTTTTTTAAGCTCTTCTTTAAGATTTCAATTTGCAACCCTGATTTATTCCAGCCCAGCCAAAGGAAGGAAAAGGATTCACACGAGCTCAGAATCTGGCCTTGAAAACTTAAACTTGGCAAAGCCCTGTTAATGTTCTCTGAAACCATTGCCCCCTCCCTCAAGGAGAGAAGAATTTCTGATTTATTTGGATTTAAGAGTCATTGGTGTTGGAGTCATAGCTGTTCATCATTAGGGGACATTCTGCAGCTCTTGCCATCCTCTCTGCCCACTGTGGGCATCTTTTCTTTTCCTTTCCAACAGCCACCCCAATCTCTTGGAGTGTGGAAAGTCACTGAGCCAGAGGCTCTACAGAGGTCTAACTCTCTACAAGGCGGAGAGGTTGCTTTTCCAATCTATTTTTTACATATTGAGGCCAGTGACAGTATTTTAACAGAGCCAGGTGAGACTCACAGTGATCCAAGTGGATTGAGGGTCTAACCCATTGACAGGTATATTGTGTGCACCTACTTTCTCACAGCTAATTATTTTTCAGAAGTTACACGGCGAAATTTGCTTGTCGTTCTCTACACATCACCCAAATTCAGTGTGAAAAATGGAATTCACTGCATCATTTGAAAGCTACCTGGGCTGACAACTCCCAAAGTCAAGGCAACTTAAAGCATTTCAGGGTTTTCCAGATTCTCATTTGGCTCTTCAGAAACCACACTCAGCTCCAGGCTGACTGTCTACAGGTCCTCCAATACCTGCCCAGATTGAGCTGTTCAAATCTGTCCTTCTTTATGGCAATTGTGTCCTGACTGGAGCACACACCTGTGTATGGAGCAGTTTAATATTGTACTTGGATACAGAGACCAGAATTATGAAAGTAGGTCCAAAAGCATCAAAATATGCAAAGTATCACCCAGCAAGGAAAGCTGCACTTCACTTGCTCACGTGCTTTCAGAAAATTCAGAAGATTGAATCTTTCAAAGCACCTGGTCAGTCTCATGATTATATTTGAGTCCTGGCAGGTGCCAGTGATGGAATTACAGATCCTGCACAGCCAAGATTAGAGAAAAACCTCACACCTGAGTGACAAACACCACAACCCAAGGTCTCTGTGTTTGCCTGCATAGTTGATCACATCAGATACCCACAAAACGCTTCCAATTTCCCAGGAACTTCATGCATTTTAAAAATCTGGACTAAACCCTGGCTACAAAGCCAACTCCATTAATCAGTGTGTCACTCTGGGAACACGAGTGGCAGCTCAGGGCGATGCCACACCGGGATCCCCCTCCCAGCACTGCAGCTATTCCATGTCTGCCCTGGATGGGCTCTGCCAGCAGCATTTCCCCCCAGTTATGAGCTTTTAAGCAGAGAAACGGAGCCAAAAAACCCCTTAATGCCCATGTGAAATGCTTCCTTGTCTCTCCAAGGGGAGCCATGTGCTCCAGGCTCCGCTCTAACACAGATAGTACCTGACCTCCAGCTCCTGGGATGCAGGGATCTGGCACACATTAACCAGTGTGTGTCCCTAACAGGGTGTGAGGATACAAGCTGAAGCCAAACAGATGGTCTTCTAAAAATCTTCCCTAAAGTGCTCTGTGTACTAAAACATCACTTACCCAACTCTCATCAAACTTGGCTTGATTTGCGAGTCTCGAGCCAAGTTTGAAGAAAAATATTCAGCTGGAAACATGCAGGGGGGAAAAGAGTCTTTTCCCTGCACTTGAATAATATAAAAATGAAACAATTTCGTTCAAACCTTAGAAAAAAATTCAGGAAAAAAATAGAACCCAGCCCTCCTGGGTTTAAACCAAGCACTGAGAGAAAGGGGGGGAAATCAACACAGAAGGCAAAGTGCTGAGCAAATGTAAAAAGAGAAGTGGAAGGACAACTGGAGCTGTAATGTGTGAAGACCTATCAGCACATTCTGTAATGCACAGAATTTCAGCAGGGATGGAAATGACATCTGCACAGAATATGGGCAGCTATTGTTTGAAGGCACAGAGAGATGCTGCACAACCCTTCAGGGTCCCAGTCCCCACTGTCACACACCCACAAACGCAGTTACTCATCAGCAGCCCTGACTGGCAACAACTGGATACCCAAAATAGTAGCCACTAATTTTAGCAGCCTGTTCAGGATTAGCAACCAAATATTACATCCAGTTAATAAAAGACTTTAAGTGGGAATTGGTAAAATATTCTGACTGAAAATGATCTAAATTTTAGGAATTCAACAAGAGATGCCAGGAGAAACGTAAACAAGCCCTAACTAGATGAACAGCATCGTATAGTTGCAAAAACATACAGGTATTTCTGTAGTGACCTCTCTTAAGTAACTATACATATTTTATTTTTTAAATACACTTCACTCTATAGGGCACTGATAGGACAGGGGGAAACGGCCCTAAGTTGGGCCAGAGGAGGTTCACATTGGATATTAGGAAAAGTTTCTTCACTGGAAGATTGGATGAGGCTCCCTCAGGCCAATGCTGGAGTCCCCATCCCTGGAGGTGTCTAAATTTAAAATTGGGGTTTGCCCACCATTCATTTGAACTGCCATTCCTAGGAAGCATCTAAATCATCAGATGTCCTCGAAAAAGTACACCCCAACTGTACTAAAGTAAAACCAGGTTAGAGCTAAGAAACTTTTTTTTTCTTTTCCCCTCATTAAATGGAATTTTCTTGCTACTGCTGAGCAGGTTTGTGTGTTTGTGCCATGAGAAAGTGTGACTGGTCTCAGATTTTTTTTTGCTCCTGCTCTGCACAGTGTACAGCCCTCAACCAGAAAGTCATTAGCTTAATAATCATTCCTGACAGATTCCAAATGAGAGATTCCAACAGATACTGCAGTGACTCCTGGGGTAAATAAAAGGACAGTTTTATCTCCAAGATGGGAGAGAAAGAGCACTCTGCACTAAATGAAAGCGTGGTTTCCCAGGGACTAATTGCTAAGCAGGAGTATTTATGGGTGGAGGATTGGAGAATGGGGTTATCACTGCCAGGCAATTATCTATACACTAATAACTTTAATACTTTGGCATTTTTATAGCTACTCCATTATTTATTTTACTATATCTTCTATTGCAATACCATTCCCCTGCTTACGAGTACATACTTTTTTAACTTCATATACAATTAAAATAAAACAGAGGAACACTTTGAAATGAGTTGAAGAACAATAGATCCTACTTAACCATCAAGTACAACAGTATTTAACTTTTGTGCTTTTGATCAATATTTATGTGACAAGCTATTCATTACACTTCTCTACCAGTTTAAAGCTGTTGTTCTTCCCACAGCCTGATGTGCACTTTTGTGTATTTAATTTATGTTTCCATGGAAAAGAAGTATTCAAAGGGAAAAAAAAAAAGTGCTGATACAGCACGTGGATCTTTCTACCAAGCCACAAATCTTTCCTAATGTTCATCTTAAACTGAAAGTAATTCTGGGAAACAAATTAACGATATAAATCACATTATCATTACTCACATAAAGATATTCTGTTGTAACTCTCTCAGAAAGCTACAGTGAGTAGCTAAAAGGCCTCTATATGGAGAATGCCTGTTTCTAATTAAATTATCTAAAAATAGAATTGCACATACATCCAGGACCAAGCCATCTGTGTTATCTCTCCAAGATAAGCCCCTGTACACCCACTGTGATATCCCTTTCATCACTGTGGAGATTCAAAACTGGGACTGGCCCTCCTTTCCTATTTAGGAAGGGAAAAAGAAAACAAAAGTTTAATCCAGACAAGATTTTTGAAACTTGTTTTGAAATACCTTTTCACACCTACTTCTGTCAATCAGCAACGTGACTCAAAGCCTTGTCCTGCAAGCAGTGGCAGCAAAGTAGGATTTCTCCATGAAACACTTTCTCAATCCAGTAGTGAAAGCTGTTTCTAATGGGCTCTCTGCCCTCTTTGCACTGTTTTCATATGATGATTTTTGCCTGGGTTTTTTTCCTTTTTTTTTTTTTTTTTTTTTTTTTTAACTATTTAAAAATTTAACTTTTTTCCTCCTCATTCTGATAATGAAAAGAACATAAAAAGTGAGTTGTAACCAAACTGGACCTGAGGTAAAAGTTTGGACAAGAGATTCCCATGACATCTTTGGTGAAAATAAACAACAAACTGTCTTCATACTTCAAGAAGGAGACCGAGCAGACAAAAACCAGCCCTTTTCTCCTAAAAGCAGCTACACATACTATCTGCCAATGTCTGATGGGAAAAAAAAAAAAAGGGAGAAAGCTTATCAGGGCCTGTGAAGAGGGGGAAACAATCTCTGTTTGGCCAGAGACAGAGGTAGATTATCCTTTGTTAGGCAGGGAGAAAGCAGAGTGTGAAGGGAGAGTCACCCCTGACTCCCAACCCAGCAGGGATGGAATTTGGGAGCTGTCTCCCATAACTGGGAATTATCTCCAGGTAATGCCTCAGGCTGCAGACAGCACAGCAACATTATTTACACTGTTCCTTAAAGTTCTTGCTGTCAGACTCTATTTACTCAAACAAATGGGGTTGTTGTGTTTGCCCCTCAATTTTGGGGCTGTTTTGCTGTTCCGTGATACAATCTCGAGCAATGAAATTATTATCATTTCACCTTAAGCTTCCACTTCGGCCACCAGAAAGAAGAATGCGCTCTGCAGAAAATAGCTATTAATTTTAATCAAACACCTTATCCATTTCTTAAATTAGATAAAGTAACAATTTTAGATATACAACAAAAATATAAAAACCACTCTATAACCTTTATGATAAACTTATATCATGAGATCAATCTGTGAAGAAGAAAGTGCATTTAATTCCCCCTAAAGCCTTTGAGTTGTTACACACTTTAGAATAAAATAGTAGGCAAAATGAAGACTAACCTTTGAATAAATGGCTTTTACTGGTCTCCACTGTTCTCCATTCAAAAGGAAGGGAATTGTTATCTCATAATCTTTTGACTGGTCCTTTGACATCTGCTGTCTCGAGGACTCCAATTTGCTGTCCACATTCTCACCTAGGGAGAGGGAAAAGCACTTCAGGTTAGTCATGAAGAGCATCTGACAACCTGAACCTTGTTATTTAAGGGACCTGGCAGCACATCTGAAAAGGAAATAATTCAGGAAAGAATTAAACATTAAAACACTGTGGGTTCATGCTGTCGGTGTCACAATCGACACAAATTTTGAAGAGAGCTGGGCTTCATGGAGAGAAGTTTGAGGTTGATTAGATGGTGTCCTGTGGCAACAGAAGACTAAGACTGTACATAAGGAGTAAAGATACCAGGGTGCAAAGATACAAAGAACAAGGATGCACATTCTCATTAATGGAGAAAAAAAAAGTCTGGAAGTGAATATAAACTCTTCATTGAAATAACACTCTACTCCTACACAGGCAGATGACTTCAATTCATTCTACTAGGTCAAAAAGCTACTTGCATGCAACATTTATCAAGGATTTCCCCCCCTCCCTAAAAACACACTAATGGCAACGTGCCTGTCAAAGCAGAGCCTTAAAACCACTGTCACAGTACAAGAGCTGGGAAAGGTTTTGAGAATAAATCTTAAAGGGAAGATAAGGATGGCTTCCAGGTGCCATGGGACAGTCCAAACACTGGCAGGGTTTGCCACACTCCTGACTGACCATCACTCTGGCCCCTCTGGTGCACTTGGATGAGGATGAGACCCGAGTCTTCAAAAATGCTCTAGAAATGTGTTCATCCTGCACTAAGGTGGAGAGAGGCCAGTGTTACCTCTCCTCCTCTTTTCCCCCATCGCCCCTGAGCTACAAGGTGCAGAGGGAAGGTGGCAGGGCAGAGTTTTGGCAGCTAAACCGTGCCCAGGGCTGAACCAGGTATGGGGGAGCGAGGAGAGCTGTGGGGTCAGACCTGCCCTCAGAGCCCAGTGCTCAGTGCAGCCATCCCAGCCACCTGACCCACTCTCTGTGCTCACCTAACACGTTTTGAGTTACATTTTGAGTAGAATCACCTCAATCAAATAACTTAAGTTAGAATTTAAGTTAGAATTAACTTAAAAACATCTGTGCAGTCCTTACAGCAAAGCCGATGTGAGAGGAAGGCAAGTTGGGTATTTCTTGACATGCTTTCAAAAATATGGCACTTTGCCTAAAACACCAAAAAAACCCCCCAAGATAAAAAGATAAAGAACACTGGAGAGGGGAAAGTTGCTTGTCATACATGGTTCTTACACCCCCTCAGAACAGCCCAAGTGACGGGTCTGGGAGGACACAATGCTGGCCCTTGGAAGGGATGGTCCAAACCTGGCCCACGGTTGGGTTCACCCCTGGGGAGGGGTCTGAGATACCATCTCAATCTGCCAAAAGGGGTCTAGACAGAACCTCAAGCCCTTTATTCTCATTAACAGGCGTGAAGCTCCCTGCACAGAACAGAAATTTATGAAGCATATCTCAGTGAAATGAGAAAAGTTTGGCTCTAGCCCTGATCTCCCTTTTTCTTGGCTCACTAGAGCAGACTCAACTATAGGAATTAAATGACTCAGGCCTTTCTATTATTCTGTAGGATTTGCATTCTAAAAGTTTCATGAGATCTAAATTTTAAGAAACCCTATGGGGATCCTTATCCCCCCGTGTCTGCGTGGCTTCCACGTAGCCTGAGCCCACGAGGTTGCAGGGAGATATCAGGAAGCATCAAAGTCTTTCTGCTGCTCCTACACGTGCAAGTTGCCTTTCTTATTAATTCTGCAAAGCATTAACTTCACAGCACTGCCCAAAACTGAAGAAAAGGGGAGGGATCAGCATTTGTGCACAGATGTGTTACTCCCTAAATAGACAGCACAGCCTCCAAAAGTGCAACAGCTATAAAAATATCACGGGACGAGGGAAGAAAATCCACCCAAAGTGTGGTTCAATTTTGCCACTCCTCCTTCTCCTCCATCCCCAGTGAAGGGATGCTCGTGGTGCACAACAAAGCGAGCTTACAATGAGCAAATTTAATCTTGCACACATGGTTATTTATCCGCGCGCTGAAAACACGCCTCGTGCAGAAGTGTTGATAGTCTGGAGACAGACATCAAGACAGGTTTATGGGCAGCAGTTATATCTTTATTGGAAAAGATAATTTATTTGGGGGGAAGCAAAGCAGACGAGTTTTAGGGCTCGCGAGCTCCTCTGAAGCCGCGGCGTTTCTAAAACACGAGATCAATTTCTGTCTGCTCGCTTTCCTTCGACCAGATCTTTGGCTGCTTATCTGAATGTTTTTATTTAAATTATTGGGTGTGATAAAAATCACAGCTTCCTGCGGAAGGCAGAGGAAGCGCTGGAGCCCAGTCCTGGGCCTCATTCTGGAGAGCATTTGGGCACAGGCTTAAAAGTTGTGCACTTGCTTAACTCCCAGCTGCCCTCAGTGTGATGTGTGCACAGTGCAGTTTTCTGCTGTAAATCGAATAACAATGTTTTGATGAGGTAAGCTGATTATATTCCTGGGCTACGAGTATTCCTGAAAGGCTACAAAATGAAGTGACCTGTTTCATTAATAAATAAACTCTAGATCAGGCTTTAAATGTAAAAGTACAGGGCAGATAAAAAGGTAACATTTTTAAACAGGATCCTGCAGCCCGATTGCAAAGCTTCAATGAACAGAGTGCAGAAAATAAGGGGTCACAGTCAGTGAAGGGCAATCTACACTTGTCCATCTGAATGGGAAGAGTCTGAAAGGCCACTGAGCCTGACCAAACAACAGGACACAGACACAGGTAGAGGAAGATTCTAAATCAGGAGGAAAAACAAAACAAACAAACAAACAAAAAAAACCCAAACAAAATAAAATAAAAAAATCACTAGAAGAAAGGCAGGGGGCAAAAAAAAAAAGTAGACATAGATGTTGAAGTGTCCAGAAAACTTTGAAAAAATGGGACAAAAATGGGTAGGTACAAAGGTGGGACAGCTGCTGGCAACCCCAGAGAACCTTCAGCATGCACAGCCCTCACCTCAGGCAGGGCTGGAAACCCCAAAGAATTTATCCCAGTGAGGGATGTTTTACCCAATCTCCTGCCCAATGGCTGAACAAAACACAGTCCCAGTTCTCTCCTGTTGGTTTTGGGCCACCCAGCTCTGAATGCAAGCCCAGCCCTCCCAAGGAGCATCCAAGGGGCACCAGGAGAGGAGCAGGACGGGATGGGAGAGGACATCTGTGCTAGGGAAGGGTTTCCATCACCTCGATCACATCCCCTGAGCTCCCAGGGCTGCAGTTCCTCATGCACACAGACATGCTGGTATTTCCTCTCTGCCACTCTCCATCTCCCTTCCCCATTTTCATTAGGATTTCTTTGAAGCTGGAACCATTAGAGTTGTTTGTGTTACATTAATAATGAGGCCTCTTCTCCACGGGGACTCTTGGTACTACAGCAACATAAATAGTGCAATAATTGAAATCAGAGAATTGAAATTTCGGTAACGTGTCATGAGAGGAGAAGAAAATCAGGCCATCTGCAATAGCAGAAACTTTTATTAGACCCAGGTTTCCTATCTTTTGTGTCACATGCACCTACTTACTCACCTACTTATTTTCCATTTCAGTGAAATTCTGTCCAGTCCTTCCTGACTCAGGCTCGTCTCCCCCTTTTTCACATGAAAACCTTCACAGTTGTGTCTATCTGTTTTCTATTTTCAGCCTGCACTGAAGGTAACTCTTTTGATCCACAAGCAGCCCACAAGCTGATGCAGCGTCCTTTATTCTTTTTTTTTTCCCCCACTAATATAAAAGCTACTTTGTACAAATAACGAGATAAGAAGTTGTTACCTGTCAGTGACTTTTTTTGCGGGGCTTAAATATTTTTCATCTGCCATGTCCTCCTACAACTTTTCTTCTTTGCACAGTATCATACAAGGACTTGTTGACAAAGAAGTTAAAGAGCAGTTTTCATCTTTTTGCTTTGTATTTCAGTTCCTCTGAGCTCTTCTGTGCAAAAGGAACTCTGAGCTTGTGACGTGACATCTTTGCTCAGCAGCCGCTGCCTCCCGAAGAAGCCCAGACATACTCCAGATTTGCATTTACTTAAAATTAATAAGCTTTTAGTGAGGCAGTGCAATTTATTTGGCCTTATGATAAACAGAGAGGTGAACGCTGCCAATGCTGAGTGGCTCTGGATAAAACAGGATTAAGTGGAAGGAAAAATAGAATGTGTCTCACGGAATGCACGCCCCAACCATCCTGGCAGTGCTGGTTGTGCTCCCCTGGCACAGCGAAGGAGAAGAGTCAGACCTGGGGGGGTTTATAAACACCATCCATCTGTTATCACATAGATTTACAGTAAAGTTCATTATGATGCTGTGCTTCCTTCCTACTGTGGATGGTCACGTTTTGGGAGTCCCATCCACATATCTTGGCCCACACACAATAGGATGATTAACAGAATCATAAAATGGTTTGGGTTGGAACTTTACAGCCCATCCAGTCCCACCCCCTGCCATGGGCAGGGACACCTTCCACTAGCCCAGGTTGCTCCAAGCCCTGTCCAACCTGGCCTTGGACACTTCCAGGGATGGGGCAGCCACAGCTTCTCTGGGCAACCTGTGCCAGGGCCTCCCCACCCTCACAGCCAACAATTCCTCACAGCCCAATATCCCATCTAACCCTACCCTCTGGCAGTGGGAAGCCATTCCCTGTGTCCTGTCCCTCCAGGCCCTTGTTCAAAATCCCTCTCCAGCTCTTCTGGAGCCCCTTTAGGCCCTGGAAGGGGCTTTAAGGTCTCCCTGGAGCCTTCTCTTCCCCAGGCTGAACAATCTCAACTTTTAGCCTTTCTTCACAGGAGCATCAGTCATGAGGCACTCAAGTCCCAGAACCCTAAGAAACCCCAGCCAGGGCCCCAGTGATGCTGTGGGGTGCCCATCTCCATCCCAATCTGCAGCCCTTTCCCCACCACACTGTGCCCAGACACCCCTCATGTCACCCACTGCACTTACTGCTGAGTTATGAAAATAACAGAAGAGGAAGAATAAAAAAGGCTAAATTAAATTAAATTGAATTATCCTTGTGTTAACTTTTCTATTACAAATGGGCTCAGAATTGTAAGTCACAGTCTACCCACATTTTCCTCTGCAACAAAACACCAGTACTTCAGAATAATCTCAGGATAGAAAAGAAAAATAGCGCAGAGCAATCTTTCAGCAAACCAAGAACAGCCAGGGGCAGTGCTCTGTTCAGCAGGGCTTTGGCAATGCCCTGCAAGTCAGGAAGGATGTACTTTATCCCTTTCCTTCCTCATTTTCTTCAGCTTCCTCAGCTTAGTCAGTGGGATCCACGACCGGGATGGGTCATTCCTGGCTGCTCCCAGCACTCACTCAACCATTGGCCACTGGTTTTGTGGTCCTGAGCCATCCCCACAGGCTCTGCTCCCACACAGCTTCCCCTGTAACCTGGGATACCTCAGCTCTGCTCTGTGCCCCCCAGCCCCAAAAAAACTGTGCAGGAATCTCAAGTGAGCCACCACTTCCAACAGTGATGCCCATCAGTGAGCAAAGAGCTTTATCCCCCCATCAGTCACTTTCCTCTCATTTGGGATGATTCTTCTACCACCTCCAGACTCAAAATAGAGCTTTTTAATCTCAAATTACCAAGCTTACACACTGAGAGAGGAGGACCAAGTATTGCCCTTCAGGATAGAAGTGAACTTGGAGTATTTAAGAAGAGTGTGAAACAGGGTAAGAAGAAGAGTATCCACAAGCACATCATTAACCAACCAGGCAAGGGAAAGTTTCTACCAAGGTTCAGTAAGAAAATATATTAGGATTAACCCTGGTATTTTTACCAGCAGCCTTTTCTCAGTGTGCACAGGTGTCCTGAAATCCAATGCTCCAAGTTGGGACATGATGTCTGCACAAAGGACAGGAATATTACAAGAGAATCCAACAACTTGCAGGCTGGAGCAAAGGGTTGAAACCAAGTAGTAGAGGGTGGAGGGTTGTTCCCTTGGGGATCATTAAGTTTCCTGCTCTAACCATTAATCTTCAAAGGCAAGTGACACCAGAATGACCCACACGTGCTCTTCAGCACAACCCTGATAACACTGCATCAGGAGAGGTGTATCAGGGAATATCAGATATCCAAGTTACTCCTGGGAGTTGGCAATAGCAGCACATCTGGAATGCTGTGGGCACTTCTCCTCACCTGCATTCACAGAAGATTAATTGAGCCTGGAGCTGGTGGATTGGAAAGGCTGCCAGGGCAAGCAGGGAAGTGGAAAGACTGAATTTCAAGAAGGGAACTAAAATAATTACTTTATATAATCTAAAAAACCAAAGATGACAGGCCCCATGATTGTCCTTTAGCTTTCTATACCACTTGGTATTTATCTTGCCAGTCCTGATATATTTATAGGTGGCAAGAGTATAAAGTAGCTATATATAAAGCAAGATAGGATTCCAATATAGAACTTCTGAGCACAGAGGATCACATCCAGCTCCTGTGCATCAAAGAAAAAAAAAAAATCAAAATCTACTTGCTTTAAATGGAAATTGTTAACATTAGGGCTCAGACTATATCATGCCAAAAGAAAAAAAAAAATAAAAAAAGTGTCAGCTATCCAACTATGTGGCCAAGGCGTGGGGATGTGTGATTCCAGTCCTCTATTTCACTCCATCTTCCAGCAAAAGCCTAAACATCACCCAAGTTAAACATTATCCAGGCACAGGTCTTGCTGAAACCACCTCCTAGAATGGTACCCGTTCTGTCTGAGACAGGAAAAATAAATTTGTGCTTAATAAAATCACAGAATCACAGGATGGTTTAGGTTGGAAGGGACCTTTAAGACCATCTAGTCCAACCCCTGCCATGGGCAGGGACACCTTCCAATATCCCAGGATGCACCAAGGCCCATCCAACTTGGCCTTGGACACTTCCAGGGATGGGGCAGCCACAGCTTCTCTGGGTGTTAATATAACAAAAATGCAAAAAAAAATTAATGATATCTGATAATAAATATGAAAATGCTGCAAAATAAACAGTACAAGATTTCTAGTGCCTAATGGATAAAGAAAGGAAGCCCAGTAACTTGCATAGGGCCAACTAAGCAATAGCTTGAATTTTACACTAATCAGCAGCTGAGAACAGACACCCTCTCAAAAGAAAGGACAAAAATCAGGAACACCACACTGATAAGGTGCTTCCCATTATCCCACTTCCAGCACTTAGGCAGCTTTATAAAAGGCAGCACATACCATGCCAAGCTCTGCCCTCCTCTACATATGTAAGCACAAAAGCCTGGGCTTTTGTGCATGAAGTAAAACTCTTATCTCTTGCAGTAAAATTTTTATTAGTTCAAAACCCTACATTATTTTTCCAGCTAAACTTTGCTCACCTAAGCAGTGCATTGAGTCTCTTTACAAAATCTGGTAGAATTAGTCCTTTCATGGCCTGCCTGGAAAATAACTACCTAAAAAGAAAAAAAAAAAAAAAAAGAAAGGGAAAAAAAAAAAAAAAGGAAAAATAGGCAAACCACCTAACTAAACACAAAGTTTTACTTGTTTTCTCTCTTCTCCCCACATTCCCAAACCTAAGAGCTCCAGCATTTAAGCTGGAGTAACTTTTGGAAAGCAACTAATTCCATGGATCTTCTTGACTTGAATCTCCTCTTTTCCTTCACGTCGCAAAATTACTGCTCATGTACAGAAATTCCTAAAACATGAAAAGCCAGCAAAAGGTCTTTGATGGGCCTGAGGAGAGGCAGCAGCAAGATACATTTCTGAATTTGATTTTCTGTTCTTTTGGCTTCTAATGGGAAAAGATCCTCTCTCCAGCCTGACAGGTCTGTCAACATCGGAGTGCTCCGTGTAGGGCTCCGTGACACGTCCACGGATCTTCCACTCCGAGCAGCTCCTTGAGCACCAACTGCTGAGATGAGAAACAGGGGTTTGAGACCCACTGAATCCCCAGTAACTAAACAGCATTAAAAAAACATGCTTTTGGATATTTCAGGTTTGTGATTCTGAGAACCATCTCCTGTCATCACTCGTTCTTGCACCGAGTTATTCCCTTCCTAAATCGAGTTCTGCCAATGAAATAATCAGCGACAGGGAAAGGCCCTCCCACCCCTCCCCCTTGAAATGCCATAAACTCCACGGAATAAGTCATGTGTTCGACATTTTAACAGGGCCATGGGAGGGAAAGCCTCAATTTGAAGCAACTTGCTGCTCTTCTCCACCAAATACCCCGTGCTCGGTGTCACTGTGCGAGCAGCTGAACAAACCAACCACACGTATTAGGGCAAAAAACCGGAGAGGGAGGGGGGAAAAAAAAGACAAACTCAAATGTTCATCGTGGAACATACCCCCTAAGCAGTTGGATCATCTTAATCTTCAAGCTTCTGTAATACAACTGTTGGAAGGCTCTAAGTCTGCGCACAATAAAGTGCTTTATTCAGGGAACCATATGACTCCATCAGTCATTCAAGCACATGTTTGGCACAGATTGAAAGTGAAAAGCATAGCTAAGGCAAATATTTCAAAACTGAACTTGTCTTCCTAACACACATGGTTTATATATTGGTGTAATATCTATATAACTTTTCAGTTCTCATATAGAGTAATGTCATGGCTGAAGTACAAAATGATGTCTGCTGCACCAGGCACCAGAGCTCTTCTCGGCAGCTAACACATGCCAAAAAGCCATTTACCAGAAAATTAAAAGGGAACTATCACACTTGACAGGTCCTCAAGGAAAAAAAAAAAAAAAAAAAAGTAAAACCAGCTTTTGTTCCTTCTAATTCCTGAATCTTTCTCAAATCAGGATGCTACACCACCCCTTGCTGGAGAACTGTGCTGTTACAAATCCAGGACAGCCGGTTCCTTCCTCCTCACGAGCCCGAGATCTGTCTCCTCTGTTTGCAGATGAAATATTGCTCATCACAGAGAGTTCCTCCTGCTGATGCAAATGCGATTAGAGCAATCTTGGGAGAGCACAGTGTGATTAAAGCATAAGTAATGTGAGAAGGATTTGGGCTCTCATTATACAAAATACATATTGAAATGCACTCAAGGAAAGAAGCCAGTATATATCTCAATATCCTCCCTGTTCTCAAGAACAAAATGTGACAAGTGGAGTTTTGAGAACAACATTTGCCATTGACTGCAGGAGGGGGCAGGGAGACTGCAGAACATTTCAAATAGCCAAAACCCAGCTTTATGATGTGTATAGAATATATACAGAGACTATATTTGGGAAACAGCTGTCCAGCCTCATTTGTGATGCTGTTACGTTTGACTGAAGAATTACTATTCAGAACCAGTCCAAAGACAGAATTGTCTTTTTTTTTCCTAGAAGAGAACACTTCAAAACATGAGAGAAATAAAGCAGCAGAGCCCTGAACCAAAGGGCATTTCAGCACACCGGGTGATGGGGGTGCACAGAGAGGTTCCCTCCAAGGCAGAGCTCAGTGCTTGGAGTTCACAGAAGAGGGCAAGTTATAAATGCAAGACTCAAATCCAAAGTAGCTTTGGAAAGTGTGTGACACAACAGCTTTGGACAAATTCTGTCCTCTTGCTGCAAATCCTGGTTTAAGCTGCTGCTTTTCCAAGCCCTGACACACACCACACCAGTTTTCCCAGCCATTCCTTCTCATAAAAACAAGCAGGAAAGGACTAACAATGGATAAAAATCATCAAAGGTTGGACAGTGGCTTTCCCACAGGTGTTTCCAGGATGCCATAGTGAAGGATGTCCCACCTTAACTCAGCATCACCACAGCATAGGTGTTACTGGGGTGCATCTGCTTTTTCCTAAAGTGCTGCTCCTTCCCCAAAGGATCCCAGTCCCACAGATTCCTATTTTGATTATGAACTCAGCCCTCAGTTTCAACGAGGCAGCACCTACCAAAAGCACTTACTGAAGAAGAGAAATAATAACCTCTGCTTCACAAGCACAGGCACAACTAATCCCTAGAGCTCCAATGGCAAAGAACAAGGTACTAAATATATATTCACTTTTCAGCAGTGAGTCCAGATAACTATGTGAAAATCCAGATCCAGTGTTCCTCCCCAGCTCCTCCCCTCCAAACCCTCATGAAAGGCCACTTTCACTGAGTGAAGTTCAAATCACTCTCCAAAACACAATTTCCTCTTGGTCTTTCAAAAGGTACAGTACAATCGTTCTCTCCAATGATTTACTGGCCTCCCTCACCGAGTGCAAGGAACCCTCAGCACAGCTGAATTGAGGGATGTTCCTTCCTGGATACAATCATTGGTGAAAAGCACCACTGAGTGGGAGCTGGAGTTGTGCTCGTCACAGGCACACAAATCATTCATTCAGAATTCTCTGGGAAATCACACTGAAAACACAGCAAAGCCAGCTGAAGTGAATTTCAGTATTAATTTAGGTAAGAATGCATGGGAAGTGATTTGTAGTTCTTTCCCAAGCCTAGAAAACGAGCTACTGGGCTGGGGAGTTTACATCCATCAGGAGTTCTTGTTTGTCTGGGAATACCTGCTCCTCACATTACACAGCAGCAGAAAGAGAAAAATTAACTGCACCTGTACTAACATAAACTGTCACTGAAGTCTCCCTTCTGGTTTTTAAAACACGAGTGAAAAGAAAACTTAATGTTCTTCATGTTCTTGAAGCCACCTCTCCTGCTCAGGTTTATGTGTGTGACCTCACAGCAGCTGTGTCAGTGTAAGCACTGGATCGGTCCATAACTCCTGACTTTCCCACATCCCTTCAGGAGATGAGCTATAGGAGCAATGAACATTTATTTTTTATGATTTCCCCAGGGCAGGATGTCTTCCCAGGTCACCCACACAGCTTTGCTCATCTTGCCTACACATCCTCTGATGGTGCAAAGCAGAACTTCAGCATCAGGTTGTACAAAGGAGGCAGATCCATGGAGCTGAGACAATTAATTGCAACTGAGGATCACACACACAAAAAAAAGGAATGTAGATCACACAGAGTAAGCCCCTTCTTTCAAATGAATGAAGATTTAAATTGCAAGAGGAGAGATTTAGATGGGATATTGGGAAGAAATTCTTCCCTGTGAGGGTGGGGAGGCCCTGGCACAGGTTGCCCAGAGAAGCTGTGGCTGCCCCATCCCTGGAAGTGTCCAAGGCCAGGTTGGACGGGGCTTGGAGCAACCTGGGACAGTGGGAGGTGTCCCTGCCCATGGCAGGGGTTGGAACTGGATGATCTTCAAGGTCCCTTTCAACCCAAACCAGTCTGTGATTCTATGATTTCTTCTACAATGACCCTGCACTTCCCCTCAACCACGAGCATTTACCCAAAGTGTCTCTCCAGTGGGGTGCATGTTCCTCACTTAAGACACAATAGATGAAGATGTAAATCCTATTTCTTTTGGAATGCTTACCTCATGGTTTAAAACCTGTGTCAGAATGCAAGAGTGGATTTGAACCTGGAGACAGGAGTGTGATCTTCAGTTTAGAGAGGAACATGGATCAGAAGTGAGATGCTGCTTCTGTCCCTGTGCACTGCAGAGGTCCCATTTTATTCTAAGCTCTCTGTCACCTCAGTGCTCTCAATGGCAGAAAAGGAATGCAATATAAATTTAAATAATCTGGGCTGAATAGTCCCCCTCAAGTGTTCTAATTGTTGAATTAATAGAGGACCTTCAGTGAGGAACCATTGCTGCACACTGACAGTGCTGCTGGATGGAAACACTGGTGATGCTCAGCCCCACACATGATCAGGCCCAAATGTTTACCTTCTTAAATGTAACACTATAATAAAGTCCAGATCTTTCTTTTTTTTAAATTTTTTTTTTTACATGAGTGTATCAAAACAATCCCATAAATGCTTGGATTCAGTGAAGTTTATATCCTAATATATTCTTTCAAAAGTAAACAGTCACACATGAGGTTTATTTATCTTCCAGCTGCTTTCAGAATTAGAACACATTTAAAATAAATGAAAAAAAAAAAAAAAAAGGGCAAGAAAACAGCAAACATTCACCACTGTCAGAACAAGGTTTTTCACTTAATGCATGTGACATAAACTATTAGACTAAACTTCCAGGGACTGACAGAGTTCCTCTGAACAAATATTTCAAAATAAACTAATTAAAGATTCTTTTGTGCCAAATTCTGCATCCAGCTTTTTATGCCTTGATGGGTATTATCCAGCATAGCTAACACACCATGAAACATTTCACTTCTTGCCTTATGACATCATATATTTTGGACAAGAAGGAACTTGTTCTTCTAATGAATGATTTTAGCATGCTGACCTTGTGAATGGACAATCTCCTGCCCCCAAACTAACCAAATATTTCTCATCCTGGCTCCAAGTCATGGAAAGCAGCAAGCTCATTTATATGGGGTGTGGAGAAAAAAAAAAAAAAATCAGTGAAACAACCTGAATTGATTTAACAGAGGATCAGCATTTCTGATTAGATGATGAAGTTCAAATCACTCCCTGAAGCACCAATGCCAACATCAGACTTGATACCAACGTGGCCTCAAACTCTTGCATGGCACTAAAAAGAGAAGGGTCAACATTCTGGAGCAGGGGTCTACTAAGAAACAATCCCTTCTCTCAGTTTGTGGGATCCTTTTATCAAAAAGATACAAAATGAAAATAATTTAAACCCTTTGCTCTGTGCTAGCCAGAAACAAAAGGGATTGACTTTTGGGGCTGCACTGTCCTATCAAGAATCAGCTGCAACCCTCTAACAGATCTGCTCAAGCTTTGAGTTCTTCATAAGTTGAAAGGCACATCAAAGATAATCCACAGTTCCATCCCCTCTGCCATGGGCAGGGACATCTTCCACTAGACCAGGTTGCTCCAAGCCCCATCCAACCTGTTTTTAATTCAGTTTTTCATAGATTTGCCCTGGAGACTCAGCAGGACCTCAGAGAAGCCTCTACAGGTGTGATTTAGGCCTTTAGTCCTACAAAATTGGGGAGATGATATGCTTTTGCCCTGGGAGAAATCCAAAAAGCTACTTGAAATGCAAGCAGAATGTGCATGCAACGGGGAGAGCAAGACCTGAGATGATGTGGAGTAAAACACAGGAAGTTGTAGAGGAAGAAAAGCCATGGGGAAAAAGGGATTACATAAAAAAATATCTCCAATAGGAACAGATGAAGAGCCTGGCATCTTAAGCAGGATGGGATGCTGGGTGAGACACAGAGCTGGGGAGAGCCTGCTGTGGTACAGCCTGGTTGTACAACCTAACAGTGTTTCAGAACTATTTCCAAACGGCCAAAAAAAGTCAGTTCCTGGTTTATAACAACTCTCACAGCAAAAGTCAAGGGAAAAAAACACCCAACCAGTCCAGTTGTTCAGACAACACAGCTCATGGAGCACCATTCACATGCAACACCACAGCCCTGGAGCACAAACCTGCTGCCCAAAGGGATGCACATGAACACCAACAAAACAAAACAAAGCTCAGCTGGACTCCTTGGACAGATAGAGATCTGATAGAAACACTAGCGCTAAATCTGTCAGGATGAGGATGTGTGAAGTCTGAACAAGGCTGGTGGAGGACCAAACAAGCCTTTTTAAAGCAGAATTTTATGATCATCATCAACAAGTGACAACCTTGGTGGAAATAATAGATACACAGCCCTGATCTGATGCAGTCACTCACGTGTCATTAGAGAAGCTCCACTGCGCTGCAAGCAGGATGCAAGCCACCCAAAACACAGCCTGTCAATCATGGAGAGTTTTCCAAAAATTCCAACAGAAGCAAGAGATGAGACACTTGACAAAACCCCAGTGAACAACCCGTGAGCTCCCCGGCGAGCAGGAGGTTAATGATGCAAACATGATTTGAAGAGTGGGCGTAATATCCTCTGCTGGTGGATTTTGGCATGGATCTGTGGAGCCCCATGGACAGTGACAGCTCATGCCAGGCTGTCTGCAGGGGACCTGATAGGGATAATTATCAGACAAGGAGGTGATTATACACAGACCAGAAATACCTGCCACAGGCACTGGAACAGTTTGAAAGAGGACAGTGTTTGTAAGTGAGCTCTACAACACACCGTGAGCTGCAGAAAACGGGTTTGGAGTGAGAGACCAGGCAAGATTTCTTCCCCTGCTATTGATTTGCATGATACCCAATGCAGTTGCAGTCAGTAGCAAAACTAAAATATTTCAAAAAACTTATTTTAATTGAAGGTAAAGAATTTTAGGCTGCAGTTTCAGGATTTTCATTTTTTTTTCGTGCCCAGAGAAGCTGTGGCTGCCACATCCTTGGAGGTGTCCAAGGCCAGGTTGGATGGAGTTTAGAGCAACCTGGGCTAGTGGAAGGTGTCCCTGCCCATGGCTGAGAGGTGGAACAAGACGATAATTTATGGTCCCTTCCAACCCAAACCATTCTGTGATTCATTTTCCTGCTGTTTTCCCAGCTAACACCCAATATTTGAAAGAGATTTAAGAGTTTACACACACAAAAAAAAATAATTTTGAATTTATGTTTACACACCATCACTTTGCCTGCCCTGCAGATCCAGGAAGGCCTGGACCACAAAAAGCTTACACAGGTGTAGATTTGAAGTCATTTGACTGAGTATGCAAGCTTAGATCTTATCCTGCTATTTATCCCCCTCCACAAGGATGACAAAGCTAATTTTGCCTTTTTGGGGCCAGTACCCCACTTAGTTTCCCTTTTTGTCCATGGGGTCTTTCTGCCAGCAACCAAGAATAACACTGAAAACTAGAAGGGCAGTTGTAAACCCATAAAAAACTGGAAAGAAAACACACTACAAGTGAGCAGCAAGGCTACTTTTAAGCTGCCTAGCTCACTACCTGACAATTTCTGTTTAATATTAGAGCTGTTACTCGGGCAGACCCACGCTATGCACGTCTCCTGCCACATTTCAAACCCAGTTCTCAAGGCGTATCATAACTCAGATTTGTCTTAATCACTCGGCACGTGTTCGTGTCAAAACCAGGATGTCCTGGAAGCACCTCAGCTCACTCCCACCGTGCCCAGAGGAGGAAAGCCAGCTGAGGTAGAAGCTGCAGAGCTCCAGAACGCCTGGTGAGCCTCGTGCCAGCACAGCTAAGAGGACTTTTCGTCACCGGGCGGCTCGGCCGCTGCGGAAACGCGCGGCTGCAACTTTCAGCACCTCCCCGACCAAGAAAGCAGCACATGCTCTGGCAAAGCTGAGGCTGTTCTCTGCTTCCACAGGAAAAAGTGGAATTAAGGAGGGGGGATGCTCGCTGAGCACGCTGGCTGCAGATGGGAAAGGGCGAGTTATGGATATGTTAAGGGAAGGAGAGGAGCAGGGAAGATGCAGCTGAGCCGCAAGGGGCATCAGGCACCGCTGTGCCCGAGCTTGGACATCTAAAGATGGGCACCACAGAATGAACAGCTGGCATGAACTTTACACAGAGCTTAATTCATCAGTGCAAATGTAATCTTAGAGCTCCAGTTTAATTCCCAGGGAATCCCAAGCCACGGCTAACAGGATTTCCACCCCCTCTGAGGAGTCTTTTCACTCATCTGTGTGCTAGAGCCGAGTCCCTTGAAGTTTGCCTTCTAATTATTGTAGGGCAACTGCTTTGAAACATCTTATCTCCAACTTGCCTGGATGTATAATTGTTTATCCTCTGTCCCAGTGCACCTCCAAACCATGGAGGGGCCTGTCCAGCCACAGTGGCTCCCAAACTCAGAGGAGGGGGGGGTGTGCTGCCTCCACCCAAACCCCCCTCGATCCATGAAAAGGGAACAACCCCAGAGGATCTATTTCTCCTCATTTACCTGAGATTTTCTGCAGCCTTTATCCCAAACACACTGATTTGGTGTAAACAGAAGCATTGACAGGGAGAAATTAAGACCCCTCCCAAAGGCAAAGCAAAGCTGCAACTCCTGTTAATTCATTAACATAAATCCCAGGTGCTTGATCAAAGGCAACACCTTGTCCTTCCCACCCTGGGATTTCAATGTGCTAAAGTGTCTTCCTATCTTTCTCTTAGCAAGTCCAGAGCCAAAATCCCACTGAAAGTCACTGTCAAGACATTTGCAGACAAGCAAACATTTACAGAGTTTAAAGTTACAATGGGAAAAAAAAAAAAAAAAAAAAAAGATCCAGGGTGAGTTTGTAGTAACACACAGGGACACACACACCCCTCAGCTCTGTTACACGTATTTATACAGGACAATCTCCCCTCCTCTCGCATAAAATATGCATTGTCAGCTGCTGCTTAAGGAACAGGAGAGGGCTGGGCCCTCCAGGGATTCCGGAATGAGCCCCAGACTTGCAGTACGGAGAGACAAGTCACTGTCCTAGGCTTCCATAACACGAATAGCACAGAGCCCGTGCTCCAAAACATCCTCCCCGATCCCTGCCTTGCGCTCCCTTTGAACGGACACAGCGGCGAGAAAACTTTTCCCCAGCCAGGACGTCTTTGCCATCACTATTTGGCTTTTCCAGGCAATTTTTCCCGGCTGGAAACAGAGTCCAAACTCTGACAATACTCCCAGACCCTGAACTGAGTCCCGGGGGCTGTTTCAAGGGGGACGCGTCGGGGAGAGGGTAGGGGGGATGAATTTCCCCCTGGGACCCCACAGGGCACCCCCAACACACACCGGGGTGTCCCCGGGACCACCCCTCCATCCCGGGAGCAGAGACCCTGGGGGGTCTGGGGGGTGCAGAGCTGGGGTTCCGCGGGCTTTGGGATACACAGCTAAGGTATCCGGGTGCCAGGGCTGGGGGTCCCAGGGATAGGACCACGGGAGGTTTGGGATACACAGCTGAGGTATGGATGGGGGCGCCAAGGATGGGACCCGGCGGGGCTGGGGTTGCCAGGGATGGGACCCTGCGGGGCTGGGGAGAGCAGGGGACAGGACCCTGTGGGGTGGGGGTACCGAGGATGCGACCAGGAGGGGGTTGCGGGTGTAGGAGCCAGGAACCCGGCGGGGCTGAGAGTGCCGGGGATGCCGGGGGCTCTTCCCGGGGAAGCCGCGCAGAGGAGCGGGAGTTACGCGTGTCCCCAGCAGGGACCTCCCTCTTCCAGTCCCGCAGCGCGGAGGATGGAGGGGGGGGGAAGGATCGCCGCACCGAAGCCATCCCCGTGCTTATCCCCCCTTATCCCGCTAAAATGGAGCGCGGGGCTGGGAATGCCGTGAGGAGAAGCCCCGCGAGTGCCGGGGTGACTTACCGCGGGCGCGGGGCGATGCCGAGGGCAGGCAGGGCAGGCAGAGCAGCAGCAGCAGCGCGGGCAGCCGGGCCGGGGGCAGCGCACGGGGGGAGCGCGGCTGCTCGGCCTGGAGGCGCTCTGACATCTCAGCCCAGACTGAGGGAGACAAACTTTCATCAGCTGGGGCTGGAGAGCAGCCCCATAATATACAGTTACAGAGAGGAGCGAGCCGGGACTCAGGATGTGAGAGATTTCCTGCATGCAGTTAACTCCAAAACCCCTCCTGCTCCTGCCTCAGCTGCTGATGAGCTGGGCTCGGCTTCTTAGGGAAAAAAAAAAAAAAAAAAAAAAAGAGGAGTTGGTTTCTTTACCCCCCGTTATTTTTGAAGAGGTTTGGGGCGGTTATCTTGATTTTTTTTTTTATTGTTTTGGCAGGGAGAACTCCGTTGCCCGTGGCTCCTCACCATGGAACAACTGAGCCCCGCAGCCAGCCCTGGGGGACTCGGGGTGTTCCCCCCCCTCCATTCCGGCTCCCAAGGTTTCCCCACTTTTTCTACACACACAACCCTGGCTGCCTCCTCTGGAAAGTCATCTGCGTACATTACAACTCACTGTTATTTATTGGCTTCATAATTATTTTGGAGTTGTTTCTGGTGTTGTTTCTTATTTTATATTGTGGGGGTTTAAAAATAAAAAATAAAAAAACAAACAACAAACCAACCAACAAGAAACCAAACAACAAAACACACCCACAGAGTTGCCAGATGCATTTTTCAAAATCTTCCTCATTCAAATTATTATTACTGACTGTCTGGGAGAATAACCAAATGCAGATTATCTCTTCCTTAACATACAACCAAAACACATGTAATGCCCACATGTTGCTGTGGAGCAGGAAAAAAAAAGGAAAAAAAAAAAAAAAAAGAAAATAAACTAATCCTGAAGGTCCTCACAGACTTTTATTGTGCAGTTTTTAGTTTTAATTTATTAAGATTCTTCCCAAATCTCACCATTTGGATATTGATACTTAATTCTGCAGATTGGCTCTGTGTTCCTTGTGCATGAAACAGTTGGCAAAGCTAGCCCAATATATGTCTGAAGGCCAGCATGCAAAATAGCCATGGAATTCCACTTAAAAAATGGAGCCACAGATTTGGGTCTGTTCTGGAGCAGGGGCTGGTGATTATTCTCAGTGATCCAGACTGGACCTTTAGCCAATTCCAAGGATAAAGGAGGCAGCAGAAAGTCCATGGGGACAAAGTGCTGTGGTTCCCAAACTGGAGCCCTGCACTGTGCCCTCTTCCTGCCCCTGACAACATCACTGAGCCATCCCAGGGACAGTCATATCCTAGGATAAATGGTAATTACCAGGTCATAGCACAAAAAAAAACCTTGAAAAGAACTGAAATGATTGAGCATTTGCAGGAAGGGCTCTTATCAAGTGCTGTTCTTCCCAGTTAAAAAGTACCTCCCACCCCTTACCCCTCTGCCCAAAACTAAACCCATGAACTCACACCCAGGTGCTCTGAAATTTGAATTATATCTACATTTACCCCACAAGTCTCACATTTTCCTCATCATGTACCTTCCCAGGAACCCCCAACCAGGTGAGCAGTCAGGAATTATCCTATACCTAACTTTAAATACCCAAATGTTACATTTTCCCTACTCACCCATTATCAATTACAATTTAACAGCTACACTCAGTAACTTTTCATCCCTTAAATATAAACTAATGAACTCTATCAACTATCTCATTAAGGACATATGTGCTCCTCACAGAACATTGGTTAAAACCATTAAAATTAAAACAGAAAACTCCTTTGTGGAAGGCCACCATAAAAGCCATGTGGACATCTTTCTCTTTTAAATCTATTTTCCCCATTAAAGAGAAAAAAAAATCAGTCAAAGGGAACTAAAGACTTCCAAGTAGGGTTTTAGTAATCCCACAAGGTTTTTCACTTCAATGGTGGTACTTTCATTTGAGTAACAATATTTGATAACAGAGAATGTGGAGCCAATTATATCTTGGTCATTCATTAGCATGAATGAAGTAGATTTTATCAGAGTTCCTTCTCCTCCCCCAAAATGTAACCAGAAAGGAACTGTTGCATTTTAGCAGACTAATTTTATGGGCTCGAAGTTGATAAATTGGTAGTTTATCACGAAAGAGCCCCAAGTATTTCATTAACGACATTCATGTAGGAATGCTGCTGAATCACAGGTACCTCTGGCCCTGGAGAACAACAGAACAATTCCACAGCTGTTTCAAAATTCTCTTGGGAAAAAAAAAATAAAATACAGACAAACAGGCAAAAGGCAGATAATGTGATGTGCCCCTGACTCACTAAAACACACACAAGAGAGGCCAAGCCTTGATTTTTAATTTTTCATGTCAAACCACCTCCCACAATTAGTTTTACGAGTCCTGGTTTATCCACTTCAGAAGAACAAGGCTGCCTTTCCCCGCAGGAAATGAAAATTGCATCCAGGTTGTGCGACTGCTTCAAAGGGGGCCACAATCCCGATTCTCCAGGTTATTCCCGCGGGCCATGGCTCTCCATCCATCCTTCCCAGCTTTGTTCTTCAGCACTGTCAGGGGAAGAGGAACGGAGGGAGGGGGGAAGGTGTTGTGTGGAGGTGTCTCAGTGCTTCTGGGGTAATTTTCACCTTTGTGTCTTTTGCTGCTATTTCTTTATGTGTTTGGGGTTTTTCCCCCTGCATTTTTCTCCTCCTTATCTTCCTTAATTCATGTATTTAGTTTTTCTTCACCCCCAAGGAGCTTTTCTTTCCAAATCACGAACTCCACTCCGTGCCATCCTGCAACAGCACATGAACACCTAAATAGTCTTTTTTTCCTTAATTTTTATCTCCTTGGGGAAGGGAAACTGAGCACACCACTCTTCCTTCTCTGGTACTACAGACAGGGGCTGGCACATCCCGGTTGCTCGGTTTGTACTCAGCTTTCAGCGTCTGCAGGAAAAGCAAGCCAGGCACAAGTGACAAGCTGAAAAGAACAGATCCCAGTGCTGTGGCACCTCCGTGCTTTGAGATCTGTGGATGAAATTATCTCCCCCCGCGGCTCTGGGTCACCTGTGGCTGGAGGAATGCCCAGGAACCAAGCGACAAGGATCTCTGAGATCCTATCAGGACCGCACTTCAGGCGTGTCTTTCGGCCGCACGGCCCCTACTTCCCCTTGGGAGTGGTTTGGAAATGTTTAACACGCGTTTTTCACCTGGAGAAGGTGAGAATTGAACAGATTGCTCAGGAATGTGTCCCGCATTAATCGTCCCCCATTGTCATTCCCGAGGCCAGAATCCTTCCCTCCCCAGCTCTCCTCCCTGCCTCTGACTTGTCACTGTGCCACTGGAACAGGGCAAATTGAAGTAGCTCAGCTCTCAGTTTGCATTTACATGTGAAAATGATGGGATGTAAAGGGCACTCGCGACTCTGAACGGTTCATCTCTGACTGTCTGACAACACAGGCACTTGGCTGGGACTCTGGTTATCAAATTACTAATTCATGCAGGAGCTTTTAGTTCACATGGCACCGAAAAGGTCAATCCAGAAGAGAGCAATAAGGAAGAGAGCAGTGTGGAATAACTTACCTGGAAACAAGCTTAGCAGACGGGTTAGTACAGAAACCAGCAAGGAGGAGGATGTACTGAGGGAAACATCAATTTCCATTAGTTTCCCCTTGGCTAAAGAAGAAGGAGTTTTGAGAAGGAATCAGTGACTGATGGAGATAACAGGAAAAAAAATTAAGGAGCCGAGAGACAATATATTAAGTGTAAAACCCCCAGACTGTGATTCTGTGTGCTTTTGTGACATTAGCTGGAAAGAAATGTGACAAATAAATATGGGATTTGTGAGATGGGGTGTGGAGTATGAGAAAAGGGAAAGGAAAAGGAGGAAAATGAAAGCTATCTTGCTGTCCTTCCTTGTTAGAGCAGGATTTGCATCCCTGTGTTACAGCCTGAGTTAAAGGAAGAGGATAAGCCACCTCAGATAGCTGAACAATTTCAAGATAAGAGGTGCCAGTGGGCAGAAAGCACCTCTGTAACAATGCTCTCCCATCTTCCCAGATCAGCTGCGATCTCCTTTTGGATATCCAGGAAACCTCACTGTAATCACAGCACTGAGTATTATCCAGATTTTTTTTTTTTTTTATTCCCCTATGTGCCAAAATGCAGGAAGACTTGTCTGGGCTTAGCTACAGGGATCTACAGTTTTGGGGCCTCCAGGCTGAAGTTTTTCCTTCTTAGAGTAAACACAACAAAACAAAAAAGCTTTTCCCTTTGAAATCTGCGTGTCCCCCAGCCAGCTGCTGAGACTTTGTGTCTCCAGTCCTCCCTCACTTCATTAACTCTCTGCACAATCAAGATGCCGCTGAATTGTGACTGCAGTGGCAGATTCCAGTCCTCTATAATTACCAGGCATAGATACAGCACCGTACAGCCTGACCTTTAGCCACAAGAGCTCTGCTACAGACCTCTGTCCCAGCATTCACACACACAAAATAGCAGCTCCCCGGAATAGCATCCACCAGGGCCCTGCACTGAAATGAAATACTGCCTGGAAATTCCGTTTGCTGCACATACTTGAGGGAAGTTGCATTCTATAGATTTCCTAGTCCAGGAGGGCAGGTTTCCACCCTCTGTGCACTCCAGCATTCCTTGAGGAGCTGGAGTGCTGTCCTGAGCAGCACAGTGAGCCTGGACCAAGCTGTTAAGCCCATGAAATGCAATGCAAGGTCAGCAATCTCCGTGTTCTCTTACCAGTAAATATATTCATCCCTTCCTCTGCACTCCTCTTGCAACTCCCTGCTTTGGTTCCAGTTTTCCCTTTCTGTCCTACAGGTCCCTTAATATTGAATTCATCTGGAATTTCCATCCCAAAGCTTTGAGTCAGCTAGTGCAGTTGGGAACTGCAAGTAGGGGGCAAAGCAGGCAGGGCCCGGCTCATCACTGACTGTGATCCATCTGCTCATCCTGGTCAAGGGGCTCCCAGTGCCCAACTGGTGCCCCATGAGATTCAGAGCTCAGTTCAATGACAGGGATAGATTTCTGTGGCTGCCCCATCCCTGGAAATGTTCAGGACCAGGCTGGACAGGACTTGGATCAGCCTGGGATAGTAGAAGGTGTTCCTACCCATGGCAGGGGGTGGAATGAGATGGGCTTTAAGGTCTCTTCCAAAGGTCCCAAACCATTCTGTCATGATTCTAAGACTTAGAGAACCAATGATTTATTAAAGTTTCTCTCTTTTTCCACAAATGCAAGGGGCACACTTAGGAAATTGGGGTTTTGTTGAGCCATTTCAAGTATCATGGTCCTTTGTACTTGTAGAAAACCTGGAATTACTACGACTGATTGACAGGATATAACATTGAATTAATTTTATCATGGATCGCAGAACCCCAAAACTGACATGTTTCTCGATAACTTTTAATAGAGAAAAAAACCTAAACCAATTCCTACCTGGTTTGAAAGATGAAGTGGTGTAACATTAAATTCAAGCATAAGTAAAATTATCAAAGCCATCTTTAATTTCTTTATACATTTAAAAAAATGAGATGCACGATTTTTAGTCTGTCTCAGGGATAAAACATAATCAGAGGGAGCAAGTCCCTTCCATTAAGCTGTGCTTGGAGAACACTCCCTGCTAGCACCATTTCTACCTGGAAGAAGGACAGCAGGGCTGATGGGGAGTGGTGCTTGCTCCTCACATTCCTCTACCCCTGTTTTCTCTGCCCAGTTCACCCTGCTGCTCCACGGGCAATATAATTTTGGAAAACAGCTCCTCTTGCTGTAGCAAAGCAAGGGAGTGAGCTCTGCTGTAATGCTGATTAAGCTCTCTATACTACTTTACAGGGGAACTACACAGTTGCAGGCTGCTGTAACAGGGCCAAGGGTGAAAAAGCCAAGAGCAGCTCAGGCATGAGCAAACAAAGAAACCCACCACTTCAAGGATACAGGACCTTAACAACAACAACAGCAACCCCCCAAGTTCATCAGCAGTTAAAACACAAAAGCCCGAACCTCACAAAGTTCCCACTTACATTCTTTTCCTGCAGCATAAATCATGCAAACACCCAGCTCTCCCTGAGCATGGACACCACCAGCAGCTGAGTCCTCTGTGCCCTCACTCCACAGCTGAGCCTTCCTAGGGACACCCAACCCACCTGGGAGCACCCCCTGCAGCCCCCAGGACCCTGACCCACAGCCTCAATGTCCCAGGGAATGTGGGGCTTGGGATATAAAGCTGTCAGAGGGTCCAAAGGAGAGCCATGAAGATGGGGAAGGTTTTGGAGGGGTCATATGAGGAGCACCTGAGGGCACTTGATTTGTTCAACCTGGAGAAAAGGAGACTGAGGTCAGAGCTCATTGAGATCTTCAAAATCCTCACGAGGGGCAGTGGAAGGGCAGGCACTGATTTCTGCTCTCTGTGACCAGTGACAGGACCTGAGGGAACAGGTGGAGCTGTGTCAGGACAGGGTTAGGTTGGATCTCAGGGAAAGGTTCTTTCCCCAGAGGGTGGTTGGCACTGAACAGGCTCCCCAGGGCAGTGGGCACAGCACCAAGGCTGACAGAGCTCCAGGAGTGTTTGGATGATGCTCTCAGGCACAGGGTGTGACTCTTGGGGATGCTCCTGTGCAGGGCTAAGGGTTGGACTCGATGATCCTTGTGGGTCCCTTCCAACTCAGGATATTCCATGATTCTATAATTCCCAGTTTTGCACCACGCCAAATTAGACATCAACATTTTTCTCTTCCAGGCTTCCTCCAGGAAGAGGAAAAAACCACATTAGCTAAACTTTCTTATGTTTTAGTAACATATGACCAAATACCGTCATAAATAATAAATAAATAAACAAACAGCCTTCTTTGTCATGTCTGCACAGTCCTAAACCTCCATGGTGGAAGAAACAACATTTTAAGCTTTCCTACTAATTTCAATACTGAGAAGTGATGATTCTCCAGCAGGATCCTTCTATCAGACAGGACATTCCTGAAAACATGTCAGGAAGGTGTCCTGTGTTAAAATCCCTTTAAATCCAACGAATAACCCATTAAGTAAGTGTTTTTTTGTGTCTTTTTTTTCCTTCAGACTAGACATTGAGAATGAGCTCTTTGATCTGTTGCCTCAAATTTCACTGTCTCCCTGAAAACAAAAGACAGAAAAAAGCCCACAATATTTTACACGTCTCACAAGAGGACAGTATTCAACTCAGACTAAAAATTATGAAGTCGTATATTTTTAATATTCCTGTCTAGCCCTCTGCAAACCACAGAACAATGCAACATCCATCATCATAAAAGCTGCGACAGTGAATTAGGAGGACTGCATATTTTGGGGCATTTTTAAAGAAAAATAAATATTCCTAATGGGAAACTTGAGAGAAATCATTAAAAATTACTGTGGTATACATCACAGGAGAATGAAATCAATTAGGTCTTAATCTCAAGTTATTTATGAAAGGAAGAATGAAACAGAGCTTCTTTATTATAAGCATTTTTCTGACTGTTAGATTCTGTTGCAAAACTTCCATTTGCTTTGGGTCCTAAGCAAAGCAAGTGAAACCTCTCAAAAGTAAAACAAATAGAAGTAAAATGTTGGGTTTGTAACATCAGCTCGTAGTATTAGATAGAGCAGTCAGCCCATAATTATACATCTTTCATGCAGTTTAACTTAGGCCATTACATAATTAGATTTAGGCCAATGAGCCCTCAAAGTTATATTTTTACATAATAACAAACACAAAAATTATATATGTGCTCCCAGTAGCATTGCAAGTTAAGTATAGATTTGGCAGCTCTCTACAGTAAGTGGGCATTCATTACTAATTCCTCTGGTATTCATTGTAACAACATTAGTCATGAAGAACTAACGTGGATATAATATCTGAGCACTGGGTTATTCCTCTGGAAATTGGAAATCTGGAACTGAGTGGTGGCTCCCTTTCCCTGACATCACTGCAGTGCTGTGGAGGACACGGCTGTCGTGAGGGGATTATGAGGAAGACAAGTTTGGATTGGATGTTAGGAAATGTTTCTTCATGGAAAAGGGTGGTCAGGCATTGGCACAGCTGCCCAGGGCAGTGGTGGAGTCACCATCCCTGGAGGGATTGAAAAAACAGGTAGATGTGGCACTTGGGGACTTGGTACTGCTGCTCTTAGAGGGCTTTTCCAATCTAAATGATCCTGTGGACAGTGAGTTGGAGCCCCTCTGCTCTGCAGCCAGGCTGGGAGAGCTGGGGGGGTTCACCTGGAGAAGGGAAGGCTCCAGGGAGACCTGAGAGACCTTTCCAGTGCCTAAAGGGGCTCCAGGAGAGCTGGAAAGGGACTCTGGACATGGGCCTGGAGGGACAGGACAAGGAGGAATGGCTTCCCACTGCCAGAGGGCAGGGATAGATGGGATACTGGGAAGGAATTGCTGACTGTGAGGGTGGTGAGGCCCTGGCACAGGTTGCCCAGAGAAGCTGTGGCTGCCCCTGGATTCCTGGAAGTGTCCAAGGTCAGGTTGGATGGGGCTTGGAGCAACCTGGGCTAGTGGAAGGTATCCCTGCTCATGGTAGGTGTTGGACTAGATGGTCTTTAAGGTCCTTTCCAACCCAAACCATCCTGTGATTCCATAATTTTTTTTTCCATACCAAATTGCCATGATAATTTCCCCAGGTATGAAATGGCACAGTCTGTCTCCAGCCTATTTCCCTGATTCCTTCTGCAGTGATACAATTCCAGAGGGCAACCCAGTTGCAAAACCAGACTTGTGTCCTGACAGTGGTTTTGGTTTAACTCCCTGGCCACAGTTATATATCACAATTAATTTAATTTAGAGACTTTTCTTTTAGACACCATTATCAGGTAATCAGAAGATTCAGACTGGGCACCATTCCCCTGAACACCCTTTGGCCATGATTTTTATTAACTTTCCCCACATCATCCCATAAGGGGATATAAGGGGATAAAAAATGCTCCCTTTAGGGACCAAAAAGTTCTAAAAAACCCCACAGAAACAGGAAATAGAAATGGAAGTCTCCCCATTCTTCAAGGACAGCTTCAAGAGCTGCAAGAGCACATTACAGAGTAGATTAGCAGACGGCCCAAACAAGAAGAGGAAGGTTTCCAAAGAGGATTTTTGCCCTTTTCTATTGGCAATTTCTCAAGCCAGTTGCAGACTTGCAGTAATTCTAGAACCTCAGAGCAGTCTCCATGCTATAGGTTTTTGCATGAGCATCCTCCTGTAATTATATGTTAACTAAAGTCTAGTCATTGTAAGATACTATAGAAGATAAAAATATTTTAAAACATGAAGTCTAAAAATACAGCACTGTGACTAATTTTTTTTTTTAAACAACCAAATTTCTGCAATTAGGAGCTCTTTTACATATTCCTATCTATGCAACACAATCCTCAAGCAGTTCACTGCACTTTTGCTATTTTATATCATTTTATATAACTGTGTGCACCAGGAGAAAATTTGTGCAGTTCCTTCTCCTTTTTTAATTCCCTTTTAAATCACTCTGCAGCTGGTAAGGAGATGATACACCTCATTATCTTATTCTGTGGGTCATCTTAAATGGATATTAAGTAATTCTCCCTCCTACAGCTTTGGTACAGAGCCAAGGAGAACTAGGAAAAGTAAGATTCCTGACCTGAAAAAGAGGATGTTTTATATTCCCAACATAAAAATGTGTTGTCACATGGAATCACACGATGGTTTGTGTTGCAAGAGACCTCCAAGTTCATCTCATTCCACCCCCACCCAGGTTGCTCCACGCCCCATCCAACCTGGCCTTGGACACTTCCAGGGATGGGGCAGCCACAGCTTCTCTGGGCACCCTGTGCCAGGGCCTCCCCACCCTCCCAGGGAAGAATTCCTTCCTAATTCACCTGGCATGCTTCCTCCAACAGTTTTGTCACAGCTAAACAGACATTGCAAGAGACAAACCATAATCACCCAAAATACCTCCAGGTAGCTCAGCTGGGGACCAGCTTCTCTTCCAGAGCCCAACACACCAGTACATCATCACTGACCCACAGACTGGCACCACTCCAGGAGCAGCACAGGCTCCTCTCTCTAAGTCAGCATTTTGGGCAAGAATTTTTGTGATTTTGATGTCACTAGACACATATTTAAATCTAAACTTAGTTAATATTTTCAGACATACTTTGAGTTTCTCTACCTGCAGTATATTTGAATGATTTTCAGTAGCTTTGTTAACCAGCATCCCATTTTATTGCATTTCAGTTTGTGCCACTGTTCAAATAAAACCCCCTTTTATTCAGAAGGCTGCAGATGGGGAATGGTCTCAGCTGGAGCTGCCAGGTGCTGACCTGTGGCCAGGGCAGTGGGGGAGCACAGTGAGGGCATCTCATGGGCATCCAGCCCAACAAGGAACCACTGAGTGACAAACTACACTGGTTGGAGTCACAGAGCTGGAAATATGACCCTGTGGGACAACCCTGTATCCTGATTTCCTCTGGCAGTGAACAAGTGGCCAGTCAGTGCTCCTGGAAAGATAATTACCCACCCATCAGAGCACACAGGCACGTCTGTCCCTCAAGTCAAAGGGGCAAGCAGCCCTTCACATGAGGCGAGCTGGGGTATTTTTAGCCGTGGAGCTCTTGCTGTGATGGCTCTATCAGGGAACTGTTTCCTCTGGAGAGAGCTGCCAGAAACTTTATCCCTGCTTTTGTGTGCTGTTTTCCTTGTAAATCAGCTCTCTCACAGAAAACATTACGCTAACGTGACCAATCCCAGATACTCAACAACAAAACCCCTAAAAAGTCTTACCCAGACATTCTCCTCATCCATCTGAGCAGCTGAGTAAACTTGAAGAAGTAAGTAATGACTTGCATACACATACACAGGAAAATATTTGGGTTTAAATAAATCCCCAGAACACTGTAACCCCTCGGTGCTTTATGTTACAATGACTTTCAGCCCTTAATGAGGCATTTCTGTCAGATGAAATCAGTGATGCCAGCAAGCAAACAAACACCACGTCTTGCACACCTAAACCACTGTGCCTTTCCCATGTGGGCTTCATTTCCATTAAAGTAAAATTCCGACCCTATGGGGAGGCTTTGTGCTCTGGGAGGGCAATGCCAGGTCCATGTGTTGACAAACCTACCTGGGCTCTGTGCCTTAACACCCCCAAACCATCTCAGCATCTCCCCCCAGCCAGCATTAGTTATAAAAACCTGCTCTGTGAGCACAAACAGATGGGCAGTGTGAGAAGAGATGACCCAACAAATATAACCAGTGCCTGTTACCAGATATGTTCATCCTTGCAGAGCTGTCCCAGCAGCAAATCTGTCCCTCCTGAAGACACAGCTCATGGGTTGACACCCAGAGAATTTGAAGTCAATTTTTCCAATAAGAAGGAAAATTCCAGAGTTTGACCAGTGTTGGTGATCTCCAACTCTTTTATCTGATGGCAAATGCTTTTTATTTTGAAGTACCTGCAAGTCCAAAGTGAAATCAAAGCACTTCTTCCTTACTCTAAACTCCATTAAGCTGCTGCTGCTTGTAGAGGGCCATGCCTGTGAGGCTCCTGTTTTTGTGAAGTAACATTTTCCTGTAGGATCTATTTTCTGCCACAATGACTGGACTGTGGAGCTGAAATGAATGCCAGAATTGTTTGGTGGGCACCTTCTTTTCTCAGGCCCGGAAAGAGAGAAATTAGGTTTGCAACACAGATAGTTTTTGATTTTCTGAATCGAAGGTTTCACATCATGTAAAACATTCCCAGACAGTGATTTGCATCATGCACATTCCTCACTAGGTATACTCTCAAGCTTCTTTATACAAGACAATCTCCACCTCAAATTGCCATGTATTTTGTGCTGAAGATTTTGAAAATTCTACTTAGAGAAAATAAAAACATCTGGAAATACCTGTTATACAAACACAAAAGATTTTTTTGAGTAGTGCACTGGCTTAAGGCTGTGAGCAGGTGGAGTTGCTCAAGAGCCAGAGGATGCAGCACGTTGGTGTGGTATTCCAGCCCCAACAACAGCAAAAGTGGGAAGAAACCAGGCCAGTTGAGGTGTTGAGGGCATCAGCAGGGTCAGAACATCAGTGGGGGTTCCAAGGGGCAAAAAACCCACCTGAAGCCTGTGCTCTCCATCCCACAAAATACTCACAACATTCATTTCCTCAAGAGGATCATCTGGGTGCCATGATTTTTAAGGAGGATCAGCTCTTCTGTTTGATATTCCCAGCCAGAGAGTGAGAAGCATATAAAAAATTCATATATATTTACATATACAGTTGCACGGGCATGGACTAGGGATACACTGTGGCAGCTGGATTAAGCCATCTCCCTTGAATTCCTGGGCATCCCTGCAAGAAAAATGTCTGATTTCCATGTAAAATACTCTTATTCCCAACAAGGAAGACCCTATCTCTTCCACTCTGCCAGAGAAGAAGTGCGAAAAGCTTTGGGGCTCTCTTCTGGTGTCAGTCCCACACCAGGGGACAAACCTGACACAGGAACTATCCTGCTGTGTCCTTCACGGATTCTGAATTCCAAATGCTTTTTCTCCAGGCCAAAACAGCTTGCTGTGGCTCAAGGTTGAGACCACAAGCAGGATTAATGGTATAAAGTAGAGCAGGTTTAAATCTATATGATAATTCTCTGGATATGACATATGTACAGGAAATAATTCTCCCAAAGGGTGGAAGGAGTTAATGAACCAAAGCTGCATTTTCTGAAGTCAAGAAATCAGAGACCAAGCAGCCAAGGGGGAGAAATGCTCAGTTCTACTGAAATCAAAGAGATTTGGGAATTGATTCTATAGGAAATGTCTCTAACTGTTGTAGTGAGATAGAACTGGATGGAAGCTGGAAATACAATCCTCCAGATTCAGTCCAGCAGACCGTGAGTGGGTCTGTGCATGGCTGTAATTTATCACTCTGTGATGGAGACTCCACCAGAGAGAAAGACCCTCCTGTTTGAGGCAGGCAATCTGTGTTTTTCCTGGAGAGCAGCAAGAGGCATCAGTGAGCCCTCAGGAGAGCAGATCTACCAAAGAGCTGAGCTGCAAAGCTTGGAGGATGCTCCTTTTTGTAATTCCTTTTACAAGTTCTACTTTGAGTTACCTGCGGTCCAGCCTTGACTTGGGTTTCCAGTAAAGCTTTGCTTGCTTGGTTAAAAAGAACTTTTTGGAGAAGAACCCTGGCAGTCTCTCCCTCACAGCCAGCATTACCTTACCTTCTGTGTCCTCTGCATTGTGCTGAACTACCTGATGAATTTTTAGAGATATCTATCTGGAACGCAGCATATTTGTTCAAGAGGTCTCTATCTTCTCTGTGAGCAAAAAAAAATTAACATTATTCTCATGTTAACTGAGACACAAAAAGGCTAAATAATCTAACAAAGACAGAGCACAAAATACAAGCATGTCCCTTGTGTCCAGCATGGGTCACACAGCTGGAGGATGTCACAGTGGCCAAAGTCCAGCTCACAAACATCCCTCTTCCAAAAGAACTGACCTTCCATCTCAGCCTAGATTAGCAAAATAAAGCAGAGATATCAAAGGTCAAATTCCAGCCTCCTTCAAGCACGCTCAATCAGGGGTTGGGGCAACAAAGATTAATACTTGCAATGATTTTTTTACGGTATTTTATACCACGGGGTTTGTGGGTACAAAAACATGACTTCTCCAGCAGTTTCAATAATTGTGTTATATTTAACAGCACCAAATAAAAACAGAGCAGTTGGATCAATATTACACTCATACTTTATTCCATAAATAAACTCCACTGGTTTGTAAGCTGCTTGTTTTTACTTCCAAAATGTACAAATAAAGATTTAAATATTTTTTTGGAGGAAACATTACAGATGGTTTGAGTTTCGTGCAGTTTTGATGCAAACATACTTCTTGGCACCACTTCTTAATATGCCATTTCCATACATACTGAATGCTCACAGAAGTGGAGTAAAATATACATTACAATGAAAAACATGAAAAAAATGTGTTATCAACAAATCTCTAAATATTGCTCTTTAATGGGTAATGTTGGTAGGTAGGTTCAATGTATGAACAGAAGCGGAGTCCTTCAGAAGGCTGAAATATTGTTCCCTTTTGGTATGTTAAGCATTAATGTGAAACTGCTGCTGCTATGATTACGTGGTAATGCTATTTCAACTACTTTCTAAACATAACAAATAACAATGTCCATTTTTCTTTACTTCAAGGATTTAACTCACAGGAAATCAATTAACAGAATACTTCAGAGAAATCAGTTTTCCACATCTTACAAACTCTCTTCTATTGCTACAGAGAAGAATACTTTTTAAAAGATTAACACAAATAATACCGCTGTAGTTCAATATTTGCATTAAAAATTCTTAAAATTATTTCCTCTGGGTAAGCTGACCAAAAGGTGATGCTCTGAAACAGCTGTGTTCCTTTTCAGACTGTCTTTGATTACTTGAAAGTTGCCTTAAAAATTTCAGTTGAAATACAAATGATCTTTCTTTATTTAAAGAGGCAAAGATAAGAAAAATACCTCCAGGTAATTGAGATAACAGTTAATTTATGGCTTATCTAGCAGTCAAAGGCATTCAAGATCCAATTAGGATGATGGGCAAGAGACTCCTTTGTCACTCTGTGTTTCTGTGAAGGAGCTGGTCCAGTAATTGCTAAAAAAAAAAAGATGAAAAACAGCTTTAAGATACTGTTAAAATACATGAGGTGGTAGAAGTCTTCAGTGATACAGGAGGTGAGATGGAATTGGCATTCTCAGACTTCAAATGTACTTGTTCCCTGCTCAAAAACAGAACCAAACACTGCAGGCTTTTCCATCTTGGTCAGGAAGGGTGTTGAGAGATGGAGGAACAGAGCAGTTAAACAAGGAGAAACTGGTACTTGTGTGCAACATGGAGCAGGATTACCTGGGAATGCCTCCACTCTGCACCTGCAGCTTTCTATCATCATAACTAATTACTAATTTTTCAAAAAATAAAAATCTGGGGTGCTTAGCCCAACATGGGGCTTGGAGAAACTTGGTCTTGTGGAAGGTGTCCCTGCCCAAGGAGATGGTCTTTAAGGTTCCTTCCAACCCAAACCATTCCATCCTTCTGTGAAGGTTCAGGCTGTTAATTCAAGGTTAAAGAAGTGCCTCAACCCAAGGACAAGATTTAAAAGCCATCCCTTGCTCTCAGGGTTTGCACATGGTGAGCACAGTCTGTCCCCAGTGCCTCTACAGACCCATCTGTGGGGTTACAAAACTCTGCTTGGTTTTCCCAGGAAATCCTTACCTTTTTAAACATCTCCACTCGCAGCCTGTTACTCTGCATGATGATCCTTTTCTGCTTTTCCTCTTGTTTCTTTTTCACTTCAGGTAGATTTTCATAAATCCTGTAACGAAATCACAAAGTGAAGTTCACCTGTCATCTGTTGGACTCCTCTAGGAAAGGTTTGCCTTCAGTGCAATATTTGTCATTAATGGCCTCTCTAAGCACCTGGATTAGAATCATGGCAGGGGAATTACAAATTATCGACAATAACGGTTTTATATGAAATCTGATGGGTTGAAAATCTTGCTGGAAGTTCTAATTTTGGAATGAAAGAAGGTCAAGAAAGAAATGTGACCAGGTTATCTCAATGCTGCAATGTAACTCTGCAGTAGCTTCTAACGAGCTCATTGGAGTTGGTTTCAATTTATAGCAACATAATTCAAACCAGAATTTGGCCTGTAACTGTTTGTTGTTTTTTTTTTTAATTTATGCAACAAAATTAATACCAAGCAATCATTTTCAAGTATTTTTCTAAAATACAAGAAAACCATCATCATAAGACTGTAGACTGTTAACATTTTTTTCCCAGTCATTAGGAACTCTTTTTACCAGGAGAACACAATCTTTCCATTTTCAAAACAACAAGAGTTGCCTTTAAAAAAGCTGACTTCTGGTCTGATCTTTTTCCATTAAAATCAATGATAAAATTCACAGGAGTTTGAGAAAAAAAAAAAAAAAAAAAAAAAAAAAAAAAAAAAAAAGCTGGGCCCTCCTTCCCAGCAGTCCCGTTCTTTGCACGCACAAAAAGCCTGTTTAGTTCTGATTTTTCCTCATAATATTTTGCAACACTAAGTTCTTGAAGGAGCCTGTTTGGGCTGGAGATCGTATTTTGGAGGAGAGGAATGGAACACATATTGAGCACTCTTAAAATCAGGATGGATTCCACATGGTGGCCCTTCACAGCTTTTCCTGCTGGTCATGATGGCACAAAGGGCAACGCAGCTAAAGATCGGACACCAAAGAAAAACAACCCCACCAAAGGAACTGCACTGCTTCCATTTGTGAATTTTCTACAGGAGTTACCTGTTGGGGATGTATTTTTCATGCCATGCTGTCTGAAACTGGTAGAAAAGCGGTGCTCAAAGGGCAGGGCTGCCCCAAATAGATATCAAACTATCTATCAAAGAAAACCATGAATGAACCCTAAACTGGAGAGACTTTTACCTTTTAGATCTCATGTGCATCTCCTTCTCAGGAATGAACCTTTCCTTTGGTTTGAAGAGGTTATCTAGCAGAGGGAAAATAAAGTTAATATTGGAGAAATCTGCATTTATTTAGATCTTAAATGTCCTGTCCCACTTAGCCATGACATGCTACTGCTGGCTGAAGTTTTGACAGCTTAGGGCCGGATCCAAATCTCCACATGTCAATGGAAAAACGTTTAACAGCTTCATCTGGAGCTGTCTTTGATCCTGAAGCTGTTCCACAGAATGAGGAGGTTGGATAAGACCCACAGCAACCACCTTCATTGTAGAGTCCATTCATTTTAATGCCATGTGGGTTTTGTCATTGTCACATATAGCTGTGTATGCCCTTTATTCAGATTAAGAACCAGTGATGATTTCTGCTCTCTCAAGTGATCCATCTTCCCCACATCCTTGTGCCACATTGCCATGTCCTCAGCTGATGTGTATTGGGAACCTGGCCTGGTACCAGCATTTCTGATTCGATTTACACCTGTCTGGAAGGGCTTTGAATAATTATGCCCAGTGTTAGAAGGAGGAAAATTACATTACTCTTCCCTGATCAAATAGGAAGAGATCTGTGATAATTCCAGTCAGCATTTCCCTGGATAGAGGAAAATAATTACAGATCTTAGCAGTCAGTGATTCTCAAGAAGAGGTGATTTTAAAACCTTCACTGCAAAAAATGGTTTCTGAAAGGGAAAGGATGGTGTTCATACAAGGTGGGTGGCCACAAAATAAATGACTGTTGTAAGTTTTATCTCTGTGTAAACTTCACAGGATCGTGGAATCATGGAATGGCTTGGTTTGGAAGGGACCTTAAAGCTTATCTTGTTCCACCCCCTGCCATGGGCAGGGACACCTTCCACTAGCCCAGGTTGCTCCAAGCTCCATCCAGCCTGGCTTTGGACACTTCCAGGGATGGGGCAGCCACAGCTTCTCTGGGCAACCTGTGCCAAGAATTCCTTCCCAATATCCCATCTATCCCTGCCCTCTGGCAGTGGGAAGCCATTCCCCCTTGTCCTGTCCCTCCATCCCTTGTCCCAAGTCCCTCTCCAGCTTTCCTGGAGCCCCTTTAGGCCCTGGAAGGGGCTCTAAGTTCTCCCTGGAGCCTTCTCTTCTCCAGGCTGGACAATCCTAAGTCTCTCAGCCTTTTCTCATAGGAGGGATGTTCTGTCTCTCTAATCAAAAATAAAAGGGAGCTTTGCAACAGTTTCTGTTCTGAACTCCTGCAGTTTTCCAAGCACAACTTGAGAAAGGAGAGAGGCTGTGAAGCCTCCTCTGCCTCACGACTGACTTTTCTCCACTCAGCAGTTGCCTACACTTAATCATTCTCATTAAATCCTCAGTACACACAAGCAACATGCCCAATTTGCTGGGAAAACATAATTTGTCTTTTATTTATTAGTGTTTTAATGTTCATTTATACGTTGATTAACTTGAATAAACACTTGGATGCGATTGCTGTCCAGATAACCCTGCAATTGAAAGCAGCAGATTGCCTGTGACCCAGAAGGTCCTGGTGGAGGACTGGGGTACAGGATCACTGATTTTCTGGAAGCAGTGTGGATCCCAGCACATTCCAGAGCATCCTCAGCCTCCCCTGCTGCTCAAGGCTCACACCTCATCCTGACAGCTCAGGGCTGCAGGAGGCACCCCTTCCCACAGGGCACGTCCTCCAACCCCGAGAATGGCACAGGCTAAGTTTGAAATCACATAAAACCCTCACTGGGGGTTCTCTGAGTTGCTAAACAAAACCAAACCAGGAGGCATTTCATGCTGCACAGCAAATTCAGGCATCTTTTTGTCTGTGTGGTAATATGGTCCTCAGCAGGAGATCCCTGATGTCCCAGCCAGTTCCTTGCGTGCTCCCCTGTCCTTGATGAGCACAACAGAGCAGCTGAGGACACTAGAAATGACACCCCAGCACAAACCTGCACTGCCTGCATGAAGTCCTCCCACAGTAAGTCAAGGCAGACTCTCTCAGGGTGTGATACAGGCAGAGAGCGTGGCTGACCAGCAGAACCTGGGCTTGTATCATCTCCTGAGCCCTGTGAGTGATGGCAGCTCAAATCGATGAATTTTTACTCCAGGAATTCTCAGATGCAGGTTTTCTGCAACCAAACTAATTGTTTTAGGGATCTCCCCTCTTCTTTTTCCTAAATAAAAGCTGTTGGTTGCAGAATCATAGAATGGTTTGGGTTGGAAGGGACCTTAAAGACCATCTCATTCCAACGCCCTGCCACGGGCAGGGACACCTTCCATTATCCCAGTTTGCTCTAAGCCCCATCCAACCTGGCCTTGGACACTTCCAGGGATAGGACATAATGACACATTAACATGTCCAGACCTCTGAGCACAGACACCAGAACAAGTAAAACCCACCCAGGGATTTGCAGCCCCATGACCTTTCCTGTGTACAGCACCAAAAGCTATTCTGTATTTTTCCTGCAAGCCCCTAAGATAGCTTGGGCTCTGGGTGGGAGTGCTGGGAAGCACCACAGAGGCCAGGAGCTGTGCAGGTGCCCTTCTTCCAGAATAATTCTCTTCTGATAACACAGAAATGGTCTTGAAGGGCATCAGACCCACCAGTGCCCACAGCTGTGCCTGGAACAAGGTGTGTGGCTGTGCAGGGCTTTGAAGGGATGGATTAAAAAGGGAGTCTGGGGAAAACCCTCCAAGAAAATAATCAATCCTCCTTGGTTATAAAAATATCCTTTGTGAAGCAGTGTGGAGTCAAAAGGCCACTGTCATGGCTAAACATTCGTGGTGTCTCTTGGCTCCTCTCAGGTCGTTATGAATGAGTAAAAAGCACACATGTTAACATCAGGCAGAAATAAGGCTAATCCTTGAAAGATTTTAGGATTAGAATTCAAAATTTAAGTGAAAACTAAAGGAAAAATCGGTATAAGTGAGAAAATAAAAGTTATATGTGCTTTTAAATATTGCTAATACTCAATACCAAGAAGAAAAGTGTGTTTTGAAGTGGAAAAGCAGCACACATTCAGAGCTATAACAACCTGCCAAGCACATCATACAGACCTGAATTAAGGTTCTTTCCCAGCAAGCAAAGATCAAATGGGGCACAAGGTGGACAATTCCCCAAGCTAATAGTCTTTTGAACTGCATTCTACAAGTTCCTTATCAAAGCTCTTTATCAAATTTCATAGCCTTGTATCGTTTTTGGAGACAACTATTGTGAATGAGAGAAAACAAGGGATCTCAAAGCAGATATTCAGCATTTCCAGAGATGCATCACAGTTAAATAAAGGTATAGATAGAGAGGCATGAAACACTTTGTTGGTGTTTTATTCAAACCATGTGAAACTACTGAGTTTCTGGTATTTACACCAACCAGGTCTGGCACTTCGACAGTGGGAGAAAGAAGCCACTTCAGCAAGTTGTAAATGAATGTAAATGGGTCACCCTTGTAATATATTTTAATTAATGCTGAATTGCACCTCCAACAGGATGAGTAACTCTGCTGGGGAAGTTAGTAAATGTTTAGACAGAGAACAGATGAAATGACTGTGTTGGAACCAGCCCCTGACTTCCTATTTACCACTAAATCACTGAAACACTTAAAAAAGAGAAAAACAGTGGCAAAATTTATCAAAATATACAGAATATACATACATTTTCTCCTAACAAGAATGCAAATTCTCAGACTTTGTTAAGACTTAAAACATGTGTTTGAGGATGTGTTGCCAGTCCCTGAAGAGCAGTGGTGGTTTCCTAATTTAACTGCTTTTTTTACTGAACTGAAAAAAGTAATCCCCCAAAAGCCCATTTGCCCAGAGAACTTCTAAGATACAAACCATTTAAAAAAAAAAAAAAAAAAACAACACTTTTTAAAGTCAACAGCCCTCTAAAAATAAATTAGCCTGGAATCTAAGATAAATGTTGAGGTGATGATGAGCTTTGTGTGCCCATAGCACTCGACTGGGAACTCCTCCAGAGAATACAAACCAGTGCCTACACCCAGGGGTGCTGCCCAAACTTTGCACATCCCATGTCAATGACTTCATGCAATGAATTCCTTCAGCTGCAGTCAACAGATGACATTTTGGTATTATTTATAAAAAATGCAACAAGCCATGAGTTAAAGGTTTGAGGGTGAGACTGTCTGAGCTTCTGCTCATCTCAGAGAAATGTTGAAGCTCCCAAGTGGTCCTTCCCCCAGGAGGACCCACAGGAAGGTGGTTCTCAGGCTTTCCAGCTGTTCAGGTCCTACACTGTGGCTATTGAGACTTCTGACCCTCCTTGATATTTGTCTTAACAATCACTGAGGTCTCTGAAAAAGCTGTAAAGTTTATAGGTTTATGAAAACATTTTCATACTAAGGGAATTCTGGGGATGACGCAGGAGATTTCAGTCCCCTCTGTCCAAATGCTACTTAAATATTCATGGAATCTACCCAGAAAAAACAAAATCAATTAGCATCTCACCTGGCCTTCCTAAATCTTTTTTGTTTCACTAGCGAATGTAGTCTTGAAAAGCGTAATTTCTTTTATTCAAAAAATAGCAGCTAACAAAGAAGGTATGACAGAGCTTGGTAAATTCATCAATCATTAAATAAATCTTTGGTAAAATTTGCACCAGCTTCTTAAACCTGACTTCTTCTTCTTCAGTTTCTAATCATGGCTGAAAATCAGGCCTTTTACTCCTGGATTAAAAAGTCGAGGATCAAAAATTCGGGTTTTTTTTATTTGGCTGCTCCAAGGCTGCCCCGAAATGATCCCCAGCAAAGCCACTGAGCTTTGTGAGTCACCCTCTGGGAGACACGCTGTTTCCTGTCACCCACACAGAAAACTCCTCCTATTTGAAGATTTTCCAGTTTACTGCACAGGGGCTGCCTGTTTCCTCCTTCCCCATCATGAGGTCACGGAGGGGACACGCTGATCACCCTGTCCACTCTCACTTGCCCCATTGTCCCCAGGGACCGTGTCACCCACTGCCAGTGACCTGCAGTGTGCTCATCTGACTCACAGGCACTGCTCTGATCTGTGTGATGAGCAATAATATCCTAAAAAGGGGTCGTTCCACTCCCTAATTCAATTACCTGGCTGCAGCTTAGTCTTTATTCACAGCTGTCAGCCTTAAACAAGGGGCCAGTGCCCAAAGGATCAGCGGCTCAGCTGCTGGCCCCGAGTCACACATGGGCTGCTGGTGGCTGCAAACATCTCATCAGCCACCAGTGGCATCTGAAAATCACGAGGGTGCACCTTAGTGGTGCAGGATTGCTCTCTGGTTACCGCCTCCTCCTCTCTCTACAGTCCAAACAAAACTCTCCCTGGCAAGGAGCTGCTCAAGAAACCTTGAGAAGCCAAACCAACAGCAATCCTCACCCTCCAGGCTTCTGCAGCTACAGTGAAGCTTTTTTGGAAGGGTTCAGAACCAGCAACAGAGGAGATATCAACTTGTTTCCAAAGTGTTCCTAAAGATGGAGGGTTTGGATGCAAATCCAGACAAACAGAGCAGGCACCGTGGTGGGGTTGAACAGTAACGTTCAACTTCTACTGCCACTTGCAATGAACCACCAACCCTCTCAAAGGGCAGAGAAATGGAAGGTATGAAAAAAAAACATATGTGCCTGAGAAATTTTGTTAAACCCCTCCAAGTGCTTGTGTACACCAAGATCACGGGGCTGTTCATTATGCAGATTTAAAGGCCTATAAACAGCTGGTAGTCCTGTCACTGAAGTAATTACATTACGGTTTTGGAGATTTAAATCCAGTTATTTGAACATTGTTTCTATTCAGTTCGTCACAGTGGGATCTCTAATTTGCCTGACATAGTAAACAGCAGAGTAGTCTATCTTGGACTAATTAGCACTCTCAAATTTAGCAGTACCCATTACCCAGCACAAAGGCTAGAGTGAGAGTTGCAGGTTTTTCGCCTTCAAAGAGCTCTTGTGACGATAAAAATCTTGTGCAGGATAAACATTTTCATTTTTCTGAGATTACTTTCAGCACTTCTTAAAACCCTGCTCGTGAATCACAATTAAAAAATGGTAAACAACTTGGGTTTCTGAGGATGAGAAGGTAAATGGAAAGTGCACAGATGTTGGTATTTATATGGAAATGATGCTGAATGCCAATTATTTCTTTCTCTTACAAGAAACTAAAGTTGTAACAACACTGTCAAAACATAGGGAAACCAGGCTAATAATTTCATATTACCAATAAAGATATTTTAAGTTGATAGAGTAATCCCAAGTAGATAAAAATCTCTACAGGTCACTGCTCTGGGTGTAAATTATTTTACTGAAATAAAAGCTGCAAGACCAGAGAGCAGCACAAGTAACAAGCTCATTTCAGAGAGAAATAAGTGCAGCAAACTTGTCAAGCACAGAGGAAAACACCTCAGGCTGCAGTTTAACCCTCATTTACATCTGAATAAAATGGGCACTCACTTCTCCCTATCCTGCACCGCCTTCCTGTGTGATCACAGGGGGAATTAGGCAGGGAATGTCCTCTCCTGGTGGAAAACTAGTTGGATAACTAATGTTAAAGTCAGTGCCTGAGGCAAGTGACCTGCAGTGCCCTGCTCCTGCTGCCCAGCCACAGATGGGCTTGAAATCCATCCTGGGCTCACCCTTTTGGTGGCAGTGGAAATTAAACTCATCAGCCAACCTGCTCTTAAGAAAAAGATCATTGGAAAATGTGTGAGGCTGTGCTGGCAGTGATCCCTGTGAACCTCACAGCCATAAAGACCTTTTTACCTCTGCAAATCCCAAAGACATCAGGAAAGAGAAAAAACGAGAGAGGAGGAAATGATCAGACTGAACCAAGCAACTCCAAGATCACCCCCTGGAGCCTGCAGGTGCCATCAGTACGAGTCTGAATGCTTAAACACATTTCCAGGCCACCATTTCACCCTCCTGGGTTCTTAGTTTCCAATACTGTTTCATGATGTGTTGCTGTGAGGGAGCAGCCTGATTCCTGAGAGCAGGAAATCTGAGGGAGGGCTGCACTGGGCACAGATTCTTTGAGACCAGAGGGAGAACAGGGTACCCTATCCCTGGAAGTGTTCAAGGCCAGGCTGGATGGGGCTTGGAACAACCTGGGCTAGTGGAAGGTGTCCCTGCCCATGGCAGGGGGTGGAACAAGATGAGCTTTAAGGTCCCTTCCAACCCAAACCATTCTATGATTCTATAAACCAGTAGCACCAGTTCCAAACAAAATCCCTGTGGCTGTGGGGACGTGGCAAATCAACTGCCCTGCCTGCACAGAAATGTTTGCTGTCCAGGTGCCTTGACTTCTAATGATGGCTGAGCTCTAACACGTGTTGTATGGACATGGCACCACTGGGAGGACACTGGGACAGGTCTCTTCCCTTTGCTGCCCAGTGCAACTGGACCATACCTTGGAGAGCAGTGGTTGTGATAAACACCACACTGACCCTCAGCCATCAGCCCCTGTGCCCAACTCTGGTGTCACAGTCCTGAGTCTTCAACTGACTCACAACCAGGTATAGCTGGAGATGGAGGTGGAGTCCGGACTTTCTGTCTTTGGATATACAGACATGTTTTTTCCTTATTCTGTCTGCTTTGTGTCTTCCATAAACTCCAGGTTCTTCACTACTTGAAAAGATGGCTTTGAATCAGCTCAGGGAATCCTAATTTTAATCCTAATTTAAACAAAACCCCCCCAAATTTACTATAAACCAGTTCCTTGTAAATCAGCTCACTGATCCCAATAAAACACAGGGGCACAGAGGAGCTCATGCAGTGACAGAGAGGGAGGTGACTGCTGCTTGTGCCGACAGCTCCCCTTGCACCAGGGAAATGGTATCCTTAAATCACTGGGATTTGGGTGTCCACTTCCCACCTCAGTAAATAAATGAAGCTGTGCTTGCATCCCTTCCTGGAATGCAGCTGCATTTTCCTTTCACCTTGGTTTTCAAAAATACACACTTCTTCATTGCTTTAAAAGTGCATTTTGCATGGTAAAATGGCTATTCCAGAGATCACAGAATAATGGTGGCAACAAGTGATACCTTCTCTCTCTCCCAGCTTTGGGGGCTGGCAGAAGGGAAGGAGGAGGCTGTGACCCTAGAGGGACAGGGATGCCATCAGCAGGGACATCAGGACAGGGGCATCCAGTGCCCTGGGTGAGCACCAGGGAGAAGCCCTTGCAGCAAAGAAAGATCCCCCACTCTGGGTCTCACTGATGACACAAATCCTTCTGCACAACAGCAGCCACCAGGGCAAATCCTAAAATATCCTAAAATAAAATTGTCAGGACTCAGAGCGGATTAAATATGCTCGGCACACTCCTACACAGCCCTTCGTGCTGCAGCCTGCAGAGCTGGGCTTCGTCCAGGGATCTTGGATTTCCAATATTAACTGCAGTTATGCTTAAGTAACAGAACATCTGACACTTCTGTCATTATAAAAGTATTAGAATCTCACAAACAGAAAATTACCTGTGGCTACATGAAGGCAGATCGGTTACAGGAACTAAAGATTCTCCTTAGGCAAATTTACCTTTAATGACCATCCACTAAAAGAGGGAAATAGTCATTTAGCTGAATAATTAATTAATATATTTCAATGCTGTGCTTTTATTAATCATTAAACAAGCATAAAGATTAAACTTTCATTATAATTTAAGGAGAAATAGGTTTAACCATTCTTTTTTTTTTTTTTTTCTTTCATACAGCGTTTGCAGAGTGGTTTGGGGGACTTTCAAAGATGACAAAAAAAGGGGGAGATTTTTGCCACTTCTTCTGAGATAGGTGACAGATCCTTGGCCTGTGCCATGGCCTGCTGGAAGAGCCCTGAGCTGAGGATATCAAACATTCCCTTTCCTGAATCCTCCAGGTGTCCCTTCTGGTTGCTTAATGTTTTCAATTGATTTACTTTTCAGTGGCATAATGTATCTTCAAACAGGCACAGTTTTAAAACCAAGCTATCAAGAGGAATGCCAGTCAATCAAATAAATCTTTTTCTTTAGTCAACTGAGTTAATTAACAACCAGATGGCAATTAAAAGAAAAGAAAAAAAAAAGAAAAAAAGAAAAGAAAAAGAAAAGCAATTTAACATCTTGTGCTTAGATAATATTTACAGAGGTGCTATAGGGAGGGAGCTGCTCGGAACTGCTTTACTCACTGGGTGTTGAGACTGTTTCTCTCTGGGGTAATAGAACAACATATTCATCTTGAATCAGGAAATCACCGAGTTTAGATGCCTTGATTTAACAGCCCTGCACACAGCAAGAGTTCTTTTCACAGCCCACTCTCTGCCATGGGCTTCCTGAATCAAGTGGCAAATCCACATGAAGCTCCTGAGAAGACTGGACTGGGCCTCCTAACCCCAAATTCCCCCTTGTCTCCTAACCTGTCACCCCTCTCCCCAAACTGGTCTCCCGTGAGCTGGGAGAGGGATAAAATGCCATTTACTGCTGTCACCTCCACAATTAGCATCAATTCTGACCATGACTGCATGTGACAACAACAAAAAGTCCCCAAGGAGGTCTCCTGCTGCTGCCACGGACCACAGAACACTCCTCATTCCCACTATCCCACCCCTGTGCTCCTGATTCTTTCTGCTGGGAGTATCCAGACAGATGCTGGAGCACAGGCAGGTGAAACAGGAGCAGCAGATCTCCTGTGCTTTTTCCACAAAAGTTAATATGGAAATACTACACATGTGGGAAGATTACAGAGCTGTTGGTGGTCACAGTTAAACTCACCACTGAGAGGGTCAGGAATGGTGTAGTGCTTTCTCCTGCTGGAAGTGGATGTTGAGGAGAGCTTGCGAACGAGCGTTCCGGGGCTGCCCAGGGGAGAGTCACTCTGCTGGGCTTTCCTCAGCTGCACCATGTGTTCCAGTCTCCTCAGCCTTTCTTGGGAGCGAGAGATGAACCGAGGATTGTGGATTTCTAGGGCTTCCTAAAGGACACAGAAACCCCACTTTATTGGAACATAATCCAAAGGAAGAAAAGAGCGTGATCGGCATCGATATGGGTTCAGTAGGAGATTATTAAAGTGATGAAAATTATTCACAGAATGGTTTGGGTTGGAGGGGACTTTACAGACCATCTTGTTTCAACTCCCTGCCATGGGCAGGGACACCTTCCACTAGCCCAGGTTGCTCCAAGCTCCATCCAACCTGGCCTGGGACACTTCCAGGGATGGGGCAGCCACAGCTTCTCTGGGCAAACCTGTGCCAGGGCCTGCCCACCCTCACAGGGGAGAATTCCTTCCTAATATCCCATCCAACCCTGCCTTCTGGCAGTGGGAAGCCATTCCCCCTTGTCCTATCAAGTTTATACATTTATATGTTTTGAATTACATATTTTTATAAGTCATCCAATTCGAGTTCTTGATGTTTTGCCTATTTCCTTGTCTCACCCCGTCGCTGAAGCAGCTTGTCACTGACAGTTCACAAACTCCCCTGTTTATTTAGATTGTCATGCAGATCTACTTAGAAAGAAAACACTTTGCAGTCAAAGGCTGCTTCAACATTTAAGAATGTCTTGGGGCAGAAGAGAGGGCAGAGATTGGTCTGAAACATGTGCTGGAGTTAAAAGCAACAAAGTACATCTGCTACATGTACAACCTGGGGCTGTGTCCACACCTACAGCTGGTGCTTGTGGTGCTGGACATGTGGGAAATGGGAAAGTTGTAAAATCCCCAAATTTTAACACGTTCCTCCATAGCAGTGGCAGCTGGGGCTCAAAACGGGGAGCTTGGACAACCAGACAACCAAGCCAGTCTTGGCAGCGGGTACAAACTGCCAAAACTTCACTGGAAGGGAGAAAAATCAAGGAAAAGGGAACTTCTGCCTGCAGGAAGCAAACGCCATCCACTGGAAAAGAAAAAAAAAATGGAAAAAGAAGTGAAAAAAGGGAGGAAAAATAGAAACAAATTGATAGTTTACCTGCAGTGTCCATGGGGCTGCTGGAATTTCCTCCGGCTGGGAGCCGGTTCTTGGCCAGGTGAGCACATTGTTCTCCTCCCTGGTCACACCTGGCCAACGAGCTGTGGACAGTGTCACCCTCCTGGCTTGCTCCCACTCATCCTTGAGCTCCTTTATTCTGTCACCTGAACCGCAGAATTCGGAATCACCTTGGAGAGATTCAAAAGTTCGTTAAGAGTGCACGGCTAATTTTTTTATTGGGTTCTCCACCTCATTAGACTCAGAGGGCAGATTCTGATATAAGAGTGCCCAGGTGTTATTAATAAGCCTCATTAGGCAGAATAGATCAGATCTAATCACAGGTACTACTCCCTGCCCTGTGACACCCAGAGGATCTTTCACCCTAAGCCAGAGCTCATGGTGAAGTATAATTGTAATTTCGATCTGTTTGCTGATCTTCCCAAAAGCAAGACACAGTTGCACCAGGAAAGCAAAGGATATCAGGCTGTGACCTGCAGTTTGAGTTCACTCCAATTTATTGCACAAATTAACATACTGTTATGGACCTTAATGACATATAATTTCCCTTTGACCACACTGAGACTCTGACAGACAATACAGGGGTTTTTTTTTCTTTGCTAATAATACAGTTTGCTTTCTATCATTTCCACATGTCCCTTAGTCAGTGGAAAGGCTCCGTGAAAAAAATAATCAACAAAAGGTTAATATGCATTATAGCATATTATTATGAAAGCTGTCAATTCACAACGAGAAAAAGAGATTATTTGTTACAATTATAATTAAATTTTAATGCTCACTGGCTGATACTTCCTGCACAAATTAGGACCAAAAGAGGCTCTGTGCTCAGAAATCAGAGTTGACAAGATTCTTATTTGGAGGACAGAATGAATCCAAAATAACAAAGGAACTTCGGAAGAGCTCCATATGAACTATTTTGAAAAGTCACACTGGAGTACTTCTTCCTTGCCAAATAAATTGATTTCTAGAACTAAATATCTGGGAAGAAAGCCCGTTACTGTTTTGTTTCAATTTTTGGTTACAATAAACTTCAAATATTTTCCTCTTTATGACATATTGTACATATTATATTGTACTTAAAAAAACATATTAAAGTGATCTGTGTTGGGTACATTTGCCTTATAAAAGCCTGAGCTGTATTTCCTCCCCAATACTGTTCTTAGTAACATTTTGGAATAAACCTTGAAACCTGTGAACATGGAATTAAACTCTTCAATAAGCCAGGTTTACAGAGGTGTGGATTAATGTGGTCTTTGACAGGTCTCAGTGGATCCTTCGCTTTTTGTAAAACAAAGTCACTTGCAGTTAGGAAAATTTACCTTCAGGCCCTGAGAGCAGAATTTAGGCTTCTCTCAGCTAAATGGGTGTTACATTCAGTAGCTTCATAGTCAATAATGAAAAGGTTTTGCCTACCTGCCCACAAAAAAACTATTAAGAAAAAAGGGTGTATGACCACTACAGCATTTAAAGGAATGAATTTCTCACAAACATATTGATATTAAAGCCAAATTAATCTCAGTTGTCTTCTGCAAAAATATCTTATGCATGAGTACAGCTGCTTGTGTCACCTCCAGTTGAGCTGTGAGAATAAATGTTGGAAGTAAGACATCCCAGCCGCTGCTGAACTAGAGGAAATTATGTTTTACATGCTGAAACCTTGTTGATAATCACAGTTCAGGCTGTTGTGTCAGAAAGAAAAGGTTGCAGAAGTGAAAGAGAGGTATCAGAACAAGGTTGTAAAAATAACCTCACTTCTGGTGCTTCTTGGTTGGACTGGGGCTGCTTGACTTTGCAATTTTAACGCTTTTTCAAGATTTTCTTGAACCCTCCTTGCAAAGCAAGCCCATCCTTCTCGTTTTAATCTTGTTTTCTATTAACCATAGCAATGTATACAGTCAGATTAGCTGATTGATCTCTCACCAGATGACTCATACTCAGCACTTAAAGCTGGACAAAAATGGCCTGACTTTCCATTATTTCACATTTTTTCTTTGAGACTGATCTCATCTTATTATTGAAAACATATTCCTGACAACCCCAGCAGGATTTGTACCTTACTTTTTAGGAGCTGGTTCTGCCTGTGAGCGTTTTCTTCCGAGAGGATCCTTGATGATGTTTTTGTATTGCACGTACAGTTGGAGACAGACAGTTTTGGTTTGAGGACGCCCTGTGCTTGGATCTCTTTGGATTTGGAGGTGTCTTTGGAGGGATCTCTCCTTTTTGATGAGCCAGCAGCAGTGACTGCCTCTCTGGATGCTGCATCTGGAAGAATGCAGCTCCTCTTCCTTCTTCCCAACAGCGTTTGTGTTCCTGTGAAAAACAGAAAAAAACCCCACCCCAAATCCCATATAATATATATCAATACTGCTTTTTTTTTTTTTTCCCCACAGTTCACAAGATTTTTATTTCTTGCAAAACTGCTTTCAGAAATGTATTTTAAAAGCTGTAACTGATACAAGTTTCATATCAGGATTGCTGCGCAGCTGTGCTGTAACAAAAAGTTATTGACAGGAACAATCACAGAGGGTATAAACAATCTCAGAGGGCACCATTCAGAAAAACACACTGCCCTTCTAAAAAATACACACACGCTCTGATGGACAGCATGGAAGAGTCAAGATATCTCTGTCAAAAAACTGTGCTATGTGTCTTTGTCTCGCCTCTTATTCACTTAAGAGGAAGGGCATGGACCTCTTGGAGTGAGTCCAGAGGAGGCACCACGATGATCAGAAGGATGGAACAGCTCTGCTGAGAGGGAAGGCTGAGAGAGTTGGGATTGTTCAGCCTGGAAATGAGAAGACTCTGGGATAACCTAATTGTGGCCTTCCAGGACCTGACAGGAGCCTGCAGGAAAGATGGAGAGAGAATATTTACAGGGCCTGGAGTGACGGGACAAGGGGCAAGGGCTTCAAACTGAAAGACAGTAGGTTTAGATGAGATATTAAGGAAAAGTTCTTCCCTGTGAGGCCCTGGCACAGGTTGCCCAGAGAAGCTGTGGCTGCCCCATCCCTGGAAGTGTCCAAGACCAGGCTGAACAGAGCTTGGAGCAACCTGGGCTAGTGGAAGGTGCCCCTGCCCATGGCAGAGGGTGGGAATGAGATGATCTTTAAGGTCCCCTCCAACTCAAACCATTCTATGATTTAAAATTGATTAAACCAAGTGTCCATTTACAAAGGTGCATTTCAGGCAGAGTTTGGAAGGGAGAAAAAGTAGCGTAGCAAAAAAATAGAAAATAAGGAAACTATATCCAAGAAATTAGGGACAGCATGGAGATGGCATCAGGATCAGCTAGGGGAGAAAGGAGGAGCAGATGGGAACTGTTCAATGTTCCTGTAAGCCCCTGGGAAGTGGCCTCTTTTAGTAGCAGCCCCGTGGCCATACAAACAGCACAGCTCTGCTCCTCCTTTTTAATCCTGTGCATGAATGGCCTATTGGCAGTTTTAGTCACAGGCTGGCTCAGACCTAGAGATTTAGGTAGGGGGGAATGATCAATGGCTATTTAAAATCTCTGAAAAAAAATGCAACCAAAACATTTGGGAGGTACAAGGGAAAAAAAAAAACTGGTTTCAGCCCTAACCACAAAGCCAAACAAACCAGGCAGGGATTGTCCTACTCTATAATGTGGACATCAAATATTCCATAAATGACTGGTATTTCAAATACAAAGACTTTTTAAAAGCAGATTTAATGTAATTCCTGTCTCTGCTGACTCACTCTCAGCGGCTGCCCCTCTCTATAAACACTTCTTTCCCATGTCTTGGTTGAGGACAGAGGGAAGATTAGAAGTGTTTTTCTGAGCCAATCCATGAGAAAGGATGACATGGCACTGGTGGTATTTAAAAGCCTTGTAGATGTGGCACTTGGGGACATGGGTTAGTGGTGGGCTTGGCAGTGCTGGGGGAATGGTTGGACTCTATGATCTTAGAGGGCTTTTCCAACTTAAACCATTCTGTGTTTCTGTGATTCTATGATTCCACCTTAGACACTTTCTTATCTCACAGTCATTCACTAAAAGCAGATCTTGCAGTGTGGCAAGTTTTCAATTCCCTTTCCCAATCCTTAATCCACCCACAGTAGATAAGAAATACTCTTGTCACAAAATTATGGTCACCTATGCATTTTAGTGGTCTGAGTGGCTCTTTTTGACTACCCTGAATTTCTGAGGAAATCAGAGCCATTAAGATACAGCATTTACTATTTTCCCCTTGCCATGCAGATCAGAAAGTTTTGAACACAGAATCACAGAATTGTTTAAGTTGGCAAAGACCTCCAAGATCATCGACTCCAATCATAACATCTTAAGTTCCTTTCTGTAAACGTTCATACAGGGAGATGGAGTCAGCTTCTCAGGGGATCCTCTAATGAGGGATCCCTGAAGATCAGCACAGACAGAAAAAAAAACAGCCCTTTTTTTAATCGATTGAGATGAACCCCATCCTAAACAATTTCACAGCCTTACAGGAAACCTGGTCAAAGCAAGGAGGTGCCTACAGAGCTCTCAGATTCTGGGGTAGCATCCAAGCTCTCCCTCTCCTCTCTAACTTATTTTTCTCCTTGCTCTTCATGCATTGCAAATATTTGCCTTATCTTTTGTCAAAACTAAACTCTCTTCTCAGAGGGAAATGGTTTTGATGCAAATGCTCTCAGCACGCTGGGCAGACTCAATTCTGTGCACACACTCCTGAGTTCATCCATACACAGCGACCTGTTCCTTCAGTCCCTGACTGATCCCATACCTGCAGTCACACACTGTGTTGCCATGAATATCTTAGGGCACAGGGAGAGGAAAAAACACTGGGACAGATTAATGGGGTCATGGGCATCACAGAGTGTTTGTGGGAGGAGGAAGGAACAAGCAGTGGGGTAGCAGAAGATGAAGAAAGCAGCAGGTAGCATTAACTGCAGAGGAGGAAGTCCTCTCACTAAGGCAGCCAAGATGTTAGATGGATAGAGGGGGGAAAAAAAAAGAGCCACAGAAAGAACCTGAATGGAAAACAGATTATCTCATTAAATCACCTTTTAAATGAAAAAGAGTTTACTGGCCAGCAGACAACAGAGAGAAGAAGAAACTGGAAAGGAGAAAAGAGTTTCTGCTCATCCATGGCTGCATCAAAGTAGGAGATAATTTGCCTTCATATCAAGAAATGATCTGTGCAACAAATGGGGGTGTGTTGTGAAGCCAAACAGCTTCTTCACTGAGACTGTCAGACAGCTCAAAGCGTGGCTGTGTCCCCAGGAGGGACTGTTTGGCTGCTGGGCATCAGTACCCAAAACTCCAGCTGGAATCATCAAGGTGGTCAAAATGGGCTCTGAGGAAGAAGAGTAAAACAGGAGAGACCAGGGTGAGTGAAGGATCAGACTCTCACATCTCTCCTCTCTAACTTCTTGGTATATTGATCTGAACAAAAGAAAGAAGAGTATTCACACTCCATTTACTCCTAACTACCAGGCCAGTTATTTGGGGATATTGGCTTCCAAGTGTAAGTACAGGAACCTTCAAGAAGTGAGAATTAAGCTCCAGGAAATGCCTTACATGTAAGTGCAAAAATGGAGACAACCCTCCCTCCTCACTGCACCCTTACCCTGCCAAAAGAAATGCCACCAGTGGCATTCACCCCACAAGGTCTGGGGGATACCTATAAAGACATGGATTAGGAGAGAAAGAAATGCACCAACAAAACTAGGAATGGGGTCTCAAATTAGAAAAAGGTGATGGGTGTTTCTTAGTGTTTTGTGACAACAAAAGGATGACTAAGAAAGAATTAAAACCAGCACAATTCCTCATGAAATTCAGGTATAAAACCACCACATCCCTCTTGCATGAAAATTGCCTTCCTTAGATCTTGTTCTAATATCATAACTAAATCTTAATCCTTATTAGATTCACAGTATGGGGGGATTTTAAATTTTTTTTTTTTAGTTAATTAAGGCAATAAAAAAGGTGCGTCTTGTTCTTGTCTAACACCGAAGGCAATCAGAATAATAACAGAGGCAATTTGCTAAATTCTTTCCTCCAACTCCCTCTTGAATTAACCTTTCTGTTCAAAAGGTACACCCAGGTGCAGTGAATCCACAGTAAAAAAACACAGCCAAGCAATCCAGACAAGGGCTCCAAAGATCAGCTCCCTCATCCTCAGGGCAGCTCTCAATTACCTTCACTAACGAACACAGATGCAAATGATATTTAGGGGAAAAAAAAAGAGAACAAGGCAAAGGTACTTAAAGGTAAGATCACAGTGTTTCACTCTGTACATTCTAGACCCATTTTTAATATGCTGTGTGGGGAATTAGGACTGTTACTCTCATTAAGACTATCTGGAATTGTATATCTAAATCCCCACGAACCAAACTTGAAATATATATGCCCCTCTGAGAGTGGCTAGAATTGCAACTGGATGACTAGAAATATATGGTTTTCCTATTATCCCAGCTGAAGAAAGACTTGAAAACTAATGAACAAAGACATGCAAGTGTAATGCTTTGGGAGATACAGGAGAGCGAAACTCAAAGAAACAGAGAACAGAATGACTCCGTTAATAAAATTCAGTGAGTACAGATCCTGGTTGTAAAAGTTCAGGAGAAAATTTAGGGAACAAAGTCATAATTACATTTGGAGAAAGGTCATTTTTGCCCTGTGCAAGAAAGAAGATGACAACAGCTCAATTTTTAAATAATGACTTAGTGAAAACCAGACGATATTGGGGGAGTTAAAGATATTCTGTGAAACCAAGGGTAGGTTTTCAAAAACTCCTTTAAAAAAAAAAAAAAAAAAGAATCCTTGATCTCTGAGCAAAATAAGTATATTGTTTTACTGTAAAGTATCTTTTTACATTCCCCCTCCTCTCCCTTCAGGGGGTTTTGCTAACGGGAAGTGACCCTGCATTACAGCAGGTTAAACTTGCCTTTCCTTGAGACACACACAATCCAGGCAAACATCCCCTTTGCCATTGTTACTGCTTTTTTTTTTTTTTTCCCCCCTTTCACTTTACAACAGGATAATGCAGCTTTTCATGCTTGCACAGAAGACTCTTCGCAGTGTTTCAGTGGGGATTTTTGGCGATTTCTGACAAAGTGCCTCTTTGAAATTGGCCAAAGTTCGTTTCGGCGGCCGCGGCACCACAAATCCTCCCCGGCCACCAAGTCAGCCCCACACACGAGGTGGTTGGGAAGGAGACACACAGTGCTGATCCACTGTGTGTCATTAATGAGATCAGACATCCCCACTGTAGGTAGGCTTTCCATTCCAGACCACCCTCTGGGTTTTTTTTTTTTTATTTTAATTTAATAAAAGCCCCATGTCCTGAGCTGCTGAGCTCTCCCGGACCTCCGTGGTGGGAGCTGATGCTGCCAATACCCCAAGCAGAGAACAGCAGCAATTAACATTCCTCAAATACAAGAAACTTCAAGATTTAGACCCAGGGATGTGTAGGAGTGGGTTGCACAGAGCCCACACGTGCCCCAAGCAACGATCCCTAATCCAAAGCAAGACTCCAGCCTCCCGATGACAAAGACTGATGACTCAATTCCTATCGTGAATCAAGGATTGCCACAGCTAAGCCACACGGTCTTAGACATGAGTAAACAGCCCACATCATCTCAGCAGCCTGGAAACACAGAAAGATGGGAACACAGAGAGCAATGACAGTATTATTAGTTATTTCAGTGTTTGTCAAGGGATGCAGGATAGGATGGATAATTTATTTTTCACATCGCTGCCGAGGAAAAGGCATCACTTTTAATCAGTCAACAAGCTGCACTCGGCAAGGAGTGCTACAAAATTCAGATGTTTCTACTAAAATTTCTGCTGACCAGCCATGAGCCCCATGTCCCAAACTGCCTCCTGATGTTTGTCAAATGACTCATTTACAAGAGGCAACGTCAGCTGCTGCTCAGCATTAGCATCCATGGAAACTACCTGAATTCCTGGGAATGTGGCTCTGCCCATGCTCCCTGTTCAAAATGTGATGCTAAACAAGGTCTTCATTTACCTTCCAACAAAAACCTGGGGTTGGATCCTGAGAAACGGGGCTGGGCCATGTCCTCAGCTCCATTCCCAGAATTGTCAACATCCAAAGTCAAGGTTACTTTGCAAGCATGAAGGAGGAGAATCAGACAGCCCATTACTCCCAGTGAACGTGTCATTGTACCTGCACTAATTCTTTTTCAAACAGCTCTGCCTGGTGGGGATAAAGTTTAATTATCTCAGCTATATCAATAATACCTCAAGCTAAGAGTCTAGATTAAAAAATTATCTCTAACAAAAAAAGGTTGTCTTTTTTCCTAGCTCTCTCTTTTGGGTTTTCTTTAAACCATGTTGACAGCTGTGGACACATCTCTCAGAAGGAAAAAAGGCTTTCTTTTTGCAAAAACTAATATTTGACTGTAGGAAGTTGTAATCATTTATAAGAGAAAGTTTATCGAGTGTGCCTAAGAGCTGTTAGGCTTCAAACCTATAATCAGTCCAAAGTAGGAAGAGCTTCTTGATGTCAAGAAACACCTTGTTTACAGAAGGCTTTTGGCAAAATTAGTGTAGTCCCACACTTGGCTTGAGAGCACACAATCCCATAACCAACCAATCAACAGCCCCTGACAATAAGCCTCTCCATGGTGATGGCTAATTTGTTTTCTCTAAACACTTCACAAATAATTAATTGATCTTCTTTCTTGGTGTCATGACACTTATTTCAGGGAGGTGATGGGTACAGATGTGCTGCTGAGGACAGGACATGACGCATCAATTCCCGCTGGCAAGGAGAGGTTTGGTGGAAAGAAGGATTTGCAAGGGCTGCACCAGCAAAATGGTGCAGTTCAATGGCCTCGAGTTGCACCAAGAGAGGTTCAGGTTGGCCATCAGGAAATGTTTCTTCACTGAAATGTAAGTTAAGTGATACAGTTCAGTGAGCATGGAGGTGTTCGGTTGAAGGTTGGACTTGATAATCTTGGAGGTCTTTTCCAACCTTAATGGTTCTGTGACTCTGTCAGTGGCACCTGCAGGAGATCATCTTCCACTCCAAACCACGACAGTGTATTGTTGCTGCAGAATATTTCAGTGGGCAGCTAATAATCCACCTCCATGATTCGATTTGACTGCTTGCACCAGTGAGCTCCCAATATCCAGCTGGTCGACTACAGTGTCTGTATATTTTGCTAACATTTTCCCCCTTTGCTTCCCGTGAGCTGGGACAGAATAAAAGGAAAAATATTTCCTTTTCATTAAACCTTTTGTAATTTGGAGGTTGGTCAAGCACCTGGTAATTATTTTCTCATTTAAGAGAATCAGTCTTAGGTTTTAGACTCATGCTTTGAATCATCCCTGCTTTTCTTGCCTTGTTTTTTTGGCCATGCCGTGCCAGACCTGTGTCTTTAACAGACCCAACACTCCCAGGCAACTGGTCCTTGGAGTGAGAGGATGTGTGTTCATATTGTTAAGAACCATGGAAACAGTTATTGAAAAATACTTTGAAATTTGCTGCTGTGCTTGTGAGACATTCCCAGTAACAGCCCCAAACCGAAAAACCTCGGAGTCAGAAATCCGTGTTTGCATTTCCAGGATGTCATGCTAGAAGCTATCAGGCACTATTGTAATGACTCAAGGAGTAATCTGATGCAGTGTGACTTTAAAAAAAAAAAAAAAAAATATGTTCAGGATGATTCAGAACATTTAAATGGTGATTTGCAGGGTAAGAAATGTATCGACCACTTGGTATTCTCATCATGTCCGAGGCACCTAGTTCAGCTCTTTCTGATAATTTACCACAGCCCGGCTGAGCCAAGTATTCATTTCACAGACTGCAGAAGGGTTGTTCCTGGTTTAAACCAAGTGTGAATTAGGGGAAAATGAGGCCCTTTACTCCAGTGGCATAATGCAGTCACTGAAGCCACAGAGCCCATCTCTTTTAATCATTATTTTAATGATTCCGGTATTCCGTCTGCTGCCGCTTGCCCTGAGTGCTAATGAGTGACTTGCACCCTCCAGAGCCTTTCACTCCGAACTGCCTCACGTTTTCACCAACTCTGACAGCTCCAGATAGAAACGTCATAGAATCACAGAGTTGTGTAGGTTGAAAAGGATCTTTAACATCATCGAGTCCAACCTGACCGAGATGGAAAACAGCAGAAGAATCAAAACCTTAACTTTCACAAGTCAAAACCACTTGGATAGTCAGACAATACAAAGATCTTTGGGAAAATCATTCTAATTCATTAACAGAGCAGACACCCCTCTGTTTTCTCGAGAAACCATGGCTTTTCTATCCAACACATTCATTGCCATCTCCCATAACATAAAACTGAGCCTTTAATCCTAAAAGGCACCTGAGGGTGAGGAGCTCCTTCAAGTCCAGCCAAATTATTTTATGATCATGCCCTTAAACAAACAAAAGCATCCACAAAAAATCCCAAAGAAAAGAAAAATCAAGAAAATCCAACCATCCCCCCAACCATCCCTGGCTGCTCGTTGCCTTAAACCACAGAGAAATCATTAAAGAGCAATTAGATCCATAGGAAAATAATCTCAGCCTGGGCCACTGTGACATCACAGTGGCATCACTGAAAAACAGCTTAAGGGCAGCTTTGACTAACACAACTTGAACATCATCCATCCCTCTTGCTTCCATCTGCTGTCTGAGATCTCTAACATTTATCCATGTGACGGGCAGAAGGCCACACAGGTCTTCTGAGCCCCATAGTTTAAATAAATGGAATAATAAATCTGATACCTTACTCTTCTTACACCCAAAGACATCATCACCCCTTCCTTGGTTGCAACAGATGGTGGGGAAACTGGCAGCAGGCAACTGAAACAAAGAGCAAAGCTCGAGAGCTTGGTAGTCCACAAATGAGAAAGGGCCCGCCAGAGAAGAAGAGGCATCCTCTAACTTCTAAAAAATGCATAAAAAAGCTACAGGATAAACACAGGCAACTGCTATTGCCCATCACACAGCTTGGGGTCGGTCTCAAGGGCTGGCAGCACCTTCCAGAGTCACCCAGAACAGGACTGCTGATTGCCCACCGAGTTTTCAGCACCCGAAAGGATCGAATCCTCTGTTCTGAGCCTGTGATGCAGCACACGAAGGTCACATTGCAGTGTGACACAGACCCAATGACACAAAACGTCTAGACTAAGGAAAATTGACAGCCTCCTCCATTTTAAATTTATGCCAGATGAAGGGAAACATCAAAGGAGAGCTTTTTAATGGGCTTTTTGGCATGTGGTGCTTTGTTCTTAACAAGTCGGCACCAGCTGCTGTGTCCATAGTGCCAAGTCAGTAACGTCCCTGGCCAGATTCTGGGCTGATGGAAATCAGTGTCACCCCTCAGAAGGCAGAGATTTCTATTGGTTGACATCAGCTGAAGGTTTGGCTCCCTGTGCTTAGCAGGTGCAAGCTAAAGTAAAATCCTGCGTGCCATATTTCATATTTCTCCTGTCTTCACCATCCCCGCTGCTGTACACATTCACAGGCTGGAGAGCTAATTGGCATCAGCTGGAGCTACTCAAGTTTCTATACAATAAATTCCATATTGTACTGAACAGCTTTCCTCTAATTATATCTTGTTCATGTATACACATATATATATATATTTACACACACACAAATCTTGTGCTCTGCCCTATTGCACGGTGACTTTCCCATAAACAGAAGATGAGGTGAGAACAGCAGATAGGCCACATTCTTTCACCATAACATTTCAAATACTGTTTAATAACTGAAAGTAAATACTACTTATAGTCTTCAGATTTCCTCGTTAGCCCATGCTGATTACCAGCAGTATATATTAGTTTAAAGGTGACCTACAGTATTCCCTTTGATGCACAAATACCTCAAGTATCAGGGGCTCTTAAGTGTGTATTTGAAGCACAAATATATTTTTATTTTGCAGGTAGAAGCACCTCAAAGTCCCACAGCACCAGCTGTTCTGATTTTACTCCAGTAGGAGTATGTATATACATACCTGAGCACTGCATAAAGAAATTAAAATAGCTCTTGAAACAAATTAAAATCTAGTTATTTACCCCTTAGAAAACATGCTGCTGACTTCAGCACTTGTTAATAAAACTCTTGTTTAAGAGGGAAACAAGCCTATAATCATCTGGGGCCATTCAACTCCCCAAAAGCCCAGATCCCATCTCAGTTTTCCCCCTTCATTGACTCGGGTAGTTTTAATTAAGTGAATTATGCTTTCCAGTCACCTGCCATTCTCTCTGGGAAAAGGCATAAGCAACTCCATTACCAGCTCTCTGATCTGTCCTGTTCACTGATGGAAATGTTTCCTTCGCCTCCTGAGCGTTTCACTCCTGAGTTCTGCAGAAGGAACACAGGCAATCCAACTCTCCTGGACACCCCCAGTGGTTCCAGTGCCCACAGCTCTGGCCACGTCCATCACAGCCACCCCCAGAGTGTGTCATTCACCTCCCACCCCTCACTCTCTCATGGAATCACAGAATCATGGAGGTTGGAAAAGACCTTTAAGGTCATTGAGTCCAACTGCTCCTCCAGCACTGCCAAGGTCACCACTAACCCACGTCCCCAGGAGTCACTTCCACACAGCTTTTAAATCACCCCCAGGGATGGGGACTCCACCCCTGCCCTGGGCAGCTGTGCCAGGGCTGGACAGCCCTTTTGGTGAAGAAATGTTTCCTATTATCCAATCCAAACCTCCCTTGGCACAGCTTGAGGCCATTTCCCCTTGTCCTGTCCCCTGATGTTTACATAGGAATGTGATTCATGAGATGCCCTTTTTTCATCTCCACCCACCCTCCTTGACCATCTTCTGTATCTCAGCACAGAGCTGAGGAAGCCAGCACAGCACCCCCCATCCAAACTGGATTTACTCTCCACCTCAGTGGTTCTTCCTTAATAACTCTGCACAGCAGTTTTGGGCACAACAACAAAAGAAGAACAAAACTGTAGCTGTTAGCAGAAACTATTTTGGTTTAGAAAATAGCTGAGGTTTGTGAAGATGCTCAGGCACCAAGAGGTTTACATATATTTAAGCTTAAACAGATAAATTCAGACATTGGCATTTATAATCTTCCATAGAAAAGTGATGATACTGTTTAATCAAGAGGTCAAAAGGAATTTAAACTTGTTCCATTTTCTTCTCTTTGCCCCTTTTTAATAATTCAACATAGAGCCCAGTAGGTAATAGATTGTAAAAGATGGATGGAAAACTAGATATTCATGTGGAATATATACTTCACAAAATGTAAGTGAGAAATTAAGATTAAAAATGTTCCTGTCTTCAGCAGAAACAAGACTAATCTTTTCATTTTTAACTTACCTTGTATTTATGAGACATCAGCTGCAGACAGTGAAGGAAATTGCAGCATTCCCTGAAAAGCAGCGTTAGCAGGTTCTGACAGCTTGTTAAAAGCTGTGACCAAAGGGAGGGTGATGCACATCCATCACCCGTGACAAGGACCCCATGGAGCCTGGCCAGGGTTTCCCCTTGGCCATGCTCTGAGGTGGGTCCTGTGGCTCTCACTGGGCCTCTTCACACGCTCCTCCCGCTGCCCAAGGGATGTAAATGCTGGTCACTCACTAAAATAATCACATTTAAGCCCCATGACTCTGCGTCCTCCCACAGTTCAAGTCTGACTTCACGTGTGACATGGATTTTCCAGCACTCAGAATTCAATTTCTTGCCAGATGATGGATGTAGAGGCCCAAAACAATGGAGCCAGTAGAAGATACAGTCCACAGTGATGAAACCACAAGATCATATTCCATCCTTGGGATGCTCTAGGCACGAAACATGGCTTTGAACACCGAGCCTGAGAGGTTTGGATTTCTATGTATAATTGTCATCCATGAGCATAGCCCAAGATTTACATTTCATTAATAATCCTAAAATATCCCTTTCATATGTGGCACATGGTGGGAATATATAACTCTGGAGATTACCTGGAGCAGCCTCCTGCTGAAAGCAGGGCCTTAGATTAGGTTATCCAGGTCTGTGCAAAGCCAAGTCTCGAATGCTTGGATTTGAACACGAAAGAGTATGAATAATCCTGTAAGTAGAGTTATCATTACTTTAGTGAAGTCACACACACACAAAAAAAAAAAATTAGGGAAAATGACATTCCAAAGAGGCCATGACTCCATTGGCCCTTAAGGAGACAGCAAACCTGGCCCCAGTACCTGTAAAGCAGAGAAGTATTTGGGTGCTCATTCCAATTCAGATCCTAATAAAGCAGCCTGTACATCCTGGAAACTCCATTTACAGATTTCATACACAGAAATGTAGCCTTGAAAGTAATTTTTTCTTCTTCTTTTTTTTTTTTTTTTTTAACCATAGTGATGTTATTACCACTTGTATTTCTGCTGGCAGGAAGGTATTGCCTCCAGCTGCAAACCAATATAAACTCCAACTTTCTGGGTCATCAGAAATATGATGGACAAAGTGCTCTCTGCAGTTCCTTCAGCCAATAAGATAACTATGTTAAAGTACTAACATGGTGTCAAAAGTTGTTTGCTGCCCCTTCATTGCTAGTTCTTCCTTCTTTTTAAACGTTTCATTTCGCCAACATTTAATTGCATAAACATTTAGCAGATTAAAGCTTAACATGAGGGGATTTGAGCTAGTAAATACTGGAGGAAAAAAATATCTAAAATAATTGGGAATATATTGCCCTATGAAATTTCTTTCCCAGAAAGGTGGAGTCCCCATCCCTGGAGGGATTTAAAAGCCCGTGTGGATGTGACACTTGGGGACATGGGTTAGTGGTGGGCTTGGCAGTGCTGGGGAATGGTTGGACCTGAAGGCCTTTTCCAACCTTAATGACTCTATGATTAATCTCATATTAATCACTTCGCTCCCTCATTTCTCCCAGAACTAAAAGGGTTGAATGCAAACACTTTTTTTTCTTTCCTCCCAGGTTAAAATCATTCCAATTGCCTCTCATTTTAACGAGCAGTGTGGATGTCTCGTGTGTTCAACCAGGTTTCTCATGATTGTCACATTTAATGGTTGATGGCAGTGCAAGAGCTCATTACTTCAGTGATCCTGGGGAGAAAGGCTGTTGTTTTCCAGCATTATTCTGGTTGTTTATACAAATTTCACACAGGAAAGTTGTAGTAAGCTGATAAACACCTTCTTATACATTACAAAGGGGTTGAGCAAGAGGAATATATATCTTTACCGTTCTACATTATGGCTCGCACAAAAGGTGGAAGCAGTTAAAAAGGTAACACTTCCCATGTTTATTTACACCTATATTCTTGTGTACACAAATGGTGGAAGTCCTTTTTCAGAAACCAGTATTTCTCATCTCCTTACCTCACTGATTTCCTCTTTTCAGTAAAACTGTGGAACCGTGAGCAGTGCCCCATTTCACTTTCTAATTGCTTCTGGTAAAAGTGATTCTTCCATGGCCACCATGGTATCACCCAGCCCAGGGAAGGCTCAGTGTTATTTTAATCCTTGTTTCTGTGGTAGAGACACCTTAGATCATTTTGAACAAAGCCTTGAATACCTACCACTCCCAATGGAAACTTCAGAAGGACATTATTATTTGAAATTAGGATGTACTCAATGAAAAGCTTAGTTTGATGCTGTCATCCATTTACATTTCTCCCTCCAACCCTTTAGCACTGGTTGGCATTTTCCCTCTTCTGCTTCCCACTGTGCCATCTCCCCCCAAAAAACATGCAGCCTGGATTATGCTTAGAAACACAGAGGAATATTTTCTCTCAGGTGCTGCTCCTGCACCTCTGTAGCTGCAGGATCAGTGTCATTGATTTCAGACACGGGAAAGGGAGAGCAGCATTAACTTCAAGGAGTTTATACCTTGTCCAGCCCCTCAAGACAAGATGCAGCTTCTCATCTCTCCCTTTCTTTTTCCCATCTGCACCCTGGGAAGATGAAGCTACAGAGGAATCTTAGGAAGTAGCTTATGTTCATACACTGACCCTTGGATCAAAAAGACCATATAAGAACAAGGTAATTGCAATTAAATGTAGCTCAAGGTCGTGGGACAGATGGGGGGGGGTGGTGGTGTAAGTTTTAATCATCGTGCTTTTGCTAAAAAACAGACTTGCTCATTGACATTCTTCCCATCCACCTCCCCTTCCTGGAAAGTCAATAAACTCAGCTGTGGTTATCCAAGTGTGCTGGAAAACAGCTGCACTGTAAAATGGCCAGTGCAGCAGGAGCTGTACCACCCTGGGCACCAAGCAACCCCCAGGGCACCTCTCCCTTCCCCAAGAGCAATGTTGCAGAGGAAATTTTAGGCTTGCAAAATGCTTGGAAATGTTGGAAACAAATACGTTCAAGATCTGCAAACCATTTACCTGGATCCACTAGTTATAAAGCTTTGGGCTTGTTACTGTAGCCTTCTAAATAAAAGCTGAAAAGAAGATAATTTTTAATTGCAAGGAACACAAAACCGAGCTCAGTGCAATCATCTTCTTAATTTCACACCTTGAAATTCAGCCCTTATTCAAAGAAAGACCTAATTATTTTCAGGGGATAAGCATTTGCATGTTGCTAGGAGGAAAAAAAAAATTACTGTAATAAATGGTTAAAAATAGAGGTTTAGTGCAGAAAACACAGGTAGAGTCTTCTCTATCAGCTGATGAGCAGCGTGGCAAATATTCATGGCAGTCCTGGATCTGAAAGCTGGGCTGTGCTCTGACTCACTGTGCCTTTGCAGAAACAAGCACTACTATCATCTGCTCACACAAAATCACTGTGGTGGGTCTGTTCCAGCCTGAACCTCTGCTCCACCAGACTGAGGTTTATGGAAATGACTTACCTGGCTCATCACTCGAATTGGGAAGTTGGAGGGAAAACAGAGTGTGAGAGCTGCCCCAATGCTCATCCTCTTCCTTCTTTGTTGCTACTACGTTATTATGTCCTCTGGGTATATCCACAAATGCTGGAAGTTCTGAGATGAGGACACTTTGCAAAGGGTATTTGCTACCCAAACAGCCTTCCTTTGTTTTCACTTTATTAATTACCTTATTTTCTGTGAAGTCTGCACTCAAGTCTGATCTGAGTGGAGTCTCGTTTGCTCCCGGGAGCTTTGTTGGAGCTGTCTCCTCCATGGGCTCTCCATTAGCTATGCCATCTACTCCATCTGCTGTTAATCTGGACAAACTGCACTTTATGTCGAAGGACAACGTGGATCTATACGTTTTTTGGCATTTAATTCGAGGTTGGTCAATGCACACATTGAGGGACTTGTCTAAATAATAGATGGTGCGTGGGCACCGCTGAGAAACCTGGAGGTGGACACATGAGAGGAATGAGGGTGGTGCTTCCTCCCTCCCATCACTGCTTTGAAGGCCCTCACCGGTCTCCTTGAGTCCAGGGTCAAAAAGCTGCTTTCGTGGCTCTTCCCCTGATTTTGGGCAAGACTCAGAAACCTTTCCTGGAGAGGCACGTTGGGGTGTGTGGCCTGGTGGAGGCCACCGAGGGAGGACAGCAGGGACTCTGATGGAGGTGGGGGACACAATGCTGGGGTCCTGCACAGCCCCAGGGCCACATGCTGGGTCCCCAGAGCCCACAGCCACACGTCTGGCTGTCACAGTTATGGAGGCAAACCCGTTCTGCTGCTTTGGACACCGTTTTTCCCCTGTGACCTGACAGTCCAATGGTGACTTGGTGTCTTCTAAAGATGCCTGAACCTCCAATCTGCTGGGAAGTACCAAAAATGCTCTGGTGACCTTGACTGACCCATAGTTAGGCAAAGATTGCTTCGTGTGACAAGCACTGGGCTGGGGGATCATGGACTGCATAGGCAAAGCGGGCTGATTTCCTTTGGATTTATTCCCATCGATCATCTGTGAAATGATTACCGGTGAAATCAACGCAGTATTTTGTGAAGACAGAGATTCCTGCAAATGAAAAGATTCAAATTATCAGCATGCTCTATGTGCAACTGTTTCTCATATACCAGCTATCATACCAGACAGTTTTGTTCAAGGTCTCTTGTTAACTTTCTATTCATATTAAATTTTTTTTGTCACTTAAGAACACATGCTCTTGAAATCAGCTTTGAATTGTCTTGGAGGCTTCAATGAAAACCTTATCACTGGTGGAAAAGAAATATTAAAGTTGTGCATTCCGTACTATTATTTTGAGTATTTATTCTGTTGCCACATTTGGGATTTGTCGCTGTTTAAAAATGGACATGGCAAAGGCAATGCCAGTTGCAGGCTCTAAACCTCTCTTTCATGATGCTCTGCTGGAATTTGAAACGCATTTAAATATATTATGGATCATTAGCTGATGGTCCATGCATGACATCATGTGCTGCAGAGAACCTGTGGGTATGAGGATCATCACAGCTCTACAACCTCACCAGTTACAAGCATGAAAAAACTTCTCCATGATCCCTCCCACAAAAGTGGTACAGTTACCTAGATAAGAGTTCTGGGTACTATTTTAATTAATTAGTTCCCTCTTGCTTATGATTACTTGGTGATACCCACCAATGATATAAAAACATCTATGTCCAAGATTGATTGACAGTGGCCCAGAGATTGAAAGTGGCTCAGATTAATTTTCCCTCCATGACAGCAAACATCTGTCTTGATATTCCATATGTTACTTCACTTGAGGTGTCAAATGAGGTGCTTTCATGTTCCAGCTCTCTGACAAAGAGTAAACCTGAGTTTAAAACCTCCTGCTATTATTACCCACATGGCTGGTCACATAAGTCACATGCAATAAAGCATCTGGCCTAATCTCATTGCTGCTGTAAATTGGCTGATTAGATTGCTCCTGCCCTGTGCTCCCAGATCTTTTGATCCTAATAGAAATAAAAATCCCAAGCAGTGAATTGGCATGCAGGATCTGAGGAGCAGCTCCATGATGAAAGTTCATCCCGTGTTTTTAGGTGCCATTTACTCCTGCTGGTTATGAGTTCACTTCAGTCCTATCTGGGCACCTGCCATCTGATGATCAATGCCAGGGCTCCACAAGGGTTTCCCAGAACACAGTATTATCCAGACTATGAGGGTGGCAGTGCTGTGACCTCCCAGGTACCAGGGTCATCCTTGTCAGGGCTTTGTTTCCAGAGCTGGGCCACTGCACCAAACCATACAGGGAGATGATCTTTAAGGACCCTTCCAAACCAATCCTGAGATCCTATGAAAGCATTCCTGCATTCCTGTCCTCTGTGCAGGGAAACACCACCAAAACTGGGCTCCTTTGTAACTCTTTGGAAGGAGCTGATTGGGAACCCAAATGGGTAGAAGTAGATCAAGCGTTTATTAATGAGGTGAAATGCCAAATAAATTTTATCAACTCTTTAAACCAGCTGCCTGTGGTTTTGACAATTCAATAATTTCACAGCCCCAGGGAAAGCATTTTCTTCCTTCTCTGTTTCTTTCATGGTTTGTAACAACATTTGCCTCATATTTTCTGCACTTCATTTACTTCTGCCTCCAGGTTTAAGACCTTTGCCTGCCTTCCAAAACTCTCGCCTTCCCCAAGATTTCTACAGGGCACCCAAGAAGAATGTTCCTTGAGAGACTTTATTTTGGATGCATCTCTCATGCTCCAGTAGTTAATTTGACATTTATTCCTTTTGTTAAGGGCTGCACAGATGGAGACATCCTGCAAGAATCCAAAGGCATGTCAAAAACGCTCCTGATTAGCTACAAACTCCTGCACCAATATTTTAAATAATTTACTTTTCCTTTTTCTGCTCAGATATATGTATTATTTCCTCCTCCCAGTCTTTGGCAAAGAAGTGGATCCTTAAGGTTTGACCAGCAGATCCTTTGCTCGCTGGGAGCTTTCAAGCTTCACTGCACCCCGTGAGAAAAATCCGCACTTGCACAAAGCAATTGTGGTGAGCTGAGAACCTCAGGCTCAATCTTGAGAACATCTCAGGCAGAGTGTACTGATATTTGGGATGCCACTTGATTTGGTCTCCTGGGGTGTTTTTAACAACTTCTTTTCCCCAACAAAACAGGCCATTTTGCCCCCTGACCAAGAGCGCTCGGAACCGCGACACTTGGCCATCATTTCATTTGGCTTTTCTGCTGCCCAAGCTAAGCCTACCTACACAAAACCAAGTCCAAACACACTGCTCAGCAATCAGTGATTGTTTTCCGAACCCTCACGCGTTCTGCTGACTGCTATCCAAACAGAATTTATTTATTTTACCTGGGTAGAGCTGGCTGCTCCCCCCCCAGCGCTCTCCTGCTGAAGGCCTGCGCATGTCCTGCCACCGTCAGTGCTCCATCGCTTCTGTGACACCCCTGGGGAAAAGCACAGAGAAAGGAACATTATTTCCAGTGTTCTGGAGGAGATGGCTTAGAAAATGTGCTTTTATACAGAGTGCAAGCAGGAGGGAAAAGAGCTCCTGTAAATGATCTGGTTGCCCTGGGATCTGTTTTCTCCCCCTTCACAGGACAGGGGCTTGAAACACCCCTGGGATCCTGTTGCAGGGATGTGGACAGTGTCACAGCGTGTTCAGGGCTGGTCCAAAGCTCCAGTATCTCTGCTTTTGATTTCCATAGCTTCAGGCCTGAGTGTGGAGGGATCAGGGAAGATGGGAAATGCAGATTCCCACAAACATCCCTTCTGTGCTGTCTGCAGAACAGGGAGCACAAACCAGCCCAGGAACGGGTTGGACACTGTGAGCCTGATTTCATCTGCACTAAGTCACCTTCACGTTTAAAGAACTGCAGTAATTTCAAGCCATGTTCACCAATTCTATTACATCAGAACGTCTGCAGTTCAGGGTAACTATTACACCAGTACCTCAGCCTCTGCTTCTGTTATTTTTTTGTTTTCTGTGGGCTCTACTCTCTCTGCAGCATTTTTACATGGAGCTAATTTCCATTTAACACACAGGCTGGGCCATTGCAATGATGCATTACGTCTGCTGTCAACCCCTCTGCCAGAAATTACGTTACTTTCTATTTTCTATCAAGCATCCAAAATTAATTTTCAGAAATTCTCCATTTGGACTGAAATCTCTTGGCATTCCTGGCTGTTGCTTTACAGCAACATGTCACACCGCTGCTAAGCGCTTTTGTATTATTTTGCTTTCACCTAGACAGCCTGCCACAGAAGTTTTTTGCTAAGCAGAATTTCAGTTTACATGTAACATTGTATTAACAAAGGAATATAACTCAGCTCCGCTTCAAGAAGTGTTTTTTAAAGCACACTCACCATAACAGGCTTCATGGCTTTGTCTCCTTGGGTGAAGGGAAGAGGGGAAAAAGAGATCAAGAGATCTCCTCCAGTCCCACCACACCTCAAAACACTTCCAGGATGTTTGATGAACCTTTTTTTTTTAATAAAGTACACTAAAATATCCTTTATCACTTCACTAGCACAACTGCAAGATGCCAATGACACTGTGTTTATCCACAGCTGGCATGAAAAAAAGGTTGTTTTTTTGTCACTGAGCAACAGAGAGTCCTGAGCAGCAGAGCAAACAGCTGGACTCATTAGCCACAGTGTGGGGAAAAAAAGAGAATCCGGAAAATAGCCAGAGTAGAGGGCCCACTACGTGTTTTTTGGCAAAGAAATAATGCAGAGTTGCAGTCAGTGAACCTGATATAACACCAGTAACTGCTGGCACCAACCGCGGGCGAGATGCCCTTGGAGCACCTCACCTGGTCGTGGGGCACAGAGAGGAGCACAAAAACAGCAAGGGAGAAAAATCCATCAGGGTTCACAAGCAGTGGGATAGGGGTAACTGCTGGGGGGAGCCTTGTGGAAAGGTTATTTTCAGTGTGTCAGTAATGTGATGAGTTACACGTGAACGCCTTCACGATGAGGAGCTGCTGCATGTGCTGTCTTATTTACTTCTTAAAACAACTAAATAATAGAGAATAACTTGCAGGGAAGGATATAGAAGAAATTCTTGGACTGGGTTATGACAAGACCTTAAAAAATCCAAAATTTTGATTAAAACCCCCTATATAATAAAGCATCAAATTCCACTGAGTTATCAATGTTTTCCTCAAAGGCTTTACAGCAAGAAACCCTCAGTTGTCTCGGATCAAGCAGGAAACTACGACAGGAGAACATCAACTTGTTAATGTCAACCAGTGCATAAGGAAATCCAGAGGGCTGGCCAGAGATAAATCAGATCCAGACAGGCTTCTTTTAGCAGATGGTCTTCCATGAATTTCATTCAAATGTATTTCCAGCACAAAAGACTGACACTACAGGGCCAAAAAAGAACAAGTTGTCAAAAGTCCACATTGCAGATTGCATAGAACAGGTAAATTATTCTTATCAAAGTAATCTCCTATCATTAGCAATAATCTGTAAGTAGAAACTTCCAATTTCCCACAGATCCCTTGGAATAGATTGGTTAATTCTTGCTTATCTAACTTTAAAAAGTAGCTGTTTCTGGAGCGCAGAAAATATGGGAATAATTGAGGTGGGAAGAAGAAGAGAAGGAAATATTTATTTTCTTTTCTAAATCATTAGCAGCGGAGTCTTGCATTGCCTTTTGCACCATATCCTGCACAATGACATTCTCATATTACTATAGGAATCCTATTGTTGGAAAACACTCAAACTTTTGGCAAGTCATTTGATCTCGTTGCTGAGAGAGATTAAATGGCATTGGTGGCAAAAGCACCAGTATTTTTCCTGATATTATTAAATCTACTCCTGGAAGCTTCACGTCTGTTAATTCATGTCACCAGAACAAGCAAAGAAAAAAAAAAAGAAAACAACAAAAAAACTAAACCTTTAAAAAGAGCTTGAGTCCGTGTTTGAAAGGAAGACACTACAGGGAGCACAAGGCTTTAGCTGAGATGTGTCACATCCCAGGTTTGCAAATTCTCCTTGCTGACAAAACACATTGCACTGGAACCCTCGTTACACAACGGAACGCAAAGTTCAGTTTCTCCCTGGTGCGAAAGCATGAAAGAAATGGCATTTCAAGCACTTTCCATCTCTGTGGGGAGCATGAGAAACTTATTTCTATCCAAGCTGAAATCCCATGGATTTGTTTAACCTCCCCAGACCTTCCCTTCCCACCGTCATCCACCTCTCCAGCTCACGCACGGGAGATGAAACGAGGAATAGAGAAGCAACTGCTGGCATGTGACCTTTGTCCCGTTATGTCTTCCCTCTTTTTTCTTTTTTTATATATATATATTTTTTTCCCCCTCAAAACACTGGTTGTTGAACCAAGTGCTAGGCTCCCTGGCAAGGCATCTGGACATCCGGCTCCGGACCAGGGTTTTCCTAATTACGGAGTGCAGCTGGAACCGATTCTCCCAGTCTCGAGTGCCTGGATTTCTGCCTCGGGCCAACTGGCAGCCGGCTCAGATAATGATTCAGAAAAGATGTACTTGTAAATCAGCTTGCTGAAACGCAGATCGATTGCAAAGGTGAGGGTGCTGCTGGAAAACAGCGTCCTCCGAACATTTGGCACGCACGGGACAGCCCAGTGTGGAGCCAGCTGAGGTTTAGTGCAAAGCTTGAGACACACAGAGAAACAGGCCGTGGAAAATGCTGTTTTACCAGTGTTTCAGGTGTTTTCTAGACACACACAGACTGCCCTGCTGGGGGATGTTGTTTGATGATAAACTACCTACAAGGAAGATATTGAGGGGCCGGAGAGTGTCCAGGGAAGGGAACGGAGCTGGGGAAGGGTCTGGAGCAGCAGGAGCAGCTGGGGGGGCTCAGGCTGGAGAAAAGGAGGCTCAGGGGGGAACTTCTGGCTCTGCAACTCCCTGACAGGAGGGGGGAGCCAGAGGGGGGAGATCAGGCTCTGCTCCCAGATAATAAGTGACAGAACAAGAGGAAATGGCCCCAAGTTGCATCAGGGGAGGGTTAGATTAGAGGTCAGGGAGAATTTCTAGAGCAAAAGAGTTGTCAAGCAGTGGAACAGGCTGCCTGGGGAAGCAGTAGTATCACCATCCCTGGAAGTGTTCAAAAAGCCTGTGGAGTGGTCCCTGGGGACATGGGTTAGTGATGGGCTTGGCAGTGCTGGGGGAACAGTTGAACTTGACCTTAGAGGGTTTTTGCAACCTAAACAGTTCCGTGATTGACACCCAGAGTGACACTGGGCAGAGATGGAATGACTTCAGACCACTGGCCCTGGCCTCATCTCCGGTTTTTGTCATGAAAGCTGCACATTCCATTCATTTACTATTCATATGCTGACAAATTTCAAATGTGTGTCAGCACTCCTGGTCTCCTCTGCTCTGCTCCAAGCCCTGCTTGCTCTGCACCTCTCACATCCCCCGTCCCTCTCAGCCACCAGCATCACCTCCCAGTCAACTCCTCCAGAGTCTCCAGGAACCTCCAGCACTTCCCTCAAAACACCATAAAACAGCACTGCAGAACATAAACACTGTACGAAAAGAGGGAAACTTCTCCACCTGACAGAAAAATTATCTTTTTGGCTGATCTTAGATGAGCATCTATGAGAATGGTGAAGGGAGTTGGGCTCCCTCCCATGTCCATGGCAGCCAGGATTCCTACAGCCCCCTAATCAGCACTGTTGATTATCCAAAAAATGCTCAAATTCCCCCACTTGGAACCTGGGAGCAAAAGGACACCAATGGCTTGGCTGCAGGGTCAGGCATCAGAGCAACCACTCTGTTAATACAATGTCTTTAACATCATTAAATCTTCCTTTTAAAGCCCTTTTCTCCTTCTGTGCATTATTCCTACCGGAGGAAGTAAGCTATACTTCCTTCTGTTTAAAACATTAGAACTGTTTAAATTTCCTCGTGACTTTTTTTAATTCAAATACCTGAGGAAGCCTTGAGGACAAAAGTGTCATCATTAAAGATTCATCACTCTCCCTCTCAGAAAGGGCTGGGAGAGATCATCACTGGCTCCCTCAGATCTGAAGTGAGTCATCCAGAGAAACCATCCGGACATTTCAGATACATCTGAGATGAAAGCCAAGGCAGAACGAACACCGGAACCGAATCCATGTCTTCTGGTCTTCTTCATGTGTCATAAAGAAGGAACATCATAAAATTGCAGAGACTGCTGTCATCTAAAATAGAACTGAACAGTGAAACTGAAGTTCACATGCTTGATATCAAAATAGAGGCGGATGAATGCTGAAAATGACAACTTTTATCTGAATCCCCGACGATATCAAACCAATTTATATGGTATCTACCAGCAAACGTTGTGTTTACTCGTTAGTGGAGACAGTGATGCATCTCCAGAAAGCCTTGGAACAGGTTTGGGTTGGAAGGGACCTTAAACACCATCTCATTCCACCCCCACCCATGGGCAGGGACACCTTCCACTAGCTCTGGTTGCTCCAAGCCCCGTCCAACCTGGCCTTGGACACTTCCAGGATGGGGCAGCCACTGCTTCTCTGGCCAGTAAGTCTTGTTACCCTTCAAGGACATCATCCTGAGCCTTCAGAATGGGTGTTAAATTCCAGGAAGAGGGGAGGTGTTGCATAGACAGTGATCCAAAGGCAGCACCCCTGTGAGGATGGGAGCAGGCAGGGCAGGGAGGCAGCCCCACAGCCACACGTGGGTTTGACTCCCTTACAGTCCCATAAAAATAACACCTGGCATTCACCTCTGCAGGCTTTAACATTTAACAACTTTCCTTTAAGACCAGGCAGCAATTTTCACCGAGATGCTTGAAGGAGCACAGGGTGTCACCCAGAGAGCTCGAACACAACTAAAACCCACACAGTGTGTGCTCTTCAAGAGAGGAGGACACAGGGACAGTCTCCCTGTCCTCTCCAAGGATCTTTGCTGAACTCATAAGAAGTACCCTGCACATCCTTACGGTGAGGGTCAAACAATACAGGCTTAAAGAAGCAAAAAGCAGCTGCCAGCTCTTTATTTGAAACCTTTCTTGTCACGAAAAAAAAAAAGCCAAACCAACACAAACAAGCACTTTGCCACAAAAGAAAGCACTTGAACAAGGTGGCACAAAGATGACAGTGTTTTAAGGCGACTTTGTTGGGAAGGCTTTCAAATCAGAGTAAGCAAAACAGCCTGAAATCATTTCAGCCTGAACAGGATTCATTATGTAAACAAAATAGAAAAATATTTTTTCTAAGATGTCAGGATGGATTTTCTTCTGTTTCGAGTGGCATCGTGAGATTTGATAAGTGAATTATCTTTCCCTGCTCACACACCTTGGAGCTGTAGCTGCTGCCTGCAGAGATGATTACAGGATCCACCATGGAAGGGACAAATGAGTCCTGCTCTGCTATCAAAAAGCCAGAAGTCATAAATCTCTCATTATCCTTGCCATTAGAAGCAAGGTGCCCATCAGGGGGCTGGAAAGAGCACAGGAATTATATCTTCAAGCCCATGCAAAGGAGAAAAATAAATGTGTTTTCATAATGCATTGCTATTATTCTTTATCTTCAGTTAATAATTTAAAGGGAGGAATCACCCCCAGCAAATCCATCACGCACACGGAGACAAAATTAAGAAAATTCTTTACTTTCTCCCTTTTCTCTTTCTCCTCCTCCAAGTTTTATTTCTTTCTTTCCCCCCCCCCCCCCCATTTATTTTGTTGAATTTTCAGAGGTGTGGGGAGGAACCTACATTTCTTCAGGGAGCATGGGCTTAAGCTAACAAATCTCAGTCCCTAGAAACAGTGACTAACTCACTGAACCTTCTAAAGCCCAACTGTGTGGACATAATTCAGGCCAACGGCTCAGATGGGAGTGCCCAGGAAGATTTAACTGGCAGAGGTTTGATTTCTTCAGTGTAAACAACATGGGCTGTCCCTGGAGCTCCCTGTTGGAGCTCTGCTGGGATCTTTAGAAAATGTGGGAGGAGGGGAATGAGGAGCTCGAAGACAGGGTATGGAGGGATGACATCAAGAACTGGGGTGGATCATGAGGGATAATAGTGTTCAATAGTCAAATAATTCTCTTTCATAGTTTTTTTTTTTTTTTTCAGTAGTTTCATTGTAGAAATGGAAGGGATGCCACAAATGTCACAGGTTCCTCTGTCAGGGAGAGGAAAAATTAGGGACAAGGAGGAAGTCATCAAACTCCCCACTGCTGGTGGACAAGAGAGGTCCTGAAGCTCCCTGGTTCCTCCACTTTGGTGGGACTGCCTTCCACCCATCCCTTTGTCCTGCTGCAGCAAGGACAGCAATCAGATATTTTCCATGCATTTCTCCACAAGGGAGATGACACCTCTGGTTTCTTGCCAAAGCTCCTGTTTCGGGGCCATCCTATTCTTTTGGACAACTGTTCGTACCAAAAAGTGATTTGGGATTGTTTAAACAAGCCCTTCTGTGGGGTCAGGAATCACAGGAATGGGTTTTGCCCTGAAGGTGATATTTGGGACCAGGTGGGACCAGGCAGATGGATGGCAATCAGAGGTGGAGATGATGGGCTGACAGGCTCTGAAAGTGTCCCTAATGTGTCACAGGAGGCAGGAGAGGAGAAAAATCAAGAGCAAGGCAAACTCTGGAGCTCCTTTGTGTCAGAGATACGTTAGGGTTAGAAAAATTTGAATAAAACCTTTAAATATGAACACTAGACGGGCCAGAAGTTTGTACAGAAAAGAGAGTAGCTGGGAGACAGAGACAAAGAAAGGAGGCAAGTCCAAGCTAAATCCAAATTTAAATTTTCCAGGCTCCACCCATCTCCAATTTTAAGGCATTCTGAATACAATTCCTGCTTCCTTAGTACCTACTGTCACATTATTTGGCTTATTGACCACCTAATGTCCTTTCAAAAGAAACTGAACTTACAGGAACATTTTATACAGAAGGAGCTGATGGAAAGACTCCTCTAACCCCTCTCAAAATCCCCTTCCCAGCATGTCATTAAGACCCCACATTTTAGGGTCCATGTCCATTTCTGGAAGTTCAGGAATGTTTGAGAAGGCCAGCAAATTCTTAAGTGACTGTAAACATGACAAATACAACGCATAAGCAAACAAAGGGAAAGCAGTTCTGCAGCCAAAAATTATATTTATGAAGAGTTATTTTGTGCTATTATGTATATTTATGTAAAGGTCACGACCTGCAGAGAATTTGATGGCACAAAGTGATTCTGTAAATAAAAACTCCACCAGAGTTACTCAGAACTGGTGGCAATTACAAAATGCACACATTAGCCCAGAGCTGCTTGTGCATAATAAGAAATAAGAGCTCGAGGTAATTGTTTGGCCTCAGGGATTCAGTATTTCCTACATTTACCTGCTTCTGAAAGAGCTTAACTTCAAGACAAAAAACTATAAGGGAGGACAAGAGAAAACCTGTGCACTGCCTGTTTTATGACTCACTACATGTCCTGCTGCAGGGATTTTTTTCATGATGCTTTGGCTTAACAATGGTATTTATTGATTTTTTTTTTTTCTTTTAATACTTTTAATACAGTGGTGACTCCAGAAAATGATGTGTGCTGTGGGTACAGATGCATGGAAGCAGTGATTCCAACACACATCTATATTACTGCCATTCTGTTCCCAAAACAAAGGGACAAGATGTTCACAGGAGCCAAATTTGACACTGAACAATCTGTATGACAAAAACCAAACTCAGTGGAGCACCAGCCGTGCCAAATTTAATGGAGACTTTTCACGTCACTTCTGTACAATAGAAGCACTTGGGTTTGTGTAATACTTGGGATTGTTATTTCTTTCTGGAAAGTCATTCCCATTAACTGCTGTGATTACAGACATCAGAAACTGCCTGATGGTAGGGGATGCTAAAACCAAGTTAAAAAAAAAAAAAATCAGCATTCACAATAGCTAAGATTTAAAGAACCATGAAGCCTGAAAAGTTCAGTTTCTAAGTCACTTACTTTGATCACAAATAAATAGTTTTATTTTGCGTAATTAAAGAATTCTATGCAGCTCTCCCTGGTTTGTTTGAGTTGCCACTGACTTGCCTCGATTCTAAAGCTAACAGCTCTTCACACAGCTGAACTTAGTAATTATTCCACCACGTAAAACTTTTCAGTTGGTGAATTATTACCTACATTTACCTTTTGAAGGGAAAGTAGAAAACAAATCTCTATTCATCACATGCTTTTACTGCACATCCATGCTTTGTTTGATCTTGGAATTACCCCTTTTGAATTCCATCACAACAGGTTTAGAAACACAGATCATGCCAGAGATTAAAACAAACCCGTTGTCATATGATCATAAAACAGGGCATGGTGGATTTGGGGTTTATCACGAGATTCAGCAGAAGATAATTGGCAATTGCCTTTTTTCTTTTCTTCTTTAATCACTGAGGCTTTCAGTTCAGGAATGGAGGTGCAGAAAAGCTTGGGACTGATGATTAAATGTTAAAGCCCTCAAAGCTTTAACTTTGCATCTTTTAAACGCTAGAAAAGTAGAATTTTGAAGCTCTCTTTGGCTGTGGGTGTCACCTGGATGGGAAGGAGGCAGGCTGGGAACTGTCAGCACCCACCAGCCCCACCAGGCTGCTTTTCAAGGAGCACTAACCTGCTGCCTAGCAACCACCAAAACTGATGATTGTTTGTATATTCCATTTCTTGTGCAAGACTAAAAGCTCAGGTCCCAAATTATTGCATTCAGCAACATCAGAGCTGTGACTGATTGAGAAGAAAACGCATTTTCCTCTACTTGCTGCAAGTCTTCCCCGCTCTCCAGGGTTGCATTTGTAAAATGTACACACACACCCCCCCCCCCCCCAGCACACTTTGATGCAAGACCAATTGGAAAAATATTTCAATAGGTGAACAGTTATTTTCAAAATATTCATCCTTTAGAAGCTACTTCTACGAATAAAGTCATTCACATACCTTTACATTTTAATGAGGATGTCACTAAGACTGATACAGGAACAAACACGAAGGGCCACGTTCTCCTGGGCACGAGGATGCTGCACAGCATGACACAAATGTGCTTGCAAAAAAACTTGTCCCTGTGTCTTAGAAGTCTTAATTTTTTTTCCTATTTGTTATTATTTTTCCTAATTATTATTTACTGCGTGTGAAACAATCAAAGAAAAACAAAAACACACGGAACAAAAAATCTGACAACCCTTTTGCACCGTGCCCTCTGCTTGGATCGGATTTTAGCCTTATTCCCAGGAGGAATTTGATTTGTGTCCTACCTTTTTTTATGCCCAGCCTTGGGCTTTTGAGCTTGTGGCCTCTTTGAAACAACGTGACAGATGGGTGGGTAGCTGATCTCCAACGAGCTTCCCAGGAAAATCAATGGCTTTGTAGAAATGAGAGGCTGCCACAGGGAGAAGTCCACTGGGTTTCCCATGTTTGATCCATGGACACTCCTACCAGCTGGGCAGGACAGGGAAAAAACCTTTCCCTGAGATCCAACCTAACCCTGCCCTGACACAACTCCAGCCATTCCCTGGGTCCTGTCCCTGCTCCCCCCAGAGCAGAGCTCAGTGCCTGCCCCTCCTCTGCCCCTCCCAAGGAAGCTGGAACTGCAATGAATTCTCCCCTCAGTCTCCTCTTCTCCAGCTGAACACACCAAGTGCCCTCATGAAATGACCTCTTTCTTTTTAGCCTGTATTTTCAATTTAATATTTTTGCTTTCAGTCTCTAAATAAACACTGAATCTCATACTAAGATTATGGAAATTAAGGGGCTCAAAGAAAATTTAAATGCTGGAGGCCAATCTGCTGCTTGACCCCAGTACTGTGGTACCTTAGACATAATCATGTGCAACAACTGTCCTGTTTAAAGTCATGCAGCAAATCCCTACCAGTCACTCTCCTAAATGTGCCTATGATAGGCACAGCATTGGATACCCAGATTTTATCCCAGGGAATAACTGAACAGCTCAGTGTTACCAAATGCTGAAGTGACCCCCCATCAAAGGCAGAATTAAGTGGCTGTGGATGGTTCCCACCACCCCCACTTTGTTTGTCCTACAGTCGTTCTTTTCCACGACAATCTCTGATCCAGAGCCAGCACATAAACTATTAAATAATTCAGCTGCACTCTTCATCCAGCACTGCTCCCCAAGCCAAATCCTGGCCCTTCTCAGTTCCAGCATTTCCACTGAGTGCTTTGGGACAAGGATTGATCCCAAAGGTCTCTGCAGGTCCACCAGTTACAGGAGACAGGGTTTGCTGAATGTGCTTTCAAAAACCTCTTTGGTCATTATCAATATTCTCTCTAACATTAACTGCCATTAAATCCTGCAGCTGGAAGCTGCAAAATGACCTGAAGGACATCCTCAAGCACTTTCAAGCTCAACAAGGAGCATGTGAAGAGCTGCTGGTGACACCATTGCTCGGGTGGGACGTGAGCAGTTGATGGTCTGTCTGTGCAAAGCCTGGAGGCTTTGGCAGAGGAGAAGCTCAGGTAGAATTTTCTTTTAGGGAAGTTTCAGCTAGAAATTAAGATATAAAATTCTACAGCCTGTCTACACTGCTACAGCCCTCAGTTTTGAGGTCTCCACTCTCCACTTAGGGCTGGCTCCCAGCTGAACTCTCTCATGACGCAGCACGACTCTCCCCTTCTCAAAGCCAAGCAAAAGCACCAAAGAAAAATTCCTTGGAAACAGTGGGCGTGTTGTGGAATAGGCTGTAATTATTAACCTGAGCTCCTTGCAATGGACACACACTGTGCCAGTGGATTAGTCATTGCCAGTCACATTAACTGAGTTAGTAATTCTTTGTATCAGCAGCACAGTGCCCAGTTCTGCCTGACTCCTGGTGCAAATACAGCTCCCCTCCTTTTCCACCCAGGGTAAGCTCAGGTAACTCACACATCACTGTGGGGACACCCTTCCCTGTGACTCAGCTGCTGCTCCCACACTTTCCCACTTTAGAAGAACAGTGGCCTGGCTGAATTCCCAGCCACAAACCCGCTGCAGTTGGTGTGAGAGGCCAGGGAAGGACTTCATTTCCACCAACGGTGCTGTCCCTCCTTCCAGAAACAACAACTGCACTTCCCCTGAGCAGCACATCCCCTCCCTCCCCCTTTCTGCAACCACCTCTTCTTTTTCTCCTCGTTTTCTTGGACCAATAGGCTTAGGTGGTTGATTAATTTGGTTAACTTGCAGGGGTTTTTTTAGGAAGAGATGGGCTTTTGGCTGCTTTGTTTGCTCTTTTTTAGTTTGTAACGGATCTTTTTCGCATCCACTCCAAAAAGTTACCTTGGTGACTTTTATATCCAAAGGGAAAATGGAGAAGAGCCTGGTCTTTGCTGGGACACATATAAATGTGTGCTGGGAGCACTCCAAGAGCTGTCCCACCACGAGGAGGAAAACAAGCCAGTTTTATTTCAAGCCATGGAGCTTAGTGATCCTGTATTTTCTTTCCCATAACACTTCCATGCAATCTGGATGGTGAGAATGATAAACAGATGTGTACACACAGGGATTGAATCTAGAGAGCACTGCATTATTCAAGAGAACTGAGGAGAAAAGGCCAATATTTACAACAGCAGTATTTACTGTAAATTAAAATCCAACCAATTGCAGCCAACTTGAGAGACAAACACTGCAGGGATACCTGCAAGGGCATTGGGTTAAAGATTTTGTCCTCCTTAAACAGATTAAAACCCAGGCTTTTCAGGACAGTGCCTTTTCAAAAAGCAAAAGAAAATTAAAATACACTCAGAAGTAGGTATATTTTGTGGGTGCTTAGTGGGATAGAAGGGAAACAAAATTTTCTGCCACTCGTGTTATTTTAAATAAAAGAGCAAAAAAGTTTCTCATACCCTAAACTGAAAGCACCATTTTGGAAGATCAGCCTGCTCCATGTCACATTGATTTAGAACCATTTTATTACTCTGAATGTGTCACTGCATTAGTTAGAGGAATGTTGTGATTAACACCTTGGCCAGAAATTCAATGCTGATAGATATAAAAATGTAGATTTATATATTTCATTCAACATTTAAGGAAAGTTTATTAATTCACCAGCAGGTGGATTTTTCTAATTTGTCAAGGTCTTTCTATATTTAAATCAAGTGCTGAAATGAGCTCAAAATGTTTCTGTACCTTGGGTATGCCTTGGTGTTTCTGCCTGAGGTAGCCACTGTAAGAACACTTGGCTTTTCCCAGGATTTCCAAGGTGAAGGGTTTGGTGTTTTGTTGTTGTTTGGGGGAGCTTTTCATGGTTTGGTTTTAGTTTTTTCCCCCCTTGAAAGCACTGCCAGTTTAGCTCCCTATTGCTTTTTACAAAGTAGTAGCTAAACCAAGGAGTTAATGACTTCCTTGCAACCAGACAAGGAAAAGTTCCGCCATTTCCAAACCTTATTCTTCCCAGCCTCTTCTTTTCTACCAAAGCTTCCACTTAGTGGTTACTTATTGGCAGAGCTGGATTAAGATCTTGTATAGACTAAACCCAAATTATTCACGCTCGGATTCCTGGCATAAACCCCTCCTTTTGGGAGCCAACCCCAGGGTTAGCTCCACCAGGCTGGGTCAAAACAACCAGAGAAAGAGGCAGGGAGGAGAGGTTCTGTGGTGTGAAGCAGTGCTGTAATAAAATGCAATATTTCCCTGCCTGAAGGGTTCCCAATACCTGTGCCTACAGCAGGTTATGATAACAGCCGCTGCTTTGTGTGAAGAAATAAACAGTTTTGTGTTCCTGACCTCCAGCACACGTAGCCAGGAAATCAGAGCGCAACTGTAGTTATTTGCTGCTTTTTAGGTATTCATTTCTCTTCCCTGGTGCTTAAAAGGGCTGGCTGAAGGCAGCTTATACTAGATTAGGCTTCCAGCACCTTCATGCATTACAGACTCCAAAGACATTATTTTCCCCCTCGCAGAAGGTGAAAGTGTTGAGTCATTTCTTTGAAAGATCTGATGGGGGTTGTTGCTCATCAAATGACAGAGGCAGCTCTCAAAGCAGGGCTCAGTGAGGGGCAGAGTCAGTCCAGCTGCAGCTCCCACATCCCTCAGGGACTCAGGGCCCGCTTTGCCCCCCTCACTCTGCTCACCCTTTCCCTGGCTTAAACCAGCCAGGCACCACCAGCTTATCCCAGATGATAACGTGCATTAACGGGGGCTCCTCGGGTGGAACCACGTGCCAGGAATAATTAGGGTTTAAAACCGGGAGCCCGGCAGGAAGGGATCGTCATCTGCGACGCCGGTCCGTTTAATGGAGAAACAACCCGTGTTTTACAGGAGAGGATAATTTGGCAGCTCCAGTCTCAGGGGCTCAGAGACATAAAATACAACCTCATCAATGTGTAAGATTAGGAGTAATTAGCCCCTATATGGTACAGTCATCAGTTGGAAACTGGAGTCTGTCTGGGGACTTTTTGTAACGATGCCTCAGGGACAAGTGAGATGGGACCTCTGACTTCGGTGATTTGGAAGGGACTGAGACCTAATTAAATCTGCAAAGATGCAGTAACTGCATTAAAAGGGATTTTTAAATATGAAGCATATTCCCTTTCACTAAACAAACTAGGTATAATACACCCTGGAACAGGGAGAGAATTAATCAAAAGACACTGAGCCAACAGCTGCTGTGAGGCTGCCAAATGGAAGATGATACAGGATTATCCAGAATTGAAGAACATTTAATAAGAATTGAAGAATATTTATAACAATTGAAGCATATTTATAAGAATTGAAGAATATTTGTAAGAATTGAAGAATGTTTTGGGTTTCTTTTGAGGAGAAGGTTTTATTTCACTGTGGTGAAAATCAAGCACATCAGGCCCATCGTAAATCCAAGAGAGGATGGGTTTTTTGAAATCTGTTTCTCTAAATCCGTAATTTATAATAAACACTGGTTGCTTTACATAAATAAAAGTTAATTCTCTTGCAAAAGTAATATATAATTTACTTTTTCACTCATTACAAAAAAACCCCCACACTTGCATAAAGGGGATACACAGAGCTATTATATTTCTGCTACTGAGTTCCATAAAGCACTTCACATCTTCCATTTCCTTTAAAAGGTTTGGCTCTTTGTACTGGAGAAATGAAGGATTTTAAGTGAGCTTCTCAGCAATGATTGCCTCATTTACATGATCTATCTTCTCCTAAGCCAAAAAAAAAAAAAAAAACCTCCTTGGATGTTATTAATATTTTTCTACCATAACTCAACACTCTGCACTGTGTCAATGCAGAGCTGGGTCCTCAAAGCCTGGAAGTGAAGAGGAAAAGTATTTTAAGGCCATGAACTGAGAGTGGACCAACTGATGGCAAAGAGAAAAAAGTACTGAGATGACACATGTAAGTTCACACAATAAATAGATTGTCCTAGACAACACATCCCCAGCCAACTGCACAACTGAAATCATGTTATTACCATGAATACCAAGACAATTCACTCAAGAAAAGGCACCTCACTCAAAACCAGCCCCCCAAATGAAAGAGGTCACCATGTCACCTCACTGGGGAGATGGTTTTGAGTTAAACATTCAGAGGCTGCTATCACAGAATGATAAAATATGGAAAAATTCTTTGCAAGGAAACGAAAATATAACCAGTTACTCTGTTTTCAGTAGAAGAGCATGATGAGCTTGATGGCCAGTCAATCACTGTGAGAAAAAATCAACAGCAATCTAAATGCTCCAGTATTTCAAGCCTTCAAGTGACCTTTCAAGAGGATTTCAGTTTGAAAATACAATATGAGGAAAGGCTCTGATTGCAGGATTCATCTTATATCCAAAGCCTTTGCTAAATGTCTCTTGCTAGAAACGTAAAACAAACAGCAGTGGGGATCAAAGGTAGGGAAAAATGAATGAAAGTAAAGGTGGGCTGGCGCTTTATCTGGATCAAACTACATATATAAAAGTATTTGTCTTCGATTATGTGTGTTGGAAATATCCCTCAGCTTTCAGGAGGAGATCAGTCTCTCCTCAGGTAGTCAGACAGACTGGGAAAGACAAGGTGGATACAGGAAAAAAACAAGAAACACTGACACAAAAAAACCCAATACCACTCCAATAGCACAGTCCCTGTGCTGGAAAATGCAATGGAGACCAGGAAAATAGAGAAGTCTACTGGGAAAACCCTGAAGAATAAGGAGCAGGCTGCAAAGAAAGCCTGGCTCATCGACAACAGAATAGAACAGCACAGTTAATGCTTTTAAAGTTGAGAGAGTTTTCTTGGGTGTTTTTTTTTTTCATGGGTTTTTATGTTGGGTTTTTTCCCCAACTAAAACCTGAAGAAAAGTTGGTTATAAAAGCCTCTGAATTTTTGGACAAAGTGGAGAGAGAAAAATCTCAGGTTAAAAAAAAAAAAAGTAATTTGAAAGAACAGTGAAGACAAGGAGAGCTGCATTTGTACCTGGAGCATAAAAATAGCAATCAAAGCAATACAGTGTGTGAGTTCAAGTAAGAATATATAGCATAAAAGTGCTGACTAATCCAGAGTGCCAGCTTAATTGGAAAAAAAAAAAAAAAAAAAAGGGATATTGATATCACAGGCATCTCAAAAATATGATGGGATTAAGATACATCAGTGGAGAATATAAAAAAAAATAAACTCAATATAAATTATGTGGAAATGACAGAAGACCAAGTTGACAAAGGAGCACAGCCAAGACCCAAGGAAAATATACAGCAAACCAGGTAAATAAATAAAATACAGCAGTGCCTCCAAATCTCCTTAAACTCAGTTTGCATCCTAAAACAGCAGAACTATACTAAGAACCAATATTTTCCCGGAATGGCCCAGAAAAGGGAACATTAGTGCAAAATACTGGCACTAAATAAATTGGGACTTGTCAGCAAAAGCCAGAAGAGAGGGAATACAGTAGAGCTGGACAAGAATAACAAACAGCTTCAAAAGATGCATAGGAAGAGATGTGGGAATGTTACAGGATAATTTTTCTGCACAGCATGTAATGAAATCTTGAACTTGAATGACCAGAACCAGGATAAGGCTGTAACTGGATCCTTGCTCTGGCCCAGTGCTGTTACTGTGCTCCCTCCACAAAAGACAACTTTGGAAATATTTAGGAAAATAAAACCTTAAGAAATAATGCAAAGGTGGATTTGGAGGGGGAAGGGCGGGGGTGTTGTTGTCTTGGGAATTTGGGGTGGGATTTTGTTTGGGTTTTTTTGGTGTGGGTTTTTTTTTAATTTGCTTTTTTGCAGACCATATATTACACAGTTAATGGAGGACTACAAGTATTCATGAATGTGAAACAACTGCAGTGTTTTACCATGAGAGGACACAACTTGGAGATCATAAAATGAAAGAATACTTTTGGTTGGGTGGGACCTTAAAGCCCATCCATTCCCACCCCCTGCCATGGGCAGGGACACCTTCCACTATCCCAGGTTGCTCCAAGCCCTGTCCAACCCAGCCTTGAACAACCCCCTTTTTACATAAAGACAATTTTAAAGAAAAATCTACCCTTCCCGAGAGGCAAATTGATCCAATAACTCCATTACACAATTATTTATCATGTATAAATCACAAAAAAACCAAAAACAGCCACAGCAAAAGAGTTCAGAGCTGCAGTTCTCTTTGATGTATATTTACAGAGGAATTCTAGAAATTAACAAAAGAGAAAAAGTATTGGAGGTTCCACCTCACAGTTACTGATGCCAAACCAACATGCACTGGGCTGAAGAAGAAACCTCTGCTCTAAAATAAAAGCTAAGCTGTTCACTGAAACACAAAGCAGCAAATCAAGGCTTCTGCCCATCTCATATTCTGGGATAACAGTCTGGAGAGCAAGGTCAGAAGTTTAATATTCCTATTGATGTTAGGAAACAATGACAGATTTATTGGAAAGATTTGTCAGCAAACCAGCAGTGAGGTCACAGCGCCCCAGTACACAGAAAATGTTCATCTACCTGTAACCCCATTACAGCTGCAGGATAAACATTCCCTTGTGCTTGAGAAAACATGTATTTACCTTATAAAGCTGTAATTCTGCATCAATATTCTGCTAATTGGAGGTTTCCTGTCATTAATTTAGATAATATCCATCCATCCCACATAAATAGCTTCTAGCAGCTTCTTTAATTTAACCTTGCTTTTAGCCTTCTTTTTTTCCTGTCACACAACCAGTAATTCAGTGCTCACAAATGACCTCCCGTGCCACGGTCACGCCATAACAATCAATGGTAGGGATTTCATAAAACAGATGAAATTCTACAGCAGTGGCTTTGGTGAATCAGGAGAATTTGTTCCTTTTTAGCTGCTCAGAGTTAATCTTTGATTTTTAGCTGAGTGCACTGCGTCGAAAAGAGTAAACTGGGGACACATTGTATTTTTGTTCTATATTTTTGTTATGTATTTTTGTTACTTACGTGGCTGAAATGGAAATAGAGCCACAGGATCCATGGCAGCAAAGCTGACTTTGAAAGATTTTAACCTCTTATCTCAATACTTAAAATAATATGTGAGGAGAAACTCCCCATGACAAAGTGTTTCTGTATAAATTTTGAGGTTATTACATTATACTATAATGATTATACTTTCTACCTGGTGTCACATCAGATCAGAATGAGGCAGAGCTGAGGATAATGTTCCCACAAAGCTTTAGAGGTGGCAAATGATTCCAAAGTAAAAAAATTATCTCCATCACGGCAAATCACATAACATGTTTTGTTCAGCACTAAATTATTATTCACCATTTAAATTAAGGATTGCAAGGGGAAATTCATTCTGAGCCTTCTCCATTTCCCTCATACTCACAGTTTGGCTAATGAACCAAGAAACCAATTAGTGAAACATCTCAATTTATAGCAGGTTGAGGTAATCCTTAGCCAGGGCACAGTTAAAAATCCTGCACTGTGAAAAGAAGACTTTTCATCTTCAGAAACAGCGCTGGGGAGTTAATGAGCCCCCTTGAAACAGGGCATCAGTGATGCCATTTGTGGCTGCCCCATCCCTGCAAGGGTCCAAGGCCAGGCTGGAGCAACCTGGACTAATGGAAGGTGTGAAATGAGATGAGCTTTAAGGTCCCTTCCAACCCAAACCATTGCATATTTCTATGACTCTTCACAGATTTTATGACCCGCAGCTCAAACCCACCCCTTCTTAACGGGTGTCTCAGGTAGTTTCTCTAATTACACATAAATGGCTCATTAAAGGGATAAAGAAACAGGAGATGGACTCTAGGCCTGAGATTCCAAAGTGTGTTTTCCCAGTTCCCAGAACAAACCCATCAGTCAGGTGGGAGGGTGGGGCAGGGAAAACAACAGAGGGTTCATAGGATGAAAGAAAGCACACAGAGGAGGGGGGAAGGCAATCCACTGCTCACAGGAATTCTTTTCTCAAGGAGCTGCTTATGCATTTAGGACAAGAGAAAGTACTTTAACAAAGTACATGAAAACATAAGAGCCAGGAGGGGCAGCCCAGACATTCCCTCTGCTGTTGTCAAACCAGGGGAGGTAACATGGGATGCAGCCTTGTTTGCTAAACCCTATTTCTCCCATGAGGTTTCCATCCCATTGCCACCTGTTATTTAACATTGTGTTATCACCCTTGGTTAAACTGATTAAACAGATGTATTTTTCCCTGGAGAGGATTTGTGCACATGGATCGACTGCTTCTTCCTCTACTAAACTGCATCAAATCCTTAGCCAGGACCCTAAAATACTTCCCATCTCCCAACCTCCCTACCATTTCTCCCATACCTCAATCCTTGACATCCCAAAGCTAAATCCACTCTCACCTCTCCAGGCATCAGCCCAAATCCAAATGACCGGGGTGTCTCAGAGGGGGAGACACCTGAGCTGGAAGAGGGGCAGAGTCATAGGAGCATAGCAGAAATCTCTAAAAGATATGGAATTTTTGGGAGTTACAGCCTGAATGGAGGCATTTCTCTCCTGCAGCTCAGTTAAGCACTTCTACAAGTCATTTGGAAACAACCCACCCCCTACTCCAGTAGCTCTGCGTGTGCACTTCACAGTTTCCCAGGTTTAGAGGAATTTCATTTCAACAGGAGAGCACTTGCAGAGATGATCCTCTTCTGACACCCTTTCTGGCAATCAGGCTGTGCAATCCCAGTTGGAAAAGCAGAGAAGGGAAGCACTTACACGGGAAGTGGAGCCTGCCTGACACGTCTGAGTGTCAGGGCTGGCCACGATTCAGGAGTTGTGTACAGACACACTCAGATCACTACAAACAGCAAGTGCAAGAAATAATTGGAGCAACTCAGATGTTATTGAGCTGCAATCAACTAATCACTTAGGAAAGAAAGCAGGAGTCACGAACAGCCTGATGGAAACATCTCCTCAGCACACGAGAGCAGGGCGAAAAAAGGAAAACAAGGATTAGGCTGGGTGAGGAGCAGAATGCATTATGGAAAGTACAGCAGCAATAACATAAGCTTGTGGTGTCCTAAAGTATCGTGTCTAGTACTGATTTGTGCCTGTGAAGTTTTAAGAGGATCTAAGTTGATCGGGAGTGTTTGTTATTTTAAGCCTTTATGTACTCAAGTACTCCTACACCAGCAATTTGGGAATGGCCAGTATGCATGGGAAGCTTGTTTTTTAAACTCAGTACATCAATAAGCACAATTTTGCTGAAAAAATATTTAATTCAAACGCAATAAAGAGCTCATCTGAGGCTTGGGCTCAGTTTGATGCTGGGTGGTAGAAGTTCAGCCTCTCCCTTTTCCGTAGAATAGTAAAGAATAAAGGAGGATGAACTTGACTTTATGTACAGCAGTGGTAATTTATGAGAAGCAGGAGACAGTAATTGAGCCAGGAGTGGAAGTGGAAGTCTCCTGTGACAGCCTGTAATTGCCAGAGCTCCAGTTAAATGCAGCAGACACGGATTCAAGTAATATTTTGATGTACTGGATGTACCTGTGTCAAACCAGGCCTCCAGGCCTCTAGGCCTCTGGAGATCTGCTTCTCACTGCAGTTTGGTCCTTCCACTTTAATACAGAAAACATTACCTAAACAGCTTTCTGGTTATTTCTCCACTTTATGCTGAAAATGTTTCATATAGAAGTGCATAAAAAATTCCATCCCCGTAGCAACTGGGAGAGTCCTGCTTGAAGCAGCGATGGGAGAGATGGGGCTCTGGGAATGTTGGAGGCAAGCAAGGATTCTGTGGGTGTGAAATTGTTGGCAATTATGGCTGATCGCTGGCTGCACATGTTTTTGCTGAATGTGTTCAGACTTACTGTGGAAATTAGCCTGAAGTATCACTGAATTCTGGAAGCCCTGATTAAAATAAATGGCGTTCAGGACACTTGTACTGCAGAGAGACTCTGGAGTCCAGGGAGGGCTCTGTAAGAGCAGGATGTGTCAGACACCACAACAACAAATTAAAGGAAGGAATCAGCTCAGGGAATATTATTGCTGGTTTCTGAAGACAAGCTGAAATGCAGTTGCTACCTGAGGAGCACAAAGGGGAAGAGAAAGAACATGGGAAGTAATAAAGTGGAGTTTGGATGTAAGAGGCAGAGCAGCTCACTGAAGATCCCAACAGTACAGGTGATTAAAACTAAATCACTCCATGACCATCTAGGCTGGGAAGGTTGGAAAGGCAGTCCCAGCACGTGAGAAAATCTCCCTTCCTCACTCTTCCCTCGTCTGCCTCTCCCAGATCCAGGGCAGGACTTCATTTCCCAGCCTGTAAAACACAGGCAGCAGCCCAGGTTTCCTCGCAGCTCGCTGAGCTGTTCCTCAGGTTTCTCCCTGCTGGCTCTTTCTGACCCTTCTGCTTCCCAAGCTCCTGGAAGGAGCCACCAAAACAGCTCTTTCACTTTCCACAAGCCTATCAACCCTGCACTCAGCCCTGGTCCCTTGGAGGCTTCCCCAAGCCTTCCCAGTGCAGTCCTGTTCAATCAGGAAGAGGTTTGCAGGGAATGACACAATTTAGGAGTCAGACTTGCCCCAAACAGGCACTGCAGGAATCATAGAATCCCAGAACAGTTTTTTAAGGATGGAAGAGACCTTAAAGAGCACCTCATTCCCCAGCCCTGCCATGGGCAGGGACACCTTCCACTAGCTCAGTGCTCCAGGAGCCGTGGTCCTGCATCCCTTGCTCCCTGTACCAGCCTCACAGGGGAAAAAAGCAGCACTGGAAATGCAAGTGGGGCCCCTTCTCACAGCCCCCCATGGGCCCTGAGCAAGAAAATCCCCCCTGGTTTTATGGAAGAGGGCTCAGAGACCCCTTTACAAGCCCTTTTATCTTTCCACCTGTGAAAGAAAAGGGAGCTGCAGTGGTGTTTGGCTCTCGCATCCTCCTCCCACGTACAATAACCAAGCCAGCCCACGTTTCCCACGGGACAGAAGTACATGAAAGCTATTTCTAATAACTCAGCTGCTGGTGAGAGGCTTTGTGTGCTGCTGCTGAGGGAGGTTTTGGCTGTGGGCAGGATGGCAGCACAGAAATTGTCATCAACCACTCAAAGGGGAGTCGAGAGACCAATGCAAAACTCGGTCTCCTGCCTCCACCGAGCACGCAAAAAAGATGAAACTTTATTTACAGGTCTCGTGGTGCCTCTGTGAATGTAGGTATCGAGGAGACATAAGTGTGGTTGTGTCAGGGATGACTCCCTGGGCCATGGCTCAATGTTGTGTTTAAAGCACATCTTCAGCCCTTTGGTTGAGGAAGAGGTCGTTTTCCCCAACATAAAAGTACTTCTCCTTTGAGCACAGGAGCGTTTCTCTGCTGCCTTGCCCATAAACATTTGGATTAAGCTGCTGTTCTAAAATGTTTCTAGGTAATATCACCACCATTTCCTTTAAAGAGTTTTATTTCATGGCTAAACTGCTGGCTTGTGTTCCAAATTCTCAGCTACAAGGTTCCACAGATTTTGGAGGGTCTTCAGGATTAATGTGCTAAATTTCTGCCTCTCACACTCTCCTATCTGCTTTTTTCACTCACCCTGCTAAGGGGCATTTCTCCAAGAAGGCGATTTTCCTTCCTGCTCGCTGTATCTCTGGCAGAAAACGCATTGGAGTTAACTAATTAAATATAGTTGTCCTGTACATCAAATATCAGTAATAATATCAGGCAGTAACGTTATGTCTGCTGTGAGAACAGGTTGCAAAAACATCCTACCTGTCATACATCACTGGGATAATGATTTGATGCATCTGTGCTGTTAAACCCTTCCTTGGCAGTGATTAGCAAGCAACAGGGTCTGGCAAGTATCTATGGCAAAGAGGATACTGTAAAGGGGAAAGCAAAGATCCTCGTCCATGGGCTGTCCTTCCCTGGGTTTCTCCCAGCCACGGGATCAAAATCTATCCCAGAATTTCAAGATCTAATCTTACCAATCCTAAAGCAGCTTATGTTTTTATATGTGCTTTTATTTTTTTTTCCCAAAGGATCCCCGAGTCCTTCACAAGCTACAGTGGTAGAATGATAAAAATTAAAGCCTTTCTCGAGTTTAGCTTTAATTCTGGTGGAATTAATTTAATTGAAGACGATTGATAACCTGCCTTCACTACCCATTTCAGGGAGTAAAAAAAAAAAAAGGAAATCTTAGCTAAGAAAAATAGCAAAATATCCACTGATAGAGGAATCTGTGAGATGCTCAAAATGCAGTGCATGTAGCCAGTGTTTCTTCTCAAGTGCAGAGAAATAAATAAAGAGATTTTTTTTTTTTGTGAACAAAGTTCACAAAACTCTTTTGGAGCACGTTAAACCAACACCCTGCTCATGGAGCTGTGATCTCCACCACATGTATAATACCTACAGTTCTCAATGACCCACTTGTCTTCTAATGTCCACAACTCCCAAAAAATAGTAACGAAAAGAGGCAAAAAAAATATTAAGTATAATAATAAAAATCTAAGTATAATAATTTATATAAAAAAATCCCTAGAGATAGGCTCCTATAAATTGTCAGTGCCCATGGCCAGGTTCACTTGGGCACTGGGGGATGCAAACACAAGATTCACATCCATCTCCATTAATATTTTTAGTCAGAGGTTAAAGAACAGTAAAACAAACTAAGCTGTCAGAGAAAATACATATTAGCATTTAGATTAACAGTTATTATCTCCATTTCCCATCACCAGACAGCAGTGAAATGTGTGATGATGGGTTTAGATATTTTTTCAGAGAGGTTAAGGGGTCCCTGAATTCAAAGGGCTGGGAAATACTGGCCTGTGAGATAAATGGCACTGGCCCTGGCATGTGCTGTGTATCCTCAATACATCTGGACTCCAGTTGGAATTAAAATTCATATTGCAGCAGCAATTAAAAGACAGAAGTAGGTCATGAGCTGTTGTTCAAGGCAATATGCAGAGAGAAAAAGAAGACTGAATGAGGAAAAAGGGAGAAAAAGACCTGAAGCGAGGCAGCATTGGCCTTGAAAAAAAATTTCAGCCTTGAGAAATTCTGAAATAAAAGATAACAAAAAGAGGATAAAATCGGGAAATAAGAGTTTGGGTTATTTAGCTGTGGGCTCACCAAGCAAAGGTTGTTGCCACTGGGCAGTTCTCAGGCTGCATAATGACATCAACTCTTTTATTCCACATGGGAAGGATTGTACAAGAGATCCATCCTCAATGCCCCCTCTGTATCACACCCAGTGCCACAATGCACATTGTGTGTATCCACAGCCAATTCCAGACAAAGAAAGTGAGCAGGAAATCCCATTTCTCCCATTCCTTTTTTAGAAATGGAGATATTTTGTGCAGGTACCTGCAGGCTGGCACAGCCCCTCCCTGCAGACAGCTCCTCTGCTTTTGCAGCACTGCACAGCACCACTAATGAAGGTCAGGAATTTACTGGGTGTCTCGTTTTTATTCAGTCACTTGAGCAAAAAGATAGTTGAACAAAATTTTAGCAAAGTGAGAACCAGCCACATAACGTTGATTAAACCTTGTTTTCAGTATAATCTACCCTTAAAGGTGACCTGTTAACAAAAACCTACTACACACACAGAAAAGTGCCCCCTCTCTGTAAGACTCTGCAGAGGAACTTTGCCTGTTCAAGTTTGATATTCTTGACAAAAAAAAATTAAAATAACTTTAAATGCTCCTCCTCAGTAGCCAAAAAGCAGCAGTTGGTGGTTTCAGAAGACACAGCAGGCAGAAGTGTGGAGAGGTTGTCTCTGTGTGTGGCCATGGGCTGTGCCCTGTCCTGCTTTCCCATGGGAACTGCCAAGCCAAGCCATGCTAGGTATCTTCCCAGATGTTTTGTATTCGACCTCCCAGCTTTATTTTATGTGTTTGTATATCTAAGACACACCAGAAGTCTAAATCCATGGAAGCATAAAAACAAATGTAATCCAATAAATTCAAACAGATTTGAGACGCAAGCCCAGGGGTGCTCCAGAGCACCCACAAAGATCTCCAAGATCATTGAGTCCAACCTTTGGCCAACCCTAACAAAGAGAGATGTGAGGATGTCATGTCAGTGATCACAGAAAACACCTCTTTCATGTGCAGTTTGTATGCACAAAAAATCCAACCCATGCTGCTCCACTCGTGATTTTTGATTCCAAATGAGCTGAACCCTTCTAAAGCACATTTTGGCCAAGTTTTAAGGATTTTTCAGTAAATTTGCATGAAGATATTATGCAGCTGTTATAAACACTTCTCTTTTTCCCATATGTTTATCCTGTGTCACACCACAGACACAAGGGCAATTGCATCCACATCCTCTTTACTCAATTCATCTTCCAAAAGATGGCAAAAGTGATTGGCAATAATTTCATCACTGTTCATTGTGTGTTTGTTCTGCACCATTAGGTGCTCTGTCCCTTGTAAATCCTGCACTGATGGTCTTGAATCATCAGGAGAGGGTTGTACAAAGGCAGCAAAGACGTATTTTCAGTTGTCTGTGATACATCCCTATGCAGGAACCTAATTGTTAATGGTGGTAACACACAATCAACAAGATACAACACTCAAAGAGAGCTGTTTATACTTTGCACAGAGGGGTGGAAAGATAACCCATGTTCAAAATAGTGGTCATTGCACATTCCTGACAGTAGTTTCCCTAAATTTTCCCAGCTGCTCCCAGTGGAGTGTCAGGTGTGTGACTGATGTGTTACACCATCACAGGACTGTGATTCATGGGTGTTGCACATCAAATCTGAGGCATGTTTGAGCCTGGGACCACACACAGAGAGAGGTTTGAGAGTGACTGTCACTGCTCACCTCTCCCTCTCTGGAGAGACACAGAGGCAGAAATGTCTCAAGAAACAAGAGTGATGTTTCCACACCCTTGAAACCTGCCCTGGGGGGATACTGGTGTGGGTTGTGCTGGACCACAAACAGGGAAAAGAGTGTCATTAACTCTGCTCCTCCAGGCCTGGCTGCTCTCCGACCAGGATTTCCAGCAAAGGAACACCTGGAGAACCATGGGATGTCTTCCTCTCCATAACCAGTGCCTACCCATGCTGTGTTAGGTGAAGTTTGCCATGTGGCTGTGACCTGGGGGACCAGTCAAGTCAGTGGTTGATCTTCCCAGGGTCTCTTGCTCAATCCAGACCCTGTGCAGGCTGCACCCTGGCTTTTCCCATCCTCCTGCTCTCTCTGCCACAGTTTCTCAGCTGCAAAACAGCAGCCAGAATATTTCCTCTACCTGGACTTTAAAACTTGCTTTTTATTTTGTGTAATATTGGGATTTAGAACTCAATGCTGGTATTGTTTCAAATGTCTTCTAACTACTCTTTATGCAACTTTTGCAGTGGGAAATCTGAACACAAATCTGAGCACGTGTCTGTGTTGATGCAGCAAAGACCATTCACCAACAGCAACACCCACAGCCAGGCAGAACAGCCACGATGCACTGCTGGTGTGTGTCACCAGCCCCAAAGAGCAGCAAAATACATCAACATTCCTTTGGGAATGCTGTCAAACCATGAAAAACCTCTTCTTGCCATCCCTTCCAACAGGCACAAACAGAAATTTGCTCTCACAGAGATTCTAAGCTGTGGAAATAGCTGAGACTACACACCCCCCTGCCCTGTGTGGGAAGAAGGGAGACATGAGCATCCTCTAATCCTGGAATCAATCAGCTTGGAAAAGACCTCCAAGATCATCCAGTCCAAATACCACCAACCCTAACACTGATGAAGAGAGACATGAGAATGTCATGTCACTTCTTACAGAGATGCACACACAAACCCCCACCTCAGGCTGCACACATGATTTTTGGTACCAGAAGAGCACATTTTGGCCAAGTTTTAAAGACTTTTCAACAAATCTGCATGAACAGCCGCCTCTAAAATTCACAAAAGGTAGTAAAAATTTAAAATGGCCACTTGACCTCTGCCCCTTGCCAGAGGGAGATTTTTAACAGAAATAGCTGCGTGTGAATTTTTTTATACAATCTGACAAAGGAGAATGGGTGGATAAAAAAGTACCCTCCGAAGTGTGGTTATAAAATTCAGGTTGATGTGCAACCAGTGCTTGTGGGATTCTCCAAGGACTAGGAATTGACCACATGGGCAGGGTTCAGGGGACTTGCCTGGAGAGATTTAATGCTCCTGCTAGGATTCTGTATGGAGTAGGAGAAAGGAAATGCTGCAGCCAAGGACCATTCCAGTCTGTCCCTGGCAGCAGCTGCCAGTCTGACATTCCATCCTCTTGGCACTGGGGACATTTTACTGCCTCCAGCACCCTCCCATCCATGAGAGCCATGAACCCTCAGCACTAAACTGTTCCTGTATCCCATCTCTGTGCAAATTTCCAAATAAAAACTACCAAAATCTTTGCCACGCAATGAAGCTGACGAAAGAAAACCAGCTCATTCCTGATATCCCAAGTGCCACCACCAAAAAGCCAAAATTAATACCACTTAATAACAGCTTCACTTAAGCTTGTGATACCACCTGGAACCACTGCCTTTTTACTTCACTCCTATTTTGGCCCCTTCAGGGTACACACAAGAGAATATTCCAGCACGGGAAGCATCTTAACACAGCAAGAACTGCGAAGGGAAACATCCACATCACCACTGCTGGCATCAGCACCAGCACAGCTCCACGGCCTGCAGAGCACCACGAGCAGTTCATGACTATTTATACCTCTCCACCCCATTGTGCTGAAAGCTTTTAAGTAATTAGTTTCCCTCATTAGCAGATGCACCGCCCGGGGAAGGGCAGGCAGGTGCTCTCCAGCCCCGTCCTGGATTACAGGGCAGCAGGACACGGCCTGGGAGGGGGAGAGCTCAGAAATGCTGAGCTGGGCTGATAAAACGGGCACCACAACCAGCACATTTACATAAAAATGGGTTATTTCCACGGCAGAACTGCAGGTGTTATTTTGGCAAGACCACAAACCATAACAGCAGTAAAAATATTCACAGGGCGCTACCACAAACCCCTTGTATTGAAATCAGATGAACAGTATTTATCAACATCACCTTCAAGAGATACTTAAGAGAGATCAGGTGCCACAGTGGGTTGGTTTTGTTGTTTGTTTTTTTTTTTTTGTTAAAGTTGCAAAAAACCCCTAAAAAACCCAATGTTTGTACAAATCTCATGGACCAAAAAGTGATTTGCAAAACGTGGTCAACAGGGTGAGCAGTGCTACTCCACAGCTCTAATAAAACACGTGGGATTTGTACTTTCTTCCTGACACATCTAATCCATTATTCCATTTTTCTCTCTCATACTTTCAGAGGCAAAACTGGACATTTGGGGAAGTCTAATTCAATATTATCACTAATGCATTCAAACACATCGCTAAAAATTGCACTGCAGACAAAACCAGGTAAAAACGCTGTTATCTCCCTGGAAAAGCTGGGCCTTGTGCTACAGCACCTACTGATAGGAGGCTATTCAAAGCAACAGGATTACTTTCCCGAATAAGGATTACTCCCATGATTAAGGAGTGCAGGATTACATCCATTGTTTGCATATCTCCTGTTGTTTACATACCCCTATTTTCACCTCTTGGATTGTTGGGTTTTTTTTTCCCCCCCTTAAAACACAGGGCATTTAGTTACTGTCAGCTCAAGATATCATTATACTCTACTTTTATCCCTTCAAAATTCTGGCTGGTTTTTGGATGCCAAATAAAATGCCTCTGTGATCAAAACAAAGAAAATAAAGCAGAAGCAGCAGAATCTGGACTATGCAATTAAAAACAAATAAAAAAAGAGAGAGAGCCTTGTTATCCACAATCAAGACTCATTCACAATTCACTTCACGTTCATGCTCCTACCCATGGCCTCTGCTCTGGGGAGCTGATTGTTTTTATAACAATTTTTTTAATTGTGCCAAGTACTGAGTTACCTGAGAGCTCCCAGGCACTGCTGACAATATCACTGCTGAAAAATAACAGAACTCAGACCACTGAAACAAATCATGCAGGTAGGTTTGCTGATAATGATCAATAAAGCAAAAGACTTTGGAGTTTTTCACTTTATAAAGAAGTGGTGAAGCTTCCTTTAGTTCATCACTGCCATACCCTTTACATACAAAATATTCCTCCTTCCTATTCTTAGGAGAACCATTTCACCAAAGTTTTTCCCACCATTTTATGACACAACAGAACATTTAATTCAGGGTAAGGATTTAATGCAGGTCTCATTTCCTGCTCCCAACACAGTCAGAAATGTGTTTAAACTAAATAAAGAGCAACAATGCAAGTGACACTTCCAACAGGGAACTAACACTTTTTATGGGAAATAAACCTCCTTTCGGATTCTTGCATGTGACACTGAATTACATCAGTCTCAGCTTGGAAAAATCAGACTTGGAACATTAATATATTTTGTTTTAGTAGCATGCTGCAGGGATTTGAAAATTTAATTAGTTCAAGATAGTTTAGGAAGGCTTGATCATAACTTTTGTGACAGCTCTGTAGGTCCCGCTTACATACTTTCTAGAGTTAAAAATAAAGGTATTTCCTGCCTTTTTTAGGCTTCCTTAAATCACTTTAAAATCAGAAAGAATGCAGACATGTGAAAAGAGAAAAGAGTTTACAGCAGGCTCAGACAACATCAGAAGTTGCCCCAACTCACCGAAACAAGCAGTTTTCTCCCAGGAAGCGAAGTTTATGGTCAGGTACATCTGAGTTACAAAGGACTGCGTTTCCCGGGTGCTTTTTGCGCAGGGTTTAACCTGGAAATCCAGCCGGGCGTGTCGGGCACAGCGGGGTCGCGGAGCTGCTCCCTCTCCCGAAGGCATCCCGGGCTCTCCAGGGACACGGGATGGGGACAGCCACCACTTGTTGCAGCGGTGACAGGGAAAGCCAGGACGTGCCAGCTCGGGCTGAGAGGGCATGAATAATTCACCCTCCCGCATCATCGCCCTGCTCCGGCAGCTCCAATGGAGCAATTCATTCCAGCCTTTTGTCTCCGGGAAAAAAAAAAAAAAAAAACCAACCAACAAACAACTCGCTGGATTAACAAGGGTTATCTGCGATGATAAAAACCTGGGCCTGCTGATTTATTTAGTCTGATAGGGGGAGAATTTGTATCCCTAAACGCACGGAATGTAAATTCAGCGGTGCCTCCTCAACCTGTTTGGCTGCAGCAACAATATCTGCCTAAGGCACATGAATGTTTCATTTTCTTCACTTAAATATTGAACTGGGCTCCTCTGTTTTCCCCAGCAAAGTTAAGAGGAAAGCTCCAAGTGCACACATATTTCTGGAATGACCTCTTGGACTTTTAAATAACTAACACCTGGCTGCCAAAATGTTCCTATTTTGAGTACAAGACATGGAGAGAAAAAAAAAAAAAACACTACAATGAAAGCCAGCAAATTCATAATTCACTTTAAAAAAATAGCCATACAGAGAAGGGTTATTTTTAAAGAGTTTTGAAGGTGATATTTTAATTTTTATTGCAAGTATTTTAAATAATCAGCAGGAGCACTGTTATTTTCCTCAGCATTTGTCTACATATCTACTATAACTGAAAATAATAACAATAAAATCATCTTCCTTCTGATTAGTTGATCATGAAACTAATAATTGAACACAATAAAGGATTTTTAATCAGTTACCCATGTAGTTATAGAATGCGTTATAAACAAAGATTTATATAATTTTATCTGATGCTGCTAACAGCAGTATCAGATAAATACAACGTATTGTATTTTGACCTTCATATTCTAAACAAAATTGCAGGAAAGAGTTGTTTGAAAGGAAAAATTAGTCTTAAAAATATGTGATTCGAGCTGGTTTGCTGTCAGAAAAGTTATTGAGAGTTAACTTCACAACAATGCACCAAGGGCTTTACAAGGAGAAAATACCTCAGACAGAAGTACTTTTGAAGTACATACTTTTTTGGAGACACTGATTACCAACTACAAAAATGTCCTGAGCACACCAGTGACCTCTACATTTCTGAGATACCTTTCTAGAAAATATGCCCTTGCCAAACAAACAGCAAAATAAAGGACTGGACTCAGAACTGAAGATGCAGAGAACTTAAGGACAAATACCTTTAAATCCCTTCAGCATTGTGATGTGTTCACCAGGTTCATTGAAGTTTCCAGCACGTACCTTCCTATCAGCTCCATGGAGTGATTTTGGTAATCTCTAAATCAAAAAAAAAATTTGCCCTGATTTCAAGATTTCACCCAGAGAACCATTACCCTGTGATGCAAATAAGGCTGATGAATGTTTCATGGCAGACTTTAAAACGTTTGCTGCTGAGCTTTTCTAGAACAACCCAGGTGGATGCACTTTCCTCCCACCTTTTTCTCATTATTCCAGTCAAGACAAGAAAGAAAAACAACTTGGGGCACAAGGACATGAAATAATTTGATTTTGCCTGGGAACTTATAAGTAAAAGTTATTTCTGCCTCTGATATTCTGACTCTAGGCTGGTTCAGACTGAGAAAAACACAAGTTTAATTGGTGTGTGATGTGGATGGGACTGAGTGACTTTTAAGACTTTGATCACCCTGCAGCAGGGACAGAAGGGTTTGTGATTATCTGCCTGATTTTGGCACAAACCAGGATCTGCTGTTTCCTCCAGATTGCAGGTGCAGTAGGGTTTCGAGGTGGTGATTACAGAGATCACTGCTGAGGTCACCCCCTCCTATGGTGGGCTTGGAAGAACGGCCAACAAATATGTTTTCACCTGCACTAAACGTTGGAAATGTCCTTTAGGATATGTGCAGCTTCAAAGCAAAGGTTCTGCTGAAAGGGAGGAGATATCCAGGCAGATATTGGCCAGCTCAGCCCTTGGAAACATTTCCAGGCAGGATGCACCGAGATGGAATGCGCTCCTCGCTCTGTTCATGTAATGATATCTCTGGCTGCAGCTGCGGAGGGGATTATGCAGGTCAATGTGAGCAGAACAACTTCAGCTGGGAAGCTGGCATGTCCTGCAGCTCCTCCAGAGGTCTCCTGGTGGATGGTGAACAGGAATGAGGGCAGGAGGTACAGAGAAGGACGGGGAATAGCTGTCTAGTGGTGCTATGAGAGTTTTTTTGCCTGCAAAAAAAATTGATTGACACGGTTGTAGCTCAGACTCCCTATTCAGACAATGTCACATATGCAAGTCAGTGACAAATTATGCTTGACTGTGCTTGAAAGCTACAGAAATGTTGAGTAGCACGAGCAGGAAGATGGGGCTCCTATCCATTGCCATCAAAATATCATCTTTTAGTGCTGTTGACAGTTTAATAGCTACTTCTGTATGTTGGAGAGCATTGTGAAGTACTTCCACTGTGTTATTAACCTAGGCTGCAGCTTTCCTGCAAATGCACAAAACCACACAAATGGAGCTTCTAAAATAGTTTAGGATTAAAGGTGTGCTGTTCACAACATGAACAGGATCTCTCTAATTGCATTTCAGGAGGACCCAGCAACACCTTCACCCCTGATTACTTTATCACATATTTTCTGAGATCATAAAATCGTTAAGGTTGGGAAAGACATCTAAAACCATTGAGTCCAACCATCAAGCCAGCACTGCCAGTCCCTCCACTAAACCATGTCCCCTTAAGCACCACATCTACACAGGTTTTTTGAAGATCCAGGGACAAATTGATTCTATTCCATTTAAAACATCCAGATGATGAAATTCCATTCAAATCAAGCATTTTTAATTCACCCCTTTTTCCTCCAGGCAGCTGAGATGGGATGGGAATAAGGGGCAGCTATGCAGCCTCCTGCTGACCTGTGGTGCTCCAGTGGTGACTCCCAGAGCTCCATCCTTCAGTAAATCTCCAATGCTCATAAAAAATGCTTTTGTGCCCAGTTGCATTCATGTGTGTAATTGCTTGAAATCATTCCTGGGGCATCCTAAGCTGCACCATATCTTGGGAATGGTTTGCACAGCCCCAGCCTGTCACAGTTCAAAGCAGACGTGTGTGATACCACAGAGCTTCAGCATGTTGTGGAGCTGGGGAGGGACAGGGTGACTGTGTGACTATGGAAAAGGTTTGGGAATCAGGAGATTGGAGTGTGACTGTCTATTGATACCTTTAAATTAGCTATCACTGTAGTATCTGGTTTCTGTCAGGGTACTGCAGAAAATCAGTGAGATGCATCTCGGAGGTTGGTGAATCGATTCCCTGCTCTGCCCAGGGGCTGACCCTTCCCTGTTGGCTGTCTCTCAGCTTGTCACCTCAGTTATTTGGCTTTTCTTTCTTCTTGTTCCTTGGCACCGTTGGCAGGCCATGTGTTCCCTGCCGAGAGACCTCCCCGAGGTGGCTGAGCTGCCTTTGGGATGAGACTCCCATCATTTTCCCTCTGTGCTCAGCACTCAGGGAGGTTTGGAGTCCCCATCCCTGGAGGTGTCCAAGGAAAGACTGGACGTGGCACTCCGTGCTCTGGGCAGGGTGACAAGATGGGGATGGGGCACAGGGTGGATTTGATGGTCTGGGAGGTCTTTTCCAAGCTTAATGATTCTGTGGTTCTGAGACACCAAATTTTGGCTTTTCTGGCACATGGCAGCAGGAGGGACAATGTTTCAGGAGGATCCAGGACAACACAGAGCTGTGGCAATGGGGTAGCAGACTTGCCAAAGGGTTACATATTCTGCTGTCTCATTATTCCCCATCTGGATTTTTTTTTTTTTTTTTTGAAGTACCAGAGAAAACAAAGCATTACAAAAACATCAAGCTGTGAAGAGAGAAGTCAAAAGCCAGGAAATTCCAAGTTAATGCTGACTCCTTAACTCACATCATTAACTCAGAGCCATGCCTGAAGTCTGGGCAGCAGCCTGAGCTCAGCTCTTGCTGGTGTGTGTAACCAGCTGAGGATTCACTCATCTGAGGGGAGCAGGGCTGAATTAAGAGACTGGGTGCCACTGAAATGAGGAAAAAGAGGGGCAATCAAGAGACAGATTTCTGAGAAATTAGCCGGGGGAAGGGAGGGGAGAGAAGACAAAAGCTCATTCTGGAGAAGAAAAAGCAAAATTAAGGGCACTGACAAATGAGGAATGCAAGAGTGATGACGTGAGTTAAAAGGTGGGCAGGGAAAGACAGGTACCCTGACAGGGAGTGTAGGGAATAATCGTGAACAAGAAAAGATGACAGGGAATGACAGGAGGGAGAGTTGGATTGGGCTCTGGTATCGATCTGGCACAAGGATGGGGACTGCAGTGGAAATGGAAGGAGAACAATGGTCTCTCAGAGAGGAAGAAACACAATTAGGGCTGGGAGAGACTGGAGAAGGAAAATCAAGAGGGAAAAAATAAGCTCCTGTCTGGTGGCAGGGGACAGAAGAGTCAGGGCACATTAGACTTGCTCCTCTTTTGTAGGCAGAGCAGGATTCCAGTCTCCATTCCCCTCCCTGCCCAAGGCACGCTGCATATTGATCGTGCTGGCTGAGCCCTGCCCTTAATTCCTGCTTATTATTTTAGAAATTCAAATTACACACAAGAAATAGAGACTAAAACAATCATTAAGGCTGCAAATGAAATATCTCAGAGTAAGAAAATTCTAAGGGAACTGAGGGGGAAAGGTTTTGCTAACCCTGCTATATAAATATATATATTATATATATATGTATTGCTCTTCTGTTCAAGATCTTAAAGCATTTTGGCTCTTTGAAAATACACACAGCTGGATACTTACATTTAATTAAATAGTTTTTAAGATAATGACTACGGCAGCTTCAGCGTAATTCACAGTTAAAAGCAATCAAACCCAAAATTCAAAACTGTTCTTACTCAAATATCTACCATCAGTAACAGCCTCTATAGTTCTTGATGAAATGGGAGCCATAAAACTACATTCCAGAGTTTACAGTTGCAATAAGTACAGATTTATGGGCAATAAGAAGTGTCTGTGTGTACCTTCTTGTTCCTCTCATTTATTAGGCCAAAGCTGAGACATCTCCAAAAATGTCTTTAATTAGTTCAAGCACTTAATTTAACAAAACAAGCAGTTTAAACAGATATAAACCACAATTCTCCAGCCACCATGTACAGGAAACAAGTATTCTTTTTGCAAGATTAATAAAGTCACAGGTGATTTTATAACGACCTAATTAAAGCATGATTTAAACCTAAGAGCGAGGATGGGTTTTTTGCGTCAGCACTGAATCAAGGGAAAGAAAATATTATGTTAATAAATACCACAGTACTGTTTTTGTGGAATTCTTTTATGTTTGTAACGTGTATGAAGACACTTTGCTTATAAAGACATGCAATAAAAACACTTGTGTAATTTTTCCCTCGACTAAACAAGAACATATTTTCTTGTCTGTCACGTAATCCAGGAATTAAGGAAGAACAGTGCAATGATGAGAGAAAATTGAACTTGGGAAGTTGGGAAAAAGTACTGAGCTCATCTTGTTCCAAAGCCCTGCCATGGGCAGGGACACTCCCACCAGCCCAGGCTGCTGAAATTTCTTCCCTCATCAGCAGACAATGCACAGACTGGATTAACTGAGAAAGAAGAAGGGAGTGACACTGCAATTTTGCAAAATCACCGAGAAAACGTGGGTAGCAAATGTCTCTCTGATGAACATTCCACAGCAACGGGGAGATGAACTGTGTATTGTTTGACCTTCACAATGCTGTAGCCATTTCTCCCACACTGGTTTCTTCTCATCCTTATTCATCACATTACTTCTCTAAACTTCCCTTAGATACCATTCTGTGAAAATCATTGTCTTAAGAATATAAATAGTGATTGGTAATTTCAAATATTTTTTTTTTTTGGTGTGGATTTTAAAATTCTAAGCGTTGCTGAAGTATTTACTGCAGTTAAGAAGTTCTTTCCCAAAGGTTTGCTACAACACAGGTGAAATCTTAGCTCTTTGAGAGGCACTGGGAGATCTACATACACCTTTATAGGTGACCAGACTACCAAAAGCCTTATTTGCCCTCTTTTATAGTTGTTCATTCATTACTCAGAGACCTTGAGAGACACACACACCCAATTCCTCATCTGACTTCCACCACAGAGACCCAGATGGCCAAGGGAGACCCAGTGGAACTGCTGGTGTGGAACAAGGAATGAGGGAGGGTGTCTCACATCAAATTTACTGTAAACTGTGCTGAAGGGCAATATCATATTCAGTATAAGGGAGAGGAACAAGAGAATTCGTTTACCAAGAAAAAACTTTTCCTTTTTTGACTCATTTTTGTTTCTCACAATAAAGAGGCTCATAAATTGGTGTGCCAAGTATCTAAACTGAGCAAGCACCTGTAACAGCCTTTTTCCTCAAATATTTATCTCCCAAGCATTTTTAATATTTAAACATAAGCTATTTAATTGCTAACAAGCCATTTGATATTAATTGGGCACAAGTAGTAAAATAAAAATGTGTTCTGTAACTGGCTGTGCTGTCCATGAGTCCTGAATAGCAGGACTGCTGGACTGGGATTGTATCTTCAGCACTGTATCACCAACAGTTTATCCTAAATAATTTAGTGGGAATAAAGAGAAGGAGATGAAGTTATGATCTCTTACGTAGATGCACTCATTTAATATTGCCTTTGCTTCCCAAAAGCAATATTTTCCAAGTTTATCAGAGAATCACAGAATGGTTTGTGTTGGAAGGGACCTTAAACTTTATCTGCTCCCAGCCCCCAAATAAGAGAGAGGTCCTACAATCAGTTTATGCCATTTGATGTAAGCTCTGCTAGAGTTAAAACCAAATTCTGTGCTCTATGCTGTACAACATTTCTAAGGTCTTTTTTAGGCAACAAATGCTACAAGTTTTGCTTCTTAACTGCACATTGCAAAGTGCTCGCATTGGTCTTGATTAACCTCTGTCGTGGGCTATTAGAAATCTCTCTGTGACCCTGACAAATCCCAAACCACCTCACTTACAACCATCCTTCTTCATAGATAATTTTTCTGCCTCATTGCTCCAGCAGAATGAATTCCCTGCTCGCAGCCCTGTGCTGGCTGCTCTTCCCTGCTGCTTCAAACACAAAGCCATCACAGGGAGGCTGATCCCGGCCTCTGCTCCACCACTGGCACAGCCCTGGCTGCTGCAGGGTCATTCCTTTCTCTTTGGGATTGCATTCCATGCCAGGCTTAATGGACTGAAACAATTCCCCTCTCAGAATCTAAAAGGAGACCTGATTTTCCTCTTTGCTCAGAGGTCACCTCTGTTGTCATTCCTGCAGAGAATAAAACACCCAACACCTCAATAAAGGCCAAGGAACTGAAGCCCTGGGGCAGCCCCTGTGATGCTCAGAGTAACCTCGTGTTTCTGTCAAGTTGTGTGAGAGTCACCCATGTTTTCCCAGCTTTTACCTCAACAGTAAATTCTCTGGCACTGCTACATTTCAGTCTCTGTTCAGTGCCTGCCTTGATGAGCTGGGATGCCTGGCCAGTGCTGCAAGACAGATGGGACTGTGACTCTCAGCTTGGCAGCCACACCAAAATAAATAGATCATTCCAGACAGGATCAACTTCTTGATGTTTTCCCTTTCATATTTTCAGGGGGTTCCTTCAGGACTCTCAGAGGTCAGCCAAAGAAAAAAAAAAAAAAAGTGGTACACATGAATTAGTAGCAAGCCTTTATAATGTCTGTAAAATGTCTCAGTTATGTTTAGTAAAATATCTGCTCCACACAGTTCCCAGGGTTCTGAGATAACCCCAATGGGAAGGGACTCCAGAGGGCTTCATCATCAGAGTCAGACCTGGCTGCTCAGGGCTTTCCCCCCAGCAGCAGCCCTTCAAATCCCCGAGGATGGGGATGGCACAGCCTCCTCCTGGACAGCCCATCCTGCAGCTCCCCTGCCCTCCATCCTGGCAAATCCACAGATCCAGCTGCTCAGCTCAGAAACACTCAGATCTGCAGCCTGAGAGGCTGCACTGGTCTCTAACACAAACCTACATGATTAAAAATAAAAAAAAAAAAATAAAAGAAGAAGAGAAAAAAAACATTCTGTTTGCCCACTACACCTTTGGAATTGCCTGGGTAATGGAAGAGCAATAGATCACAACCTTAGAATTACCTCTGCTGTTCAGTTCTCCCATTACAGCTTAAACCCAGAAATGATTATTTTTTTCCAAGTAAGATTATGAAAACACAGATGCTGCCACGAAGCAGCAAGAAGAGCAAGCCCAGGACTGCACTCTCACCTCTGAGCACCATTTCCAGCTGCTGAACCCTTTCTTTGGGTCTGTTTTAGACAGAACCTCTTCAAAACCACCCTGGGTGAAACCTTGGCCTCAGTGGAGCGGATGGAAAATCTCCCATCAGCTGCTGAAAGGACAAACCCTGCATCATCTCTGCTTTCCTGCAGGAATTTCTGAGGCTCCCAAGGTGTGCAGGGTTTGATTACTTTGTCTTCTGCAGCAACTGGGTCTTACATAAAAGGAATTTACAGGCACAATAACCTGCTTGACCTGAGACAAGGACCAACAAGAAGCAATTTCATTGTGCAGTGTGTGTGGGGTTGCACACCTTCCCTCTGGCCACTTCCCAACTCAGGTGAGTAAATTAATTCACAGGCACAAACTTACAAAGGGCTCTCTTCTCTTCTAGGTGTCTTGCTGCCTGATTGTCTAAGAAATTCGTGGCCTTCATGAATAATTCAAAAGGGGAGAATGAACTGGGAGATGACAGGAGTTTATCTGACCACAGCTGTTGCTGGGAATGGTGTTTGGTTTTTTTTTTTTTTTCTGGAGAGGTCACATCAATGGAAGACCTCTAGAAAAATCAAAATTTAAAAAGGTCAGCAAGGTTGATGGCTCCAGGTACATGCTGGAACACGGGAAAACACGGCACTGGGAAGGATAACACAAATGTTATTCCCATCTCTAAGCTGTGGGTGATTGCACTTTTAATTTTGATAAAGCACACCAAAATACCTTCTGCTGAAATTAGAGGCAGATGGATCTGTTAGCTTAAGAAACTGTGCTGTGATTCCATCTTCAAATTCTGCTGCACTTCAAAGAAAATGATTAAACATCAGGAAAGGAAGGAATTCGTATTTCACAGGAGCTGGTCCCACAGATTGTGTCCTCTCAGATCAATGTGGGAAGACACTCTTGGTCCAGAGGCCTGACAGCTCATTCTCACAGGGGTGTACATTTGTAATGAACAGTTGCAGTGTACATTTTCTTTGGGACAAAGTTCATGCCAGGTTGTCACATGAAAGGCTGATGGACCATTCAAGAGTGAAACATGTACCAGAGGGCTAAGTGTGAGATATTTTTATATAAAAATACATATTAGAAAATATCTGCAATTACATAAAGTGTGGGATAAATACACACAACATACCAGTTCTGAAAACTTCAGGTTAATTAAGTATTTTAATTTAATTACAAAATAACTTCCAGCCTTGGAAAAAGAGAGCTGCAAACCTGTCTGTGGGTTGTGAGCCTGCTGCATCTGGGGCTGGAAAGCTAAAGGGGGATCAGATCTGGGACACAGTGGAACATCTTCCATCGGATCGTGAAGGTAAATGCACGAATGTAAAGAAAAATAAAAATTCCTTATCACTTTTTAAGACCTCATATCAATTTTTTATAGGGACAGAAGAGGCTTTAGCCTTGTCTGCTCTTGTAAGAGTTCTTTAATTAAGTGGTTCTCCTTAATGCACTGTTTCAGCTGCTGTTGGTATTGAGCTGGTCCTTCCAAGAGAAGCAATCACGGGCTGTGGGATGGGTTTACTCAGCTGTGGCACTTCTAAGCTGATTTAAGCAGTCTGTCAAAACTGAGTGAAATTAATTAATTCACTGGAGAGCTTTGCCTCCTCCAAACTTAAGTAAAAAGAAATGCAAACTAGCAGTAATCAGACCCACATTTTTTTCAGGCAAAGTGATCTAAATTATTTTAATAATGTTGAAACACGTTCTGTTTCTGCAAGAATCCGGAGAAGGACAATCTTAGTCCCATCACCCTGGAATACATTTCCTCCTCGATGGAAGCTTCTGCATTTTGGGTGTTTGGCTGCACCTGCAGGCTCCATTTAACAGCCCAAATTGTTGCAGGGCTGTGAAGAGCTTAGAAAGAATGGAACAAAAGACAATTTTGGCTGGATTGTGTCCATGCCCAACTGTTGGAGATGCTGAAGCACACAATTGCCTTCTGCTCCTTACTAAGGCTTTCTCAGGTCTGAAGTGCTCCGTGGTAGCTTGGTGCCCAATTAGAGGTGGATTAGAGACAGTGGCAATAGGGTATTTTTGGTCTAATCTGCTCTCAGTTGTTAATTAATTAAAGGAGTTCTTCCTCTTCATTATAAAATAAACACAAGCCACATCTTAAAAATGAGTGTTCTCACTTCTTAGCTATTTATTGCTGATTTTTTCAACAGTTTTCTTTTCCTTTTTTTTTTATGTTTTGTTTTAAGAATGATGCTAAATACCAGGAGGCCAGTGAGGAGACAATCCCAGCAGAAACCAAGGTAGGAGCATGGCACACATTCCAACCAGGAGAGGAATGACCTCATTTTTTACTTCATTGTATTCAGAACTGGCTACAACACCTCCAGCCTCGAGTTTGTTTTAATTTAATACAATCATCCAACTCTCCCACAAAAAGAATGCAGAAAAACTGCAAAGTAATCAAACCATTTCAGCCAGAAACTGGGGAAAAGGGAGATACAGGATTATTGTTTCATCTGAAAACCTGAGGAAGTTTCTAGTATCTCTGTTAAAGCCCAAATTTCCGTACAGAGTGATCCTATGGCCATGTCAGCATGGATTTGGTGATGAGCTATGACCAGCTGGCTGCTCTCCTGACAGCCTCTCAGCATCTCACTGCACAACCACAAATCTTCAGCTTTTTGCATTATTTTAAAGATACCCTTGATGTGAATTATGAGAGTTTGCCACAGAGAGGATTGCTCTGGGGGATGGTTTCATAGACAAGTTGCAACCTTTTACTGCAAAGCAGACATTGAGTTGACATTTATTACGTACTCAGCCATGATTTACAAGAGGGATTTTTCCACCTTGCTTTGGGAAGTTCCCTCAGTAGGAGCCACTTGGCAGAAGACATTTCTTTTTTGGCTACTCAGACTGAATCTATAAATAAATGCATTTATAAATAAATAAATTATTTCCTCCTTGGACAAGGGGGAATGGCTTTAAACTGAGACATGGTAGGTTTAGATTGGATTTTGGGAAGAAATTGTCCCCTGTGAGGGTGGGGAGGCCCTGGCACAGGTTATCCAGAGAGGCTGTGGCTGCCCCATCCCTGGAAGTGTTCCAGGCCAGGTTGGATGGGGCTTGGAGCAACCTGGTTTAATGGAAGGTGTCCCTGCCTGTGACAGATGAGCTTCAAGGTCCTTTCCAACCCAAACCATTCCATGAAATTAAAGGAAGAGGAAATAAAACCCCCCTACCACTCTCATTAGGAGCATACCTGTAACAAGGTGCAATGATCAGGCATCAAATCAGATGACTTCTTGTCAGTTGGATTACCTCTGGTTAATTTAACTCACTAGTCGAAAACAAACACCCTATCTTTTAGAAAAATAATGAACACAACGAGCTCTCCCAGTAATTCATGACCAGCAGCCTCCATGCCAACCACCACTGTGTGCTGAGAACACACAGGAGAGAAGATCTTTGAGGCACTTTGGGAGGAAAAGAAAGACAAAAAAAATGGGAGAAACAGCAAGAAAAGGCAGCAAGGAAACATTACCCAGGGACACAGAAAAGGGAAAGCTAAGAAAACAGTGCTGGAACAGAACATTGGGTCGAGGGGGAGCTGAGGTGAGTGGTCTCCTACAGCTCCAGCCCTGCTGGAAATGGGAAACAGGAGTGTGAATGTGCCCTGGAAACAAAGAGGGGCTCACCAGAGGACCACACAACTCCATCAGCACCATCTCTTCCTAATGGAAATAACCTGCAGGACACCAAATACTGGCTCAGTGCTGGGAACAGGAGGATAACAAAGTCATCAGGCAGAGCCATACCTTTAACCCAGAGAGTGCATTTTCTGTGATTGCTTCCCAGACATTACCTTTTTTCTTTTCTGATGCCCCAGGTAGGGGAGGAAAAAAAAAAAAAGAATGCTATTACAGATGTGAAAACACCTGGGGTCACCACACACATGAGAAAAGAAAGGGAAAATAGAAAGGGAAAATGCACCACAGGCAAAATGATAAGCAATAAATAAGCAATAAAGGCACCAAAGGCTAAAATTGTAGGGTAGAGGTACCAAAGTACACTTTATAGTAGAGTAATTTATATTTGTAAAATTATACCCCTGTTACAGATTCAATCTACCTATATATAAACTTATAGATACATAAAGCAAGGAGAACAGTCTTGGAGAAACCTTTGGAAACAGCTCAGATTTTGGTTCCCAAATGGGGAAAAAATAGAAGAACGAGCACTTCACAGCAAATCAGAACAAACCCATGACATATCTGTCCTCAAGCCACTCCCAGGTCACCTGCCCAAATCCTGTTTTTCAGAGAAAAACTGTAAATCCAGAGAGTTGCCTTGTTTTAGTGGTAAAATGCCATGAAAAGTGCACGCTGAGCATCAAACGGTGTCGGGTTCTGGATGGCACGTGGCGAGGTGCAGCAGCAGATCAATCTGGAGCTCCTCGGCATCCCCTTACAGAGGTGGGATCTGTTACAGGGGCTGTGTCAGAGCTCCTTTATCTCGGGCTGTATTTGCTCCTTCTCCTGATAACAGTATCTCAAGGACTTGGACTATTACACTTATCTAACAGTGATAATCGTTTTCTCTGCAGGGAGTCCAGGATACACTCTCCCCTTCTTCCCTCCTCCCAGTCTCCTCTTTGCTGATGCCTCTCCATCCATCTCTGCAGTTTTGTGCCAGCTCTACCTCCCATTACCTCTTTCTGGGCATGTTAATTTTTTAGAGGCACCTCTCTCTGTCCATTAGTTCACCTCCATCTGCAGCATCCCCTCATTTCGCTGTAGGGTTGCCATAAAATCATCTCCTAATGCCTGTTTGCTGTCCAAACACCTGCCGTGTGTTCCCACCCCAGCCAATCTGCATTTTGCTTTGCCTCTCTTGTTCCACCCCTCCCCTGCTTCGTGTGCTGACACTTTTTCCCCAATTATTTTATTTACCCATGCACCTTTTCTGCTCGGTAATCCCATCTTTACAAATCCCTGTCACAGATTCGCTTTCACTTCCACCTTCACTTTAAACCCATGTAAGAAGATCTCAAATCTTTGCCTGTTTGTGGGTGTAAATAGGGTGGGCAGGATGTGCTATCCAGCTTGTGTAGACAGGAGCCTGCTTAATCTATTATCACCAACATGATAGAGAGTCAACTGCTGCATTCACAGTTAAACCCCAAATTAAATGAGGACAATTAATCAGTTTTGAAGGAAAATTTGAGAAATCAAATCATCCCTAATTACTTTTTTTTGTGTGAGAGTGCTGTAGGGGTCAGCTGGGAAGTCTCCAGGTCTGATAGTGGGCACCTTTTAAACACAATCTTGCTTCTGGTTGGCACTTCTCTGCTCCCACAACACAGCATGAAACTACCACGAAACAGTCAAAATGCAAAATTATCCCCAATTCTCAGAGAAACTAAAATCTGATAAAACTTACATTAAAAATAAACTGAACCTCTTTTCTTCTTCTAGATTGTGGTCCTGCAGCTATGTCCTTTATGGTCCAACAAAGCTGAAATCATGCCTGAATCTGTGGGTGCTGCTGCTGCTGCAGCATCTCCCCTGGAGCACGGGAATGCCGGGAGCTGAGCGGGAGCTCAGGGGGAACCTGAGGAGAACATGGCCTTGCTGTGGGACAGTGCTGCTGGAGCCTGGGCTAAAAGCCACTGGATAACTATTACTGGAATGTAATCCCAAAGCTGAGGCAAGGGGTGCATCTTCAGCCCTGATTTATTCACAGGCCCCTCTAAATTAATCAGGGCAGGGAGCCCTCACCTCTCTGTGGGGCTTCCTCCACATGGACACAGCCAGGATTTCATCCCTCACTTGGGACCTCAGGCACAAATTCTGCACCACTCCAATGAAATCCTTCAGTTGTGTCTCCATTATTAGTGCAGTTCCTCCCTGGATCCAGATCTCCAGCCACCCCACCTCACTATCCCCATTTCTTGCTTGCAACCCAAGGGGAGCAAGAGCAGTTGTGGTTTCATCTGTCCTTCTTGCTGGAGTGCCAGCTGGGCAGTCTAAAATTTCCTAAGCTCTGTCCCAGAAAAAAATCCTCTCTTGATTCTCCAGGGCCATTTCTGAGTTCCCTTAGAAGGAGGCTGGCTGTAAGGGGCAGCAGTAGCCTAAGGGCAAAATGTCTTCTCCAGGAGGAAGAAAGCCTACAGCATGTGGACTTACCAACATCAACTTCCTTGGAAGAGTTCTTAGATCTAGAGGATGGAGAAAACCCAAATTAGGTAGGAGAAATCACTCCAAAGAGCCTCAAGAGCATTCTCTTCATGTACACCAGTGCAAGAGCCCTGAAGAAATCCCCTTTCTCCCTCCACCTCTCTTCATGGCTCCCATGTGTGCTCCCTCCACAGGATATCTGCCAGAAAATCCTCAGAAGATGTTGACCAATCTTCCATATGGAATGTGAAAGCCTTAATATCCTGCAGAGGTGACAAACCTCTAAGTAAAACAGAAAAAAAAAAATCCAACCCCACCACAGGGAACAATTCTGAGTTGTGACAAGCTGCTATCCCAGCTCCCTAATTACACCTCTCCATTAAGTACAACAGCCAGCAGCTGTTCTGGGAAGCTTTTTTTTTTTATTATTTTCTCCCAAGGAATTATTTCTCATTGGTTAAACATGCTGGTGGATGGAAGGAAAGAGAGATTCTTTTTTTTAAAAAAAAGGAGAAAGAGAAGACACAGCTAAAGTTCAAGTGAGCTCAGCCCTCACATTCCTGCTAACATGTCTGCACTCTGGGTTGCTCCTGACTGTCAAAATAAAGACTCTGAGTCTGAGCTTAATAATTTCCCTGGAGCATCATTGTCCTGCAGAGACAGTTTGCCTCTCAGTTCTCCACTGCTGCCAAGGGAGAGGTGAGGGAAGTGAACAACTTTATTTATTGAGTTGCTTGTTGTAACAATTTAAACTGAGCTCAGCATCACCGGCTGCTGCTTTGGGGTTGTCTGCTGGAATCAGAAGGTTTCCCTTTAGATCTGCATAGCAGAGTCTCTCTGCTTTCATAGCAAAGCTTTGTCCCAGCTTCAAATACATCTTCTGACCTGAGAAAGGATTTACTCCATCTTTGATACCCCAATTAAAATGGCTCAGGAGGGGGAAGGAGCCATTGATCCCTCAGCCCTCGTGCTGATCTGCTGAAAGTGCTGACTTATGCCCATGAGCACAAACACTGAATCACAGGGATCAATAAACAGAGCTGGAGCGGTGCAAGTGCTGCAGGCTGCCCGGCAGACTTGTACTGGCAATTACAGAATCTGGGTTGGCTTTACAACTGCCTCAACAAATGCCCTGTAACTCTGATCCTTCCTATGCAAAAACAACAAAACAAACCCATAACTGTCCTTTGAATTGCCAAAATGGCACCTTCATGTGCTGCTCTCCAGCAAAAAAATACCTCAATTGCTTGGTAAGTGGTTATAGCTCTGTGTTCTAAACATTTTCTCTTTCAACTTCCAGGTATTAAGACAGTTGTTCTTAAATCTACAGAGCTGGATGTGCTGTGTAAGAAGGTTTACAAGTGAATAAATGATTCATCCTTTTGCTTTCTGATGCTGCAGGCAGGCAATTAAATGGGATTGAACCTGATAGTTTAGGAGTTTGGAAGTTCTTTAATATAAAAGATCACAACTACAAAATACTTATGAATTATAAAAGAGGCCAAGGGACAGATCACTATAGATTTTATGACTCTAATAGCACTTTAAAAAAATGCCTACAGGAGACAATACTGTGATTTTCTTAGCTGGGAGCTCACTGAAAAGGATCTAAAGGGTAAAGGCAAGTAGAGGAGGATGTGTGTCACATTTTGGGTGTGTTGGTGGAGAGTGAACACATCCTCAGATTGCTTTAATCTACACTTTCCTCCCTGCAAAATCAGAGGACTAGAGGTTGAAGTGAGTAATTGTGATGTTTGTTGACTGTAAGGCAAAGACAAGGTATCTTCTTCATCCTTAGATCAGCTTTACAGGTCAATATTTACATCCCTTTGCAAGAGTCAACACCAAATATTTGGGATTAGTATTTCATTGGTACATATCAATAGCAAATATTTGGTTAAAACAACCCAACAGTTCTACTGCCTGCAGCTCAGAATGTGATATTTAATGTTTTAAAAATCACCTTTAATTTTTCATGGGTTATTTAGGCATGAAGAAACCAAGTAAGTTGTCGCTGTGCTTTCTGATTGAAACTCCACATTTTCAACCCATCCAAGCTTTTTCAAAATGGAATTAATACTTTAAATTGGATATTCACCCAATAAGCCACATCAGCTCTTCCTCTGTGTAGGAATTTTATCTGTTGGCTTTAGAATACAAGGAAAACTCAGTATGAGATCAGGGTCCATCAAATCACCGAGGAGAATCTTTTCATCTGATAAAGCTCCTCTGATTTGTTCTTTCCATGGGTTTTTCATCCTTTTTTTCTTTTCATATTTCAAATAATTTTCATTCATTTATCAAAATTGTTGTCATGAAAGATTTCACCTGAGAGTTTTAAGAGCTGGATATTTTAGCCTATAAATTCCACTGCTTGCAGCTCTTGGGTTCTGTTGATTTTTCCCGTGACAGAAGGTTATGTGGTTTTAATGGAATATTAGTAGAATGGCTACATTAAATGCCATTTAAAACCTCTTTCAAATTGGTATTGACTGTGTTGAAATGGGACTATGCAGGTTTGGGAAACAGGTATGAATATTGTATTTTCATCAGAGACGGAATTTTCAGACTGATACAGAAATGATCATGTTTTTCTGAGTGGATTTGCTTTTCTATACAAAAGAGCTAAAAATAGATTAGTTGATATATTAACACCACCAACAACAACAAAAAAAATCCCAGTAATTATCAACTATCAGCACATGTTGAAACACCATTTTGCTCCATGGCTGTTCCAGTCAATACACTATTTATTTTCAAATAACCATGCACTGAGGACCATTTGGACATAGAGCCCATAAATACACATTACCTCATTATCGACCCTTTCTGGCCACTGCTGCATTATTAACATTGCACTAAAAGAAGCAATCAAGCAGTAAACAGCAGGAATTTCAAGCAACTCTTACACAGTTTTTCTTCTCCCAAACATTTTTGGAGGCATGACGAGTTATCTATCAGGGAGGGCCAGACCCACAATTTTACCCCCAGGAATTATTTTTCTCTGTGACATTTTTTACAGAGAGGAATATGTAAAGAATAGGAAAGAATGGGAAGAAACACAATATTTGAAAAGAGGGAATGTACACAAGACAGTTAAATTGCATTTTTTTTATCCAAGGATTATCACTTGCACATGCGTGACAACGCTGAACTTCAGTTCCAAAAAAACCCCTGTTGTTGTTTTAATCCTATAAATCCAATTTCTGCAGTTGCTCAGTAGCCTGGAAAAGAAAAAACCCGAGCAGGCAAGCAAACCCTGGGAGCAGAATGGTTTGCTCTCTTTGCTCCGGGTACTACAGCAACGTGCAGTGCCATCTTCATGCAGCTCCTGCAGGGCCATGATCCTCCTCCGGTATTGTGGGATGACTGATGGCTCTCTCATAAAGGACGATCTACTCGGGGCAATATCAAAGGCTGCGGTGGCAAACTGCCAAGAGCTCGAGGGCTGTACCTCATTTGTATGTAAATTTACATCAGTTTTAAAGGCACGGAGGAGCGCGCAGGGGGAGGACTTGAATATTTCTTGATGGGTTTAACAGCGCTGTGATGGCCGGGGATAACAACCTGGATGTGAGAGGCTTTGTCACCTTTGGACACTGATCTCAGCGCAGGGTGCTCAGCACCCCACAGAACCCCCATTGTAAGAGCAATCAGCTGCTATCCCTGATCCCAAAACCTTCACCTTAGGGCCGTGTAATATCATTGCACCATTCCATCCTTAAATCCTGCCCCTCGAGGCTAAGCCAAGCCTACACCAGCCTCACTGGTACCACAGTAATAAAATTATTTGGGCAGGGAGACTGTATTAATGTGCTGAGTTTGCAAAACACCCCTGCAGGAACATGATCCGTAGTAGGGAAGAAAATCATGAGCATTTTAAATTGGCTATTGGGAAGGAATTGTTGCCTGTGAGGGTGGGGAGGCCCTGGCACAGGTTGCCCAGAGAAGCTGTGGCTGCCCCATCCCTGGAAGTGTCCAAGGCCAGGTTGGACAGGGCTTGGAGCAGCCTGGGATAGTGGAAGGTGTCCCTGCCCATGGCAGGGGGTGGCACTGGATGGGCTTTGTGGTCCCTCCCAAGCCAAACCACTCCGTTATTCCATGACAGATCTGCATTCCCGCATCACATTCCCTGGCACAGGGGTGCAACTGTGGGAGGATTAAGTCCATTCTGCATAAAACCAATAAAAATTGCAACAAGTGAGGGCAGAAGGTGTGGGGGGTGCAAAGTGGAAAATTACTGAGGGAGGGAAAAGAAGATTGAGAGGACAGAGGCAGGTCCATGTGCCAGCTGGTCTGCAGAGGGAGAAATTGGAAGGATGAGTTCCAATCTTTGGATTTCAGATTTGGACTGAGGACGGGGATAATGCAGAAGCTTCCTGGCACAGTGGGCATCGCTCTGCCACAGGAGCTGCAGTCAAGGTGATCTTCTGAGGAGCTGCTGTGTTCACTTCATTTCCAAACCTTGCATTCATGCTCCTTCTGTCAATAAAATCCCTGCTTGAATAGATAAGCTGAAGCCCTGTATCTCATTAAGCCTGAGAATTCAATCCTCTGCTTCAAGCTCTGTGCTCCTATGTTACTTTATATCATTAGGAAATATTGCCCAAGCTGATCCCCCTAAATCCTTGTATTAGCAAGTACAATTAAAGCTAATACAGAGGGAAAAATGGGAGCTGGTGGGACTTCTCTGTGGTGTGAATTCCAGGTACATCCCCATGTATGTAATTGAAAAGTGCACAAGCAACAAGTTGGAAATGAAGATACTTATAAACCCTAAGTCATTCTATTTTAAATTGCTTAAGAAAATGCTCAGAGTTTCTCAAGATGAATTGTGGAATACCTTGAAGTGAGACCATAAATCCCAGCGCTGTCACTCTTTTTCTCCGAGGAGTTATTAAATGAAGCATCCAAAATAAAAACTTAGGCTATTGAGGTTCCAGGGCTTTATCTCCCTGTCAGATGTAAACTTGGTGACTTCTGAGCTTTAAAACAACGTCCTAAACACTCCAACCATCAGCAGTGATACTTAATGAGATTCTCAGATAACCCCTTTAACAGAATATGTAGTGATTAAGTCAATTTAAATGATTCATCTCCACCGCAGCCTGCGAGACTTGTACATAACAGCCATTTGCATAGCAATAAAAATCTCCATCTATCCACACAGGACAGGTTTGTAAGGATATTCCCAACCTTAAGAACGCCCGCATTTGTTTGCTGGAAGTTTTCCCCACTACTCTATTTTTTTTTTTTTTTTTTTTTTTTTTTTTTTTTTTTTTTTTTTTTTTTTTTCCGGGTGCCCATCCCGATGAAGGGAACGGGAGATCTCACGGCAAAGCGCCACGAACGAGTCACTTCGCAGCAGCATTCCCAGCCTGGCTGTGAAGAGCTCTCCCAGCCGAGGCTCCGGGGTGAATTTTTACTCATGTGACATTCCCGCAATCGGTCTGTGGCCAGGGGATTAACATCAGCACTGCGCTGAGCCAGGGATGCTCTGAGGAGCCCGCCTTAACCCGGGATCTGAGCTCCAGCCCCCTCCACCCAAGGGAATTGCTAAACCCCCTCCGACTTCAAAAGGTGCGAGATCAGATCCTTCCCATCTGAAATAAATCAAAGGGAAAAGCTCTGCCAAGCGAAGAGCTGGCAGAGTCTTGAGTTTTCTGGAAGATCTCCTTCCCCTGCCCGGCCAAGGCGACAGCGCAGGGTTGTGTAACACCCCCCTGCTCTCCCCCACCCCGACGATTAATGGCTAATTGAAAATTGCTTCTCCCCAGCTGACCCAGAGCCGCCCGGATTAAAACAGATTTCGGGATGCTAATTACACGACATCATTTTCCCAATTATTCTTAAAATTGGATTATGTACCGGGAGATGGGATGTTTGAAGCAGCCGCTAATGAGCAAATCATGCATAAAAAGCGTGTTTGTTGTGTTGGTGATTGAACACAATAAGGTTGCAGGCATGAATCTGTGTCCAAATAAACAAGAGGAACCAAAGAGATTCCAAGAGGAGCACCAAGCTGGGATTTTTGGGAGCTTCAAAAGCCATGGTAAAGCCAGAGAATGGGTTTTTCTTCCTTTTCCTCTTATTTTCCAGTGATGGTTAATGCTATTCCTGCGTGATTGGGGCTTTCAGGGAATTTTCCCAAGAAATGACTGTTACCTAAGTGACCAAGTTGCTCATAATCCGTTTTCAGAAGTTGATGAGGAGCTTAAGAACATAAATCTGATTATCAAAGAGACTCCACCATTCCATTTTTCTAAGTGTTTGCCCCACATTTCTGATAGAATCAAGAGCAGCAGAGCAACTTAATTGCTGCAAATAGTCCATATATTGCAGGAGCCAAAAGTCTTTGCATTCCCTGCAAAAATGTTAGAAAATGTAGGTTTAGTCCCTTAGTGCATTTCTGGCTGAATAGTTTTGCTGTGATTCCAGGGCAGTTCACGAGGATGTTCCAAATGGGTTTCCAATCCCTGAATAAATCTATTTATCAATCCATCTGTTTACCTGTCTGTCTGTCTTTCTACTTGTCTTCAAGTGGCCATCGCTGCATGAAAATATTCATTGCTAATTTATCCCCTACATTTTCAAAATTCAATTTCAGTGCTCTATTTTGTTTCCCTCATGGAATTAAGACATTTACTGCTAAAACAAAAACAAAAACAAAGACAAAAAAAACCAAACAACCAAAAAAAAAACCCCAACAACAACAACCAAAAAACCCAAACAAAAACAAAACCCAAAAAACCCCACAAACAAACAAACAAACAAAACCCACCAGAAACCAGGCCATGTGTGCAGAATATAAAAAAAAAGTGAAGATTCTGGATACTTACTCCAAAGCTTCAGGTTTAAGTTTACAAATAGGAAGTAAGACTCGCTTCTCATCAGTCCAGAATGTTTAAATCAAAAAGGGCTTAGCTTTAAATCTAATTTTCTGAGTATCATTCCTAACAGAAAATTCTGTGCTCTTTACATCATTTCAAATCACTTTTTTTTCATTCTACAAAGGACATAAATAATAAAAAAAAAATGCTTTCAAAAACTCAGGCTATTTTTACTCCCTGGATTGATAAAGCCAGTGAGTTGTGCACCATTCTTTCCTCATTCACAAGTCCCCTTCCCATTCTCAAGGCCTCTATTGCACACAATTTTTATAAAAAATCTTGTATAATTACTGAGATAATTATTTTTAGACACAAAAATTCTGTTATTACTTTGAAAACTTACCTTGCAAGTCTATTATGATACTGAAAAAAATATATATATAGCAAGGAAAGAATGAAATTACAGTGCACTTTGTAGAAACAATCAATATCTTTGAGTCAATCTCCCATTTACATTTTTTAAACTCTTTTCTCTGGTAAGCCTTAAGACAAGACTTCCATAGCAACAGAGACAAGGACTAGCTCACATTGCAGGGAATGCCAACAAAATTGAAATAAGAAAATAACAGTGGTGGATTAGTTATTTTTAAGGTATTTCAGTGAGGCACCGTTAACCTCAGTGGGGAAAAAAAAAAACAACAGTGTTTTTTTTGAGCCCAGCCATCAATCAAAATCTAAATTATATATTCTGTTAATTGCTCTTTGTTATTCTCACAATTTCAGCGGAGTGCAATGGTAGAGAGCAGCTCTTGTTGGGTTGTGGGGTTTGGGGTTTTTTTTTCAGTTTAATACTGAGACAGAACATTTAGTTTCCTCCTGATTAAATCCTGACCCCACTGAAACAGCAAAAGGAAAGTCAAAGAGTTTTCTGCCACCAACCTCAGTGGCCGAGGTTTGACCTGGAAGATGTGTTGGTTTCATCTTCTCATCTTCTGGACCCTGGTACCCAGAGAACCATGTGAGTGCCCAGGAATGTGTCCAGAAAGCAGCAGCACTTCCCCACATTTCATCCTGAATGTATTAATTGGAATTAATTGGCAGCAAGAGCATAAAGGACTTGAGCAGTGACCCACAATGGGCAGAGCCAGAGCCCTTTGCAGTTCAGTGGTTCCATCTCCAAGCCCGTGCCTGTCCTGCTGCATCCAGGGCAGCCATCAAGGCCTCTGAGGCTGGAGATGAATTCCCAGCGGGATTTTCTCTGATCTCAACACTTTTCTGGAGGTTCAGTAACAATTCCAGGCACTGGCACTGAGTTTTTTTCTCAGCAACTAACATAGCACAGGCAGCCTGGTCCAGTGGAAGGGGGTTGGAACAAGATGAGCTTTGAGATCCCTTCCATCCCAAACCCCTCTGGGATTCTGTGGTGAGATCCCTTCGGCTCAGTTTGTGGCACTGGCAGTGCTGGTTGCCTTTGACAGTGAGTTTTGGAGAAGAGCAAAGCACTCCCAACAATTAAACAACTCTAATAAAATGTTTTTTTTGGGGGATCCTTTTTTTCTCATGAATAATTTCAGTTTGCACAGTTTCAGGTTAAATGACTTTGGCAGGTCTTGGAGTTCTTAAAGCTGCTGTAGGAATGGGAGGAAAAAGTCTGCTTGAACTGTTTTAACTCCTTACCTGGGTTCACATTCAGATGATCAGCTGAGACATCACTTTCTGCTTGAGAAAATGCATATTCCTTTAATTTCAGGATTTGCATGTTTGGGTTTTTTTTCCTTCTGAGTTACAAAATAAATACTCTCCTCCTTTCTATTCACGTGAGCTGTGGGTGACTGAAGGCAGGAAAGTAAAGCTAAGGAAACTGGGAGCCTTCTCCTGCTTGTACCTGCCCAAATCCATTGACACACAGTCATCTCTGAGGTTTGTTAAAGGGATGATGCCCAGAGGTTCCAGAGTTAGAAATCTCACTCATCATCACCAGCATTAGGTGCTCTCTAGACCATCACTGGGAAATCCCCACCACTGACATGTTTTCCCCCAGGGTTTAGTTTTTCCTGCTCCTGTGACTTCCATGGAGCTCATTCCCGAGGATTTCTTTGAGACACATGAGATGAAGAAAGTGGCACAGCAGCAGTGTCAGTGCCACCATTTTGCATTCACTTAGAGGACCTTCTCCTCTTTTCTCCCCCTTCCTTCCTTCACTCTAGTATTACTCTCCTTTGTTTCCAGTTTGATTTTTAAATCATATGCTAAATAATTGCCTATGAAACCCCCATAAATGCTTTTTTCCCCCTTACATTTTACCTCCTAGCCAACACAACATTCCTTTTCTTACCTTTTGGATAGTACTTAAAAAAAAAATCCCACCCTTTGAGGCATTCACAGTTTCTGAGACTCTTAAAAAGGAAAAAAAAAAAAAGAAAGAAAACCAGAAGAGCTGTTGCTACCTGCAGTTCCTTCCCTGCATGTAACTTCTCTGCCCCTCATGTGCTCCTTCTTGTGCCTACTGAGTCAGAACTTGGTTAAATCAGGCCGAGCAGACCTGGAGGAGTGAGGGCTCAGCCCTACAAAGGCACCAACTCCCCGGTCAGCAGCAGGGGAGAGATTGTGTTGTTGTAACAAGAAGTTGCATAACTCTCATCTGTTGTGTGGGTTTTTTTCCATGGTCCTTGGAGGCTCAGTTGGGGCACGGTGAGGGAGATGTCAGGCAGAGAGCAGGAGAGATCAGTTTTGGAGTGTAACAAAGGGCTGCCTGCAAAAACAACCTTTCCATCCCATCAGGGAAGTCATTGCCTCTCAGGGAAAACACAGAATAGGTTGGGTTGGAAGGGGCCTTAAAGCTCTTCCAGTCCCACCCCCTGCCACGGGCAGGGACACCTTCCACTATCCCAGGTTGCTCCAAGCCCTGTCCAACCTGGCCTTGGACACTTCCAGGGGTGGGGCAGCCACAGCTTCTCTGGGCAACCTGTGCCAGGGCCTCCCCACCCTCACAGAGACCAATTTTTCCCTAATATCTAATCTAGATCTGCTCTCTGGCAGTGAGAAGCCATTTCCCCTTGTCCTGTCCCTCCAGGCCCTTGTCCCAAGTTCCTCTCCAGTTCTCCTGAAGCCCCTTTAGGCCCTGGAAGGAGCTCTAAGGTGTCCCTGAAGCCTTTTCTTCTCCAGGTGAACACCCCCCTCTCTCCCAGCCTGGCTCCAGAGCAGAGGGGCTCCAGCCCTTGGAGCATCCCCATGGCCTCCCCTGGAAGGTCTCTGCCATTTAGACCCATGGCAACTTTAGAAAAGTTGTCAAATCTTCAGCGTTTTGAGATGAAAGCTCAGTGCAAAGAACTTGTGTTCTGGCTTATTCAGCATTTGCCTCTTATTTGAAACTTTCTTTAACATAACAGCCAAGTGTGGCCAAGAACTGGAGAATCTCTCCTGCAGAGATGACACCGGTCACGTCCAAGGAACAGAGCTGGGTTTGCAGATGATTTTTGCTGACACACTGAATGGGTATCACTGGCCATATAACCCTCACTTGTGTCACTCTACTGCACTGACACCAGTGTGCTGCCACAGCTATTTTTTTAAGTGGTTTGTAAGAAAAGCTTGTCATCAATATTTAAAATTAATTTTTTTGCATGAAAATTTAATTGTGTGCTTCAGTGATTTTAATCTAATCTAGTCAGCAATCTTCTCATGGTCCCAAAAGCCAGCAGGAGCATCCCAAGTGACCAATTTTTTCTTGCATTTTCTCTGCTTCTAGCTGCTTTATCATTTAAAAATGTTTTGTTTAGAAACCCAGATTTACCTTATGCCTCATCATTGCTGTTACATTGTGCTCTTTATGTATAAACAGAGTGGACTTCAAAGAGCATATATCATTATTAATAGTTAATAAGAGAAATGGAAATAAAAGCTCCACAAGCTGGTCTTGTAGCTGGGAAGCAATTCCCTGCACTTTGTGGGAGAGGCTTTCCTTTCTGTTCTGTGTCTTTCTGAGATGAGATGAGATGACTCCCTTGCAGGGACATAAAAACAACCCCCTATTATTGCCCTTACTGAATATATGATCTTCAAATAATGAGTATCAGGATGAAAACAAGTCCAAGAAGTATCCTGGAGCGTTTTCCCCCTGTCTTGCTAAGGACAGCAGTTTTCCTTGATGAAGGGTTCGAGGCTCAGAGTCCCAGCGAGCTGTTTAGCCGTGGAATTGAATCCATCCTCCTTCTCCCCCCTGAGCTAACTCTGCCTCAAAATGAACCTGGGATATTGATGGCTTCAAAGGAACTGCAAAAACGAAGTGACAAATCATGATCAACCAACACTTAAATGCTCCATGATGGGAACACCTTTCGAGGGGGAAGATTCTGAGTCTGTAGTATTTTACTACCAGGTGTGGTGAAGCTTGCAGGGTCCTGTGCCCACTGTGCACGAAGCAGCAGCATGGGAGAGGCAAAATCCTATTTACTCCCATCTTTGGTAGCAGTTCTTAGCCCAGCAGGAAGATGCTGTGTTTAATTCATCATCCAGCTCGCTGTGGGTGGTGGCCACGGGCAACTGAGCCGAGTGAACTTTTGACTCCAGCAGCCCCCACGAGCCCCCAGGACTTGTGTGGTTTCCATGAACTGCAGCAGCTCCTCGAGGCACCCCCTGCCTTGGAAAGGGTCCCCTGGTGCTGGGCAGTGCACAAACATGTGTATAAATGACATTTCTGAGGGTGAATTTTCCAGTGCACTGCACCACACACACTCATTGCCATGCAGTGGATACAGCCAGGATCCAAGCTGTCTGTTATCTGCTTGGGACTCCAGCACAAGTCCTTGATCAGAGGACAAATACCTTTATATTTAGTGATTCCCTAATCATTCTCTTGAAAAGGTTTAACACCAGCATATGTCTTGGGTGATGGGATATTTATTTAGCTGTCTATATGGCTCTCTTCACATTAATGACATGCTGGTTTTCCTTCTACTTAATTAAGACTATCTTCAAAGAGGCCCTTTTATAAACAAATTAGGGCTATCTGACTCAGAATTTAAAGTGGTGCAGTGTTTGATCAATACGATTGATTGGAGAGATCTAAACCCATCTCTGGGATACTCAGTTTCTGCCTTGGAAAGTTTTTAATGCCTTGCTAAGCAGAGGCTGAAGGGCAGGACAGTCTTATGGCCTCCTGCACCTTTTAAAGGAAAGGAAATACCACTGGAAAACCTTCCAGTGGAGCCATTGCCTGTAAATAACTCTGTGTGAAAGGGAGGTGGCAAACGTGTCAAGATTTTAGAAAGATTGGGGATCATGGAGAAAATGATGCTGATGACAAGACAAATGCTCGTGTATTTTTAGCTTCCACAAGATGCTGCTTGGCAGCTGAAAAGGAAATCACAGAACCCTTTATTTACCCACCCATTCAAGCTTTTATCCATCCATCCATCCATCCATCCATCCATCCATCCATCCATCCATCCATCCATCCATCCACCCATCCATCCATCCACCCATCCATCCTTTTACCAGAACACCCCAGGTTGTGCACCAGTTGAAGTGGAAACAGCTTTAATTTGTCTTTCATGTCAAAATTCAGATCAAGCACGTGAAGATCTATGTAGCTTCAGATCCACACTAGGAGATGTTCTATTAATTTATATTTCTTACATGGAATGATGACAGTGGAGTCATCAGTCTCATTTGGGATGCTTTGATATAGGAATTTTGAGGCTTGCCTTCATTACAAATAATGTAGGCATTGAAGTAAATCAATTAATTTAGAGAATTTTTAATTATCTCAGCCAGAACTCCTTCTCACCTTGGTGCAAGCTGAACATTTTACCTGCATGTGTGAACTTCCTAATCAGGGAATCTCCATTTCTACGTTTTCTTATCTTCATTTCATACAAACTTGCATGAAAAAAAGCCTAACTTCACTGCAAACACACAAGAAAATTCAGCCTAAAGAAGGAGCAGAAGAAAGAAGCGAAAATAAAGTACTTGAAGAGTTACCAGATACACAGAAATTACATTTTTGTCTCACTAATTCAATACTGCCACCAAATTATTAACAGTAAGTACCAATTTCACGGTGTTATCCACAGCTCGCCAGAAAATTCATTATTCTGAAAAAAAAAACTTAGTCATGTTTGCTCCTGAGTAGGCTTAGCAAAATACTTCCCATCTCTTGACATCTCCAGTCTCTTGTTTCTCTTTCTTTGCTACAGGAAAATTAGAGTTTATTGAAATATTTCCTGCATTTCCAACATCTGGCTGTAAGAGAGGATTCTGGCTCAGGCTGCACTGGGATCCATTTCCACCCCATGCCAGCAATCAATTCCAACATGATATTGATAACACCAATTTTTGGACAGTTAATTCAGTGCAAATTTATCTGTGCCAAGATATCAAGCTGATAATTGATCTCCAGCTCCATTCTGCAGCATTAATTAAGTTTCAGAAGAGCTTACAGATCAATTTATTTGAGTTAATGCAAATCTGCACCTAGAACAACACGACTCAGATATTTATCGCTCTGCTATGATTCCCTTTTCATGCTTCAGCAATTCAGGTTTACATCTGGTTCAAGTTTTTCTAATCTGAACTAAAGCAGCATGAAAAAGCATTTGATTTCTCATTTAGATTCTCGATAGCCTTTTATTACGAAGATAATATCCCTTGTCTGATTTTAAATGGCAGAATTGTCAGGGCAAAAATAACGAATAAAAAAACGTTGCCACTCCAGAGTTTTTACAAGTAACCTAAAATTTATGTCTTTAAATAAATAAATACATAGATAAATAAATAAATAAAAGCAAATTGGGGTTCTTTTTCCATGGACAAGATAATGGAGCATTATTTAAATAGCATAGACTTGCACGTGGTTTCAGCTTTAATATTTAGAGGGTCTTTAATGTATTTTAATGCATGGGGGCCAGACTAAAATCAGCATTTACAAAGACTCTGCTGCTGTTGCTGCGCTGGGATGAATTGCTCTACACAAGGTGGCTTTCCCAGTGGCTGCACCCAGCCCATGCCTGTTATTCACCTCAAACTGACACAGCAAACTTGTTTTACATGGATAAGAGACTTTACAGCACCAAACTGGCAGCTGCCTGGCCCCTCTCCTGTGACCTCTGTGTGACTGGGCTCTGTATCAGGGTTCAGACGGGGTGTCCTGGCTTGTTTCAGCCCATAATCATGACTAATTTCTTTCCTCTGACAGTATTGACTTCAAAGGCATTTAAAAGTTGATTTGAAAAATTCCTCACCATCAGGATCTGACTTGACTTCGCTCTTGCAAAGCCCTTCAGGGGTGGACAGAGATAAAACCAGCTTGGGCCAAATAAAATCAGCTACAGGAGCATCAGGTTTACAGTATTTTCTTAAAAGGCTGTTTTCAGGTGGGTTTATCATACAATCACAGAATGGTTTGGATTGGAAAGGCCTTCAAAGCCCATCTTGTTCTACCCCCTGCCATGGGCAGGGACACCTTCCACCAGCCCAGGTTGCTCCAAGCTCCATCCAGCCTGTCCTTGGACACTTCCAGGGATGGGGCAGCCACAGCTTCTCTGGATAATTTGTGCCTCCCCACCCTCACAGGGAAGAATTCCTCCCCAATACCTAATCTAAAGCTACTCCCCATCAGTTTGAATCCATTCCCCCTCGTCCTGTCCCTCCATGCCTTGTCCAAAGTCCCTCTCCAGCTCTCTTGCAGCCCCTTCACACACTGGCAGGGGCTCTCAGGTCTCCCCAGAGCCTTCTCTTCTCCAGGCTGAACAACCTCAAATCTCTCACCCTGTCCTTGTAAGAGGATGTAGGTCCTGCACATGGATCCCGGCCTTACAGAGGCCTTTTGTTACATTTTTGAGCTCAAACAAAGCTTCCATTTGCTTTAATCAGGTGCTGAAGAGTTACAGGGACAAATCATCCCTCGACTTTCCCACAACTCCCTTTGCAGAGTCACTGCTTTCTCAGTTTTGTTTCAGACCATTTAAACACGTTTAAAGCTGAGCTGGTCACAATGACCTTTCAGCACAGCAGGCAAAAATTGCGAGTCCGAGTTTTCCCCTGTAACCCCTGTTTTTACCCAGCCTTGCACATTTCCAGAGTGCTCAGTTCAATATTTTGCAGCATTTCCCTGACATTAAATCTGCAGCACGAAGAGGAAAATATTTGCCCATCTCCAAATTTTTGCTGGAGGCAACTTAGATTTCTCCTCAACCCGGATCTGGTGCAATTTGCCGTCGAGGACTATAAAAGGTGGGATGAAAAGGAGTTTGTAAAACATGAACTCTCCCTTTTTTTCATGAGAGGATTTTATGCACATCGTGTTATGCCAGTGAGGTGCGATTTTTTGCATAATTAACAGGGCAGGATACTACTAATTAATCAGATGAGACAGAAGCCAGTGTATCCCCCCCTTTAGCAGGAGCAGAGAAAATGGTTGTAAAAATGTTCCCAAAGGATTAAACTCTGGGGTTTGCAGAGTGTGAGGTGCCTCTGCCAAGCACTTGCTGTGAAACTGCAACCAGAGCCAGCGCTGCCAGCACTGAAGGCAAGAGTTAAAGGGAGAAAGTTTTCCTGAAGAAATTGGTGAGGTTTTGCCATGTGGTCTCGCCTGTTTCACTACTTGACCTTTCCAGTAGAGTCTTTTTATGTACAGCTCACTCGTCCAAACCCCCATGTATATTCTGCCCTATATTGATTTTGTTCATTGTACAAAATGCTGACTGAAGAAATGGAATAAAAACTCCACTCCCCTCAGCTTTTTACAACTGCCGTTGGTTCAGGAAGGTCAGGGGAAAATGTCACAGCCCACCCTCCAAATGAGTGGTTGCTTGGGAACTGGAGACTAATTTTCAGATTGTTACATGTATCATGAGCTGCTGTTCAAACAGCTCTGAAGAAAGACTGGCAAGACCAGCACATTCAGGGTTTGCTCATTGATTTTGTGTTTTTCCTATTTGGGATAATTTTAGTCTGGATGTCAGGAGTGTAACTCAAGGGGGGGCCTCTTCGCTTATCTATGCAGATAAATTGTCACAGAGTCTCAGAATGGTTTGGGTTGGAAGGGACCTTAAAGCTCATCTCGTTCCAGCTCTCTGGCCGTGGGCAGGGACACCTTTCACCAGCCCAGGTCGCTCCAAGCTCTGTCCAACCTGGCCTTGGACACTTTCAGGGATCCAGGGGCAGCCACAGCTTCTCTGGGCAACCTGTGCCAGGGCCTCACCACCCTCACAGCCAACAATTCCTTCCCAATATCCCTACTCTCCTTCAGTGTGAAGCCATTCCTCCTTGTCCTGTCACTCCAGATCCTTGTAAATAGTCTCTCTCCATCTTTCTTGTCGCTCCCTTCCAGGTTCTGGAAGGCCACAATCAGGTCACCCCAAAGCTTCTCTTCTCCAGGCTGAACAATCCCAGTTCTCCCAGCCTTTCCTCCCAGCAGAGTTGTCCCATCCCAATAATCACCTTCATGGCCCTCCTTTGGACTCACTCCAACAGGTCCATGTCCTTCCTGTGCTGGGGACCCGAGATGTGGATGCAGCACTCAACGGGAAATCAATTCCAGAACGTACCAGTGCCTGCAAAGCTCCATAATTAACAAGCCCTTCTTTAGCATTCAGCTTGTGGAGTGGGTGGAAAAATAGCTACATTATACAGCACTTTAATCTCCATGAATTAAGCTGCAATTTTTATATCCTACCTGGAATTTGAGCTGGATGTTGGTTTTTTCCCCTAAATTATCTTAGCCATAGTGATGGCACAGATTCCCATTCCTGTATTTGGTGGGGGTTTTTAGTATGCAGCTTCAAATCTGGGAATAAGACAGCTAAAAACAAACAAAAAAATCACTGTAGCTTCCTCTGTTTATAATATCTGAGGGGAAGGACCCTCTTTGAAGGAATAAAGTGTTTTAGAACAGCGTGGAAGGCACAGTGTTCTGAGGGAGATGGTGCAATGCACCCTCTGCTCCTCCTCAGCTACTCCCAAACTGAGGGACAGGCAGAAGGAAGAGCCCAAGCTACTCTGTCTTGAGCAGGTTTTTCGTGAAAGAACATGTTATACTAAAAGAATCAGCAAGGAGACAATCCTTGCCTTCTCTTCCTCCTAAATTATGACTTTCCTTCTGGGAAAGGAAAACTTGGTCCCCTGCCCATGGCAGGGGGTTGAACCTCCTTTAACATCCCTTCCAATCCAAACCAAACCAAACCATTCTGTGATTCTTGTTTTACAATACAAAAATATTCTGGGGTGCTTTTTGCATTGCAGAACTATAAAAAGTTGCTCTATTCTTAAGCTTTTATTGACAATTTTCTCCCTCTGGAACAAAGGACTAATTTATATTTTCCTATTACCAGGCACATTTTTACAGTGCTTGCACAACTGCAGAAAACGGGCACCACAGCATTATTTTTATGTCTGGTTACTCAATTATTGCCATAAAAATAAGCTGTTTCAGAGATGTCTTTCAAAGTAGGTCAGGATAGAACAATATAAGCAAGTAGTCCGTGAGTACCTTTCCAAAAACAAGTGATATACCCTGATTTGAGGGAGGTTCTGGTTGTCTGAAGACCTCATTGACTATTGCACTGAAATTAGAGGTCTGTTAATAAGGAGTGCAAAACTAATTACTTCAGCTGCCTGCTCTGGTGCTGTAGGTGCAGCTGACAGATGGGCAGTGGTGAAGCAGCAGTTGTGATGATAAAGGTGATGGAATTTAAACTGTTTGGTTCTCTGGTTCTGATTATTATGGGGAGATTCATCTCCTTCCTTGTCCTGTTGATGAAGCCTTGTCCTTCCAGCCTGTTGATGAAGCCACCAAGTGAGATGCTGAAAGATTTTAATAAGATATTGACTGAACTTGGGGTGGGGTTTTTTTTGTGGGGTGGATATTCTTTTAAACTTTGGAGTGTCATTGGGCATTTTAGGATCTCCACAGATCTGAGCCTTGGTTTCTCTCTGCTTCAGTTCCCTGCCTGTAAAATAGATTAATCATATTTATTCCTCTCACAGGAGCATTGTGTAAATTCATACATAAAAAGACTGTCAGATGTTCCTATATCATTTAACGGGAAAATATGGGTACCTAAAATAAATATCTGAAAGCCTTCCTGTCCGGGGCAGAGAAACACAAAGAATATTTTTTCCATGCCAGCAGCCAGCAAGTAATTTGGAGTGTGAGTAATTCTTCCCTTCAAGAGACAAGCAGCAAACACATCCTCTGAGCTGTAGATTTAACTGGAAATCGGGAGTTATCAAGTGCTCTACCAAGTCAGGGGGCCCATAGGCTGATCTTGCTCATTAATCCAGGATTTTGAATAAAAGGGATCAGAAAACAGCACGTTTGTTTAATTTTTTTTTTTTTTTTTTACTCTAGTTCCTTTCAAGTCCATCCCTTCCCATTAATAATGGTCTTTAAAGCATTTGGAGCCAGGCAGACACAGGGAATTAATTCCCCTGGGAATGGGGTTTGCTGGCACCAGTGTTGCCAAGGCTCACCTTGGCAGACGTGTTCCTAAAATCGTGCTCCTAAAAGTGAGTGACTGTACTGTTCTTGGTTTTCCCTGTTTTTTTTCCAAGCCTCGACAGCTGTGTGTGTGCTTCCAGGTTTTTTCAAGTAAATGCATCCCACACGCTCAAACCCCAGAGAATAATTAATAAGGCTTCGTTTATTACACATCTGCATTCACATAATTATCTTAACCCCCCAAATTTTTGAGCCAGTAACTTTTTTTGTTGTCCTGATGCTGATTTTAATGGAATTCCCGCTCTTGCTTTGCACTTCAGCTACAGCTTTATGGCAAATAGAGGAAGGACAAGAAACTTACTCTTGCCTGTAGAACAGCACTGCAAAGCTGAGAATATCAGCTAAAATCTCTCTTTACATTTCTGCAAACTTAAAATGAGAATTTTGTGTGGCTAACAATTAATAGAGGGGTTTTTTTGGGGGGAAGTGAATGGTCAGTTTTTTGTATTAGAGTGACACAAAGGACTTCAAGGTCCTGGAAATCTGAGTGAGACTTAATTAGGCTGAAAAGCTCTGTGCTTTTCATGTCCTGTGCTTTTCTCATGTCCACATGAGGATTAAGCCAATGACACCCTGGCACTGTGGCTTTTAAGAGGCTCCTTTAACTATAAAGCAGCATTATCTAACTTGTCTGGAGGTTTCACCAAGTTCCAGCTCATTGTGAGCATTTCTATCCAATTATCAGCAATATCTCGACTTTTCAATATTCAAAAGACCTGTGGAAAAGCCATTTACTCTTCTGTTCCCTCCTCAGCTCCTCAATTCCTTTCCAGTCCCTCCCAGCCAGAATAAAAACAGGAATCAAGAGAAGAGGTCTCAGCTTGGGGACGTTTTTGCAGCAAAGTCCTTCCTTACCTTGTCAAGTGAAATAATCATCGCACTGTCAAGCAAATGACATCTCCTGTTTCAGCCCTCCAGCTGTTTGATTCAGCAGGGCACTTGTGTAATTCAGCAACTCCCACTCTCGGTGCATCCAGCAGCCCACACGTGCTGGGCTCATCCCGCAGGATGAGGAGCTTCCTCAGGGGTCACTTTGCTGAGTTCTGAGCCAGCTTTCCCTTTCCCTGCCGATATTTTCACGTCAGCCCTTTCTCTGCTGCTCAGGTGTAAGCAGTGAGCACAGCAACGACCCAGCTGCAGGTGAGGACCTGCACCCACCACCCAGCCCCAGGATCCCGGGGCTGTGTCCTCGCTCCTCCAGCTGCTCATCCAGCCACAGTCACCACACCTGGAGACACAGGTAAATGGACCTGTCAGCACCAGCAGGTCGTGCCTCCAGGGTGCTGCACTACCCCTCTGGACAGCAGGTGGGCTGATGTTTGGAAAGCATGCACATAATTTCAATCCCATTTATCAGTAAATGTTCTGTAGCAAGACATGCCTATATTGCTTTTCAGCCCTATCAGACAAGGTATCAGCAAAAATTACCATTGCACAGGTACTTGGGAAAAGATTCCAGATCCTCAATGCAGCATCTGATGGGTTGGGATTGTTGGTGGCCCCACTCGAGTGCCGAACTGAGATACTTAAGGAGCTCTTTCCTTCCTTAAAATAGCCTTTCCAGGTGTCTTAAACTGAGGTAAGTACGCCAAATAATTTATCTTCAAAGAGTTTGGCCACTCAGTGTGAATTTTTATCATCCAGCACAAGTAAAATAACTCCCCAGTAATTCCTGTGGCTGGTGGATTAGCTCTGACTTCCTCCTGAATAGTGCACTAAAGGCAGGTCTTCTATCTGACCACTTCATACCAAGATTAAAATGACTCGAAACCTTTCATTCTTCGACATTGAGAAGAAAATTTATGACAAGCCTGAAGTCTAAAGAAAGGTCATTTGTACATCACCGAGCAAGTCCCTCCCCAGTAAGGGCCCTGCTGCCTTTCAGAGAGACACAGAAAGGTCTTTGAGTGCCTGTCATCTCTCAGAATAACAGCATCAATATTCAGGGAGGTTAATGCCTCACAAAGGACTTGGAAATCTGCATATTACATTTATCAAAAGATGTGTAAATGAGCCATATAGGAGTCTCCTACAATGCCTTGCATAATTTATTCCGTGTACAATAAAGAGTTGATCAGATTTCACGCATGTTTACTTTTTGAAAGATAACTGCCCGAGTGTTTGAAGGAGCCGTGGAATACAAATATGGTGCAAAGTAATGTGTTTATCTACCTGACATTTTAATCTTGAAAACTTTCTTATTCTCATTGTTTTGACAAAGTGATTCCCCCTTGTGAGAATAATCTCTCCCAAACACGAGAGGACTTGCTTTGTTTCAGACGTACAATATATCTGAGAGTTTATTAGATATGCAGGAGTGAAACAAAAGGCCCATAGTAACAGCATTTATACTTCTGATATGGTTTATTTTCTTTTCTGGAACTTTGAAGGAGAGGAAAATTAATTAAATCTGAAGTGAGATGCTGAAGTTTTAGAAATACTGTTTCATAACTCAGTGGCAACGTGCAGAGCCTCGGGCTGCAATCTTGCTCTTGGAGCAAGGTCCTTGACAAGTCAAGTTGGGCCCTTGTACATCCATTTCCTTCTCCACGGTGGCAAATAGCTCCTAATTTTAACCAGCTCACATTCATCCTCTCAGTCTGAGTGTTAGCTAAAAAAGAAAAATGCCACTGGAACTTTTTAGAGCTCAATTTCACATCGCTGGGGCATCAATCAGAGTGTCCGAGGCTTCCACCAGTACCTAAACATCCTAATTTCGACAGATGGACATTTCCCCCCATAATTCTGAATTTACCTTTACCTTGTATTCCCTGGTCGTTCTGTCTTTGTTCTGCAGTGTCTGGCAGGTGCAGGTGAAGCTTTCCAGTTTTTCAGCTATTTTCCAAAAGCTTCATTCTCACCATGTGAACGCCTCCAGCTCCTGCACAGGAGGATGGGACCCACTGTTTCCTGAGCACCCCTTCAGGATCACTGGGAGACTCTTCCCTGCAGTGGATGCATCCGAGTTTCCCGGATCCTTCATGCTGGAGGGAATCCTGTTGCTGTCAGGAAGCTCAGCAGAGGAACAGACCCCTCTTTGTTTTCAGTTCAGGTGCTGAGGGCTCTTGGGAGCTGCTGTTCAGCTCACTCCTTCGACCTCCCCGCCCAGTTCCTTTCAAACTGTGAGATCAGCTTTTCAAGCCTGCTGGATCTGAAGCTCCAGAGAGAGATTTTGGCATGCCAAAGCCTCATCCCCAGCATGACACTGCCCTCCCAAGTCCTTGGGAGTATCAGTCAGCCCACATTTCACCCCTTGTTTGTGGGGCTGCTCCGCTGTCCCACGGTTATCAGGTATCTCCCACCAGCCTGATTTCAAAGGCACAACCTTATTTCATACTTAGAGACACGGAAATCAAGTATCCAACAGCAAAGCAAGTAGCTGTTCCTTTCAGCTGAAAATTCTGGTTTTAAATGATTCTTAAATGTCTTCTAGAGAGTCTACAGAGCACTGGAGTTTTGCAGAACTCTTTTCCTTAACAGGGTTGATTTGTGAGCCTGCACATGTATATATATATATATATTTACCATAAAAAACTCTCTCTTTTCCTAATTTACTTTATCACAATATTTCATCATCCTCATGGGGCTGTGTCTTTCTGCTTGTGTTGTGCCAAAGCAGTGACAGCTTCAATAGGTCCAGAGCAACAAGGTGAGAAAGATGTAGGGACAAACTAGGGACAAGCAGTGCCACTTGAGGTAGGAAAAGGTGCAATGGCTTCCCACTGCCAGAAGGTAGGGATAGATGGGGGAATTCTGGGAAGGAATTCTTGGCTGTGAGGGTGGGCAGGCCCTGGCACAGGTTGCCCAGAGAAGCTGTGGCTGCCCCATTACTGGAAGTGTCCAAGGCCAGGTTGGACAGAGCTTGGAACAACTTGAGATGGTGGAAGGGGGTTGGAACGAGGTGATCTTTAGGGTTCCCTCCAAAAAATCATGAAAAAATCCCACAATCAAAAAGCCAATCCTTCCACTGCAGAGCCAAGTGAGTCAGGGTTCACCTATCCCAGCCTTCATTAGGTGGAACCATCTTCCTTCAAACACAGCTACCACCTCCTTCCTATGGATCATCTCATTCTCCTGTTGCAAGTCTTATACCTCTCTTTTTTTTCAGGAGACATGGGAGTTGGGATATAAGTACCATTTCTTCATCCATTCACAAATGCTCACAAATGTGTCTACTTAATGTAGTCACATGGCTTGAAAAATGCCAGTCCCTCCTGTCAAATAGATTTGTGCTGCAATATGAATATGTCAGTAACTCTTCATTTAAAAAAAAAAAAAAAGAAAAAAATCAGATTTCTTTTTACAGAGGGAGAGACTTCATGAGGAGGAGTTGAATGACCTGAGCTGGCAACCATAGAAACCATACAGAGATAATGCTGTCCCAGGAGGCAAATTTATTTCTCATCCAAATTTAGATGGCCTGTTGGGGTTTGCAGCTTCCTCCTCCAGACTGATTCAGTGGGAGATCATCTTTTCCTGGTTGCATACAAATTTGGAGCTTCCGGACAACGCACGAGAGATTGCACTGAACGTGGATTATATACATTAAAAATAAACCCCTGTGAGGCAGGATCCCTGAAACAGTTGCCTTTTATGTGAAAAAAAAAACCCTGCTACAACAGTGTTTTATTCCGGGAGCCCAATCGCCTCTCTGTGAGTCATCAGAGGAGTTAAGTCAGCGAAAACATTTGTGATAATACAATGAACCAGCAGGACAAGTTTTCCCACAATGAGTGTATTCAGTGGAGGCCCCTGTGCTTACACACAGCACGCTCAGGGTGTACCCACAGCCAGCTGCAAGGTTTGGGGCAGGTGTATGTCTTGAGCCAGGAAGAGGTTGGGCTATTCCAGGCCATTTTCCGTGCTAGGATTGAAACTGGCCCGGGGAAACCAAGCAAACAGCTGGAAATACAATTTCATGGCAACAAGTCATTTGAATGGAGAAATACACTGATTCTGTTGCATAAAATTAGTAAGTTGATGCTGTTAAAAGCCTGGGATTTCAGTGCTAGAGCGGTGAAGGAGAGAGGGTCATGTGGTGTGCAGTGGGTTTGGGGATTGTAGCCTTTGCTACCAAAGAAAATCTGCTTTTTTTTGGTCAAAATTATTAATTTATCAGTGTAATATCTGTAATGGCACTGCACTTCTGTCTGTTAGGAACGATATAGCCTGGCCCTGAGATGCCCTTGGACCGAAGCTGGCGTCCTGATTTATTTCAGAAGGGTGTCCAGGGAAAGGAAAGAGTTTTCCTGCCCCTTGGGAGCCGATGATACTCTTCTCCCCCTGCTTTTTCCACACTAAATCCCCAGGGCTGGCTGCTCCATGTGGCCCTTTCCCCTCGGAGCTGATGGAAAGGCTTTCCCGGGAGCTGTGAAAGGCAGCGCTTTGTTCTGCTCTAATTGTGTCCTGGATCCTGGGCGGTGTTTCCCGGGCTGTGTCCGTATGTTCCTGCTGTCTGAGGGAACCAGCCAAGTGCTAATGTTGGACAAGGAGCAGGGCAAAGACATCAGCTCCAGGATTTGTTTTGTTCCTGAAATGAGGAGACACACTGGGCTGTTGGAGCCCAGCCGTGGGTGAGGGGCAATTGCAGCTTCAGTGGAGAGAGGAGGTTTGTTCATAGAAATCATCAAAGCCTCTCAGCAAGTTAAATAAGCTCTGGGTAGGGTGCAGAGTGGGATGGGATGCCTTTCTCCTGTGCATTTCATGGGATATTCCCCATCCCTGGAAGTGTCCAAGGCCAGGTTGGACAGAGCTTGGAGCAACCTGGAATAGTGGAAGGTGTTCCTGCCCATGGCAGGGGGTGGAATGAGATGAGCTTTAAGATCCTTTCCAACCCAAACTATTCCATGCTTCTCCCTGGGATATCTGTGCTCTGACTGCAGCAGCAGCTGGTGCTGCTCAGGCACTACTGGTGTGTCCATCCCAGGAGTGGCCAAGGGGCACTGTGTTGGTTTCTAGTCCTCCTCCACCTGAACTGCATCAAAAAAATATATGGACTTCCAAACCATTCCCTGTCTCTCCCCATGAAAGAAGAACATACTCACTAAGTTATCTTTTAGTGTATAATCAATGTATTTCAGCTCCACTGCTCGGGGATTAATGTAATCTTGTTCTCCTGCAAAGCAATAGGACTTGCAATATTTAATATGCATTCGAGCGTTTAAAAAATGAATTGTTTAAAAGAATAAAATAACCACAGGTGCTCCATTATTACCTTATTTTATATATATTTATCTCTATGTATCTATAGATCTGTTTTATAACGAGATTACCATTCAGTGCTATGAAAGATCTCCCACTGCAGCTGATGCAGCGTTCCTGTGCTTACCTTTACTGGGCTGTGTGGATCCAATAAAACATTAAATGTTAGGAAAATAGATTACTGCAGGTAATAGATTATTGCAGGTTTTTACTCCTAGGTATGCCATGGACATAGTCAGGAATGTGGCTCTGTACAGTTTGAATGTTACCTACAGTTATTTAATTGCTGCATCAGCCAGAAGTTTCTCCAAGCCTCCCCAAACCTGCTGAGAAACAACAATTCCTTATTTTTTTCCAAGAATCATGATGTGAACCAGCACCTTCTCACATTATGGGCCATCAAGGTGTGTGTTGGTACCAAAACCCAGGAGACAGAGAGAAGGGATAGGTATTAATTTCCATGAGAGGCCATGAACTGACTCCTCCTTGGCTTGTTGGATTGAAATCCCGATGGATCCTCTGAGGAAAAGTAATGGCTTCTTGTCAGATAAACACACTGTGAACAGCTCCAGTGTAAATGGCCATCATAAAATCAGAGTCACTCCCTATTTTTCCTGCTTGTGTTTGCCTATTAAAGAACAGGAATCTTTTAAAACTTCTAATGCTTTCAGAATTTTGAATAGAAAAAGGGGGAGATTTTATCCCCTGGAGAGGATCAGCCATAAACACCAAAACCACTGAGCATTCTAAAACAAAGAGATAAGAAGAGCTTTGCTCTCACTGCTCTTGTGTGAGGCTTCAAGGGAATTCAGCAACAGTCATTACTATATTTAGGAGTTTTACTGTTTGACTTTTGTCTGAAAATATCTTTCTTATGCACCTCTCACTAGGATTTTCCTTGGAAGGTTCTGCAAAACGCCAAAAATCTCGGGGAAAAAAATGTCCTGTTTCGAATCTCTGAAAAAAAGCTTTCTCTTCCTTAAACAATTTGGAGCATATTACGAATCCCAGGATGATAAAATGGCCCTGTGTTTGCCCTCCTTGGACAAAGGCAGCTCTGTGCCAGGGAAAGAGCCCGTTGTGCAGATGGGGTGGCAGGGGACGATTGTTCCCTTCCCAAAAGCTGGGTTGGGCTCACAGCTCGTGTTGGGAAAACAACTGCAGGAACTCAGATGCAGCTGCTCTCGGGTGCTTATGTTTGCTCTGAATTAATATTATGTCACAGTGGGTTTGGGTTTGAGTTTGGGTTTGGGGGGGCTGATGAAATGCAGAGGGAGGAGCCAAATGAGGCGTTGGAGCCTCCTTTTCACAAAACAACCTTGTTCAACTCCCATCAAAGCACCTCACTGAATCCCAGAACTGGCCACAGCCCGCCCTTCACATGATGAAAGCGATGAAATGGCTTTAAAACCAGAAATTTGGCCTCAAAATGATTCAGTTGCTGTTAAAGAATCAAAACTAACCTCTAAACCCACTAATTTTTGGTGCTGTTAAGCACATTTTTTGTTCAAAAAGGAGGAGGGACTCTTTATTACCACTCATGGATTTAATTTTGTAAACTGTTGTAACCATTGCCGGTCTGAGTGTGTTTAGAACATGCACACACGTACCAAAAATGTCACTCAGGCTCAGGTTTACAAAGTCTTTCTTGCTCAGAGTAAGACTTGACACAGTGAGACATAAAGTTACAGCAAGTAAAGGCAGAAGACAGAATCCCACCACTCACAGATCTTCACTATTCCACCTCAAAAGAATGGAAGAGAGTAGGTTTAGATTGGATTTTGGGAAAAATTGTCCCCTGTGAGGGTGGAGAGGCCCTGGCACAGGTTCCCAGAGAAGATGTGGCTGCCCCTGGATCCCTGGAAGTGTCCAAGTCCAGCCTGGACAGGGCTGGGAGCAACCTGGGATAGTGGAAGGTGTCCCTGCTCATGGCAGGGGGTGAAATCAGTTGATCTTTGAGATCCCTTCCAACCCAAAGCATCCTAGGACTCCATGAAAAGGAAGGAGTAGTTATTAAAATCGTAATGAAATGGATGAAACTCATGGACCTGCCAGTGCAGAAATCACAAGAAAATGAGGCCAAAGCAAAGCAGGAAATACAGCTCTGATCTGCTAATTGAATTAGAAACTCACACACTGCAAGCCCATCTCATCTCATTAAAAAAAAAAAAAAAAAGCATCTATAACAATTAGAAAAATTCTGTTGCCTTCTAAGGGAATCACCCCTGAGGTCACTCAAGCTCTGCCTCCTGCCCATGTATTGCACCTTGGCCACTGTCAGTAATTTCAGAGACCTTTTAGTTGCCATGTCATTTTATAAAGGGCTTCCCTCTTTGGTTGTAGACACTTAACTTACTGCAAGAGTGATTTAATTTAAAATTAATTCAGTCTTGTGTGTAGTAACATTAATCACAATGACTTTATTTGTTACGAAACAGGACAGGGTGATTAAATTCACTTCCATTTCATTCTAATTCAAAAATTAAATGAAACACCAACTTTAAGGATTGTTTTTCTTTATGGTGCTGGATGTTCTAAGGTTATATGTAGAATATTTGGGTAAGAGGAGAAGGAATTCTAATATATATGTCCATCAGGAATTTTATCTGGCCATTTCCTTGTCGTATTTGGTACGTTCTGACCATCACAAAGCTCTGTTTAGGGTATGTTTTAGCGACTGTCATGACAGAAGCTTATTCCTTTCTATGTCCAATTTACAGGGAAAGATCACAGAATCACAGAATTGTGGAATGGTTTGGGTTGGAAGGGACCTTGAAGCTCATCTTATTCCACCCCTCTTTCAAGGGCAGGGACACCTTCCACTAGACCAGGTTGCTCCAACCCCCTCCAGCCTGATGGATGAGGCTTTACTCATGATGGCACAAGTAATTCCAAAAAAACCCTTCCTGTTTTTCATTGACAATGTACAGTTTTCTCTTTTTTAAGGATTAGTGTCTGCCCTGCCCCCACATTTGCATATACAAGGGTCCTGTACGTGGGTTACAGCAGAACTGAGCTGACACCTGGGTGTTCCTGACATCAAGAGGGGGAGAGCCAGCTCTCTGCTGCTTTTAGCAAAACATTTAGATAAAATATTGTGCAGCTGTCATCGTGTTTAAGAAATTCTTAAAACACTGATTCTTAAAACAGGCTCTCCATGTAACCTTTAAAGCAAAATAAGTTGTAAAGAGCAGCAAGGATGAAAAATGCCAGAAGTAACTAATGCTGAGAAAAATAAGCTCCTCTGTGCTGGACTGCCTAAAGTGACTTGATTGATAGGACAAAAGCAAGCGTTAGACAAGATAATACAAAAGTAGAGCTTAACCCTATTAGTCAGATAAAAAAACCCACTCCAGCAACATGAAAAGCAGAACACATTCAGAGACTGAGGAAAAAACATATAAAATGCAGACAGAGTTGGTCACCCTGGCAGGAAATTGGACAGTAATAATGGGCAGTTTCTGAAGGTGGAATTATTGAATTATTGCTGCTGATCACACAAGGCTCTTGTAGCAGCAGTGCCAAGGACTGGATGGGCACATTCCTTTTGCGGGTAAGGAAAGTGCTGGCCCTTGGGGTAAATAACCTATTTTCCCTATGCAGAATAGCTGTGGCTGCCCCTGGATCCCTGGAAGTGTCCAAGGCCAGGTTGGACGGGGCTTGGAGCAACGTGGGCTAGTGGAAGGTGTCCCTGCCCATGGCAGGGGCTGGAATGAGATGAGCTTTTAAGGTCTCTTCCAACCCAAACCATTGTATGATTCTATGATTTAACTTGTGCTGTTTTATCGAGTTTCACCCTGAAATAGCCTCTCTCTGGGTTACAATGGCCATGGAGCATCACAGTTTGAAGCCAGTATGTCCAGCTGGATTGAGACACAGACCTGATCTGTCCTACCTGGGGGCTTCTGTCCATTACTTGGCCAAATTTGCCCTGCTGAGTGATGTAAAAATGAGGAAACTATTCTGTGTAGAGTTTTACTCTGGTAAAGAATCCAGACTTGGCCACAACACCCCATCTTGTTCACATACGGGGTCAGTCCCTGAATGGGACACCTGGACTGGATCCAGGAGTTCAAGGGCTGTGAGCAGAGAGGCTGAGGAGCATCCCAGGACTCTGGGTGTCACAGCATCGAGTCGTGGAGTTTCCTCTCAGTGTTTTTAGTCCATGCAGTGCCAATGGTAGAGCTGTTCCAGCAGCTTTCCTTGTCTACACGGTGTATTGTTGCAAAGTACATGTAAAATTGGTTTGCAGCCATCCCCCACGGGAGCAGCTTCACATGTGCAAGCACTGCACCAGCAGCAACTTTCCCCTATAAGCCAAACAGGCTTCAATTCATGTGTTTAGCAGCAAAAATAGCTGTTGTGCATCAGTGGAGGGATTTCTCCCCGGGCAGGGTTGAAAGTTTGCGTTGCTCCAGCTCCTCGAGTGCCTCAGCCCTGGAGGGAAGAGGGTTTGAAACCACCCCTGCCTTCCAGCCATAGCTGTTTCTTGGTTTTCCTCCTGCTCCAGATCAAACTCTTGCTCTTCTCTGATTTCAGCTGTTTCTTAGAAACATGCTGTGCATTATGTTTTGGGAGATTAACCCATTTGCCGGCATTCAGAGCAGCAAACACTTCTTTTATTGTGCGTTCTCTAAACTCCAACCAGTGTTTGCAACTCAGAGAAATAATTAGGGAAGTAGTTTGTGAGTTAATTTCAACCCCAGCACGTTATTATATACCATTTTTTTCCCCATCTCCTTTTATGCCTTGCCTAAAGTCCGAATTGACAGGAATTCATTGAAATTATGAATAAAATAGCATTAATTTTTCATCTCATGCATAGCTGGTGTTTATGCCTCTTTGCCACGAGATGCTATTGAGGCTGAGTTTAATGTGATTTAATGAAGGCACTTCCAGGGATGGAAAAACATTTGAAAATACATTAAGCAGCCCTAAACAGAACTTCATGCTATGAAGTCAAAATAGCTGTGTTGGGAAGAAAACCCACGGGCAGCATCTTTCTTTGGGTCACACCGAAGATGCTTGGCCACGTATTCTCAGTATCATTTGAAATGGGACCTCTTTGGTCGAAAAAAAATCTCACTCTAAAGAAAGATGAACCAGCAGCTGCCATCAGTGCTACAGGAGATTTGTCTCCCTGCATCTTAAGGTCTTGGTTGGACTCGATGACCTTGGAGGTCCTTCCCATCCTTAATGATTCTTGTGGGAAGATGTTGAAGCACCAAACAAATCAGTAGAGATTATTTATGTGCTGAAAAAAAATTCTACAGCAGAAACAAAGCAATGAAAATCCCACATTTTTTATTATATGGAGTCATTATATGCATCTGGCTTATTTATTTTTTTTTTTTTGGTGACTCATGAAGCATGAAAAACATGAGAATAATGGGTGTACACAATTGGGAAATTATGGCACACAGGTCAGTCAACAGGATTGTCTTTAGCTCCACTGTAATTTATACAGAAATAAAATCTAACATAAACTTATGCATCACATTAAACTTTGTTTTCTTTTGGATAACAGACCATAAAAATATAGATTTATCAATATACAGCAAGGTATACCTTGCCAAAGCAGGTATGGATTTAGACATTAGGATCAATGGCCAGTCAAAAGGAAGATCAGTGTTTAAAGAGCATTTAAATGCCTGTATTATATGAAAAATGATAGGAAAAAAAGCAGATAAAGGCTCAGGAAACTGGTGGAACTTTGTTCTCATTATAACTACATTTCAACATCTGCTTGAAGAGAATGGGGATACCTTGAAGCATGAATGTAAAATCACTCGTTCTATAAGCTATAGGATCAAAACCTTGAAGTTCTTTTTAATCTGTAGCAAATTCCTGGTTTTATTATCGGGTATTGTCCAAAGGAGAATTTTTATATTGCTTTGAAAGCATTTTCCAGCCAGTGCAGGAAAGGGCCAAGGGTGCAGGGTTATGATAATTAAATCACAGAGCCACAGAATGGTTTGGGTTGGAAGGGACCTCTAAGATGAAGGCATGGGCATGGTGTCCCATGGGCAGGGACACCTTCCACTATCCCAGGTTGCTCCAAGCCCTGTCCAACCTGGCCTTGGACACTTCCAGGGATCCAGGGGCAGCCACAGCTTCTCTGGGCAACCTGTGCCAGGGCCTGCCCACCCTCACAGGGAAGGATTTCTTCCCAATATCCCATCTAACCCTGCCCTCTGGCAGTGGGAAGCCATTCCCCCTTGTTCTATTCCTCCAGGCCCTTGTCCCAAGTCCCTCTCCAGCTCTCCTGGAGCCCCTTTAGGCACTGGAAGGGGCTCCAAGGTCTCCCCATCTTCACAGGGGAGCCCTCTTATGTGGCTGAGCTGATTTAAACTGGTGGAGCAGCAGATCTGACTCTGCCCATTCCAGGGCCATTTAATATGTACATCTCACTGTTGAGCACATCACACAAAACTCCCACTTTTTCCTGTTGAGAACCCCTGTAATTAACTTCAAATACTTCCTCACACACCTTTGCCACTTTTAGACTTGATTGTTGTACTCAAATACTCCTATATACTTTATATACATACACAAATACTTTATTAGATGTATATACATTTATATGTACATATACCTAAATCCTCATTATTTAAGGCCTGAATCAGAGGATAGCAACAGCTAAAATAGTAAGAGGATGAGGACCAGGCTCACCTACTGATCTGCTGGAGATGAGCAAAGTAAGAGCATGGTAGCAAAAAGAGGAAAACATGAGTTTGCATCTCTATCCTGTGTTTTACCAGATTCCTTAAGCATAATGTATTTTCTCAGAAATCGATTTTTTGAAGCAGCTGTGATAAAAAAGTAACTCATCTTTCTCTACAGGAATATTCCACTCCCATAACTCCCTTTGAAAATTGCATCAAAACAAGTACTTAAAATACTTAAGTAACAGTGAGGTTCCCTTTGGAGTACCCATTTTTTCATTGGTAATGTACTCACTGATTTCAGCAGGGCTTTGTGTGGCTTGAAATGGTATTTGTGAACCCCCCAAAACAATAGGAGTATAATGATGGGCTAATCATTATAGTCTGTAACTGTGATTATATTCCAGTTTCACCTTAGGCCTGGGGTTCACTTTATAACCTACTTGGCAGGCTCCAGTTAACAAACAAGTGATAATTCCTTTTCTGGAGAACTAATCACAGGTTTTAGCCTTTCTCGAGTGTCTGAAATGGATTTATTTACAATCCAGTTATTCCATTTCTTCCATCATGAGAGATTTCCTTCCTCAGCCGTGCCCATCACCCAGCAGCAGATAAGGGGTCCCTGTGACAGAGCTCTTGTAATGGAGCAGGACTGGGGGCTGTGATAGCAGCACTGACTGATTCTGCACTGAAGGGATGCTGCTCATCTGCCAGAGAGGCAATCAATCCACAGGAAGGCCTGCCATGGAAATCACTTCTATTTTGGAAAGGTTTGTTTTTGGGTTTGTTTCTGTTTTTTTTCGTGCTCTGCACAGAATTCTAAAAGCTCATTATGGAAATGAAAAATTAGCACACACTTAATTCTGTGCTTTTTCAAGTTGAGCTGTCCCCCATCAGGGCCAGCACACAGCACACTGAGTAACTGCAGCAGCTTTTTGGGATCCTTGCTCAGAAATGGCACTGGGAGTTGAAGGATAAATATCTCCTCTGGATCATCACTGCTCTGTCAGTGCAATGAAAAAAAAAGATGGGGGGCGACCAGAGGTGCAAAGCAGAAAGAACAGACCTGAGCTGATCCCTTGAAACTGGAAAATATCTGCACACACACGTGCAGTGTGGTTGTTTTAGTTAGTACAAATGTGTTTTGGTTTCAAGGTCCACCTGATTATACACCTTGGTGTGTTGGCCACTGTGTTTACTTGGCCTGCAGCATTTTCTTAATAACCTCTAATGGCAATTGAATGTGACCTTTATTTAATGCCAAAAATTGACTTATCTGCAATCCTCTTATTCTCCTTTCAGGGTTTCTAGAGCTCTCATTCCTCTGTTGTGCCTCATCAAAGTACCCCTCACTCAAAATGAACACATGTTCTCATCTATCCATAGATATATGAGATAAATATACATGAATATGGATATATTTTTGAGAAAAGAGAAGGAATTGAAGTTATCTGCATGAACCAGAGAGAAACTCAGTCTATCAGATAAGCTCACAAAAGCCAGCCATGCATTCAAAATCTTCATGGGTCGTTTAATAATTAACTGGATTCTAAAAAGCTGGTTGATGTTGTTTTTCAGCTCAAGAGCTTGTGCTTATTTTAGGCACAGTTCAGCCGGTTTGTTTTGGAAGAGGAAACATTAAAACACAACCTGGAGGTTTTTTTTGCTTCCCTGTGCAAAGAATGATGGAATCATTAAGGTTGGAATAGATCTCCAAGGTTATCAAGTTCAACCATGTGTGTTTTCTGTCCCTGAAGAACAGACTGGAAGGGACACACAAGGATCATCCAGTCCAGCTCCTGGCCCTGCCAAGGACACCCCAAACAATCCCACTCTGTCCCTGAGATTGTTGTCCAAACACTCCTGGAGCTCTGGCAGCCTTGGTGCTGTGCCCACTGCCCTGGGGAGCCTGTTCAGTGCCAACCACCCTCTGGGGAAAGAACCTTTTCCTAGTAAGATTTATTTAATGTCTAGATTTCTATACATATTTATACATAAAAAAAAAATTAACTAGAGTAAAAAGATAATTGAAATTCAAGCATATTTTTTCAGTTTATTCCTTAAATACGAATTCCTATTTGTTGAAAACCCCAAAACCATTAAATATCTGCAAGGAAAAAGAGCTCAGGCAGTATGTTCAGCTGATGAGTTACATTTTAAAACCTTCCTTTAAATCATAGCCCATAGTTATGATCAATGTGTGTGCCTAATCTGTGGTCTGTGCACACACCCCTTGAAGAAAGGTTTCCCTTCACTGTAATAAGCACTATTGTTGAAGACAAAATGTGATGATCAGAAGTAGCTGAGGGAAAGATTTTGCATTGTGAAAGCCCAGCTCAGTGAGACACTACCAGGTGTCCTCCCTGGTGAGAGAGGGGCAGAAGAAAGCACCTTCCAAAACTGAAATCTCTCTTCCTGCCCCAAGTCCGTTTCCTGATCAAATGCCCTTTGTCTGGAAGGAATGACATTGCTTCCCAGTTTCCCAATTTGCCATTAGAAGCATTTTAATTCCTCTAAGTGCAGGGGAATAGAAGGGAATATGCAAAATGCTGCTGCTATGAACAGTTCAGCAATCCAAGTGCAGGTCCTGGAAAGGTCTCCTCAAACACAGTGATACAGGACAGAGACAGGTTTAAATTCCTTATGTCAGCCCAGCTTAGGTCCTCAGCTTTCCTTTGGGCTTCAGTGGGATGTATTAGAGTGGCTGATGTCTCTGCACCTCTCCACGTGTCTGTGCCTGTCATAGAAGGGTTTGGGTTGGAAGGGACCTCAAAGCCCATCTCATTCCAGCCCCTGCCATGGGCAGGGACACCTTCCACTAGCCCAGGTTGTTCCAAGCCCCATCCAACCTGGCCTTGGACACTTCCAGGAATCCAGGGGCAGCCACAGCTTCTCTGGACAACCTGTGCCAGGGCCTCCCCACCCTCCCAGGGAACAATTCCTTCCCAATATCCCATCTAACCCTGCCCTCTGGCAGTGGGAAGCCATTCCCCCTTCTCCTGTTCCTCCATGCCTTGTCCCAAGTCTCTCTCCTGGAGCCCCGTTAGGCCCTGGAAGGGGCTCCAAATTTTCTCCAGAGCCTTCTCTTCTCCAGGTGAACACCCCCAGCTCTCCCAGCCAGAGCAGAGGGGCTCCAGCCCTTGGAGCATCTCCGTGGCCTCCTCTGGACTCTGTCCAGCAGCTCCACGTCCTTCCCATGCTGAGGACTCCAGAGCTGGATGCAGCTCCAGGTGAGGTCTCACAAGAGCAGAGCAGGGATGGGGAACCACCTCTGTCGTGCTGTTTAAATATCTACCATGAGAAGCTTTGTAGGTCAAATAATTTGCAATTTCAAGCGTGTTCTTGGGATTTTGCGAAAGTGGAAAAAATTTACAATTCTAAACACTCTATGTTCTATGAAAACCTAATGGTTTAATTTTTTCCCTAATATGTCTTTTATAAATTCTCCTTTGAGAAGAGCTCCCAGACAGATTTCAGCAAGACCCTCTGCTGTTCCTCTGCTCCTCGGCACGGCATTCCCAGCATCACCTGTGCTTCCCATGGACTGCTCCTGTTGGCGATGACTGCACTGGGAAAAGGGGCTGGAAATAATACTCCTGTCAAAATAAAAATTGTGGAGCTCACGGCGGGGCAAAACGTGTGACAGCAAAACGGGATTTGAAGGTGTCAGGGCTGATGTGAAATGCTGGAATGAGTGTGTTCTCTCAGGAGGCCACATCACAGCTACGGTTAAGGAATGATGAACTGCATTGGGAAGAATCCTCATCCCCTCCTTTAAATCAATGTGGAAAGAAAAGCACCCCCCCCTCTTGGAGATCACTCCCTTCCCAGAAGCTGTTTACATAAGAAAAATGCATCAGGAATGAAATTCCAGGGGAGCTTTCTGTTCCGAGGGGGATTTTTTTCTTCTGGTTTACTCAGCAGGACGAACTATATTTGTATCAAGCAGAAGTTACATAAACGCTGGTGGAAATGAAGAAGGGAGGCCTCCACGAATCTCACACATAACTGCACACTCACTGAACCTCGGGATCAGGGGTTCCTGCCTTGGATCTGCAAGGGTTCATCCCCTCCCAGGGAAGAGGGATGAGCCTCGTGTGGGAATTCCGTGACAGTCGTGCATCCACACCCGCAGGCATCAGCCTAAGAGCCTCTGCAAAGTGGCAAACAAAAACTCTTCCACGTTGCTCATGGTTATCCATTTTTTCCTCCGGGATTTTATGCTCAGTTCTCATGACAGTTGGGAAACCCATCCCAGCTGCCCCAGTCAGATTTTGGGCTACAGCACACAGTCCATTATTTTCATATTTATTCATACTTATTTCCAAATTTTACAATGTCAGGAGAAATGGGAGTTTACAAGAGGGCTGGAGAGGGACTTTGGACAAGGGCTTGGAGGGACTGGAAAAGGGGGAATGGCCTTAAGCTGAAGGAGGGCAGGGTTAGATGGGATATTGGGAAGGAATTGTTGGCTGTGAGGGTGGGGAGGCCCTGGCACAGGTTGCCCAGAGAAGCTGTGGCTGCCCCTGGATCCCTGGAAGTGTCCAAGGCCAGGTTGGACAGGGCTTGGAGCAACCTGGGATAGTGGAAGGTGTCCCTGTGCATGATGGGCTTTAAAGTCCCTTCCAACCCCAGCTAGTCTGGGATTCTATGAAAAACTGGTGCATGGCCAATGACATCCAGTTTAATGGTTTTGGGGTTTTCTTCCATGTAGTGGGTTTTGTCTTAAGCTCTGGAATATTCACTCCTAGGGGGAAAAAAGCGCAAATAAGTGTAATTATTTAAATGAATAACTTGGAGGATGAGGAATATTCAGGTCTATCCAAATTTTATGTGATTATTATAGACAACTGCACATTTGCCAGCTCACACATGTGCTCGTGTTTTATCCCAAGGCTGTCCTTTGCTGTGTTTTCCCATATTTTCCCACTTCCAGCAGTCACTTCTCAATTCTGCAGATTATTTGCACTGAGGTATTTTTAGGTCTCTTGTTTGTATTCTTTCCATCTACAATTTGAATGTATATATGAATAATATGCTGTAGTACATATATATAGACTGTATATATAAATAGTATGTGTATTTATATATATACATATACACACCATATATAAATACTACTATATACTATTCATTTCCCAGGCATCTCCCTGAGCATTCCAGGATCAAAACTTTACTCCATGTGCCCAGGAAGAGAGCACAATATTGCACATCAGGACATTTGTAGGCAAAAGTGCCACTAGAAGAAGTTTCTTTAAAGAAATACGGTTATTTCAAACTTCACATTTGTAACTTTGTTCCACTTTTCCAAGTGATGAAACAAAAAAAAAAAAAAGAGTATTTTAAGGTTCTCTCATTTGACACCGGGGGAATAGAGAAGATACAGAGCAAAAGTTATGATCTTTTTTCTTTAGTGTCCCAGATAATCTACTTTAATCTACTTTCATATCCCTGACAGTTTTTACGAGACTTTTCTTCCTTATTTCTTGGGAATGGGCAAAGGCACATCACAGACTGAGGAAGGGCTCCATCATCATCATCATCATCATTTTATCCTCCTTCCAGCTCTGTCTTTGTTCCATGTCTCATTGTATAACATCCCCACTGCAAAATCAGTCTGGGGCTTCAGGCTGCCTCTCTCTATTATACCCATTAGGAGCAGCTCAGAGAGCCTAATGCATCTCATTTTATCAGAAGTACTAAAAGCATTTTTTTTTTTATTTGCTACACCCACAATCCTTTTATTTTCCTGAGCATCAGCTGAAGGTGAGAAGGCTGAGGGAAATTGCAAAGCCACATGAAAATGAATTATTGTTTTCCTCTGTGCAGCCAGTATTGCAAGGTCTGGCTTTGGGGGACCCTTCCCATTAGGTTTGGGAAATATAATCCCCATCATCTGGTTTTGGCTGGGAGAACAATGTTGATAACAGGGCAATATTTGGGATTTTGCTCAGTCAACCCTGAGTCAAGGACTTTGCAGCGTCCCGGGCTCTGCCAGGGAGGAGCTGCACAAGGAGCTGGGAGAAGCAGGGCCAGGACAGGTGATTCAAAATATCCAAAAGGATATTCCAGACCTTAGAACATAATGTCCAGTATATAAAGTGGAAGAAAACTGGCTGGGAGTCACCAATTGTTGCTGGTTGGCCAGGCTGAGAAACTCTATGGGGCATCACTGGTTCACCTGGGGTTTTATTCCTCTCTTTCTCTCTTCTTTATTATTATTAAACCACAACAACGCTCTGTAAAATATTCCTGGTTACTCTGAGTGAAATCTATAAAAGTTATTTTAGCTTTTGTCCTTTAAAATAAATTCTTCAACCCCTGCCATGTCAGTCAGCCACAGGAATGGGCAGAGTTCTTGCTCACACTCAGAAGGAACTGAAGCCTGATGTGTTGAACAGGTTACATTAGAGATCCTCCAGCAAATTTATCTTTCAGATATCTTTCATTCAGCACAGTTTTATCTCTCTGCTCCCCTCCCTGGAAACGGGAGGGAAAAAAACAGAGCCACCTTAAACAGCAAGGTAGGGGGAAATGAATAGTTTATGAATCGCCCTCCATATTTTCTAAGAAGTAAATTATTTCTTACATTTCAAGCTGAAATAAAAGTTGGGTGAGAGAGGAGACTTGGCAGAACTTCGGCATTTATCCTTGGACAGTGCTGTATTTGCCCTGGAACGTTGACTCACCCCCTGAATGCCCACATTTTAAGGGAATTCGTGGATGATGATTGTCAGCAACACATTGTCAGGTCCCACCCAGCCACGATTTCCAGTCTTAGTCCCCCATCCCCATGTCATGGAGCATTTTAAAAATACTCCCTGAGCAAACTGAAGAAAAGGTCCCATTTCCAGCATGTTTATCCATCAGGGATGCACAGCCAGTCTTTTAATATGCTTTTTTTTTAATTAATAGGCTGTAATTTTACAGTTTTTCAGAAAAAAAAACAAAATGCACTTCATCTTCCCACTGTATGCAAAAGAGATTTTTTTTTCTTGTTAAAGGAAAGCAAAAACAAAAGAAAGGAACTGAAGGGACAATCACAGATAAGTTCAATAGATTCAATACTAAAATAAGTTTAATGCTATAGTGAGGAAAATAGAGATTTAATGTGTGATCTTGTCCATTTTTACAGTGGCTCATTGCTAATGTTGGGTTTTGCCAGAAGAAATTCAGCGTGGCTTTTGCAGAAGCTTTATTTTTAATACCTTTCTTTAGTTACAAACTGCAGGGTTAGACCTAATTTTGCAAATATTTTGCCTAGATTTGATCCAGCAAGGTGCTTTGCTCTGACTTTGGGGTTTGGAAGGAGACAATAATATATGTGGAGTAAATGTAGAAGGTAAAACAGCACAAACATTTTGCATTTTCACTGATCCTGGTGTTATTGCACGTGGGCTGCAACCCTGAAGGAGAGAAGGGATCCAAACTTCCTGGGGAGCCACTTTTAATGAACAAGTTCATAGCTTTGAAAGGCAAAGGGAACTATGAGACACTGTGACAGCATTTGGTGAAGAAGATCTGACTTAGGTTTTGATCAAAAAACCCCAAAACAACAAACAAGCAAAAACAAAAATAAAAGAGAGATTTTCCTCTCGTAATCCTTTCAAGTGAGGAGGAATCTTCACAATAAAGAAATAAAAAAATGAAAAGACACATTGCTCTCCACGTGACACCCGAAAACATCTGCCATCTCCTGGGGGCTTGAGGAGAGAGAGGAAAGGAGCTCATGAAATATAAAATTGCCCTGGAATCCATATTAATGACTGCAGCTTGTTTCCAGTGGGCTCCTCTGTACTCTTCACCCCGTGCTGCTGCTCAGGCTCCCCCTGAGCAGTTCCCTCTCCTTTGCAGGAGAAAATCAGCAGCCAGGGAATGCTGGGAGAAGTTGTGGGTTTGCTGCAGCAGGAGAGGATGGAATCCTTCCCTGTGAGGGTGGGCAGGTCCTGGCACAGGTTGCCCAGAGAAGCTGTGGCTGCCCCATCCCTGGAAGTGTCCAGGGCCAGGTTGGATGGGGCTTGGAGTAACCTGGGCTGGTGGAAGGTGTCCCTGCCCATGGCAGGGAAACTTCCAGCTTCCCACCACTGAAGCTTTAAGTGTGGCTGTGCTGTCTCCCTTCCCCAGTTGGGAGGCTGATTTTTTTCCAGCTGTTCCATAGAGCTCACCTCCAGGGAAGCTCTTTGCCTCTGGAGATCCAACCAAAACCCAAGGGAAATTGAAAAGAATGCCTCCTAATTTAATCTTATTTTATTGACATATCCCCAGATGTGGAGCTGTGTGTCCTAAATAGCACATCTATCATTCTGCTGTTGCTTGGATAAAGTTTGCCCTTGGGGACTCCCAGGAAATCTGTCTTAAAATTACCAAACCTATCATCTCCTGGAATTATGTAGAAACTTCAGCTTCCTTCTTATTTTGCTTCAGTTTAGCCAAGGATAAGAAAGGTGCTTTGAAACTATTCAGATGAAAGTTCCATTAAAGCTCTGTTCTTTCCCATTTGGAGCAAATCCACTTCCACCCCTGGGATCATGGAATCATGGAATCATTAAGGTTGGAAAAGCCCTCTCAGACCATGAAGTCCAACCAGCACTGCCAAGGCCACCACTAACCCATGTCCCAAGACATCCACATATCTTTCAAATCCCTTCAGGAATGGTGACTCCAAAGATTCCCTGGGAAGCCTGCTCCAGCCTGACAACCCTTTCTGGGAAGAACTTTTTTCCTAATATCCAATCTATGGATGTCCATGGAGGAGCAACGGAGTCTTCCCTTGTTGGTGTGTGTGGAACTGGGTCCCCCAGTGGTCTCCCACTTTCTGCACAGGATTGTTCAGACTCACTTTTGCATCTCCACAGGAAAACTTCACTCTTGCACAGGACCTGGACCCCGAAGGAGAAGCTCATCCCATGGGAAAAGCAGAATATAATTACTATCTCCTGCTAACCAAATTCAAAATCCTTAGCTTCCATATCTCACCAGTAGTTGACAAACATTCTGATACTCTTTAGATGGGGGAAGAATGAAATCCTCCAGCCTCTTTCAGGTATAATACTGTAAGTGTGAAATCCAGATTTTGGGGGATTCTTGGTCTGAATTCAGGGGAAATGGGATCGTACTGTACAAAGAAAAGCCATAATGAAGCTGAAGAAATGCTTCCCAAGGTCTTTTTGCTTGGTTCAGGTGGCCAGCAAACCAGGGAAGAGGTGTTTTATTCATGGTTTAGAACAGCTCTCTCAACAGCCCCCAAAAATAATTGAAACAAGGTGTTCAGCTAATGGAGCCTCTGAAGATGCAATGGGGGCCTGAAGAGAACCTGCCCTGGAGTGATGACAAAAACACAAGTTATTTACCAGGAAAATAACCAGACCTCACCTCTGCTGAGTCCAACCATGACAGCACTAAGGACACTCTGATACTCTCTTTTCCCTGCTCCTTCAGTCTGTTTTCTGTCCTGCTTTCCTAAACTGATGGTTGGACAAAGCCTCAGGTGAGTTTTATTTCCTGATTCAAGTGAACAATAAAAAGGATCACACTGCAATTAGACAGATGTTCTTTTTTAGGCCTCATAAAGCCCAGATCTGGGGGCACAGCTGATCATGGCTGTGGGAGGGCTCCTTCCAGACCCCCAAATTTAGTTTTGGGTAAATACTCCTGGACATTTCACTGGATAAAATGATCTCTTCCTGCTCTGCCTTTCTGTCTGTATAAATGACCGAAGAACACCTTAATAACAATTCACATGGCAGCAAAGGATTTGATCTGAAAGAACACATAAAACCAATGCTGATCAAAACAACATCATGGGAAATAGTCCTCAAATTTTTCTGCCTTCCAATCCACCTTTTATTCACACCACTAAGAATAACTTATATTTGTAAGATCCAGAAACATTCCAGGTGGGATTTCCTTGCTCTGCTCAGCACGAGCTGGGACAGCCTTGGATGTTGTGATGAGCTTAGAAAGGTAAATTGGCTTTGAGGCTCTTTTCCTACCCATTCCTGTTCCTTGTTATCTCTGCTTTCCCCAGGTCAGTCTGATGAGTTTCTACTGACTCTGATGTGCAGCAAATCCAGCCCTAGGGATAAAGGCTGCAGGGGTGTCTGCTGGTCAGCAGGAATCCTTGGACCTGGCAGATATTTGCCCAATAATGTCATCAAATAAGATGACAAAGGACCAATTATGCTGCTGCATCTAGACCAGGACAGCACCTGCTCAAAAAAAAAAAAAGGGCACCAAGATAGTGGGTAGGAAACAGGAGGAAGAAAAGATGGAGAATTACAAGTGTTGGGAGAGGATTTTCAGTAAACAACACAATTTAGGTTTGCTGAAACGTGATGGATTTGTGACTCAATTCCCTCTGACCAGGACAAGGATGCTCATCTCAAAGGTCAAAGTGGGGCAGTGCCACAGCACAGAAAAAGTACAACTGACAGTCACAGTTTGACTTTCAGAAAGGAAAAGCCAAAAGAAATAATAACCAGAGAAATCCTCTCCTTCTGTGCCCCAAAGCCACAATTAAAATAGTAGCAGAGAGAGTAATACAATTAAAAATATGCTGGTTATGACATTGTGACTGAACTTGTGCCTTGAGAAGCAAACTGAAGGCCAAATTCCTAAATTTCTTTTAGCTAATGATTGATTTTTGTCAGTGTTCAGAATGCATTTTTAATTTATTCAGATGTCAGAGAAATCACAAAAAATCCATCCACTGACCCAGATTTATCCAGTCCCACGCCTGAAATTACATTTTTCACTGATAAAAGATAAAAAGCAATTTACTGTTTCTTGAACTTGGCCATATATAATAGATGATTAATTATTTTAAAATGCATTAAGTTTAAGCACCTTTTCATTCCCCCTCCAGGACAAGAAGGGTGTCTGTTATGTTGATGATAGTATATAGAAAAAAATACATAAGAACCCCTCTGGTAAAATCACCCTGAGGTTGCTTTCTTTCCAGCTGAAGTAGCTTTCTTTTCTTAGAATGAAAAAAAAAAAAAATTAGCAGTCATTTCCCATTCATTTGCTTGTGCTACTTGGGGATTTTTTAAAATTTATTTATTTCTTTAATTTATTGAAAAAGTTCATGCAGGTCTCTGCTGAAATATCAACAAGGGTAAACAGAGATCTTTAGGTTTTTCAAAAGGATAATAAGCCAATTTATATGGAATAATGGTATTACAGATCTTGTTATATTGCTGAACTGGAAGCATATTAATAGCTCAAGGGGGTGGATAAAACTGCTCTCTAATTCTCTGGAAAGATCCAGGGTCATCAGCTTGAATCAGGACAGGCTTTGACATCCGTGACTGGTGCCCCTCAAACCACGTAACACGGGGACAACATCGTGAAATAACGATTGAGTGGGCAAGTCTGGGGACAATCCTATTCAGGGCTTCTCCTGTGGCTTTTCCTGAGGAAGTTCCTGCAGTTTCACACCAATAAAAATGTGGAGGGATGAGAGAACTTTGTGCCAAGAGGCAGCCCCGAGGCAGCCTCCTCACTCAGAGGGACGAGGGTGGTGGGTTACGAGAGCTCCTCCAGGTACAGTCACTCCTTCCAGATCTGTCACCCTGGACAGGACACTCCTTATCTGAAAAGGGCCTTGAATTCCTGATGGATGACATGAATGAGTTCTGTCTGCACACTGCCCTTTCACCAAGCTGGATTAGCATGGGATCCATTAATCCAAATTGTTTGGATTAATCCAAGGTGTTGGACTGGGCTTGGAGCAACCTGCTCTAGTGGAAGGTGTCCCTGTCCAGGGCAGGAGGTTGGAACTATGTGGTGTTTAAAGTCCCTTCCAACCCAAATGGTTCTATGATTTGATAAAACTGCAGGTCAACATTTATTATTTTCCTTAAAGGCAAGAGAAGAGAGTTGCAGATGGATAAAATAGGTGGAATCCCTCTTTAAAATGGAAAGGAAAGGGAGTCAGGCAAGCATGCAAAAGAGGTTCTTAGAACATCTGTGCATCAAATATATTTATACAAAGTGCTACAGTCAATCTTTTCCAGCTGAGTGTTCAGCAGTTCAAATATATATCATACCATAGTCACTGTTACAGGAAACAAGAGAAAAATTGTGTTGTCAAAGGAAAGAAAATGCCAAATCTTACACAGAAAAATTCAGTGGTAAAAAAAAAAATCATCCAAGCAGTGTCTGGAATAATGACATTAACTGAAGTGACTCCAGTGCTTCTTTGAACACTTTAAATGGGTTCACACCAACTGAAGTATTTCTTAAAACTAACGATGATTTTATGTGTCTGTGTTTCCATACCCACACTCATGTGGGTGATATATCTTGCTAATTATTGGCCTAAACGGGCCTTACTTGGCTCGGGGGATGGATGTGCTCAGTGCCATCAGAATAATGGAGAGCTGATAAGAATATCCCCACTGCTCTGCCCAGCAACTCCAGCTATATATAGAGCAGGAGTGGGAACAGGATGAAAGCCTGGAAGGGACCAGATGAGTGAATCTCCTCATCCATGTTCCTCAGTTCCTGGAACTCTGTAAATTCAGCCAGGTCTCACAGACCCTCCCGTAGCACTATAGCCCATGAACATTAATTGATGCATCTATAATTGCACCTAATTACTGACACTGAATTATTTAGTGTAGCAAGAGGGAGCGTAAGCAGAAGTAATGGGATTAAATTAAGACAGGGAAAAATCAGGTTGAGTATAAGGGAAAATTCTCTGGCAATGAGATTCATTAGGATGGCTCCCAAGGGAAATGTTGGGCACCGCTTTGCTGCAGACACAGAAAATTAAGTTAAACCCATATTCAGGAAATTACCTTGATAATTTGGTATGTCTTCTCCATTTTTAAATTATTGAACTCTTCAGCAACTCAACTGCTGAGCGAGTTTTTGCAGGCAGTTCAGGTGCCAGCCAATCCTACCAGCTGATGTCTCTGAGGAGATGATTGCCCTCAGAGCGCTTCCATGAGAGCAGACCCTGTACTTATTCAAAGCAAGTTGTACTTAAACTTTACTGCAAAGCCAGCAATGCTTAACCTGTGGTTAAGTAGTGCTTAAACGCTCCCCAGGGTGGCAGTTAGGAGGTAGACAGTTATTTTCCCACTCTGAGATTATAATTATCTCCTGTTCTCCCTGGTAGAAATAAGCGATGTCAGGACATGAGGAGACAGGAGAACCCTTAATGCCTCCTCTTTCATCTCCTTTTATCATTTGACCTATGAGAAGTTAAATGCAACGAGCTACAGAAGGAACTGGGAGCATAGTAAGACATATGCAGAGCCAACTTTTATCATGGCATGATTAATGATGTTTGAGAGCGCTGTGAGTGGCAGGAGAGAGAGGGAATCTAAACCAGGGAGTGAAGGCACATCCTGCTGCTTACACTGTGTAATTCCACCTCAAGGCAGGCAGGGAAGTGTGAACCTTTACAGCCTTTTTCACTGGAAATCCTAAATAAGATGCCTTTTGAGTCGCCCTAAACCTTCAGTGCAATGACAGGATCTCAGAAGGCAGAAAAAATAACAGTGTGGCCACTGATGCTTGCTATGACTATTCATCTTCATCTCTTTAGCAGATAAAGAGGTAATGTATTTAATTTTCTAGCATTTAAGTTGCACATAAGCAGCCTTAGCAGAACGTGCAGGTGCCTTTGGAGGGGGGAGCTCAGCCAGCAGGATCCTGGGGGGCTTCCAGCTGGTCCCAGGCTGGAGAAGAGACGGTGCCCACTCCAGGAATCATCACACCCTTCACACTTCACGGCACCAGGATAGCCCCAGAGCTCCCAGAATCACAGAAACCAGTCCACAGAGTTGAACCAGAACATCATGCACAGCTGAAAGTAAAGGAAAATTGCTCGTATTTTGCTGCTAAATAGGGAAGAAGACACACTCTGAAGCAAACAGAACAAACCTCATTGCTTTTGTGCTCTGCAGTGCTGGTAGAAGCTGGGATAAAACCAAGGAAAATGTTTCCAGGTGTTCAATATTCACACAGCTATTGCTGCAGAATAAACACCCATTATTCCCTGCTCGTCTAAATGTACGGTGTGTCAGCAAACAGAAGTAATCCTAAACCCTTTTGCACTATTTTGCATTTCATAATATTTACAAAAAAGAAAGGAAAACATCTTAATTCTCGTACCCATTGCATGAGTTAACATTTCCTTCTCCTGAGTCACTGGCTTCTGCCTCTCCACAAGCTGACACACAGTGGGATGAGTCAGGTTTGGAGAAATATCTCTTCATTTATGAAGACCAAGACTTTTCAAGGTCCAGAATGTGCTCACAGACTTGAACTGCTTAAGCCCTTTCCTATCTTTCCCCAGAACTGCTCCTGATCAATTAGAAAGCTAATTTAAAGAGCCCTTTTTTAAGCTTGTACTGATGAACTTGAGCATGTGCCTGCGTAATTTATAGCAGCACGCTCTCCCAATTAATCCCCAGTAACTCATTTTCAGTCACACCACCAACGCTGCAAAGTTCAGTGATCTGTGACTATTTCCAGAACTTATTATTATTCATTTTACCTTGTACAGCACTGAGGGCCACGTTCCCCCTTAACCAGTAACATCATGTACCATAATTTAATTGCACTTACGAGGGGCTGGACGCGCTTTCAGAAATGAGCTCTCACCACTGAATGGCTCTGCCTTTCATCTTTTGTGAACATGGAGCTCTGAACTTCCAGGCTCACATTCCCAACGGGCTGCACCAGGAAAGATGAGAGGAAACATGAAAAGCTTCAAAGATAGCTGCTTGAAACTCTCCAAACTTGCATCTTTCCCTTTCTTGTCCGTTTTCTCTCACTCTTTTGGTGCAACTTTGTGTCAATGCTTTCATTTCCAGTTCAGTTCTTTTTCTCCTGGCATGCAGTGGAAACCAAGAGTGGTTTTCTGACCCTGTAGTAGGTTCCCCCGTGGTGATGTGGGAAAAATCTAAGCAAGAAATGTGTACAGAGCTGATATATCACACACAGCATCCTACAATGCCTGGCAGCTGCAGGTCAGCAACTTTCCAAATATTCTCCAGTTCTTTAATCCAGAAGTATCCAGATCACGTGGGTATGATGAATTCAACCAAATTCAGGTTCCTTCAGATTTTATTTGTGTTTTTTTGTTCCTCAGCCTGTCCTGGAGGCTGACAAAAGGTGAGGCACAATATTTTATGGCACTGGTTTCCCATCACTGAGTGGGCACCGTTTGATGCCAAAGAAGTCATTAGGAAGATTCCCACTGGTTTCAAACTGCAAGATGGCAGGGTTGGATGGGATATTGGGAAGAAATCCTACCCTGTGAGGGTGGGGAGGCCCTGGCACAGGTTGCCCAGAGAAGCTGTGGCTGCCCCTGGATCCCTGGAAGTGTCCAAGGCCAGGTTGGACAGGGCTTGGAGCAACCTGGGCTGGTGGAAGGTGTTCCTTCCCATGGCAGGGGGTGGGACAGGATGAGCTTTAATGTCCCTTCCAACCCAAACCAGTCTGTGACTCTATGAAGTTATGATTGTAATGATAATGAAAGCTTTTTTAAAGAGCTGCTCCATGGATCTGTGGGAAATCACTGGGGGAGATTCCCACTGACACCAGTGAAACCAAGATTCCACTTCTGCTTCTCAGCTCTCCTGAAGTCTATTGAATAGAGTCAGCATCTTTCCTTCTAACCTCTAAAAGAAGCTTTGAGATCAGGTCTGGAATTAAGTAACACAATTAGAGCCACCAACAATCAAAGACTGTAAATCCTTACTTATTTGCCCAGATGTTAACAACAGCGATCAAACACTGAGGGCTACAAACATCTCTGTAACTTTAGCTGGGTTTGTTTGTACAAACAGTAACAAAGCTTGCAAAGTGTGATGTCACCCCGTGTCGTACCTGCAATGCCTGGGAAGAAAAACGGGAAATTTGCAGCTCTGAGAATGCAAAGCCCAAGAACTCCCCTGATAACGAGGGGATTTATTTCTTCCATAACTCAGAATGCCACAAAACAGCATTGTAATATTATGCAGTTATTCCCAATAAATGTTTACAGGTAATTTAAAGAGGCTATTTCAGAATATGAATAATTCTACCTTGAAGGAAGGCAGCCAGGATTTGAGAGAGTTAATTTCCTACAGCTGATTACTAAAACTGATTTTAGTTTTACATTAGTCCGTACAGGATCACGCTTTCAACCACACTATTTTCCCTTTCTCACTTGCCTGCCAGAAACCAGGGAATGGACTGAGATCCTACCAGAGTCTGGCAGAAGAACTGATGCAATTTTTGAAACTTTCAGTTTTTAAAGGGGTGCAAAAGGGGGTTGTTTGGTGTGTACACACACCCCTGATGACCTCCAGGGACAACCAGCACCTTCCCAGTGGCCCTACAGCTTGATGGCACCAGAACAAGTTGGGATGCTCACATTCCAGAGGGTTTTTTTTTCAGGATCAGAAGAACAATTTGGACTATGCTGGCATAGCTCACAATCTGAGTCCTGAGATGGAACCCAAAGAACTTATTTCTCATTTTGAGTTCGGGATTGAACCGGCTGTTATTGGCCTGCTATAATTTCATAAACATAAAAGATGGGTGAGGAAAGAGGAAAGAACTATTGCAAAGTAACAGTTTTCAAATAAAAGAATGTGCTTAACCACCATTTTCCAGCACACCAGTAGGTCTCTGCTTTGAAGGATCTGTTTAATTATCTTCTTTGTTTAAACCCTCGAGGGTGTCAATTCAAGCATATTTTAGGGAAGAGCACTCCCAGAAAATCAAAACCTTCTGGCAAAAAGTCGATTTCACTTACATTTTTAATTTACAGGGATGGGACTTTCAAAACCACATTCGCTGTCGTTTGAATCCCACCAAAACATCCATCCTGAGGGCTGATGGAGGAGGGTGAAAAACATCACCTCCAGGAGCATCATTGGGATTCCAGCTCCATACTGAGCACGGAGCAGGGCAAGCACCCTGTCAGCAATTAGGGAATAATGAATTTAAGAGAATAATGGATATTGATTAGGGACATTTATTTCTGATAAAATGAGGAGAGTCAGCAAAAGGCAGAGATGTTCAAACTAATTATAGCCCGAGCAATCCACTGAAACAAAGTCAAAGCAGTCATCTGAACTAACCAAGCCTGAGACAAAGAGGAGGAGCAGCACCCACAGACACCCAGGAGAACTCCAGGGGAGAGGGAAGCTCAGTTTATCCTAAGCCTGAGTTTTTTTCATGGCAAAGGTGCCTGGATCAGGCTCACAGACACTCACTGTGCCTTTCACCACTCCCATTTGTGGCCATCACTGATCTGGCTGAACACTTTTCAACACCCAGGGGGTGAACATTTGGCTTCCTGTTGTTCAACAGTTGTTTAAAACAAAAAAAACAACCTACAGATTAAGGCTGGAACCTGCAGGGCAGTTTTGCTGTCAAGATTTTGGGAGAATGACCCGGAATCCAAGAGTTGAAGAGGTCACTGCAGTTGGAGACCCCTCTGCCCTGGAGGGCACGGAAGAGAAGGCAAAGATGGACTCATGGAAGTGGAACCTTTGGATCCTGATCAGAGGGAGAGTGAGGGCAGGGGGATGTGACCTGAATGTGTGTGCTGGGGGGAGAAGGGAGTTTTGGCAAGAATGAAAGAAGGAGAAGGGGAATGCTGTGGTTGTGCTTCCTGTGAGCTCCCTGTGCCCTTGGGCTCTGCCCCTTCACCCTCATTGTATTATATATCACTTTTACCTTAAAATTAATATTCTTGAGCAGAGGATAAAACATTCCTTGCAATGTTTTTTTTTTTTTATAACTTTATTTATTGTGAGGATGGTGAGGCCCTGGCACAGGTTGCCCAGAGAAGCTGTGGCTGCCCCATCCCTGGAAGTGTCCAAGGCCAGGTTGGACAGGGCTTGGAGCAACCTGGGCTGGTGGAAGGTGTCCCTGCCCATGGCAGGGGGTGGAATGGGATGGTCTTCAAAGCCCCTTCCAACCCAAACCAATCTATGATTCCACAATTCTATGAAAATCCCAAGTAAAATATTCTGGAGATTGTTAGCCAGTATTTTTGCTCTTCTAATTAGACTTATCAAATGCATAAACCACCACATCGTATCATGAAAAAAATACTTTCCAGACTAGCAAGTGGTCTTATTTTATGTCTGATGTTCTTTATATAGAAAGATATAAAGCCTGTAAATTTGACAGGATGCTAAACTTTCATTAAAGAAAAATAATTATTAGAGTACTCTGGGCCATATAAAGAAGCAGCATTTATTGCAATAAAATTACATGTTGAATTACATGTCCTGCTGCAATTGGATTTTAATCCAACCTTTTAAAATTTTGACATATTTTAATCCTCTATTGATTTTTTAATTTTTCTGTGGTCTCCAGTAGAGCAAAAAAAGTAGAGATGAGCTTAAAAAGGGGAAAGCCCTCAAAGAGTGAACCTGGAGAGGGGGATGTCCATACTGTGTGATTTCCTTCAGTAAACAACTACCATCTCACTTGACTTGTTCCTTGTGATTCCTTCAAATTCTCCTGCCTTTGGAGCCTCCAGGGGAAATAGATCCTCCTCTCTCTCCCATGGCACCCGTGGCAGAGGGCACTGCTGTCTTATTTTCGGGGAAATCTCCCTGGAAAACCAATTTAAGCCATTTCAGCCCAGGAAACCCCTGGGAAGGTGCCCGTGACAGCCCAGTTTTTCAGCTGCTGATAAAAAGTTTTCCATTTTAAACCTGCCACAGCTACCCAAGGTTTTGTTACAGGCTCTGCAATCAGAGATGTTGCTTCTTGCCGACGACCACGTGCCCGACCTTGTAATTCCTTCACAGCCATGGGAAAGGAATGTTCAAGAAACTCAACTTTTATTCCCCAAAAGGTTCCCTTTGTATGTGGGTAGCAGCAACCTCTCCCTTCAAAATTAATACTTGTGATATCTTTGAAGTTGCAGCTAATTTTCTACAGATTCCTTACGAGGCGTTTTTGGATGTGCTTGCTGGTGGTTGGAGTCCTCGTGGGATAAAGAGACATTATAAGAAATATTAAAGGGAAAAAAAAAAAGAAAAAATACTTTTAAGATGAAATAAGCTGAATGGGGAAAAAGAATAAGTCTGTTATCCTTGGAAAGAATCAAGATATTTTTTTCAAACATCTAATCCCCTGTACTTCCTTGAAAAAGATATCAAGGCTTAAACAAAGAATTGTGATTTTTACACAGAAAAAAAAGAAAAAAAAATCCCATATTTTGCTAGTAGGCACCTTGTGGCTTTTTTTGAGGTTAATAAGGACCCTGAAACAATTTAACTGCATTATAGTTATGCATATTCATAAAGATATGCTGAACAGATAACACAGCAAATGATTTAATTGAAAAATCAGCCAGTGTGAATGTTTTTTCCTGTGATTCATGGAAATGCGACAAGATCTGTTAATTAACATAATCTCATTTATTTGACATTATTCTTGTCACTTAATATAATCTTCATACAAAGAATGAAAAATGGAAATTACCAAAAAAAAGCAGAGAGAAAAATACAAATGGAGAAAAGTAGGAAAGGAGAGAATGCCCCTGGAAAATGTAAAAGGATATAGGTTACATAAACCACTAATATGGAAAAAGGAATAGAATGAGTAAGAAGAAAAAGCAAACAGAAGGCAGAGATAAAGAAAAGAGAAAATGAAGAGGAAAAAAGCACAGAACATTCAGAAAATGCTTAGAACTTGTGAGAGTAAGGTCAGAGCTGGAGAGGTGCTGTTTGGGAGCAGATCTGGCCCTCATGATGAGAAATAAAACAAAAAAATTTAATTGCAGCATTGCCTTCCACTGGGCTGTTCTGAAATTCCCACGGATTTCCTGCCTTGTTCATTTTGTCCAATTAAAAATGATGATTATAGAAATCTCTGGAATGGAAGAGCCCAGCCTATACCAGCTGGGACTAAAGAGAATTCCCTTCTGTTCTGGACATTGTTCTCTGTGCCACTGGTTTTGTACCTCATTTCCAGACTTGTCCAATGTGTAAAGTGGGTGGTGACTGTACAGCCCTTCCTTGGGAAAGTAGCTTTCCTGAAAATAAATGGAAATATGATGGCACAGAATTACAAATGCTGATGAGAAAGGAACTTGTGAGAGATGCCAAACCTGCACTGAAATATCTTCCTCATGTAATGCCCAGACCTGCCTCCAGATCACTTGGCAGTAGAGAAGGAGATCGTCTGAGATGCAGAAAAGCAACATTAAACTGCTGATAGTGCTGTCACATCGACACTGCACTGAGGGTCTGCCTGGGGAAGCACCATGGCAGGGAGCAGAGTCTGCTGGAAGGGGAGGGGAGAGAGCTCTGGAGCAGCAGGAGCAGCTGAGGGAGCTGGGGGGGCTCAGCCTGGAGAAAAGGAGGCTCAGGGGGGACCTTCTGGCTCTGCAACTCCCTGACAGGAGGGGGGAGCTGGGGGAAAATTGGGCTCTGCTCCCAGGGAACAAGGGACAGGATGAGAGGGAACGACCCCAAGTTGCACCAGGGGAGGTTTAGGTTTGATATTGGGGGAAGTTTCTGCATGAAAAGGGTTGTCCAGCCTCTGGTGGAGTCCCCACCCTGGAGGGATTTAAAAGCCTTGTGGCACTTGGGGACATGGGTTAGTGATGGCCTTGGCAGTGCTGGGGGAATGGTTGGACTGGATGATCTCAGAGGGCTTTACCAACCTAAATGATTCCATGATTCCACGATAAAGAATCCAAACTCTGCCCTTCAGAAAGAGAATGAACAGTAGTAACCATTTCAGATACAGATGAAGGTATCAAAGGTGTGCCCTGCCTATGGAAAGCTCCAGCAGTCTCCTGCACGTTGTTTATGGTGCTCATAAAACACTGGTGTGTTGGGGGTAATTCCACCTGTGACCTCCTCATAAAGCACCACCTGAACTTGTGATGCTGCATAAATAACAAAAAGGAAATAATGCAATCTATCAAAATGCTCAAGGCTGAAAACTCATTTAGTCCTAAATTACTTCTGTTCCTATGACCACAGATATTTAAATGTGAGATAAATTCTTATAAAGTCAGTTGTTAATAGACACTATTAACTAAAATTTATATTAGTAATTGTAGATATTATTAAGTGGGAGAACTGATAAAAAAAAGAAAAGCCTAATTGGAAAATGGAGATTAATTTCATTAGAAAGAAAAAAACCGATATAACTTATCTTGTTTGGTGTCTCCAAATAACTGGTCTCGGCAGCCAAGTTGTTTGGAATGAATTTGTTCCTAACAGGTCAGGATCCACGTCCTTCTGCAGAAAAAACAGCAGGATAAATGGAAAGAAATCCCCTGGAAATTCAGTGGGGATACAGAGATAGAAACCCCATTTTTAATGCCTTTGGAAGGAGGGAGGGATGGAAGGAGGGATGGATGGTACGTTTTCAAATTATATGGGAAAGCAGATCTAAAAAAAAAAACAAGGTGGAATTAAAAAATTAAAGAAAAATGAAATAAAATCCCAGCCTGGCAAAGAGACTCCACTGCAAGTTCTAAACGTCCGTGACTTCTCTGATTTATTTTACAAACACTTGTTAGCACAACTGATCAGTATTTGTAATTTTTCACGGATGTTTATTACCATACAATGTTCTTTTAAAATCCATATAAGCAACGTGCAACAAACAAACTGTGAGGGCTTTATGGCTGCTCCCTGCAAAGTCCCATTTATCACTGAGACTGAAGAGGAATGGTTTGAAGAGCGATATCAGAACAAACAGGCAGAGGAAAAAAAATAAAGAATTATTTCTTGATTTTGTTATTTTCCCAAGTAGAGGGAGGAAAAAAAATGAGGAAATGCTTACAATATTTGTTCTGTCAATGACAAAATTCTCACAAAAGCAAACAGTAACCCACAGGATAAACTACAGAGCTTTTTATTTCGCAGTATTTTCACTCCATTTAAATAGACTCTTGTAAATGTATGTTCTATTTTTACCAGATTAAAAACTAATTTCAGCAAGGACTGCTTGGAAACTGCTTTCACAGTCCCAGTGTTAAGCCCTTGTACTTTCTTTATTTTATGACTATGACTCTACCATTCACATTTTATATTCTCCCTGTGAGACCACCACACATGAAATAGGATTAAAGACTGAAACTTTGGGAAGTCTGTGCTCCAGCCTGTGCCCTGATGTAACAGAACATCTCAGGGCAGTATTTAATCATCCAAAGGGAAGAAAAAGAGCTTTTACAGAGATGTAAAGTCTTATTTTTAGCAAATTAGGAAAGCGTCCACTTTTCAAGTTCATTACAACGGTGTCAATGCATTGTGCCTACTTGATCTAGAAATAAAAATGAGCAATACTGGAGGTCCTTATCCTCTTTGATTACTGAATACTGAGGCAGGTAATTTTTTTTTTTAAGTACTATGAGTGGCAATATTCACCTGTTTTAGTCAGCTCAGGCCTCGTCTCTGCAGTTCACCAGCCCAGGTGGCATCAGCTGGGGGCAGGTGGAGCTGCTTTCATGGGAAGCAGCTCCTCACTTCTTTTCCATCAACCTGTGATTACTGGAGTGAAAAAAACTAATTGAAATATTCTGGCCAAATGCTCTCCTTTTATAGAGAAAACATCGTCAGCTAAAGGGTTTTTTTTCTACGAGTTTAATGCTGGTGGAAAGAATCCTTCAGTACTGAGGGGGACCTCAAAGACCATCTGGTCCAGCCCTTCTTGGTAAAAGCTTCTCCTATAGGAAGAAACCTTATTTTTGTTTCATAAAAAATTGGTTTCTAAAGTTTGACCAGTTTGATAATACTTCTTGACGGATGGAATGTGCACAGCAGAGGTGGAATCAGTTCTATTTGAAGACCTCAAGCGTCACTCCCTGCACCACAGAAAGGGAGAAGGACAGAGCTGGAGTTTGCAGGTAGGACAAAAAAAATGTAGGGAAAAACCCAAATGGGATTTATCAGTGTTTATAACCTTATTAGTAAGTAAACCAGAGCTGAGGTGGGTAACAAAAATGTCAGATTTTAAGAATTGCCCAGACCTCTCTCAGCTGGAGGAGCTGCCTGTAGGGTGCCCCTGTCCAGGGCAAATTTATTTGGTAAAAAAGGACAGGTTGACTTATCCTACCTGCCTGCCCTGTTTTGCCCATATTTTAAAATGAGATGTATTATCCTGCCTTTACTGATCCCTGAGGGAGACTGGATGAAAGCACAGACTAAATATTTACCATTTGAACTATTTCAGCTAGACCAGCTACATCCCAGCCAAACTGTTCTGACAGGAATCAAAGTTGCTGCCATAAAGGGCCAGTAAATTCCCCTGAAGGAGCAAATTTAGCCCTTAGAGCAGAATGCAGGTCTAGAATCCACACCCCATCCCGTATCGGATGCAGAATTTTTTTTACCCATTATAACTGAAAACACTCCCAGCTTTTTGTGCTGCTCAGCAGACCACCGAGCAATGAGACAGAGCTCTTGCTTCATTTTCACCTTTTTTATATATTCCAGAGAACCAACTTAGGCTGTTCTAGCCCACCTTGCTCATCAAAACACCCTGTTTTTGTAGAGCCAAACCCTCCACCTCTGCACCTGTGTCATCGTTCAGGCTGAAGCCAAACGAGATGAAGGGAAAACTGGGACCACAGCCCCAAAACTGCAACACTTTGCTCTCCCTTTTCAGGGCTGTAACTGAACACAGAAGGTGAAATCGAGGAAAAAAAGGCCAATTATTATTTTTACCCCAGCCTGTTGCTTCCTTGATACGTAACCCAAGCTCGTGTTTTCCTCAGGTTTATCCTGGGGGTGGAGGTGATTGCTCAGCTGACACACAGTGACTTACATTTATTTCCCTGGTAGCCTTACAGCTCTTCTAGCGAGGAAATTTTCTTTTCCATCCTGATTAGGGCCATGGTTTAGTGGTGGCTTTGGCAGTGCTGGGTTAATGGCTGGACTCTGTGACCTTGGAGGTCCTTTGCAACCTAAACAATCTTCTAATTCCTGGCACCCTGTCAGTAGGGGATGTGCTTGGTCAGAAATATCTGTGGTCTGCAAGTTCCCAGTGCCCTGCCATGAGCAAATATCGTGGTTCAATCTGTATTTTCCCTGGTGAGCTGTGGGGAAACAGCTTCAAAAGGTGACAGCTTTGTGCAGGGGCTGATGTTGGGCATTCAGGTCTGTCTGCAAAGGTTTCCTCTGCAAATCAGAGAAATAGTTCTGAATCAGTAAAGCCACACGTGTCAAACAGATGTGTTTGTGGGCAGAGCCAAGCTGTGCATTTCTGTTGCCCAGCAGCACCTTTGCAGGAATGAAGGGAAGAATATTTGTGCAGCTCCTTGAATCCCCCGTTCTGCCACACAAACCCCACGAGTTAAATTGTTTATTCAACATTATCACCAGAAACCTCCTTCCACGGGGTGTAGTGAAACCCTAATAAAGTCCAGCCTGGGCCCAGGATTTTGCTCCCATGTTGATCATCACTCCTCAGCACATTCTTCAGTCAATTAGTCGGGCTCCTAATTGCATTTCTGTGTAATCCATTTGGATTCATTTGTCAAACACAATTTTGAGACGCGCCGTGCCAAACGCTTTGGTAAATTCTGGATGCTTTCATGCACCTCCTTCCCCTCTCCTCCTAATTTAGAATTTAATTAAAAAAAAGAATCATCTTGGCCTGGCATGATTTGTTCTTTACATACCCATGTAAGTGATACTATTTCTAAAATTAAATACGACTGTGATCCTTACAGAACCTCCAATGTTTTCTCTGAGGAAGCACGACATCTGAGTCAACAGAATCTGCCTTGTGTGCGAGAATACTTTAGATCCTGAGAGACCCTCAGTGTTCTTTTATTTTTGTGCTTTCCTGGTGCATTTCTCTCACACAGCTCCTATTTGAAACCAAAGAGCAAAACAGCACGTTGTTATCACATAGATTTTATTTAGGTTTATATTTTTACTCTGTTGGTCCCAATATACAGAGCTCTATAAAAAGAGAGATCAGACTTTGCTTTCAACCATGAGTGACTATTTCATTAAGCTAAATGTGACATGCTGGTTGCATAAATCTCTCCCCAGCAGAGGATGTTTTAACTTTAATAGATAAATCATAGAATCCCTGAATGGCTTGGGTTGGAAGGGACCTTAAGGCTCATCTCATTCCAACCCCCTGCCATGGGCAGGGATGCATCCACCGGATCACTGATGATTTATCCCATCCTGATAACCCTGAGAGAAAAGGGATGAGTGTTTTCTGTGCTCCCTTCTTTTTCCACTGGCCCAGATGACCAGTTTCAACCAGGCCCCAACTCCTTACAAGTAGAAATCTTCTATGTAAATTCCTCATCGGTATACTTTTTATTTTTACTGTTTAATCTGACTTGTTCTTTGAAAGCTGCCAGACCTGAAGACGACAACACTCAGTACCATGATGCTTTTTGTTTGTCTGCAGGTATCTGCTGAAAATGGGACAATTATCAAGGTGAATTGGATCCACCTGGTTATATCTGCACAACATTTAACATTCCACTTAGCACCTTCTTGGAATTTTGTTCTGAAGTTTAAACAGTAGCCAACAATTTGTCACTGAAGAGGTTCCTTAAGCAGAGTATTACCAACTTCTGTCAAAACAACTTCCAGTAAATACTTAAAAATGCAAAGAATGAAAAAAAAACCCACCTGATGTTCATTAGAACTCCAGTATCTTTACGACCCAGGAGAGGAGAATCAACACCATGTAGCAAAGGAAGGTCTAGTAAATAATTTCCTACGTACCAGTTCATATTTACTTATAATTATAATTCACAGGAGTGCATTCCTGCAATCAAGAGACGGGGATGCACAGCATGAAAAAAACATTTAGCACCGAGCAGACTGCATGAATAATTGCCTGTCAGAGTGGCTTATTAAAGGGGAACTACAATTTTACAAGACAATTCTTGTATCTGCTTGTCTGATCTAAAGACAGAGAGCTATATAAATACAAAGAGTTCCAGGAAGAAATATTTCTCACTCCCCCTGTCGAATTAAAAGTTGAGTTTTTAAGGCACTAAAAGAACAGTCAGAATGTGACAGTTTTGATACACAACCGAGCACAGCTTTTGAAATTGGGAAGTGAATCCTTTGTGTTTAAGGCAGCAGGCAGGGAGATGAGGGGATGGAAGGGTGGCTATGGAAACCACTCTTCCTTATGTAAGGAAAGGCACCTGGTGATGTAATCCATGGAATGTCCTTGGAAACCTCACAGCAGCTGGACCTGGTGGGTGAAGTGTGATCCAAAACCCCCTCTGGAGCAGGGGTGGGATCACCAGCAGGCACTTACTGGGATCACTGGAGTCCTGAAAAATGACATTTACCCCCCAAATGCTTCAGAGGGTTTGGCAACCTCCGACAAGCCCCTCGTGTCCCACTCACCCCCATCTTTTCAGGGCAGGGGAGGGATCTCATCATCCCTTGTGTCCGTGGGAGGCAGGAAGCTCCATATCCTGGAAGGGCTAATTCTGCTTTATTCTCCTAATTAACCAGTTTCACTTCCTCCTCCTCTCAGACTGAGGCAGAAGTTCCTAGAGAGCAGGCAGGCTGAAGTTACAGAGAATTAAATTTGAAACACAACCTTCCCCTCCAGCGCTGTTTTAAGGGGAATCAATTTATAAAAGCCCAACAACCCAAAGCAAGTACAGATGTCACAAATGAACCCATGGCCTTCGGTGATAATCCAGCTTCATGCACCTATTTCTGCTTTTAAAAACCATCTTAGCATTCTTTATTTTATGCCTTTGAGGCAATTGGGGCGCACATCTCAAAAGTGGGAGACAATAATGCTTCATTAATATGGAGCCTTAAAAAAATAAGTGAAAATCTACCATTCTGTGCCTCAGGAACAGCACCTGCAGCATTCTGGAAGCCAATAATTTTTTTGTCAGGCTTGCTTTGACGCTCGTGATTGAGAGATCTGAAGTCTCAAACCTGCTCACTAAAGAGATAAAACCAACCAAAATCCACGTGAGCCTTCCCACTGATTTCAGGGAGCCTGGACCAAGGCCAGGGTCGAGGGGACAGAGGCAGCAGCTTTGAAAATGATGCCCAAAAATATCTTGCCCTTTGTTCCAACAAGCACTGCTGAGACTTTAAGCCATGCCACGGTCTCTCTGCCTGGGTGCTGAGGCTGTCACAGCAGCAGTGGGTTTGATAACAGTTCTAATTTGGCTTTTCCACTGGGAAATACACCCAGCCAATTTCTATATATATATATATATATATATATATATATATATATATATATATATATATATGTATATAGTAATTCAGCATAAAAACCATCAGGTGGAAACGTCTCACGGTCACTGAAAGAAAGCTTTGCTGCTTTCCAAGTAATAATGTTTCACTTGAAAAACTTGTAACTTTTTTTTGTAACAAACTGAGAGAACTCACAGCTGAGGGGTCTCTCTGAGAGCATTCAGACTCCACGGGTTTAGGGTTTGTGTTAGAAAAAAAATTATTATCAGCTCTGAACATTATAAAACTGACACGGTTTCCAGCAAAGGTTGTAAACAAATTATTAGGACTCTTTGTTCCCAGAAATACATTAAAAACAGTCAAAGTGAAAAAAAAAAAAAAATCATTTGGCCAGTGAGAAATCTGTCTAGACAAAGCTTCCATTATATGATTTAACAATCCCTGGCGAATGTTGCTTAAAGATAAAATTGGATTCCTGTCCAGAATATTAATACTTTTATTGCAGTTTACAGATATATGTGTATTTTTCAGATAAAAGTACATATTCATATACAGACAGACGATGAACATTGAAAATGGACTGGAACACGGTTTGTTTTATCAGTTTTTCTCCCTCTGTCAAACAAATAAATCATTGTTTTTCAGGTGGAGGCTTCTGATGAGGAGGAAGATTTTCTCATTTTCAGACGAGGGCTTCTGTATTTCCGTCTCCACCGCTGTCAGAACACGTTGGTGAGGAGCTGCTGTGGGTGACACAAACAACTTATGATTGCAGAGCGAGGAACAGCTCTCACAAACTTCCTATTTTCCAACCAGCTCCACAGAAATAGTTTGCAAGCTGAAGTTTGGGCCCAGCCAGAGCGAGCTCAGGAATACAGATCCGGGCTTTATTGTGTTTGACTCAGCTCAGCGCAGTGTCCTCAAGAAAATAAAGAAATAATTTCCCAGAATCCTGGATCTTACATGATAGGAAGAAAAATTCGTGTTGTTTCACAGAATCACAGACTGGTTTGGGTTGGAAAGGGACCTTCAAGATCATCCAATCCCACCCCCTGCCATGGGCAGGGACATCTTCCACTATTCCAGGTTGCTCCAAGCCCCGTCCAACCTGGCCTTGGACACTTCCAGGGATGGGGCAGCCACAGCTTCTCTGGGCAACCTGTGCCAGGGCCTGCCCACCCTCACAGGGAAGAATTTACAGAAGGTCAGAGCAAGAAGTTGATTTCTTGGCTGTTTTTTTTTTTTCCCCAGGTGAATAAATAACACCTCATTTTGGAGAAGCTGCTTTGAGCTACTTTAATCATTTGTGAGTTAAAAGGTTCAGTGGAACTGCTCGTTATTTTCCAAATGGAACTGGACCTGTCACGTCATCCCAGCTGGAAGGTGTGGAGCTGCCATCCCATCATCTCCCCTGAGAGGGGCTGAACTGCAGGCTCCATCCTAAAGCAGGGGCAGAGCAAAAGCTTTTGTTCCACGGCACAGCCGAGACAGTCTTTGAAAAGGCTCTTCAGGAAACCAGTTGTGCTCGGTGGGAAAGCCTGGCAGTACAGCTGTCAAGAATTACATTTGGAAATCTCATTTTGCAGGCATTCCAGCAGGCAGGGAGAGATAATGGGGACCACTTGCCCCCGGCCCATGACTATCAGTGCTGCGCGATTCCTCATGCAGGGTTTGCCAACTGCTTTAGATCAATCCTCTGTCAAAAGCAATGTCAGCTTCTTACACTACATGCAGCCTCCTGGGCATCCTCCCATCCTTTCTTAAGTCTTCTAAAGGCCCAAATGGCTGTAAAATTTTGGTAGAAAGTCGATAGAATAGTTTTAATTTTTTTTTCCTTTAAAAAAATGAACGCTTTTTACATACAAGGGCGGTTTCTGGGACTCCTGCCCTGTTCTTTGTCCCCACAAAAAACGCTCTCCTCGTGGCTTCGAACACTTTGTATTTCAGTAACTAGTTTTTCAAACCTTCTCTCACAGGTGCTAGGACATGGTGTTCTTCCACTGTCATTTCTCGTTGTCACCTCGGATCGTTCATCAGGGGAACATTGTCTGCAGGCCCAGGAAATGATAAAATCTAACCCTGCCCCAGCTAACCGTGTGGCTTCTGGCCTCAGGAAAATCACATAATCAAGAGGTGCCAGAAGTGCTCTGATATCCTGAGTTTCTCAATTTCTGAATGCCTGTCACATTTTTGAAAAAGCTGGGCTTAGCCCAGCTGCTGTAAATGGAGATGGAGGAACCTTCCTGCCTCGCAAGAGAGAGTTAATATTTGTTCAGTGCTTTCAAAATGTTAAGTGCTACATAAGTGCTAAGCATTATTACCAGGAGTAATGTATGTTTTCATCTGGAGCTTGTACTCTTCTATCTAATCATTATCTGGCTTCTAATAAGCAACAACTTTATCAGAGTATAGTCCCAGAAAACATCTTGCTTGCTCTTCTTGGAAAATGTTCTTAATTTTTGTTAGGAGGCTTGAACACGTGTCAGGTTTTAAATCACAGATCTGTTGGGGTTGATGAAGTTAAAATTTATCAGCTTTCTGGGAATGATTCATCTCTTAACTTGTTACATCCAGCATTTTCTTTTGCTGGTTACCTTTGAATTTGCCAAGCAGGATGTAAATTGAGTTCATGATCTCATTTTGAGAATAGATATCAAATATAAGAAAAACAGACCAGTAAACACAGAACAGAATAAAACCCCACAACCACGCAAACCTTCATACTGGTGGTTTTTTACAACTACTGCAAAGAGGAACAGGTTGTCACAAATCAACAGTGAACTGTAAGCTAATTTTTGGTTTAAATTAATTTGTTAATTTGGTTTAGATTAATTTCCCTTACCTGCTTTGGGCCTGACTGTAAAATTTTTCATGATATTCCTGAGCTTTTACTCAGGGGTGTGAATCCATGGCTATTAACAAGGGTTAAAGCCGTTCTTGTGTAAGGAACTGATGAAAAATTAACTTTTTTGTGCTTTGCAGTTTATAATGGAACACCCAAGAGAGGGAATGTCTCTTCCTCCTGTTAGTAAATGTTTCAGCTGGGAATGAAACAATCCATACAGATTGGGTGAAATTTCGGGCTGCAGTGAGTGGGATAAACCTGCAATTGCCAACTGGATTTCAGCTGCCTCAGTCCTGCAGGAGCAAACAACCTCCTCAGAAGGTGAGGGGGGGGGGTTATTCCACTGCTCAGGACCCTGCAGAGATGGATCTGCTGAGCAAGGCAACCCTTCTGTCCCCAGTTAACTCGTTGTTTGCCAGTGCCCAAGATGCAGATCAAATAAACTGCTGCTCAAGGAGATCTACTCTTCCTGTAAATGGTTATTTGTGCAGAGCACACAGTGATAGTGACTGCCCACCCCCCCTCCCAAAAAAAAAACCACTCTCACTGCACTTTTCCCTGGAGAATGTAAAATCTTCCATTCTGCCAGGATCAGAAAACAGATTTTCCCCTTTTGTAGAAATGAAGCCACTTACATTTATTGTGGCACTGTAAAACTCTTTTTTATTATAGAGCCCGAGATGAAATACCAGGGTATAAACTGAGCTGTATCTATAATAATCACAATCCTTCCAAAACACATCGCTTTGGAAACTCTTGTGGATTTGTAAAGAGCACCTAGAGATGCTCACACATTTGCATTTAAACATCCAACCCACTGAAGAAAACTTGTTTATTAAATCACTTTCAATATAGCACAGTCTGAAGGAACATAACTTAGGATAGAATCACTTTCTTTATGTACAGCCAAGCCCCATTTTTTAAGGCTGAAGCACAAACAGTTTAATAAAAAGATATTACTTAATAAATTAGTATCTTTAGCTCCTTTCTGAACTGAGTATCTTTACCTTCTCTCAGAAGGAATAATTAATCATCCTTTAAATTCCTGACAGCCCCATAATCTTTGGATATAAAAATTCAAATGCAAGAAGGAAGTAACTGTGGATTGAGTCAGCAGGATGGAAGGAGAGATGCTCCCTTTAACCCATCTGACAGATCCCAAAGCAGTGCAGTCAATGCAATCTATTGTCACAGTAGCTAAATAAATTCAAATGCTGCCTTGGAACACTTCTGCTGGCACAGGAAGTCCTGCACCTGTGCTGGTTATCACAAATGTCATTATCCTACTGGAAGAAAAGCTTAAGACACATCCATAGGTAATCAAAATGCTTCTATAAAAGTGAAAGGAAGAGCAAAAGTTACTGAGCATCCTCAAAAATACACGGGCAAGGCCTGGAAGGGCACAAAACTTCCCTCTAACTATTGTCAAACTTTGGCCAGGTTTATAAATGCCACACCTTGGCTGACTGTAGCCAACAGTAATGTCTAAGGAAATGCAGTTTTGGCTTCTTAATTCTCCCTGAGAATGGTCCAAATTCATCTGTAAGACACCCCCAAAATCATACACATATCAGGTATACGTAAACCCAAGGTTGAAGTCATTTTTGTAACACAAACTTATAAACTGAATTTTACTTCCATTCTGACTCAGAGCAGTATATTGTAAAAACAGAGCATTTATTAACAGTTTCTCTCCATCAGGTACAAAACTCTCTTGCTTTGTGAGTACCCAGACCTGCAACACAGGCAGTTTTCATCAGAGAAATGATCTAGAGAGCACAGAGGTCATTCACCCCAAATGGAAATTGCACAGCAAAACTAGATGATGAGCAGCTGCTTGGAAGCAATAACATCTTCAACACAATATATTTAATAGAAATAGAAAAGCCAAGCAGTTATTTATTACATTTTTTATAAGTTCTCCACGTCTCCTGGGAGGAATATTTCCAAGAAGAATTTGCATTGTGCGTGCACAACAACTACTTATATGTTTTGACTGAAAATGTTGTATTTACTTACAAGGCCCGATGATGAAAAATATTATTATTACAAAACCCTGTGCTATTTAACTGAGATGGAACAAACATCCCCCTTGTGTAATCATATGCAATAACTATAAAACTAATCTTGATCATATCTGTACATTTATAGAGTATCTTTTATTTATTGCAAATCTGTCTCGGGCAGGGTAACAGTTCTGCTTCCATTCATCCTTTTGAAAAGATACCGTGACAAGAATTTCAAATATCATCCGTGGCCAAATACTGCACTTGGATTTCCTGGAATTAATGTTGTGAAAAGGAATGTTTCTGTGCTCCAAGAGAAGTGCCTCCAATGCAGTGAGATGCACTGAAAAAAATAAGGTGAGAATCCCAGGAGTTGACATAAGGATGTGATAAAACTTTCAGATTTTATGGAAAGAAGTATTTTTCAGTTTCCTCTTAATAAATGAAAACCATGCATGCACAGCGTGAAGAAACATATTCTGCCTCAGCATGTAAAATATGTCAGCTTGAACATTTTACTGTTTATTGAAAAATGTTTTTCAAGATAGTTTATATTATGTTTGCAGGAGAAAAATAAAACTCCTTTATTTTCCTCACTATTACAGTCCTATCCCATTACCATTTTTTTCCTAGCTGTAAAAAACCCCCAGCATTGGGATATTTATGCTCGGTGAATTAGGAGTATTTTTTACTGGCCATCAAAATTTTAGTGGCATTAGCTCTGTTTGTAACAGGTTTTCATTAAAATGAAAATGTGGGAAGCAATAAAATGAATATGGACCCTCATCAGTATCAGCGAGGCTTTATGGGGGTCTTGGGACCAGTTGTGTTATATTTGTTACACATCATCATCAGACAACAGGACAAACCTCTTTTTTCACTGACATCAAAACAAATTTTGCTGTTGTGTGGATTGTATGGACTTTATATGTAGCATATGTAAATAATTCTTTAGCTTTCATTTGATTGAATCTGGTGTTTCCTGCCTTAGGCAGGTCCCACTTAGTGCAGGTGTAAATGTAAACTGAGACTAAGGAGTGCCAATCTGTATGAGAATTGATTTATCCCTTGGTCAACACCTGAGGAAAGGTTGGCAACAGCATTTTCTTCATGAATGGGAAATATGCTCCCTTAGCCTCCCTGAAAATGGACACAAATATCACAGTTTGACTTCCAGATTTGAACCTTGAGCCCCAGAAAGGATAAAATGTAGCAATACCCATTTATTAACTAATTACAGCTATCTGCAAGTGTCAAGTAACATCAGCATGCTGCTTTGTATCCCCTGCTCACACCCCCAAAGCCACCACAGTTCCAGGGCAGTGATGCCTGGATCAGTAATCTAAATGAAAAGTCAATCAGCTTCCCTGATTTACAGATTGTTACATTAACAGCCTTAAAAGCCTCTAAACCATCTAATGCCTGAGCAGCTTCTACACCTTTTGCTGCACAAAAAATAACACACCTGTTGTATAAAACTGCGAAACATTAAGTGTTGGAAATAAATATTATTGCTGCACTGCTTTTCCATTCCACTTTGGCTTGTGTGGAAAAGCAAAGGTGACTATAGGCACAGAGCAAGCACATCCATTATTTCAGCTAATTCACTTTGATTTCCCTTACAAAAATAAACCTGCGAAATCAAAGAGCTCACTTGTAAGTAGTCTTTGGTAAGGCTCTAATCATTTCTCCATTAGTGCAGGATAAAGATGACGAGCCACAACTTCGAAAACCTTTTGATCTCCTCACTCCCAGGCAGGAAGAATGAAGGTGCAGGAGTTTGCTCTGTCTCAGTGGCCCTTTGGATTCTGCAGGAGAGGGGCAATGAAATTTAGATTAGTTTGAACATGCAGAGGATGATCCGGGAAACTAATCCCAAAGATCGGCATAGGAAAGGCACATGAAAAGAGGAGGAGACTCCTTCAGGTGTTTGAGAGAGTACTTGATCTCAAGACCTGACAGTAAAGAGAGCTGTTGCAGAAACTGGCCCTCTGCCATCCTAACAAAAGAACATAAGATGAGAGAGAAAAGATTCAACCCTGAACCAATTTTAATCCTTAAATTTGTGGTATGGGGCTTCCCCTTTGGCTGAGGGCTAATCCTCCAAATAACAGCCAGCCAGACATTTCACCTCTCCTTATTTCCTTTAAGTGTTACCCTTCTGCTTTTGTTGACTTTTACAAAGTTTATTTTTTATTTTCTATAGCCTTTTTAAAAAAGTTTGTTTTCAAATCATGGTCCTGGATCTCTCCAAGATTTACAAGGGTTTTGCACAAGATTTTGGATTTAGGTGTAGAAATCATAAAGTTTATAATTTTTACAGCCCAGGAATGATCTGCTCCAAAGGTCTGCTCAACATCCCATGATTTGGGTTAGAAAGGACCTTCAAGACCATCTTGTTCCACCCCCTGCCATGGGCAGGGACACCTTCCACTAGCTCAGGTTGCTACCAGCCCCATCCAACCTGGCCTTGGACATTTCCAGGGATGGGGCAGCCACAGCTTCTCTGGGCAACCTGTGCCAGGGCCTCATCACCCACACCCAACAATTCCTTCCCAATATCCCATCTAACCCTGCCCTCTGGCACTGGGAAGCCATTCCCCCTTGTCCTGTCCCTCCATCCCTTGTCCCAAGTCCCTCTCCAGCTCTCCTGGAGCCCCTTTAGGCACTGGAAGGGGCTCTTGGGTCTCCCTGGAGCCTTCTCTTCTCCAGGTGAGCACCCTCAGCTCTCCCAGCCAGAGCAGGGGGGCTCCAGCCCTTGGAGCATCCCCGTGGCCTCCTATGGACTTGCTCCAGCATCTCCACATCCTTCTGGTGGGCCCCCAGAACTGAAGGCAGCTCCGCAGGTGTGGTCTCACCTGAGAGGGGCAGAATTCCCCCCTCCCCAGCTACCCAGGCTGTGGGATCAGCCCAGAACACGGGAGAGTTTCTGGGCTGGATCGTGTCCAGCCTCTCACCCACCAGCTCCCTCAAGCCCTTCTCCCCGGGCCGCTCCATCAGTTCATCCCCAGCTGGGATCGATACTGGGATCGATACAGGGCGTTGTCCCGACCCAGGTGGTGCAGCCCCAACACCTGGGACTTATTAAACCTCACAACGTTCTTGACAGACCCACTTCTCGAACCTGTCCAGCTCCCAAACGCAGAGCCTGCTACAGCTGCTGAACACTCGCACAAACCCCGTTTTCTCGCCGCGCCGCCGGGAAGGAACCCCTTTAGCGCAGGCACAGAAAACTTCCCGTCGGAGCAGTACCAGGTGCGCCTGGAACACAATCAGGGAGGCACCTCCCCGTCCCGCTGCCCTTTGTGCGGGTTTTGCCGTCGGTGGGAGCCGCGGGGCCGGTTCCGGAGCGTCCCCCCCGGGAGCGCTCCCGCATCCCCGGGCGCGGGCGGGATGCTGAGGGCGGGCGGCCCGGAGGGAAGGGGCGGCCGGCCGGGCCCCGGCTCCGCCCGCACCACATGATCCGAGAAACTTTTCCCGTCCCGCGGTTGGAAAATGGCGGCGTAGGGAGCGGGGGCTCTCGCATCCCGGCGCCGGCGGCTCCCAGCGCCATGACCCGCTGGGTGCCCACCAAAAGGGAGGAGAAGTACGGCGTAGGTGAGGACACACCGCCCCCAGCCCGCCTGCTGCCCCCGCGGGGGGACCCCCGGCCCGGGCCTCCCCCCATCCCATCCTATCCCATCTCATCCCCATCCCTGCCCGGCTCCCCCGCTCCGCTCCCCTGGAAGGGGCAGGGATGGATCCTCCCCTCCGGGGCCGGGATGGAGCGCGGTGACCCCCGTGTTCCCGGGACCCCCCGGCGGGCTCCGTGCGGACCCCCCGCCTGCCGGGACTCGCTCCCAGGAACTTTAGGAGTTGTCTGGGAGCGAGCAGCGCTCTAAGCTGGAAGAGTTGCCTTTCCCTTCGCTCCGCTCTCGCTGCCTCTTCCCGAGCGCTGCCCGCGGCAGAAAAAGGCTTCTGAGTTTTCTTTCCACATCTCTTTCTTTCCCCACCTCGCTGGGGGGAGCAGGGCAGGATTGCACTTCCCAAGCGGGATCCTCGGTGGCCTCGGGGAGCCCACCCTGTGCCCTGTCCCTCCTTTGGGGGTTTGGAGGCTGCCGAGGATAATCTGGCTCTGCGGGGAGTGTGATGTTCATACAGATGAGAGGGTTTCCCTGCGCGCTGCTCTCCGCGGATCCATTTCGTTCCCCGCTCCTTCCGTCCCTCCCAAACAAGAGGGGGATTGTTCCCAGCTGGTGGTTAAAACATCTCCGCTCTAATTAAACAGCACCAAAGCCTCCTGGGTTTGGGCAGGGCTGTGCCAAGAGGGCCCATCTTGAGTTTAAAGACGTTTGATTCTGAGCAAAAGACTGTGGGTTTTTTTGTTTTTTTTTTTTTTTTTTTTAAGGATTGTGGGGAAGAAAACTTAAGTGGCATGAATGAGCGTTTGTCTCGGGGAAGGAAATAATAAATCTGACTATTCAAATTGGAGAGACGAAATTCCATGTCCACCACAGTTCTTGGACTGGATTGATTGCGAAGAAAAACTTTTCATATGAACTTACAGATAAGACTTGTATAAACAAAGAGAGCAGGAAAAAAGGAGTTTCTGGGTCTAAGGAGAGCCCAAGTGAATTAATAGGAATGAATTTTAAATTCTGTGTGTATGTCCCGAGAAAACAGCTTTAAAATTATTAGCAAACCCCAGTTACACTGTGTGAGACCCAGGAGTAATTTCAGTGCTGAGGATGCAGGACACTTGTGTGGAAGCAAAAGTGCTTGCTGATGGCAGTCGCTCGTTAGGTTCCTAAATTGCCTCCTTGTGGTGTGGGATGGGTGTTTGGGAAAGACTGGAGTGATAAATTGTCACGTAGTAGAAGTTGTTACACACCAGTGACACTCGAAAGCAAGTTCCTCTTCTGCAGGAACTCGTGTCTGCTGCTCTGGTGGTGGCCACTGCCCGGACCTGGCCTTCCAGGAATCCTTGTCTTGGGAGTGACTTTGAAAGGATGAGAGAGAAAGAAGTGTGGAATAAACTGAATATTTTAAAACATGCCTTAGGTAAATACGGATCTCCAGTGTTGGAGATTGCGTAGTAAGAGAACGAGACTTAAATGTCGTTTAAGAATAGAAAAAACCACGTTTCCCAGTTTGAAAAAGCACAAGACCATGTGCTCAGCTTATTTGGTGCTTAGTTGGTATGTTTTGTTTGTGTCCAGAGAAGTTTGTTGTGAGTTTATAATAGGTTTGTTTTTCTTTGATAGTTTGTTTTCTGTTTCCTATAAATAAACTGAAAGCGACTACCATCCCCAAACTGGGGTATTTCTCTGCTGAATCACAGGGGTGTGAGAGTTGAAAGTAGCACTGCAAGGAGATAAAATTGGATTTAGAGTTAATTGAACTCTGCAATTCACTGGCCTGTGCTGTGGTGTTTTGGGAGGGATGGCTTCCTTTTGGTGTCGCTGGGCTTCCTCCCGAGGAGGATGAATATTCAGTTTGGTTTTAAGTGTTTGGTTATAAATGTGTGTGTGTTCTTAAAAAAAGGGCACCTGTGTACACTGGGAGTCTTCTGATGTTTTGGTTTTTTTGCTGCTCGTGAAATTGGGGGCTGTGGAGAATTGATGCAGTGGTTACACAGCCCCAAACAGAATTGGAGAAGGCACTATTGAACCTAAAGCTCTAACATAAGAATGTTTTTCTTGCTATTTGCCCTGACCAGTCCTGGAGACTGATGTTGACTCAGTATTGTCTGATAGTGAAACAGAAACATCTTCATGTTCCCGAAGAGGATTGTTGAGTGAACTGTCATCTTGGTGATACATAAAGTATTTTGTGTCGTGAATACATATATAAATATCTCCAAGGGGTGTCAGAGGATGGTGTCAGACTCCCTGGTGGTGTCCAGTGATGGGATGAGGAGCAATGGCCGCAAACTAAAACAAAAGAAGTCCCACCTCAATATGAGGAAGAACATTCCAAACCCACCTGGATGTGCTCCGGTGTCACCTGCTCTGGGTGACCCTGCCTTGGCAGGGGGGTTGGACTGGATGATCTGCAGAGGTCCCTTCCAACCCCAGCTCCTCTGGCATTCTGTGAGCATCCTTCCCTCAAGCAGAAGCAGCAGGAAGGAGTGTTTTGTCCTGATTGTTACTTATGTCACAATCGTGGGAGCTCAGAAATGTGGGCATGTGTAGAGAGATGTTTATATTTAAAGAGATGTTTATATATGAGTGTTTATATATAAAGAGGTGTTTATATATGAAATATACATGTTTATGTAATACATATATATATATTTCCCCCCCCTCCTCTTGGCTGGTTATTTCTGTGCACCACCAAGGTTTTTTTTTAACATATCCAGACCCGAAGATTTGCTGGCTGGAATAAATGAAGGCACCAATCTGTGCTGAGAGGGTGGCAGGACACAGGTGTGTTAGGGAAAGCTCCTCATGCCCAGCCCTTTGCCCTGGCACAGTGGGGTCTGTGGTGCTGCTGGATTTCCTGCACTCTCATCAAGTGAGTTTGGTGTTGTGCAGAGCCATTATCTCAGCAGGCACTTGTGAGCCTGACTCAGCTCCGCTTCCTGACGGAGTTCAGGGGAGGCTGCACGAGGTCTGGGTGTGGGTATAATGGGATAATATGGTTATTAGATTAACATATGGTGAGCCCTGCGAAACAGGAAAGCCATCAGCTTAATTGGAGAAGCTTTTCCCCGCTCCTGATGCTGCGTGTCCTTCTCCTTCCTCTCAGTCCTGCTTTTCATCTCCCTCTCTGAGCCAGGGGGAGGTTTATGGCCGTGTTGAGGTGGCCCTGTGGGTGTATGGCTTCCTTGGAGGGGACATCAGAGGCTGTCAGAGTCCCAGGACTTCTCATGTCTGCTGTGTCCCCTCGGTGGCACCGGTGACTCTGGAGTGTGGCTGCTCAGTCTCCCGTTTCCTGCTTTTAGTGGGATGTGAAAATTGCAGTTTTGGTGTTCTTCCTTAATGAGATGTAATGAGCTGCTTTGGCAACCCTGTGAGCCTGGTTAGATCTCCTGAGATAGCACAAAGTGGTGGTAGTAGCTTCCAGATCCTCAGGACTTCTGCTGCTGTTGGACCCTTTGCCTTTGGGCTGAGAACTGCAGTGAGAGGTGGACCTGGTGCCACTGTGGTGTTGCTACAAATGCTGTATTTAAAATGCCTTTGTGTGCAAAGGTTTGTGCCTATATGGGGGAATTAGACCCCCACTATGATAGTTTAATCCCTTTTTTTCCTCTTCTCTAAAAAATGAATGGTGAAGTAGGAAAACAGTGCCCTTGGATGGTCAGATGTAGAAGGAGAACTTCCCAGTTACGGGGCTTGTGAGCCCTGTTGAGATCCTGGTAATTTTCAGGATGGGGACTCTGCTTTGCTACTCCAAATGAAAACATGGATAGTTGTGCCCTTGCTGTGATCAGGAAGTGTCTCTGCCTTGTAGGCAAAGTGCTCCTGTCCTTGGACAGCTTCATGAATCCTGTGTCCAGTTCTGTCCCTTCACTGCAAGAAAGACATTGAGGGGCTGGAGCACGTCCAGGGAAGGGTCTGGAGCAGCAGGAGCAGCTGGGGGAGCCTCAGCCTGGAGAAAAGGAGGCTCAGGGGGGACCTTCTTGCTCTCTGCAACTCCCTGAGAAGAGAGGGGAGCTGGAGGTGGGTTGGGCTCTGCTCTCAGGGAACAGCCTCAAGCTGTGCCAGGGGAGGGTCAGGTTGGACATCAGGAGAATTTCTGCATGGAAAGGGTGGTCAGGTGCTGGAAAGAGCTGCCCAGACAGCTGGTGGAGTCCCCATCCCTGGAGATGTCCAAGGAATTTGGTAATGCTGGTGGAACCATAGGAACTCCTGCAGCCCAGCCCAGCCCTGCTCCAGGGAGGACTGTGGTGCTTTGGGAAATATTTAAGGCTTTTGTGGAACCCTGGAGTTATGGTTTATGGCTATGGTGAGTGGTGGTGGCACGTGGAGACTTTTTTTTTTTATTAAAGTGACTTCTTGTCTGCAAATTCGCGCCCTAAAGTGGGGAAGAAAAAATTTCAAGGAAATTGGAAAAAGTTCATCTTAGGAATGCATTTGTGTAATTTTAGTGCTGCTGTGTTGTGAGAGAGGTTTGGAGCTGCCTGGCATGACAGGACAGGTACCTCTGTGCTGTTAGTGGCAGGAGGACCCTGCTCTGACACGTCCCAAACCCGTAGAGTGAAAATGAAAATGCCCATGAAAGATTTGCTGCCTTATTGATCAGTGTTTGATCAGCATTGATCGGTTATCGCTCTAAGCATGTGCAGATTGAGTTTCCTAGAGACAACACACCCTGTGGACACCCAGGTTAGGGCTTTATTTGTGATATCCCTCTCCTGTGAGGAAAGGCTGGGAGAACTGGGATTGTTCAGCCTGGAGAAGAGAAGCTCTGGGGTGACTGAATTGTGGCCTTCCAGGAGGAGCTGACAGGAAAGATGGAGAGGGAATTTTTACAAGGGCCTGGGGTGACAGGACAAGGTGGAATGGCTTCAAACTGACAGTAGGTCTAGATGGGATATTGGGAGTGAATTCTTGGCTGGGAGGGTGGGGAGGCCCTGGCACAGGTTGCCCAGAGAAGCTGTGGCTGCCCCATCCCTGGAAGTGTCCAAGGCCAGGTTGGATGGGCCTGGGAGCACCCTGGGCTAGTGGAAGGTGTCCCTGCCCATGGCAGGGGTTGGGACTGGATGATGTTGAAGGTCTTTCCAACCCAACCCAGTCTGTGATTGTATCTTCACAACACCTTTTCATTCCTTGCTTGCTGAGGGGATGCATTTCCACGTTCCCCCATCCCTGTCACCCCCCGAAGCAGAGGGAAGGGACTGGTAGATGAAACACTTTCTCCTTCCTTGGTGAGTGACCTTAATTTGACTGCAGGCATGTGCTCAATTACTCCCAGTTTACTCAGCAGCCACTATTGTTCTCTATCAATAAACACTTGTTGCAAACAACAGATTGGAGAGGGATAAAGATACCGGATAAGTGTGTACTCCTGTTTGTTTTCATCCAGGTCAGCGACAACATTACAAGCTGGGATTGTTCTGAGAAGTGATTAGGGATTTACCAAGAATTATTACTCTTTTTTTTTTTTCTCATAGGGCACATACTGACTTCCAGTAGGCAGCCAGCTCTGTAATGCAGAGCTCTTATTTAACTCTGCAGGGAAAGTGGGTGGTCTCTAAGGTCCCTTCCAAGCCAAACCATCCCGTGATTGTGTGATTTCAAGTAGCACCTTGGTGGGTTTGTAGTTATCCCCTTTATCTCTGGTTTTATAAATGCTTGACCCGGGTGCACTGAAACAGGGCTAATTTTGGGCTCTTTGCCACACTTGGCACGGATTTCTTTGTGGTGCTGTAAGTTCATTTTCCTTTCTGCAAAGGCAAAGTTTGCAGGGAAGGGGAAAATAAGCAGGAGGTAACTTAAGAGTCAAAGCAGCTTCTCCAGGAAGCCTTTCTGTCAGCTGCACCCACGGGTGTGAGCGCTGGGATAATTTTCCCTTGAAATATTTGTGTTTCTGGAGTGCTGGGCACAGGCAGGATATGCTTTGTCTAATCCTTCAGTGCAGCTCTGCAGGACTGAAATCCAATACATCTTGTTAAATACCTGTAGATGTGTCCAGCTCTAGATAAATAGCTGAAAGCTGACTTATATTAATGAATGGAAGCTCCAGCAAGGAGCTGCTGCTAATCCAGTCTTAAGGTATTTACTCTATCAAAGGTGTCAGTCTTGTCTCTCCTCTTGGACTTGCTGCAGGTCCAAAACTTCCACAAATCATTCAGTGGTGCTGCTCTTCATTGTGGGTCTTCTTTGACAGGGAGATGGACCACTGGAAAATGAGCTTTTTTAATATATTTTTAAAACTTAACATTTTTGTTTGTTTTCTGGCTTGTGGTAGCCCCTGAGGCCTTTCTGACAATGGTAATTTTCTGAGTAAGGTTTTGATCAATTCCTTAGTGAGTTATTGGAACACTTTCCTCCTTTAGCTTGGGGTGGGGGAGATGGGAATTGAAATCTTGCCCTATCTAAACTAAAAAAGTGTTCAATAAGAGATAACTCTTGTAATTCTGCAACTTCATCTCTGTTTTCAGGCTGTAGTTGTGAAAATATTTATATATCTATAGTATTATTCGGCCATGTTTATATAACTCTTGAATTACATCTGATTTCTGATGTAAAGATTTGTAACAGAGGAAGCAGCGGCAGCTGAATTTTAATTTCATCGGCAAAAATAGGAAATATGTCTGGAAATACTTTTATACTCCATGTAGCTTTGTAACTAAACTGAAATAATTCAATTGAGAACTATTCTGTGCAATCAGGGGTCCACATATGTAACAAAACAAGCAGATGGATGAGTAACTGAGGTAACTCCTGGCCGGGATACATGAATTTTGGTGGGTTTTTGTTTAATATTTCTTAGCACTGCTGCTTTGTTTCCAGCATTGCTTATGGTATTTCTGCACAAAGCTTTTTACAACGTGTTTTCGGAGGTTTGTGGTGGCTGATTTTTGCCTGGGGGTGTTGGAGTAGCAAAATGTCTGTTACCCAGCGGAAAATACCAACAACGAAGTGGGACAGGGTTTGCTGTGTAATTTATGAACGTGAATGGCAGTAAAATTGTACATAATCAATGTGTGTGCTTGCAGGCACTCGGGGGTTTGAGGCACTGTGTTCTGTACATCTCTGCTCTTGTAGTAGCTGTGTCACTCTGATGTTTGTGCTACACAAATTATTCAGTATTGAGCTGGAAAAGCTGCTGGAGCAGCTCCCAGGCTGAGCCTGGTGCAGGGATTGTGCTGTTCCTGAGGAGTCCCGTGGGTGGAGGGCATTGGTGGTGGCATCGTGGACAATTGGCTTCCCAACCTTTTGGCTTGACCTGAGGATTTCCTGGCAGGGCTTCCTGGCCAGCCTGGAAAATGGACCTTTGGCAGGGCAGGTGGGCAGTGGGGTGAACACAGAGACTGAAGTGCCCCAGAGCCTCTTCAAGCATCCCAAATCCTTCTGGAAGTGCAGCTTTAGGTGTTTGTGTTTGCTCTGCCTGCCCTGTCCTTCTTATCCAAACAAAGGAGGGAAGTGCTGACGTCACTCCCTTTGCAGTTGAATGTAATAAAATAACATCTGTTTAGGGCCCCAGGACGAGGGAACCCACAAGTTGCTGAGAAGGCCAGACCATACCCAAAACTTGCTCTCGAGGACCTTCAGCTGGGCTCTGTTAGGAGGGCTTTCCCAATTCCTATACCTGGAATAAAAAAAGAAAAAAAGAATTAAGGAATAACTCATCAAACCTCGGTGTTGGTGGTGCCTGTGATTCCTGAATCAGGAAGGTGGCAGAGATACAGGATCATGGAAAGCTCCACTCTTAGCTGTGTCTCCAGCAGCTGGTGCTTTTTTAGCCTTTCACATTCCCCTAATGGGGCCTAATGATCTGCAGGAAAAAAAATTCTTGGCAGTAGGGAATGTTTGAATGGATGGAGTTGGGTCCTTTCATTGCCTCACCTCAGTGTGTGTGTAGTAGCTGTAGCAAAGGCTGTGCATCAGAAATGAAGTGAAAGCAACTGCTAATGCAAAAAACCATTCCTGTAGCAGACCCTGGGACGGGAAATATCTCAAAGCTGAGCCAGATGGAAGTCACTGATGATAATTTGAGTTTCTGAGTCTTGAGGCAGATGGTGAACAACTTAACGGGACGCTTTGCTTTCCAAAAAATCTGCTGTGCTTGTGACTCCAGTGAGCAGATCACGACCCTGCCATGGCTCTGGATTATCCAAGCAGTGGCTTGGAATGCCCTGTAAATCCTGTGCTCTGAAGGAGGGGTTGCACTGAGTTAGTGGCTGTGTGTAGATAAGGTTAAGTGTGTTGCTTGGGTCAGGAAAGTTGTAGATAACAGTCTGTGGGAACCTTTAAATCTTCTCTTGACTAAATACAAAGTTAATCTCTCAAAATAGAAGCATATGAATGAAAACTGACATCAAAACGGCAAGAAGTGTTTTTTTTTTTTTTTCTTACTTTAATTATTGTTTTTTAAGTAGCAGAGCTAAAAGAGGATGTGTTGGTCAGCTTTTGTTTGACTTGCCTTTGACTTTTTCCTGCTGCTTTGGGGTGGTCTGGGAGCATTTTTTGGTGTTTGGCATCGATCTGACTCATTTGTAACTCTAATATAGAAAATAATGCTTACACTCAAGCCTTTAGTGCGCTCTAACATGAGATGGTGGTGGTGTTACCTGGTGTCTGGCCTCTTTTTTTTCTTTATATCTCTTCTTTTATCCTTATACACAAATGCCCCCCAGTTTTCTGCAGCCATCTCCTGTCAACTTGCCATCCCTGCTGGAATTCCTTCCATCCACTCACCTGGCTCCCCCTGTTTGACATTGGTGGTAAATTGTGCTCATCTTTGGAGCCTTGCATGGGGCAAATGGAAAACCTGAGCACTGCTGTCTCTCTCCCTCCAGCAACGAGCTGTGCATTCTCTGACTCATTTTGCAGGCTGTGGAGGCTGAATTATTTCTCATGCCTTACATTTGGACCCTCATCCACCTCCCCCTGTTGAGCTGCCTCAGCCTTGCCTTTATTTCTCTTACCTTGACTGGTAGGTGGTGTTGATGTGTAGAAGGCTTGTCTTTGGTGTGGCACTTCCTACCTCTGGCCTTCCTTGGCAGGCTGTCAGCAACGCCCCTGGAGCTGCTGACAGCCTTTGTTCCACCTCTGGGTGACCTCCATCGGGCTGCTCTGCACTTTTTTCCATGCTGCTCACTGATGGTTGGGCATAAAGAAGCCAGATTTTTTTTTTGTCATGGATGTCCCGGGCAAAGGGCAGAGAAGCAGCTCCCAAACCCTGTAAGACTGGAATAGGCACAGCAGCTGGAATTGGCTCCTTAGGAAAATGAATTTAGTGACATATGACAAAGCACTGGAGGGGATTGAAGCAGTGGATAAAGCTCCCTTTCCCAGAGATTTCACTTACTGAGCTTTTCTGGTGAGAAAACAGTTGTTCTTGCTCACAAGTTAAGTATCTGTTCTCATCTCCAGCCACTTTTTATGGTGCAGTGTTATTTCTTAGACAGTATTTTCCATAGTGTGTGAGTCAAACAGGACAAAACACCACCCCCAAACTTTTGATGGAGAGCCAAATATTCTTTTGGTGTTTACTGCGTTACACTTTGTTTATGTTTGTTGGTGGGTTTTGTTGGTGAGCGTTTGACTGTAACTAAGACTCTAAAAGGATTAAAAAAAGCACATTAGATGTTTATCTGGATAATAAGGACATCTGCAGTTAGACTGGATGGGATTGTTTTAATGCTGGGCATTAGTGCCCTAAAATGCTCCATGAGGGGCTGATGGATGAGGGGATTTTGTTGGTAAGCTCTTGGTGTGTCTCTAAAATGCTGATGATGGGAACTGGACCTTGGACTCTGCTCTGTCATGCCTGGTCTCTCTCCTGCTGTTGGGATGTTGTTGTAGGTAGCAAGATTTAATGTGTTTATGGCCAAGCTTTCTTTAAACCACCCCCACAGCCCATGGGAAGAGTGTCCTATTAGCTGGTGGACTCACCCACCATCCCTGGAAGTGTTCAAAAAACATGGATATGGCACTTGAGGACGTGGTTTTGTGGGGAACATGGTGGCAGAGCTGGGTTGATGGTTGGACTTGGTCTTACTTACAGGTCTTTTCCAACCTTAACAATTTTATGACTAGTAAAGGGTTTTTTTGGGGGGAAAAATCCAAACCTTCTTTGAGGAGCAGCTGAGTCTTTGAGGAGTGCCTGAAGTAACTGGAGTGGGAGTTCTTATTCCTTAGAAATCAAGCAGTGGACTGGATATAGCCAGATAAGCACATTTTAGGAAAGACTCGTGAGAATTCCTCGGTTATGGTGCCTCTTACATTTTTGGAAGTTTTGTGTGGGTTCAGCTCAGGTTTGATTTTGTAATTGAGTGTTTTGTGAAATGATTTATTAACAGATTTTTATCAATCACTTGTGCTCCAAAAGAAGCCTCTGTTTATTTACTGAGCTGTGATGGCTGACTGATTTAATTGGTTCAGATTTATGCCTTGAACACAGAAAGTGCAGTTTGGGCTTCCTGCAACAGCTGCTGGTTTCCACAGCTAGAGAGCACAAAGGTTGACATGTTCTTGGCTATAAACCAATAGATTTAATATCTTTAGGGCTTGAATATTGAAAATATTGGGATAACTGTGTAAGCTTTTACAGTCCAGGTGTGATACCATCTTAACCCAGCTTACTGATCTGGGAGCTGTTCTTAAATCAAGATATAAACTTTTATGACTAAAAGTTCCATAACACTTACATAAGGAGTGTGGAAAATATAGTGTTGGGGAGGGGTAATAGAATAATTGCAGCTCAGGTGCTGAGGAGATGGGTGGTGATAGCAATGAGAAATGGCTGGGTAAATGCAGTGAAAAGGGAAATTTTGGTGATCATTAGTGAAGCCTTGAGCTCTGCCACTGTGTTGTTGCATCTGCACATCACAGGGTTTCTCTTGTTCCCTTTGCAGGCAGCAACACACTCTTGTTTTTGGGGCACTGTAAAGTTTAAGCTGTTTTTCTCCAGAGCACTGAAGGCTCTTTAGCAAGAGGAGTAAGTTGGATTGCACCAAACTTAGCCAGTGCAAATGTATCTTAGGGATATGTTAAATACACACATTGGAGCAGAGTTTGTAAATCATGACATGGAAATAGGTCTCCTTAAGCTGTTGTTTCCCGTGGGGCAGTGCTGGGAACAGCACTGGGCTGCTCCTCCAGCCAGGAGCTGGCTCTGCCCCCCTGCCTTGGCTGGTGCTGCCCTGGGCATGTGCTGGGTGCTAATGCTGCTCCTCTTTTCAGGGAATACTTGGATTGATGCTGGGAAAAATCACATGACAAAGAGAAAGAAAGAATAATCAAAATATTGTTGTTTTTTTTTTCTTATTACAGTAGGTTACTGTAGGTTAATGGCACCTTAAACACTCTCCTGGCATTAACAAATATCACCATAGGTGGTGTTTCTAAAACATAATTTCTTTGTGTGGTTATACTTAGGAAGGAAGGTGTTACAGCCCTGAGCTATTCTGAATTACCAAGGGTGAATTTGGGGCTCAGGGGAGTAAAGGATGTAGTCATAAAGGTTCTTTCTGATATTTCAGTAGGTTGAGGGATGTCCTACTGAAGGGGAACCAAACTACTCAGACAGGACTCAACAGCTGCTGGTGGAAAGTTCTAACCTGGGAATTCCCATATACATTTGTGATTGATTGCTGGCTTACATGAACTTTAATTTAAAAATTAATTCATTATAAAATATATATAAAGATTATTAATTTAAATAATTAAAAAAAGAGAGTTGTTCTTAAAGATCCTTGTGGGTCCCTTCCGAATCAGAATATTCTGTGATTCAGCTAGAAAAGGCTTTAGAATGATTAAATTAACTGGTGATCAAGTTAAGGGTTGCAGCTATAAATTTAGGTTCTTACTGTGCAAAAATTGTGGAGTTGACTGTCTGGGTGTTCTTTTACTTTTTTTGTTTTTTTTCCTCACTTCCCAGAAGTTTATGTATTTATAGAGAGAGTAAATATAGAGAGTGATGCTGTTTCTGAAAGAATGGTGATGTTGTATCATATCATTGCTTCTCCTTATTTCTTGCAGGATGAATGTACGAATTCCTGTGGGTTCAGAGGATTCCCTTTGGGTGGGAAACATGGATCTGTAGGGATCTGAGCTCACTCTGACAGCTCCTGCAGTGCTGGTGGAAGGGCTGGTGATGAGAAGGGGACTCTGCAGCCTGCAGTGAGCCGGACAGTGACCCTTTGTCAGGGCCAGCGGCCGAGCCAAGTGCTCTGAAAGCAGCACAAGGCATGTGATTGCTCTCTGGCTTGCAGAAAAACAATTTTTCCCTGTTTTTTTTTTTATTTTTTTTTTAAATGCTGCTCTTATCTTCCAGTGCATTCAGTGCTGTTTGACTCGCTGCCATGGTTACGTTTCCCCGTTAATTCCGGCCCGAGGTACAACTTCAGGAAAAGTGTCCCTTATTTCCGATTTCTGCAGCAGCCTGGCTGTTTTGGGAAAGGGAAACATTGGGGGATCAAATTGTGGCTCTTAGCAGGTCGTTCCTCTCTCAGAGTGTTCTTTCAGAGCAAGCAGAAGGAGCTCCTGGGGGATTATTTGACTGGGGATTTCTGCTCCTGCTCTGTCGTTCTTGAAGGCCTGAGATGGCAAAGGAAAACTGAGCGAGGTTTGGTGTGTGAAGAGCCTAAAACTTTCATCTCTCTTCCCCACTCTGGAAGCTTTGCTGAGAAAGCAGCAGAGGAATTTTGATTTTGTTTTCCCTTGTAGAAATAGCGAGGAGGAAGAAGAGTAGGAAATGAAAAGATCTTCCCATCACCTCATTTCCTCCTCCTTGCTTTAGGCTCTCTGCTCTGCATCATCAGCTCTGTACTGCAGAGAATAGTGTCATTTCCCCCCTGTTTCTGCAGCAGTGCAGTACCAGTTTTGTCATGTTGGACTTGATTTTTATAGTCATGGAAATGACTGTTAAAATACAGCTGTGACACCAAGCTCTCTGCTGTAGAAATGCTTAGTAAAAGACACCCTCTCTGCAAAGTTACGTTCAGTGCAATAGAAACCAGCAGCAATGGCGAGGGAGAGGCTTGAAGAAGCAGGGGGCTGATGTCTCAGCTGGTGCTTTGTGCCCTCCTTGAGCTCCAAGCTCTGACATAACCTGTGCTGCTTTATCCTGGAGCTTTGGATTGGGAAGGACTTCGGGGTTTGCCTGCATTGTTCATATGACTCAAATCCAGCTTGTGAAAGGGACTGTGAGACTGAGCTTGTGGCATTTGGGGATGTTGCACCTGTTGGCAGGACACGAACTAAACCACGAGAAGTTGCACCTCAACGTGAGGCAGAACTTCTTTCCCTGGAGGGTGGCAGAGCACTGGAACAGCTGCCCAGGGAGGGCAGACAGGGAGTCTCCCTCTCTGGAGACATTCCAAACCCACCTGGAAGCGTTCCTGTGGCACCTCCAGCAGGTGGGTGTGTGGGCTGGATGATCTCCAGAGGTCCCTTCCCACCCCAACAATTCTGGGATTCTGTGGCTCCGTTTGGGACCTTTCCCTAAGGCTGCACTCGCTGTCAGTTGAGGTTGGTGCTGTCACCATCACCTCGAGGTTCTGAACAAGCTGGACTCGCTGCCTAGGGGACAAGGTGTCAGTGCTGGGGCAGGGGAAGGGGCACAGGAGCCAGGAATGGGTGTGGAGCTGCAGCCCTGCCGGTTTTGGTCACTTATCTCCCGGGGAACCTCAGTCCAGCGATCCTGGCGTTGACTCATGGCCAGTTCATGCACATTTGATCCTCTGCCAGCACTGACCTTAGTGAGCTGGACTGCCTCCTCCTCCCCTCCAGTCTTTAACTCTTTTCCCTCCCATGCCCTGCACACACCCTGATATATTTTCCTCCATAGCAATATTTATGGTCTGGCAGAGTTTGCCAAGACTTCCACCAGAAGTGGTTTGGAATTTCAGTTCATTAAACGAGTCCATTTTGAACAGATGAGTCTCCAGTGCTTTCCTTGCCACCTTTGAGGGTGTTCCTGTAGCCCCCCCATAGCAAGAGCCAAGTTACAGCTCCTTGGTGTCCCCCCAGTGACACGTAGGAAATCCAAGGGAGCATCAAAACTCACCCACTTCATGATTCGAAGTTACCAGAAGACAGATGCCAAGGCATCTGCCACTAGATAATGTTTTGTGTTAGTCTACCATCAGCAGCTTGCTTTTTTCTGCAGAGCCAGTGTTAAGAGCTCGGGGTGATGTGATTCCTTCTTGCATACAGGGTGTGTTTCAGTTAATGGACTTCTTAACATTAAAAATCAATTTGGATGTTCTTGATTGTGCTTCTTGTTAGCTGTGCATTATGGCACGTTAATAATGCTGTAAAGTCAATAATTATATATATATATATATTTATTTTAGCACTAGTTTCAGTTTTTCACCCTGAGTACTTTGTGGTGAAGTGCTGGGAATACTGATTAGCAAGGAGGAGGAGGGAGAAAGCTGTTAAAACAGTGAGTTGGCATCTTACTTTATTAGCTCCCTAAAAATAAAGTGTCTGGTTTAAAAGGGGGAAGGAAGAAAAGCAAGAACCTGAGCTTGCTTCTTGGTAATCTTGGCTTGGTCCAGGACTCTTTATTTCACAGAATCATAGAATCAATTAAAGTGGAAAATCCCTCCAAGATCCCCAGTGTGGTCAATCCCCACTTTGTCACCCAGCCCAGAGCACTGAGTGCCATGTCCAGTCATTCCTTGGACACCTCCAGGGATGGGGACTCCACCACCTCCCTGGGCAGCCCCTTCCAATGCCTGACAACCCCTTCCATGAACAAAATTCCTCCTGATGTCCAACCTGAACCTCTCCTAGTGCAACTTGAGGCCGTTTCCTCTCATCCTGTCCCTTGTTCCCTGGGAGCAGAGCCCAACTCTACACCCCCCCCCTCCCCCAGCTCCACCCTCCTGTCAGGGAGTTGGAGAAAGCCAGAAGGTCCCCCCTGAGCCTCCTTCTCTCCAGACTTTATTTAAGCATTTTTAATCAGTGCAGAAAGGACAAGTGTGCATCTTGTTCTGTCCTACTTGGATTCATCAATAAGGTGGTGATGTTTCTGGAAGGCAACATGACTCAAGTTTGGGGATTGCTCTGGATTGATGAAGTTGCCTCAGCTTATTAATTCATGTTGGGTAGCGATAAAACACCAAATGTGATACAAAACATATTGCTCCCCTGTGCTGCCATCTGTTAGGAAACCTGACGTGTCTGCTGATGTTTAGAGAGGCTTGGTGGTCCTTCACTCCCGTTGTGCCCTCACTTTGGAAGTGGGAAGGCAGGCTGTCACTGCAGGGAATTCAGTCTGAGGGATTCCAGAGCTCAGGTTCAGGATTCTCTCACCCTTGACAGATGCCCTGTGTAGTTGGTGGAAGAGAGACAATGCTCTCAGGCTCATGTGGGAATACAGTTCCAGATGGACCAAGGTGTGTTCCAGGAATTCACTGCTCAGGTAGAGAAAGGGTGAAAGGAATAGTCTTGTCTCTGTAAGAGAAAATGAGAATAAATCCTTACTGTCTACTGGAACTTGCTGGATTTAGTGTAGACCTGCAGTAAAAGTCACATCCTAGATTTAATCAAGAAGATGTAGAGTGTAACTGGGGAGGAGGAACCTCAAGCTGTATTTTCTTTGGAAGCTTGGTGGTGAGTATTTCAGGCCTAAGAACTTCTTCAGGCTTCTCCTCTCTTTAGGAAATTCATTTTTTGGTAATGTTTGGATAACAGGATAACTGGAATATTGAGAAGGAAGTGTGCATCAGGCTTGGTGAGACCAGGAATGACAAAACACAAGGTGACTTCAGATCTACCCTTGATTAATGAAATAATCATCTTGGACAGTTCTCAGGTGCACCTCCTGACCCCAGCACTTCTTTTTTCTTCTTCCTTTCTCCTTTAGTCTCAGTTGCAGAAATTAGAACCTTATCTGGGTAAGTAAAGAGGACTAAGGAGTCTCCCTAATACTGAAAGCAACCACTTGACTTTAGGGAAAATGGGAGGAAAACCTTCAGATGTCTTTGATTTATGATGCTAGAGAATTTGCAAAAGACTGCTTTCACCTCTGCATTTTCAGATTACTTTTATTGAAAAAGCACAGTTACGATTTGGGGATTTTCCTAAAAGACTGTGTAAAATAAAGCTGAGAATGTGTTAAATGTAGTTTGGTTCCTTTGAGGAGTGTGGAACGATTAATACAGCCCTTAATGCAAAGTAATTCCAGGGAATATTGCCTTGTAACATCTTTATGGTGTCTTAAGAAATCTCACTTTTGATACAGTCAGAGAAAAGCTCCTTCACTATAAATTGATGTTGCCTTTTGTTTGCTTTTTCCTTTTTCTCCCCTTTGCCACCTCTTTAATTCTAGTGTTGCCATCCTCGTTTTTCTAATGTGTGCAGATGAATGAGTGCAGCTCAGGAGAGGTGTTTGTTTTGTATTCTTTAACAGTAAATGGGGTTTCAGTGCAATTACTGTAATGCCCTGTTTATTGTTCCTTCCTTTGTCAACTCTTAGAGTTGAAAAAATGGCTCTTTCTGTGCCCACATTCATTCTTTGCTTTTGGCACTTCAGGACTCTTTGTGTCGATGTGATTTGTGGTTGTGGAGGGAGGAGGAGGAGCAGGGACAGCCTTTACCTGGAGGATCCCTTGGCTGAAAGCACAGCTAAGGACGAAAAATATCTTCAGTGGCCTGGGTGGATCATCTCACCTGTGGCTTGGGAATGAGTCACTGTGATTTTGTTGTGCTTTCATAGAATCCTGTAATGGTTGTGGTTGGAAGGGACCTTAAAGCTCATCCAGTCCCACCCCCTGCCATGGGCAGGGACACCTTCCACTATCCCAGATTGCTCCAATCCCCATCCAACCTGGCCTTGGACACTTCCAGGGATGAGGCAGCCACAGCTTCTCTGGGCAAAGTAATTTAAATAACCTTCCTTGAATAACCTCCAAGTCCATTGCTTGGCAAAGACATGAACCTGTTTTTACTTCCCTTCACATGAACACATCAAACCCACATTGGCAAATCCAGCCCTTTCCAGGTGTCCAGCAGCCAACACACAGCTCTGCTTCCTTCTGACAGAGTCGGTTCTGAAAGTGGCTGAGAGCTTTGGTCATGTCTTGGTGTTTATCTACAATTTGAGGAGTAATTTTAGTGAATAAAAAGGGCTGCAACACTCAAAAGATGAATTTCATACTGAGGAAACTGTCATGGCAATTTGGTATAAAATAAAAATCATGGAATCACAGAAGGGTTTGGGTTGGAAGGGACCGCAAAGATCATCTTATCCTGCCCTCTGCCATGTGCAGGGACACCTTCCACTATCCCAGGCTGCTCCAAGCCCTGTCCAACCTGGCCTTGGACACTTCCAGGGATGGGGCAGCCACAGCTTCTCTGGGCAACCTGTGCCAGGGCCCCACCACCCTCACAGCCAAGAATTTATTCCCCAAATGTGATCAAAACCTCCCCTCTGTCCATGGGAAGCCATTCCCTGTGTCCTGGCCCTCCAGGCCCTTTGTAAATAGTCTCTCTCCATCTTCCTTGTTGTCTCCCTTCAGGTAACTCACCCTGGCTTGGGCTCAGTCATAAATCTTTCGATGCTGGAGGAACCACGTTCTTTATTCTGCTCTGTGTTGTAGCAGAGGTGTTTCTGGTTTATGAGGTTGTGGAACTCCTCTGCCAGAACTCGAGCCGTAATTCTCCAGTTTGGTCACGAAGGGGGAGCCTGAAGTTACCTGGTGTAAATATTCCTAACGCTCCATTTAGCTCAGAGCTCTCCCAGCTGAAAATCTGTCACGCTGAGAACTGGATTTTCCAAATGAAGCAAAACTTAACTTCGGTGAAAAGAAAAAAAAAAAGTAAAAATTGCAAGTTATACTTCAGGTTTTTAAATATTTTAAATGGTGCCTCGGAATACAGTTGTTCAAACAAAATATAAGCATTCCGGTTTCATGCTTTACTCTTCCAAAATTTTGTCTTTTCCTTTAATTGAAGCCTTGTTGTTTGCTCCAATCAAACATTTTCTGTCATAACAGCTTTTGATGTCACTGTACATAAAAAAAAAAAAGTACCCTGAGAGGGAGTTATCTGCTACCTAGCACAGGAGTAAGCAGTGTAGTGCAAGCCTTGCTTTGGAATCACAGGGTGGAATGCACTTTATAGTTATTTTGGTTGTTTGTTTCGTGATCTGTCAATGCTGCTGCAAGCCGAAAATGTGATTTATTTTTTCTTGCAGACACATTTTTCACACGTATATATTTTCAGAGATAAATCATCCCTCCGTCCCTCAGTCAGTTCAGGGCAGTGGGAGCTCTCTGGGCAGTAATTACCCCTTGATGGCTGTTTGTCATCATCAAGGAATTGGTCATTACAGTGAAGCTCCTGGTACGTGACCCGTGTGATGACAGACACCAGTGAAGACTTTTGGGCATAAATTTTAGTGTCTTTTACTTGTAGAAGTAAGTTTACTTTACTTTGATCCTCAGTGTTGTTCCATTTAATGTTTGAGCAGTGCTTGGCCGAAGTGTGAATTGAGTACAGGGCTAGTTTTAATCTGTCATAATGCGAATTCTTCCTGTCTGGAATGTCTGATTTGAGGCAGTGGGATTGCTTGTCAGCGTTCTGAAAGTTGAAGACTCTTGTTGGATTAATTTTTGGATGCATGAGCATCCATTGGTCCTCTGGATGTGTGAGCCCTGAAGACATCTCAAATAAACACCCCAAGGATGGCCAGCCTTACAAATTTGGAGGAGTTAGGACTATGTAACTTTGTTTTCCCTGCTGTGTCCAAAAGCTGAAGTGGAACCATTCCTGGTGATTGTTGTCAAGCAGCCAGTCCCACGTGCCATGGACTCACCATTGTTATCATCCCTCTGCTCAGAGCAGTTGAAAATGGCAATTTTTGTTAATGTGCTTCACAGGAGCCTCTTCTGCAGAACTGCAGTTATGGCTTTCAAATATCATGTGCCAGATAGCTGGGAGGGAGGATTTATCTCTCTTTAATAATGACAAAATCAGCAAAAACATCAGAACAGGAATAGCTTGGCTTGTTGTGCTGTCAATAAACCCCCTTATTACTTTTTAAAGCCTTCATTTAAATACTCTTGGTATTAGTCTCTGCAGTGCACCCAACCTTTATTCCTTTTACCCTGTCCTTTTATTCCTTTTCTATTTATTTTTATACTTATATATTTATATATTTATTTAGATATATTTACATATTTATTTATATATTTATATTTATATATTTATAGATATTCCTTTTATTATCCTTCTATTCCTTTTATAATCTTACTCTGTGCACTGTGTTTTCTCTTCCAAACTGCTTTTTCATATTTTTTTTCCCCCCTTGTGCACTCAGATATATTTATTTACCTCTTAACAATAAAGTCTGTCAAGCAAGAGGAGTTGTGCAGAGAAAAGGACCTGTTTAGGTGTTTGTTTTTGATAACACTGTGAGCTGGAATTGGAGAAGGTTTGGGGAGAATAAAGAGTAACTCCTGGGGGTTGGGAAGGGAGTCCTGGCCAGGGTTGGGCTCTGTGCCCCATCCTCATGGTGGGATTGGGATTAGACCTTCTCAGGTGCCCACTTGGATGTTCCCTGCACTTGGGGCTAAACTGATTATCAGATTTGAGGTCAAGAAAGTGTTGTGTTGTTTTTTTTTTTTTTTTTTCTCCTCCAGTTTTTCTCCAGAAGGTGTTTCCTGGGTCTCACTGTTTAATTTATAACTGGTGGCTTTTGGCCAGAAGTTTTTAATTTGAAGGAATTTTTAAATTTTTTTGGCTTTATTACCTGCAATGCTGTGGAATATGTTAATGCTCTGTGAGCTCTTTTGGTCTGAACACTGGTGAAGATTTCCTGGGAAGGAGAGTCACACTTAACTTATCCAGGTTTTTCTCTTCTGGTAATAATATCCTGGAATGCCGCTGGAGCACTCCTGACCGGTGCTGCCCACCAGCCCTGGAAGCTGAGGTAGAAAGAAAAACAATAATTATCTGAGGGGTGGTAGGAAGTTTGGAGGTCGCTGCTGTGTTCCAAAAAATGCTTCCACACCTTCAGGAGTTATGACAAACAATAAGAAATTCTGATTCTCCGGTGTTTCTGGTTGATAACCTCATTGGAAGGAGTAGCTGCAGTTGGACATTTAGGCAGAAACTTTTGTGGATCCACCTTGACTAAAATTCTTTCACTTCAGTCTTGTGAAATTCTTGGAGTCTCTGCCTTGGGTTCTGAGGACCCTACTTGGTGTGGGAAGATTTTGTTTCCTACAGGGAGTTTTGCTCCGTATGAAACATGAAAATTTAGCTTTAGGAATCACAACTGGTTTTATTTTTCAGATCATTAATATTTTTTTTTCCAACCAAACCTAGTTTGCAGCGTTACTTGTCAGAAAAATTCCTAATCTCAGTGCTCGTGAGTTTCTGGGCAGGGAGGAGTGGTCTCTGAGTTACTGGGTTTGGGTTTTTTTTTGGTTGTAGTTCATTATACATTGTGTTGATGCAGTTACCACTGGAATTCAGGAATCCTGGAATCGTTTTTAAGTGTAGTACTCATGCAATAAACTAATAAGGGGACTGACAAATGATTCTTCAATATTTGTGGCGGTGATTTGAGTTTTCTAAAGACACTTTGTAAGTGTTCTGCGTGTTGAGCTGACAGGGGAAGATGTTCAGTTCACGACAGAACTGCCTAAAATTGACACACAGTGCTGGAAGATGGGCAAGTACAACAAAAATTAATTGGATGCTTTGCCATGAAGAAGCAAAGCCTTACAAATGGAGTGAGGGACAGCTTTAGACAGTGAACATGTGGCTTGGTTTGTTACAAGGAGAAATATTCATGAATTTAAGGACTTGGCCAAATTTTTACCTTTTTTATTTCTTTACTAAATGATTGAGAATGGCAAAAGCAGGTAATAAAAACAATTATGTGGAGAGACAAACTCCTGGAAGTTGTGTTGTACTGCATGTTCTGACAGCAGTGTTTCCTCTGTCCAGCTCTCTACAACTACGACGCCAGGGGACCCGATGAACTCTCCTTACAAATTGGGGACACCGTGCACATACTGGAAACATATGAAGGTAAGGTGGCAAAAATTCAATTAAAACCAGTATTTTTTTTCCTGGCTGCAATAATTTTCTGTTGATGACCTTCTGATGGGATCAAGGGGTGAATTGCTTAGTTTGCTTTCTAAAGAGCACAGAATTAACTGAGTGGAACCACGTGTGGTCGATAACCTGGTGAATAATCATCTCCTTCTCTGGGAGGAGATGGATGTTCACACCACTTTATTTGTAGGGATTAATTGTAGCTTCTACCCTATGTTAGAGAAATGATGGATGCTTTTTGGATCCTCTCAGGTAATGGCAAAGAACCCGGTGCTAAAAGGAGTTGATTCTGAATTTGAAAGTCTCCCGGGTCCTGAATTATTTATGTCTCCCATGGAAGAAGGGCACGTGTTACAGTGCCCTGCACTGCTTTCAGGCTTTTCCAGAGCCTCTTCTTGTTTTCATGTAGGAATGTTCCCTGTACCAAAACCTTTCCTCCTTGATCCACGTAACAGGGAATTGGAATGCTGAGTTTGATGATCAACAGGATGTGGAAAATTGTCACAGCAGCTCTTAGATCAGTACTGAGCCAAGCAAAATAGAACTGTTTTATGATATCCTTGAGTTGAAATTTTATGGCATGATGCAGTTTGGAAAGGTGTAGGTTACATATAACTAATCTCTGTGTGGTTTAAAATCTTGTAACTTCTTTTTTTTCGTGTGGAAACGGGATTTACTTAAATATTCTGATTTAATTTTTTTTTTCTCTAGGCATTGATCTTCTGGGAAATCTGTGTGATAAATTTGGTTTAGATATTGGCTTAATTGGATTTTTTTATTATGATATTTATTGAAACAATGTTATTTCAACAAGAATGACAAGCTCTGCTCATCAGTGCACAATGGAATTTTCTCATTGTCCGTGGGCTGGCATTTTCTTGGAGTTGAGCTTTGCTGCTGCAGTGCCAGGTTTGACTCTGAGCAAAGCAGTGGTTCCCCTATCTGACATTACAAGCTTTAATAATAAAAAAATAAATCTAATAATGCAAAGATTTGAAATGCAAACGGAATGATTTAAATATTGCAGAGCTTTGTGCTTTTATACATAAATAGATTTATTTAATGAATGTGGGAGAAACTCTGAAACCCTATCAAATGCTGACTGCTGCCAAGTAAGTGGGACAGTGGGGATGACTCACTTTTCCCCTGGACTGGAATAATAGGAAGACCTTCACACTCCTCTCAGGGCTTCAGGCACATGGGATGAGGTCATGTTGAAAGAAATGCAAATAAGTCAATGTTCTTCCAAACATGTTACACAGAGATTACTCATTAAGGCCCTGCTGTGATGGGAAATTAGATCCCATAATTCTTATCTCTCTTGTTCACACAGCTGCCATTATTAGGTGATTATTTGAGCTTTTTGATCTCCGGGTTCCTTGGTGTAAAATCTGTGCAGATTGTGCCCCAGGAGGTTTCATCCACATCCAGGTGTGTGCCTGGGAACTCACCTGCCCTCAGTCCCATCCCACTGCTGTCCAGTCTCAGGTCAACCCCCCCCAAATTATGTGAGCATGGGGCAGAAGGGGTTTTTTGTAGACTCAATAATTCCTTTTTACTGAGGATCTGGGATTTTGCTTCTCCCTTTTCCCTGTGTTTAAGATTGTGGGGAAAACAGCTGGCTTCTCACCTTGGATACCTGCTGTTATCCTACATTCTGCTCCTTCCACCCTGCTGGATGGAGATTTGTTACTGTTTTGAAATAGTTCTCTGCAATAATTCTTCAGTTCCGAGTAGTTTTGAAGACTGATGTGTCTGTAGGCTTTGAAGTGGTAGATTGTAGTTGGGTTTTTTTTGTGTTTTGTTTTTTTTTTTTTCCCTCTGAATCTGCAGTGTTGTCAAGGAAAGCTCATGGGGAAACCCTTGCTCAGTTGGTTTTCTCTCTGCAGACACCACAGGATGAGCAGCTGGGAGGGCTCAGCCCCACATCCATAGTGTGGAAGAGCTGGTTTAAGGACATTTTGATCCCATATACTGGAATGGATTGCTGAGATGAACTTAGACCGTGTGTGGGAAATAATATTTCCTTTTTAAACTAGTAGTACAACTTATTTTGGAATTTGTTTTTATTACTAAACAAAAATCCTAACACTTTACATTGTGATCAAAAAATTAGGTGTTTTTCCTCCAGAATGCAGGGAAAAAAATGTTCTTTTTCACATACACCTAATATGTAGATCCTGTAAATTTTGAGGCGTGGTGAGAGCAGTGTCTGTTTTACAGGAGTTGGGAGGTCGGAAATGAATGTGCACTGTTAAAGTTTGTGTTCTTCCAGGAACCAAAGTAAAGGTGAAGCTACTTCCTGGAGTAATGGATGGTGAAAGTCAAATTAATAGTCTTTCTTTCAGGAAGAATTTATATCATTTATTCTTTGGTTAGAAAACTTTGTCTTACTTGTTCTAACGTGAGCCTTAAGGAAAGACCAAACAAAGCCATGTGAATTCATAAATATCCTTCATTTTGGACCAGATGCCCCCAAACATCTATTTGCCACATTCTGGTTTAGTACTTGCCAGATCTTTATTGTCCTAATTCTGTTATTTGTCCTAATTATGTTATTTGATGGAATGGGCAAACAAAACATGATCACTAAATGTGGTTTATTAAGGTGAATGCCTGTGGAATGTAACAGAAAATAAACCTCAAAGCCAAGGTTGTGTGTTTGAGCATCAATTAATTTCTAGTGCTGCTGTGAGAAGGGAATTTGTGTTTGGGTTCCCAAATACAGATTTTCAAATAAGTTATTCCTGATACTTTGAGAACATTTTAGTTCTCAGTTGCAGGTTTTTTTGGTTGGATGTTTTTAAATGCAGCAAATACTTTCTGTGTGTAACTGCTTAGTAAAGAGATGCATCATCCAAGAGGAAGCAAATATTTGAATGGCTTTTGCAGCTTTAAGAGAGAAACAAGGATTTCATTGGTCTTTTTCCTTAGCTGGGCATTGATGTGGATCCTGTAATATTTGTTAAGGGTGAGGCCTGGCCTTGGACACTCCCAGGGATGGGGCAGCCACAGCTTCTCTGGGCAACCTGTGCCAGGGCCTCCCCACCCTCACAGCCAAGAATTCCTTCCCAATATCCCATCTAACCCTGCCCTCTGGCAGTTTGAAGCTGTTCCCCCTTGTCCTGTCCCTCCATGCCTTTGTCCCAAGTCCCTCTCCAGCTCTCTTGTAGCCCCTTTAGGCACTGGAAGGGGCTCCAAGGTCTCCCTGGAGCCTTCTCTTCTCTCCAGGATGAACAGCCCCAAGTCGCTCCTGTTTTTGGGTAGTTGATTAGAGATGACTTCATGTATTTAAGTGGCACTGTGTGTGTTCATGGCAAGCCCCAGTGCCTCCAGCTGAGTCAGTGAGAGCTGCACTGGAAATTTTGGCTCCCCAGTGCAGAGCTCCAGGCTGGATACCCGGACCAGCTCCATCCAAGTGCCAGGGAGGAGGAGCCTGCTTGGACCTTCCTGGCCACACCAGGATCTGAGTGCAATGAGCAGGAGTGCCACCAGTTCTCCAAGGCAGATTTTGGCTGCTCTCTCATCTGTGATCCCTGTGGCTCTTCCTGCTGGCTGCAGAGCCCCAGGAAGCAGAGCTTCAGCCACGAGGAGCTGTCTTTGCTACGTGGATTTTAATCAGCGTGGTGTCCTGAGGCAGCACAGAAGATGGGGTGGGAGAAGAGATGCTGTGATTGATTGTTCTCCAGTTGGTCCAGTGCATCTGGTCAGAGCTGTGGTGTTTAGCAGACTCTGGGACTGTAAAATGTTGGTTTATTCCTATAAAACAGAGGGAATTCAGTTATTTACTAGGATTGGGATCTGTGTGTGGGTTTCAGCCAGTGGAGTTAACGGTGGCAGAAATGTTTTATCTTCCTAGCACCTGAGCCAGAAGCTCGGAGTGTTCACTTCAGCAGCAGTTTTTGTTGATATTCCTCCGAAGGCAGTGGAAATGTGAGATGTGAGGCCAGTGCAGCTCCTGTAGGGAAGTGAACTGTGGGGGCTGTAGACCCCAGATCTAAGAAGATCATTGACAGGTGAACATGGGGGATGAGCTCCAGGTGGAGTGTGAAGGTGATGAATCACTTTACCTTCTGCTGCAGGAGAGCAGACTGAAAAATCCTGTGTGCTTGAGCCTTTAATTTGTACTTCTAGTCCCAGAGTGTGAATAATGAATTTATCAGCATGTGTTGACTTCACTGAACTTTCTTCCTGCCCCAGCTGTTACTGGTTGCAATTTTTCTTCCACATTTGCTGTGTGATCTCTCCATCCTCACCCAGAGATGGATGCTTTGCTCTACCAAACCCCTTTTTGCATCCGGGCTCAGTTTTCCAAGAGGGCTCCTTGCTTTTATGTTTTGATGTGTGAACCATAAATCACAAAGTATTCCTGTGTTCTGATGAGATGGCTGAAGGCTGATCTACATTTGAAAACTTGCAGTTGTGCAATTTCAATAGGTTTTAAAATTGAACCAGTCCAACTGCAGATTTTTGTAAAGTTAATCCTCTTGAGGGGTTTTTTTATATGTTGGTGAATTAGTAATTAAAATTAAGTGGATGGTAATTGAACACATAATGTAAACATCCATCTCTGTCATGTCTTGTCCATCAGTTTGATCATCATCACTGGGATTTTTACAGCTTCCAAGATGACTTGTTTTATCCAGGATATTAAACCTGTAGAAAATTGGAATTCAGGTGGGATGTGCAGGGGTGAAGCATCATCAGAAACCTCGGTGCTGGTGAGCTGGGAGGTGACATGAACAAACTTTTTAATTGCTTTTTCCCTCTTTCCCTCCTAGGTTGGTACAGAGGTTACACACTGAGGAAGAAATCCAAGAAGGTGAGTGTTGCCAGAGCAGAGTGGACAGGGATGAGTTCTCCTGGGCAGAGATGAGTTCTCCTGGGCAGAGATGAGTTCTCCTGGGCAGAGATGAGTTCTCCTGGGCAGAGATGAGTTCTCCTGGGCAGAGATGAGTTCTCCTGGGCAGAGATGAATTTGTGGCATTGGGTGTGTTGGTTTATGGAGATCTGGTGTGCTGGTCACCACATGTCCACTGGGCCCTGGTCACTGTGTTCCCAAGCTCTGGTCACTGCTGTGTGAATTCCCAAGCTCTGCTCCATGTGAATTTTTCAGGGTTAAAAAAAGGCCCTGGCACAGGTTGCCCAGAGAAGCTGTGGCTGCCCCATCCCTGGAAGTGTCCAAGGCCAGGTTGGACAAAGCTTGGAGCAACTTGGGCTTGTGGAAGGTGTCCCTGCCCATGGCAGGGGGTGGAATCAGTTGATTTTAGAGGTCCCTTCCAACCCAAACCATTCCAGGACTCTATTTTTTGCAGTTTCAAGGTATACCAGTCTCTACTTGTGTTTTAATTGCATCTTGTTTTCTGCAGTAACTGATGGACCAAGTCTTTGGCTCAGTAAAAAATCCAGAACTTTATGTTCCAGTTGGGCTATTTAGAGGCTGACACTTGTTAAATAATGTATTACTGGTGAAAGCCAACTGCATCCTGGAAAGGGACGTGGAGCTCTGCAATGGGATTTTTTTCAGCTCTTCTCTGGGAGAAGGGGAGGAATCTTCAGCAGTGTAATTTCGAGCAGCCTTTCTGAAAAATAAAAAGAAAGCAAACCACACAAATACTGGTTATAACATCGTGGTTTTTTTTTTTTTTTTTTTTTGTTGAGCATTTTACTTTATAGTAGCAATTAACCAGATTTAAACATCTTCTGGTTTTGTCTGTCTTTTCACTAAAACACCAAAAAAGCCATGTTTGCCTCCAGAGGTGTGTTTTTAGTTGCTCTCTATATCTAAAAGTACAGAGCTGAGTTGTGTGGTTTGCCCCACCCATTTCATTACCAGGCCTGGTTTTCTGTTCTATTTTGATACTTTCTTTTATATTTTTGGGGAATACATTAAATTTCCTACGAACTGTGTTTTACAAATGTGCCTTGCGCAGCCTAAGATGAAATTACCCGTTTTCCTTGGCTTAAAATTTAAGTCCACGTGTTGCTGCACTTGTCTGACTGCCACTAAATGCAGTGATTTTTATTTATTCTTTTTTAACTGTGATAAAAAAAAAAAAAAAACAAAAAAACAAAAAAAACCCAAGAAAACAAACCAACACCTCCCTCTCTCTGTCCTCCCCAGTGGCTTTCTAAGAATTCCTATTTTTGCATTCCCATGGGATAAGAAAACCGAACTTCTACCTCGGAGGGTGAGGTGGAGGAACTTGGTTTCCCAGCTTGACTTGAATTATTTTTTAATATGAGCTTACATTATTTTGAAAACACAGTTGTGTTTCTGGAATCTTGATTCATTTAGAATATTTTTTTCAGAAAATCTGTACTGGTGTTTTGTAGTATTGGTTTTTGGCTTGTAGTAGTAGCAGTAGGCTGGTGGTGGGAGACAATTTGGGGCCAGAAACATCATCTTGTAGAGTAAGAAAGCTTGGTAAGATGTGAGGGAAAGCAAGGAGTGGAGGTGGATTCTAGGCAAACAGTCATTTTTTGGAGTAGATTATGCAAAATCATCTCTTTCACGCTGTGAAGAGGAAATCTGTCTTAATTTTCACCTGAATAAAATGATCCAGGCACCTGGAGAACTGTGGCAAACTGTGCCTCTGATAGGGGAGGAAAAACCCCTCTGTGTGCCCCTTGTGACAGGGTGTCCCTGCTGTTGCCTTCAGTATTGTGAAATTTATTTTAAAAACACTTGATCTGTATTTGCTAAAGTTGCAACAGCACCTTCTTGAGAGGACTGGCAACACAAAATTTAAATGTGTGTTAAAAAAACAATCTCAGACACAACCACTGGGATGTTCAGGAGGATGTGAATGGCTCGGCAGACCCAGCAGTGTCTTGGCATATTTTTAGGTAATAAAACACAAGATGTTGTGTGCAACTGGTTATTTAACACATTTTTTTTTGTTTGTTTGTTTCTCTCCCTCCCTCTCCCAGGGCATATTTCCTGCCTCCTACATCCATCTGAAGGAAGCAATCGTTGAAGGCAAAGGGTGAGTTGGATTTGAAAATAGCAAAAATTTGGTTTTCCTATTTGTGTGGATATAATTTTGGTGTACTGACAGGTGACTTTAGACCTGTTTGCAGTTAGTCAAGGAGCTGCTGATGAAAATGTGTGCGTTTTGGTGTTTAAAATGTTTTAAATTATTAACTGACCTCACGTGGAAGGGGGTGTCACATCAGCAGAGCTGGACAGGGCTGCCTTGAGCTAAAGCATAACCTTCTCTCTATTCATGCAATTAATAATTTATCATTTCTCTTTATAACTTTTATTACTGTCTAGACTAATAATTACCCAGATTAACTTGCTCCATTCCCTGCCTTCTGCTTTAGTCCAGTGTCAACTTTCCCAGCTTCTTTTATCTTGAGTCTTATGGCTTCTGGCTGGTGTATTAAAGAGGCCTTTGATATGAGACACCTTCCTTTTATGCACGTGAAATTTAAGTAATTTCTTAATTCTTCTTCAGTTAATCTTGTAGACAGGTCTCCTTGCTGAAAATCGTTATCCAGGCATTGTTTTCTGCCTTACTGAGAAGTTATTTTGTGTCCTCTTCCCATCCCTGGCGTGTATAACACTAAGTATTTGAGCAGCATTTGTGATTTAACAGCTGTTCAGATCCTTATATATCAAAACAGCTTTGCTGGACATGCATGTAAAAGTTTCTAACATTGATATCAAAGTTCAGTTAAAAAAACAGGAAAAAACCCCCAACCAAATCCCAGAGAAGAAAAAAAATGGAGTGAAATTATTAAATAATTACCCAGGTATGAAATGGAGTGAAACAGTATTAAAATATTTTATTCCTTTGTGCCTAACTTATTTTTACACACTGTTAAATATGTAAATGATCAAACTTCTAATCATGAGATTGCTGCATAATGACATCTTTCTCCCTGATTACAAAACTGCCTTTAAGTACCCTACTTTGGAAATATTAAAAGGTCTAGTTGGTGTTTCTTACTTTCCTGGGACACAATTTTAAAACAAGTCATGCAGAAACTTTCGTGGTATGAACTTGAACGCCTGAGTTTTCATTGTGAGATATTTTGAGGGAAAAAAAACCATTACAGATTAGTGTTGTTGCCCTGTAGGTTGTGTGCATGTGGGTTTTCTCTGGCTTGCTTCTGGTGAAATAAATGTGTCAGTAATAAATAATCTGGTGAGGTGGGAATTGATATCCTTGTGAATTTGGAAAGGAGGAGGGGGTGGGGAAAGTTCACAAGGACATGAAGTGATAGGACCAAGGGGAATGGCCTTAAGCTGATGAAAGGAAGATGTGGATTAGGTATTGAGGAGAAATTGTTCCCTGGGAGGGTGGGGAGGCCCTGGCACAGGTTGCCCAGAGAAGCTGTGGCTGCCCCATCCCTGGAAGTGTCCCAGGCCAGGTTGGACAGGGCTTGGAGCACCCTGGGCTGGTGGAAGGTGTCCCTGCCCATGGCAGGGAGTTGGGAAGATCTTCAAGGTCCCTTCCAGCCCAAACCAGTCTGTGATTCCACAATCTCTGCACATCCAAGTATCTCTTATGCTGTGTGCCTTTGCTGGTCTTTACCACTTCAGTATCTCCTAACATCACCTTTTTGCTTATAAATTTGTAGTAAATGATGTTATTTTCAACCCTGTATTATTGTCTTTGGAAATGAACAGTTCCCTCTTAGGAAGGATTCTAGGTTGGATATTGGGTAAAAATTTTCGCAGGAAGGGTTGTCCAGCACAGGCTGCCCAGGGCAGTGGTGGAGTCACCATCCCTGGAAGTGTTTGAAACGTGTGTGGGTGTAGCAGTTGAGGGCATGGGTCAGTGGTGAATGTGATGGTGGTGCTGATGGTCACACTCAATTTTAAAAAGCCTTTCAGACCTGAAGGTTCTGTGATTCTGTGTTCTCACTCAAAGCTACTACTTAATTCAGCCTTTTTTTCCCTCCTCCTCAGCCAACATGAAACAGTGATCCCCAACGAGCTGCCCTTGATTCAGGAGGTCACCACCACGCTCCGGGAATGGTCCATAATATGGAGGCAATTATATGTTGTAAGTAACAACCTGGGAAAACATTTACACTGGGAATGGTTGATGGACAGAGCAGTGCTGGGAAGGGGGAAGAAGGAAGGAACTATTAATGATGAAGGAAGTATTAATGAAATTCCCCTTTTCTTACGATTTCCTGTGACTGCTTGTAGTACTGAAAAGCTCTTCAGCATCTTCTCTGTTAAAGCAAAAATCTCTGTAGTGATTCTCTGGCATGTTTTCTCAAATCCCATATATTGCTTGTGCAGAATCAGTTTTTTACAGTGTTACCTTGATCTAGGGATAATTTGTTAAGCAATTATGACCAGTTTTGCATCAGGGTTCTGTTATACAGAATGCATTGGATTTTTAAGATGTAGACAGATTTGAAATAACTAATATATAATTACTAATTAAGAAAATGGTTTTCAGGACAATTCTTAAGGCTGTCTGTGTTATGAGGTAAATGAATATTTCATGTTGAATTTGCAGGTGTAAACTTAAACATTTGTAAAATCGTCACTGTAGGCCTTTTTCCTCTCAGTATTTTTGTACTTGAAGTTAATTGTTCCCAATTAATTCCCACTTTAAGTTACACACCTGATTATTTTCATGTGCTAAGGTTCCAAGCACATAAGAACATATTCTTGGAAATTTATAGTAATAAGCATTGATAGTCTCTGGGATGGGAAAACAGGAAAACACACATGAAAGTGCAAATAAGTAAGGTCAGGAGTTTAAAGTGAGACCTAAAAGTGCAATTCAGATGCAAAGCAACACCTGCTGTGAGATTTAAGGTGCCCTGGCTCAGGCTTCTGGTGCTCTCATTGTGCAAGGTCACTGTAACAAGATAATGGGAACATGAAAGTCTTTTATTTAAAGTGGGATTTAATTCAGAGTCTGTTTCCTATAAATGTGTTTGAAATCTTCTATCATAAAAGTGCAAGCTGGGTAATGAAGGCACCAACTGGAAATGAAGATGTTTGTGTTGACTAATGTGGGTTTTAATCACATCCATGAAAATAAAGATTAGAAATACAGTGCAATGGAAATGATGCAGTGTTGCAGAATAAAGGATGAAGGATAATATCTTACATGAAGAGAAGCAGATTGGATATTAAAGAGAGAGCTTGAACATGATGTTATATTAGAGAGGTTGTGCTGAGGAGCAAGGAAGAAGTAGGGAGGTGGAAATACCAGGAGGAACAGAGTCTGGGGAGGGCACTGAGAACAGCCTTGCCCTTGGTTCCGTTGCTATAGAATCATGGAATGGTTTGGGTTGGAAAGGACCTTAAAGCTCCTCTCATTCCACCCCCTGCCATGGGCAGGGACACCTTCCACTAGCCCAGGTTGCTCCAAGCCCTGTCCACCATTGTTAGGAGTTTTCTTCCCATGACGTGCGTGCTTTTTTTAACAGTAAATATTCTCCTTGCTGTTAATTTTTAACATCTCATTTGTCAGCCATTTATTTCCATGAGCACACGTGACAGCTACACCTTTTGGAGTGAGTCCACAAGAGGTCATGAAGTTGATTTTAGAGGGTTGAAGCATCTCTGCTACAAGGAAAGTCTGAGAGAATTGGGAGCCTGGAGAAGAGAAGGCTTTGGGGTGAAATAATTGTGGCCTTCCAGGACCTGAAGGGAGCCCACAAGAAAGATGGGGAGAGACTATTTGCAAGGGCCTGGAGTGACAGGACAAGGGGGAATGACTTCAAACTGACAGAGGGAGTTGGTTTACATTGGATTTTAAGAAAAAATTCAAGGCAAGCCCTGGCACAGGTTGCCCAGAGAAGCTGTGGCTGCCCCATCCCTGGAAGTGTCCAAGGCCAGGTTGGACAGGGCTTGGAGCAACCTGGGCTAGTGGAAGGTGTCCCTGCCCGTGGCAGGGGGTGGAATGAGACGAGCTTTAAGGTCCTTTCCAACCCAAACCGTTCTAGGAGTGTGATCCATCCTAAACATTACTTGAGTGCTTTGCTGTTAGTTTTGGATTCAGGTGGTGCCAATGGCCTCAATTCAGCAGCAGAAAGGGTTCCAGTCCCTGTTACAGTTTACTCTGGGTGGTTAGATCACTTAATGAGTTAGTTTATAGTTTGTATCTCAAGGATATCTGTGGGATTAATTGCATGTGGTCACCTGCCAGAAGGAGCACTGGTGCAGTGGGATTGCTTTATCAGGGGAGAGTTGTTTTTCTGGAGGTAACCGGTTTCAAACTGGGTAATCTGCAGACTACACAGGTATTCTGTGTTGTCCATATCCTGCCTATCAAAAACCATTAAATGGGCACATTTATGCCTTTATTCAGTTTGTAATTCAGATTTAAATATTGAATGGATACTCATTTTTCATTTCCACAAAGCAGAGGATGTGGCATGTTTTCCCTCTCACCAGTTTAAGATTGCCTGCAGCACTGAAAATCAGGAACCACTTTCCCATTTGGATTTGTCTGTATTTATCTCCCAGACATATGTGCCTGTTGTGTCTTTCTCTGTTACATTAAAGAGCTTTTAATAATGGGTATTTTCTCTCTATGGAGGTTCTCCCACTATAATCAAGGCAGCTTTTGGATAATCTGAACAGGTTGAAATCTTTAAGTTTCACAGTTAGATATCCTTTTTCCCAGAGTCTTGGAATCATTATGTTCTTTTTCTGCATCTTCTGCAGTTTGTCTCTTACATATAGTAGGGAATTTCATTGTAATTATTTAATTATTCTTAGCTTAGCTGAGTGTTTCCAAGAGAAGTTTGTATATGCTGCTGGCACTATTTAAAATCCTCAGTTCCAGCTTTAAAAATAATTTAGGTATTTAACCTCCTATGAGGTTTAATGCTTTGCTGGTTTTTCACTGCCCTTTTGCTGTTACCTGTGGACTTGTAAGATACTGATGTACTTTGCTTTGCACCCTGAGGGATTTTAAAGTGTTGTTCTGAAGGTTGAACTGGGGAGGGGAAGGATTCTCCAGCTTGTTGCAGGTGGACTTTTGGAGAACTTGAGCCTCTTGCTGTTAAAATGCACCATGTTTAGTTTTGCTCAGGACAGAGTGTCATTGAATAAAGTTATGTGTGATTATTCCCCTTGAATGCCTGAATACAGCATGATCCATGTTTTAAAGTGTCATAAACACAAACTTTTACACCTATTTAGAGCCCTAAAGCTGAATGTCACACTCTCTGTATGCAGCGTTCTGTGCTGTAGAAAAATTAAGTTATTTTAGGGCTGTTGTAGACTTTTACCCTTTATATTAATGTTTTATAATTGCAGTTAATTCTGTGTATTTAAAAGGATACTTCAGAACTAACTTCTGCCCCTCTCTTCCCTCCAAACAGCAGGACAACAGGGAGATGTTCCGCAGCGTGAGGCACATGATTTACGACCTCATCGAGTGGAGATCCCAGATCCTGTCTGGGACCCTGCCCCAAGATGAGCTCAAGGAGCTGAAAAAGAAAGTGACTGCCAAAATCGATTATGGCAACAGGTTTGTGAACAGTGTGTTCCCAGTTTTTGTGCTTTCGTTCCTGTGTTTAGGGAGATGTGATAGTTGTATATTGACATCTCTGTTAAAAATGCTGCATCAACTTCAGTCTTTCTAATATGTCAAAGTGGAATCCACAAATCTCCCTCATAGTGATATCATCAATTTGATACTGGTATGAATTTGTGATTTTTAAGGGCAATTCAAAAGTGCAAATTTTGCTTCCATTCAAAATACAATTTAAGCTCCACTTGGTTCTGCAGCCTAAACAGTTGTCACCCTCTCAGCACCACCAGCTGTGTGTGCCCTGGAGTCACTCAGCTTAATGTGATGGTGAAGGATTTGGCTCAGAAGCATCATTTAGCTCAGTGTTCCTCTATTTCCATAGTATCCAGCTGGTAGCAGAAGATTAACAGACAGATTTCATAAAAGGAAGGATCTGTTTAGCAGAAGAGAATTGAAGTTGGGAAGAAAATGTTGACCAAAACCTGTTGTTTGCATATGTTAAATATTTTAATAATGGATTCTCTCTGCAAACAGTCTGGATTTAAGCATAGTTTTTTTTTTAAATAAAAGTTTTAGGATACAAATTGTCTGCACAGTTATAACTTTGCATTTTGATAAAATATGAGAAATCTCGTGTTGCACTTGAGGCAGGACATGATTTGAAGCAGTGAATTGAACACAGAGAGATCCCATTCTGTGGCATCCTGTAGTCCTGCACACCTGGAGACTGGAAAAGTTTTCACCAAACCAGTCTTTAAATCCTTTGTGATGCAAATATCTCATCAGATTTTAGCTATTTGTGTTAAATTCCTTAAGAACTGCCGAATTTGCAGTATTTGTTTGTGTACTTTTTCAGCAAAAGCTGTGATTTAAAAAAAAAAAAGAAAGAAATTAAAGAAATAGTGACTGCATTCAGTCAGTAATTATCATTTATAATCCAAGATATGGGTGGCTGTACCTCTGTACACAATTAACCAGATGTTGTTGGTATTATTTGTTTGGCTACTGTATTTTACCATCTGTCCAAGGAGTTGGTAAAAGTTACTTTGAATAACCTCCAGATGCTCAGCCTTCAAACACAGTGGAACATCTTGTGCTGTGCTTTGTATTCATAGTGTTCTGATGGACTAATTAAGTGATCAGAACGTTCTCTGGGGGGTGCAGGAGGGAGGTGAATTCCAACTTCTGAGCAAATACTCACAACTGAAAGATAACATATGTTTCTCATAGTCCCACATTTACTGTGTCTGAAAGAGGCATGAATGGTGATTTCAGTGTCCAGACAGAGTGAATTAATTTTGTGTTTTTATAAATACCAAATGATCTTTAAGGTCTCTTCCAACCCAACCTGTTCTAAGTGTTTTCTGTTCTGGTCATACCCAGACTTTTCCTGATTTGTGAAATACTGATTCGTTAATATGATTTTGTTTCTATGAATACAACCAAAAGTTCTTGTTACAGAATGCTGTCAGAATAACTGAGGAAGTAAAAATGGCCGTAGGAATCTGTATTTTTAATATCTTTCTGAAATTGGGTCAGGTAATTTTGTTGTGAAAACGGGTTTTCTTGTTTTCTTTTTTTTGTTCAGTTGCAAAAATCTGTAACTGGGACGCTTAAGAAAAAAAAAAATCCAGTTTTTTTTCCAAGCATCATTTGCAAGTTAAAGGATGAAACAAAGGAATTGAATCAAAGTGTTTGGTTTGACTTTTTTGACAGTGTGTGCAAACGTTCTTGTCCCATTGGTGTGTAGGCTGGGTGATGAGCCTTCCCCTGAATTCCCGAGGTACCATTTCCTCTGCTCCAGATGGTTCCTCCTGTGGAAGGGCCCTGCAGGACTGGCTCAGTGGGTGTATCCCCTGCTGTGGCTGCTGGCCAGGGAACAGTAGTAGGGAGGAGCAAGATTATTTTGCCTGCTCTTCTGTTTGGTTTCAATGATGAAACCGTTTTCTCACAAAAAAAAAAAATTCATCTGGGAGTTTGATGTTCCAGGGATGTCTGAGTTTTATGGTGGTGTGATCAGTAAAGAGCAGAGCTTGGGAGGTGTTGCCTGAAAATCTGCTGCCTTCACTCAGCAACTGGAGTGATGTTTCTCTCCCCTTAAATTAATGCAGTGCAATTAATTGGAGGGGTTTGTGTGTTGACCCTGCTCAAGGCTTGAACACTTCCAGGTCTCCCTCTGTGCAGGGAGAGGTGAGGAGGGATCCTACAAGTCCATGAAACACTTCTTTGTCTGCCCCAGCTCCTGTTCTTTGAGTGCTTTCAGGTTTTATCCAAAGGGGATTTACTTCCAGATAAACTGTGAGCCTCTGAGTGAATCATCAGACACAGCAAATTTGATTTAAGCTCGTTGATCAAACATATTTCAAACCCACAGTTACAGCAGCTCCATCATGGGAGCTGAGTGCAGGGTAGGAAGGACAAAATAGGGACCAGGTGGATTGGGATGGAAGTGAGGAGGGTCAGTCTTAGGGAGAAGACCTGATTTGTTTAATCCTTGGTTCTGCTGGCAGCGCTGAACTAACCTGGAAAAATGGGAAAGGTCTGTCCTGAGACTGGATTTGATTATGGCAGAAACCTTCCTCTCTGCAGAAGGTAATTGTGGATGTTAACACCCTGCTGACACAAATCTGGCTTCTCCTTTAAATAAAGGGAAGCAACTCCTGCCTGCTTGGATCTCGTAGGGCTTGGGAAAAACAGGAATTCACTGCTTTGGAGGACAAGGTGGAGTGGGATGGGATGAAAGGAACTGCCTGTGGTGGGGCTGTAGTGGTTGGTTGTTCAGTGGTGAATCAGAGGAGGAGGCAAAATCTCTTGCAAATTTAGTTGTTCAAGAAATGACTTCCCCAGCTGTTCTGCTGTTTCATTTACATCAGTTCTCTCTGTGCTGTGGGAATAAGTGACTTCCAGCCACGAATGCTTATCTCCAGTGCTGGTGACATGTTAAATTACATTATCGTGTATCAGATAATGTGGTTTTTCTCTCATATGTCAGGTGTGCAAGTTAAACACTTGGCTGGTGATTTTTAAGCCTTTATTTCGAGTGCTGTTAATTCACAAGCATATTTTCTTGTTTGTTTAGAATTCTTGATTTAGATCTGGTGGTCAGAGATGAAGATGGCAACATTTTGGACCCAGAGCAGACCAGCACCATCAGCCTTTTCAGAGCACATGAAATAGCTTCTAAACAAGTTGAAGAGAGGCTGCAGGAGGAAAAAGTAAGATAAATTGAGCACTGTGGCTTTTCCCTTTCAACATAAGACTGTAAACTAATTGGATGACTGTTGTTTTTAGCATTGGCAATGAGGAATTTGATATTTTTGTGAAGAGTTACCAGGCTTAAACATTTTTGGAGACTTTGTCTGCCTTAAGCTGTCTTTTTTATCTTCCTTTAAAGGATTTATGGTCGAGATCTGTAAGTTTGTGGGAAGTAGAAATTGTGCTGTTTCCTTTCCTGTCTGTCTTGGTGTTCTGTACCTGTCAGAAAAACAGCAGGCAAAGCAAGGAATAAACTTCCTGGGTTTTGTCAGGTATATTTAAGGCTCCATTTTCTCCTCCATATGTTTAACTCTCTTTTTAATAACTGAAGACATCTCTCTTCCCTCCTTTTTTTCTTTTACTCTCCTTATGGTGTGTGGCACTTGAAGGCAGATCCAGAAAACACTGTCATAAATCCTGATATAAACAAAGATCACGGGAGCAGACACTCAACATAAAAACCTTCTTCTTTCTTAAAAGTTTTAGGAAAGTTTTATAGCAGTAGGATATCTGTTAGGTTGAGTTAAATTTTTTATTTTCTTCTGTTCTTGATTTGCAGTCTCAGAAACAGAATATCGATATCAACAGACAAGCCAAGTTTGCTGCCACCCCTTCCTTTGCTTTATTTGTAAATTTAAAAAACGTGGTCTGTAAAATTGGAGAAGATGCTGAGGTCCTCATGTCTCTGTATGATCCACTGGAATCAAAATTTATCAGGTTAGTGGATGCCTCAGTGTGAGCCCTAAGCTGTGCTTACTCAGTTACGGTAGTGAGGTGGTTTTGGGGCTCATAAAAGTCAAATTTCTGTGAAAGGCATAGGCAAGTCCCCGGCTACACCTCAATTCCAGGGTTGTGCTGTTCCTCATCAGGCTGTCCTGTGGTTCCCCAAGAGCAGATCTCGTGTGAGAGGTGAACACGCTGGCAAGGTGTGAGCCCCCCCTTAGCTGCAGAAATTCTCACTCTGTTGCTGAGGAGTTGTTTTCTTCATAAAAATAATATACACTAAGGGAAATGCCAGCTCTCCATTACATATTCACTTGTTCAGGATAAGCAGATGGGGTTTAAAAGAGTCTTCTCTAAATTCTGATATTGAATTTATGTGTATATGTTAAAGGCCGTGCAGTGATTGGACAGGGGGCAATGGCTTTAAGCTGAAGGAGGGGCATGTTTAGATAGGATATTGGAAGGAAACTGTTCCCTGGGAGGGTGGGCAGGCCCTGGCACAGGTTTGCCCAGAGAAGCTGCGGCTGCCCCATCCCTGGAAGTGTCCTGGATGAGATCAGACGGGGCTCAAAATACTGTTTTTTTGTTTTTTTTTTTTTCCAGTGAGAACTACTTGGTGCGCTGGTCGAGCTGTGGGCTGCCCAAGGACATCGACAGGCTGCACAACCTCCGCGCCGTGTTCACCGTGAGTGCCGCCCGGCCATGAGGGCGCCCGGCCCTGAGGGCGCCGCTTTGGGAGCTCGGGAGTCATGGCGGGATCCGCTGATCTGTGTGGGGTTACCTCACAGATCGCACCTGGGTGGTGTGGCTTCCTACAAAAAAGGCTGAAGAGGGACTTTGGACAAAGGCATGGAGCGCCAGGACAAGGGGGAATGGCTTCCCAGTGCCTGAGGGCGGCGTTAGATGGGATATTGGGAAGGGATTCCTGGCTGTGAGGGTGGGCAGGCCCTGGCACAGGTTTGCCCAGAGAAGCTGTGGCTGCCCCTGGATCCCTGGGAGTGTCCAAGGCCAGGTTGGACAGAGCTTGGAGCAACCTGGGAGAGTGGAAGTTTCGCTCCAGGATGAACTTTAAGGCCCTTCCAACCCAAACCAGTCTGGGATTTTGTGCTGGCAAAGGCTCACGTGAAACGTTCCCCATAAGTGATACATTTCCCATAAGTGATCGACCAAACATTCTCAACGCCAGGCTAAAACCAAAACTGCCCTTTGAATTTTTAACTTAATAGAAATGGTTTGGCCTCCAAAGCATTTAATTTACAGAGAAGTCGAGATAAGATGTTCATACACTATAACAAAAACACTTGGCCCTGATGCCAGAGGCTTGCACGGTGAAGGGAAATTCTGAGCAGCAAACCTCCTGTCTACAGAAATGGAACTTGAAATCCAATTATTATGAAGTAACCTGGTGTAACTGCCCTTTTAGGACCTGGGCAGCAAAGACCTGAAGAGAGAGAAAATCAGTTTTGTGTGTCAGATTGTAAGAGTTGGCAGAATGGAGCTGAGGGACAACAACACCAGGAAACTCACGTCGGGACTGCGGAGACCTTTTGGGGTGGCAGGTAACCGTGCTGGATCTGTGCACGCTTTGCACAGAAATTGGGTGTGTGAAACTCCTGTGGGGGGTGTATAAACTCATAGTTGTTCTAAATGTAATCAGAATTATGTATCAAAGGAATTACTGCAGCTTCCAGGACTCATGTCGGAGGTGCCAAAGGTTATTTGCAACATGTTGTTATTCCATAGGGAAATTCTGAGATTACATAGTTAATGTAATTGAGTCTTCTGGGTCACTGTTGCCTCTCTTCCCACGTTGATCCCTTAATTCAGTACCCTTTGTTTTTCTTTGCAGTGATGGACGTTACTGACATAATTAATGGGAAGGTTGATGATGAGGACAAGCAGCACTTCATCCCATTCCAACCGTAAGTAGGAAAGAGTTCAAAGAATAGCAGAAGGGAAAATATTAAGAATGTAACTTTGATTTTTTAAAAAAATAGTCGATATTTTGAAGTTAATTTATTTAGGGAGGTATTTTATCTTGAGTAGTACTTACTAATATATCTTCTTGATAATTTCCCATTAGTCATAACAGTGATAGTCCCAGAAACTTTTGGGGTTTCTTAAGTTTGAGTTTAAAGCCTGCTTTCCCAGTTTTGCAGCATGATTTTGTTTTTATTTAAAGATGTCAGGGTGATAATGTGTAAGAGGTGAAACACGTAAGATAAGTTCATTCTGAGTTTGCCTCTGCCTGAGATGGACAAAGACCAGCAGTGTCACCAACATCCAGTGCAGGTGACTTCTGTGGATTTAGCAAATGACAACACTTATCTTTTCCTTGGTAGGAGATAGAATTTCACAGCCACAGTAATGAGAATCGAAACAAAAACTGGGGATTTGAAGGATGGCTTGATAAACCCCCTGCAATATATTCTCATAATTCAACTTTATCATGCAAGACTTTTACCAGAAACCTTAAATATTTTGGTGGTTGGTGAGGGAAAGGTTGTGTCTGCTGGATACAACTGCTCACAGAATCAGGGAGACCAGTGTCTACATCGACTTGGTCTAAATTCTAGTTATCTAAAACCACAGACCCTCCCACACTGATTCTGAGCTTGTTGACATGGAATATATAGATATGTGCAGAGAAAGTGCTTTTAGAAGCCAAAGCTTATTAACAAATGAGAATGTGTGGGAAATACTTCGTTCCATCCATAGATCATAGGGGTTTTTATTGTTCAGTGAAGCAAGGAAAGGTGGAAGGATAAAGCAAATAAAAGTGCATAAAATATGGGTGTTTAGTTTTCCCATTGTGGGAAATGCTGTAGTGCCATCTGTTCCAAAAGGCAAAACGTAGTTATGGGACCTAAATTCCTTGATTAATACACTAATGGTATTCAGAGGGGGTTTAATTATATTAAAAAGAAAGGAAGCTCGAAATAACGTTACCTCAAATCAACTTTATTTTGAAAAACAGGCCTATTTCGGGTAGCCCTTGTGGTTTGAAGGTGTAGGGCTGGTGAGAGGACTGCAAGATGTGCAGGTGCTGCAGAAGGTGTTAATGACAAAATCAAAATACAGTTCCGTTTTGCAAGGAAACCATAGGTTTTTAGGGAAGAGTAGCATATGGTTATTGGGAGGTAAACAATAGCAAGCTTATTTTTCAGTGAGTGTGGAAGTAAGCAATGTAAGTGAACATTTGTGTCTCAAAGTGGATGCTAATGGAACATCTAGTTTTCTGCTCCATTAACACTGATTTATGTTTTTCCTGTGTAGACAAATCAGATTTTTGGAAAAGATGTACAATGTATTTTTTTTTTTTTGGTTCCTTTCCCCCTGTAATAAATTAAAACATCCTTCTGAAAAAAGTATGTTCCTAAGAACACGAGTAACGTGGAATCGCACTCTGAGCGCTGCTGTTGTTGTTTCCAACTTGAACTTATGCTGTTCACATGAGCCACATTTTTCTCCTCATTCCATGCTTTGTTTCTGTTGTACCACACACAATTCTGTTTTCATATCTTTGTTTGTTTGTATTCATTCACTGGCCACCGACACAATGGCTGTCAAAAAGCACTTGGCGAGATTACTTCAGTGCCACTTAACTGCTGCTGTTTATTTACAGTTCCCATCTTTCCCTTTATTCCCCCCCCCCCCCCCCCCCCCCAGTTTAACAGAATGTTTGGGTTATCTGCTCTTCTCCTCCTTTTCCTGTGAGATTTTTGGCAGCTTTTCCTTCAGACACCCTGCACTGCTGCTTTACCTGTGGGATGACAGAGGTGACCCTGGAGGTGTTGCAGGGCCAGCCTGCTGTATAAATGTATTTATATTAAAAGAAAAACTGCCTGTGTGGGTTTTCACTGCTTAACTGGGGGTTCTGAGGGGGGAGGCCTTCCTCTGCTCCCAGAGGAGGGCGGTGGGTCTGTGCATGTCCCCGAGGGGAGCAGTAACATGGCAGGTGTGCTGTACTCTCTGGTAGACCAGCGTTCTTCTGATTAATGATCTTCCTCTGTCTTTCTTGTCACCTTTCCTGTCCTCTGTCTTGCGTTGACTAATAAACACTCTCTGTCACGACTACGACACGATCTTCTGTGTTCCCTTGTCACTGTGACTCCTGGTTTTCTGTGCCCCTTTGTTTCCTGGTGTTGGTCGTCATGTGCATCCTCCAGGCTAGCGTTGGATGACGCCATTCGACACAAGCAGCTGAACATATCATCCCGTTTTTCACCCAGGGTGGCGGGGGAGAATGATTTCCTTCAGACTGTTATAAACAAAGTGATTGCTGCTAAAGAAGTCAACCACAAGGGTCAGGGTAGGTGCCTTTCTTTTGTCTACACCCCTGTGCCCTAAAAGCGCTCATCTCCTGATTTGCGACGCGATGATGATTTGAATTTCACCGGTTTGCTGCCCTTTGGTAACAGAAAAGGTGTGGGCATGGCTTGTTCCTCTCTTCCCACGTTGCTGATATCCCCCCTCTGCCCCACATCTTTTCCCCCTGCCCCGTGTGGACTCTACAAGTTGTATCACTGTTCATCTCTTGGATGACTTTATATTTCTACTGGAGCTACTGGAGAGGGTTCAGGGGAGGCCACAGAGATGATGAGGGGTCTGGAGCATCTCTCTTTTGAGGAGGGACTGTGGGAGCCAGGCCTGTTTAGTCTGGAAAAGAGAAGGCTGAGAGGGAATCTCACCAGTCTGTATAAATATCTCCAAGGGGTGTCACAGGATGGTGTCAGACTCTTCTCAGTGGTGCCCAGTGACAGGATGAGGAGCAGTGGCCATAAAAAAACCACAAGAAGTTCCACCTTAGCATGAGGAATAACTTCTTTCCATTGGGGGTGGCAGAGCACTGGAACAGCTGCCCAGGGAGGCTGTGGAGTCTCCCTCTCTGGAAACATTCCAAACCCACCTGGATGTGCTCCTGTGTCACCTGCTGCAGGTGACCCTGCCTTGTCAGTGGGTTGGACTGGATGGTCTGCAGAGGTCCCTTCCAACCCCAGCAAATCTGTGATTCCGTACTGGGAATTATGACTCAAGGTTCGGCTGTTGTGCCCTTGAGCTGTGGATTTTGGCCTCCTCATGTCTAAGGAAGGGATATTTTTTGTCTTCCTTCTCTTCCTTTGCCCTATTTTTTCACTCTGCAGCTGCACTTGCACCGTTTGGCTCCCTCCCTGAGCTTGCAGGTGGTGAGGGTGGAGCCCGAGCCCTCTGAAACCTTCTTTGGTACCTTCTCTTAGGGGCTGCTCAGAATTCAGTGTGCACAGCTGACATGAAGCTCAGCTTCTGAAGTCTGGGCTGCTTCATTTTTGTGTGTACACAGAACTTTGTGATCTGTCCAGTTATTACTGGCTTCGATATTTTCCTGGAATTCTGGATTAATACAGAGTTATGCAAACTAATGCAGAGTTTTACCCAAACACTGTGTTTTACTGTATCACTTAAGGCACATCTGCACAAGAGACCTGAGGAAGATGATATACTTTCTCCTGATTTTTTTTTTTTTACTAATTAATAGCAGATAAAAATCTACATAAACCTTATTTTTAAATTGTCCTTGAGCTAAAGAGGAAAAATTTAGATCTGCTTTTCCTCCCCTTGTTTTCACATCCAGCCGGTGTGTGTATCAGAGAGGAGGAAACATTTCAGCTTTTTGGGTTCATTTCAGATTCCTTCCCTAAAAAAAATAAAAAAAAGGCCAAGAAAAGAGGGAAAGATTGAGTTGTTCCTTAGCCAGTCAGTGCAGGTACAGCTGCTGTTCAGTGAAATAGCTGCTGTCAGAACCATCTCTGGCAACAAGTCAGCACAAAGCCTTTTACAGAGATACCACAGAAGAGACAGCAAGCTGCCAACTGTGTACAAAATGAATGTGCAGCTAATTGTGGAACGGGATAACCCACAATTTCTTTCATAGATGAGTATTTTTGGGGTGTTTTCCCTAGATTTTTAATTTGAGGATTTTCCTCTGCAAATTGCTGCTGTGATTATTTCCTGCTTAAACTTGATTGCCAGTCACTTTACCAAGTGAAAGACTTTTTTGAGGTTGGGGTTTGTTTTTATTTTGTTTTTATGAGTTTTTTCCACTTTGGCATTTTTCTTTTTACTGTACCAAGTGTGCCTGATGTTAATTGGCAAAGCAGCAGCTTTTTAGTGGCTTCTTATGCTTCTGAAGAGAAAAATATCAACTGTGTAAAGCTGATGCTGTAGATTTCTCTGTGCTCAGAGGAGTAAAAAAAACAACTTATGGGGTGGTTGTGATGAATCAGTTTGGGGTAGGGATTTGCTGGTTATTCCTTGGTTATAATACTTTATTTTTCCATGCAAATCATTGTTCCCCCTTCTCTTTTTTCCAGTTCAGTTTCATTAGAAACACTGGAGCATAATCACACATGCCTATGAGTGCTTTGCTCATATTTTTGCTTGAAGTGATGGGATTTTTTTGAGGTTTTTAAAATACTTGGTGTCCTAAATGTTATCTTAATGTATCTTAGTTATTTTAATGTTTTTCAATTTGTAAAGAGAAATCTTTAGGAATAAATCCCACCAGTTTAATAACTGTGGGTGGGTTTTTTTTTTTTTTTTTTAACACAACAGGTTTGTGGGTGACTTTGAAACTTCTTCCAGGAGATATCCATCAGATTAGGAAGGAGTTTCCACACTTAGTGGACAGGTCAACAGCTGTGGCTCGGAAAATGGGCTTTCCTGAGATTATTATGCCTGGTAAGCCAGTGTGAATGAATGCTTTGTTGTATTTTTAACCTGCTTTAAGTGGCTCTATGTATGGAAAGTTTTGGGGGGGGAAATGAAAAAATAAAAAATTTGACGCGTGTTTCTCATTAGAAAAAGTGGGTCATCAAAAGATTTTGTCTCAAATAAATGTGAAATATTTAGTAATGCCTGTCACATGTGCTGCATCAATAAACTCCCTCCAGAAAGACATGAAATCCCAGTGGATGTGGAAATTCTCCTTCTTTTTTCAGTGAAAAAAACCTATACAAAGTGCCTGTACTTTATATCATCCCCACAGCAAGGGCACATGTAAAACTTATCTCTTGTGATGAATCCAAACCAGGAACAGTTTCAGAGGAGCAGTTTTGATTTAGAGAGATACCAGTCTCTTAAGGTTTGTACCAGATTCAGAGAATGTATTTGAAAGAAAGCTGTATCATCTTTATTTAATATGTGCATTCAGGGGATGTTTAATTCAGGTGTTTACCGAAAAAACACCCACAAACCACGAAATGGAACGTGGTGCTTCTCAAAATAAAACCTGCTACAAGCAAGAGCAGAACCCCTGCACTGTCCTTCTCATAAGAATGGGCTCTAGAAGATCCATGAGATGTTTCCAAAGCCCATCCCAGTTGCAGGTCTCCCTGTGGTTGCTGATGTGTTCGTCAGATGTTTTGCTCTCTATCCCGTGTGATGGAAGTGCCTCAGCACCTTGTTTTGATCGTATGTTGGCACATTAACCATCTGCCTCGGGAAATTTTTGGAAATCCCTCGTTTCCCCAGTCCATTTTGGAAAATTTCAGTTGAATTGGGGTGTAGCTGAAGAGCATAAAGCTAAAAACAACCCTCCCCTGCAACCCCCAAACCAGTGAAAACATCAAACCACTTCCCAATACAACAAATTAAACAGAGCTCTGTAGGCTGGTAAACATTTTTAAATTGCAAAATACCTGTGCATGGGCTAAATTCACAGCTGTGTGGAAACTCATTCTTTCAAGTGAATAACGAAAACTGTGGAAAACCAAAACAAGTGCAGCTGTGGTGTTCTAAATGTTTTGCCACGTGTGAGTGCGATGGATCGTTGTTTCTGTGTGTCGCTGGTTTCACCAGTCACTGGGTTCACTGTGAAGATGGTGAATGACTCTCTGCTGTGCTCTGCCTTTCAGGTGATGTTCGGAATGACATCTACGTCACCTTGGTTCAGGGGGATTTTGACAAAGGCAGTAAAACCACGGCAAAGAACGTGGAAGTCACAGTGTCTGTTTATGACGAAGATGGCAAGAGATTAGAGGTATTAAAGTATTTAATGTCTGGGGGTTTTGGTTTTGATACATATCTGTTTAAGCCTTTTCTACATCTTCTTCTGTACTTGTCAGCTGAAGTCCCAATTTTTATTTTCAACCACACTTGCTCCTTTGTCATAATTAAATACATCTTGCCATATCAGTGATGTCCTTTGATATTAATTTCATGAGCAGCTTTGAGCAAGAGCCATTCTGTCTTATTTTGACCTACTTCACTGATTTATTTTTTGTTTATTTGAATGAAAAAGAGGAGTTGGAGACATACAAACACTTTTCTCTTTTGTTTATCTTTTGAAGAGTGTTATTTTTCCTGGTGCTGGTGATGAAGCCATCTCGGAGTACAAGTCAGTGATCTATTACCAAGTAAAGCAGCCTCGCTGGTTTGAGACTGTAAAGGTAAATAAACTCTTCAAATAACTTCTTCCATGTGTTAATATGCATTAAATATATATTCAGTGAGAGGCCTTGAGAAACAAACCTGGGGAAATTCGGTGCTGGTAGTTGGGTTTAGCAGGACAAGGAGTAGTTCAGCTAAGGAAGGCTTTGACTTTTGTTGCACGTTGAACTTTATTTCGTCCTTTGGTCAATGTTTGTGGGGGATGGTTTGCTGTTTAGGAATGGTTTGCTCTATTTCCATACAGCTGACCTAGAAAAGCAGGATATTAAGGTTAAAACACAATTGCTGTGGCATTGAACTCATCAGTGTTTTGGGATCTGGCTGACTGTGCCTTAAGCTTGGTCCATTTGCTTGGATAATTAACTTTTCTCTGGGATGCCAAGTTTGGATGTTACAGAGGAGCTGATGTTGGCTGCACAGAACACATCCTGGCTGGCTGTGGGCAGTGGGATTGGGGTCTGTGTGCTGGGAAGGGACTCGGAGCTGCTCCCCACAACGTTGCCTCGATGGACACAAAGTGTCAGAAACCCCGGTGTTCTGCTGGGATTTTTAAACATTAATCTATTTGGAAGTGCCAGGGGTCTTGCTGGAAGAAGTCAAGGTGAGATTTTGGGTCCTGTACTGACCATTTCCTTCCTCCATCCTCTCTCCCAACGCGTGAAGGTCGCGATCCCCATCGAGGACGTGAACCGCAGCCATCTGAGGTTCACCTTCCGCCATCGATCCTCACAGGACTGTGAGTAACTCAGCCTCTTCATTATGGCTCTTACCACTGGTGCCAAAATTTCCTGAAACAGGCATAACATTCCCAAGCTGGAACTGGCTGTTGTAATTTCAGTTCAGGGTTAAGTTTCTGGCCTGCTTGTTTTATGCTTTTTTTTTGCTTTACACCTTCCTTGCTCTTACCTACCCACAGCAAGTTTCTCCTTTCCTGACCATTCTTTTCTCCAAATCAGATGAAAAGGAATAAATGGAGTTTATTACTAATGGAATTACTAAGTCTTACCATTAGTAACTCAAAGGGATTATAGTATTGTATATCTTAGAGGTAAGTGGGTAGGGAGAAGTAAAAATATTTAACAGTGGGAATGTGAAAGAGTTTACAGTTGGCTTAGCATCAGAAATTAAAGACTTTGGGATTAAGAGGTTTGATTAATAAAATGTTTCCTTAATTAATTAAATTAATAAAATGTTTCCTTAATTCAGAAGATGATAGTTGCTAAGGAAAACAATGTGCCAAAGCCAGTGTCATAAGTGTCAAAATTATCATTGTGTGCTACAAATCAGTAGAGTCAGAAATGGTTTTATGACTCAAATATTTAGGTTGGCCACAGCCTAAATAATAAAGAGATTGTTCCTTAGGGCTGCAGGGCTTTCTCACAGGCTCCTTGGGCTGTCTCAGGTTGATTGCACTTTCCTTCTGGTTTTACTTCTTAACTTTGTGATCTCTACTTGTCCCGTTGCTTTATTTAACTTTTTGACAATTGGTTTTGAACAATGAGAGCAAACAAAGCATTTTCGAGTTCATGTTGCTGTAGTGTGGGTCAGCTCTCAGAAGCTCAGGCACTTCAGCCTGAATTATGGATCCAGTTTCTGTTTTTGCATCTCATGTTCCCCCTTCAAATGTCTGTTGTCAGGGCTCTGTGCCCTGGTCTTCAAATCCTCGTTCTTGCTACCAAACACTGCCACTCTTCTAAAAAGCCTGAACTTCCTAAATGTGTCATATTGCAATTTTATTTTTAAAAAGTTGCCTTAATAAAGCTCTTGGAAAGAACAGATAATACAGAAATAGGAAGCTTCTGGTTACATTTTTTTTTTTGTTGCTTCTGTCTTGTGTTTAGAAGACTTTTAATTCCTTGTACACTTTGTTAAAGGACAATCTTTGCTGTGACCACCCATGCCTTTGAGATTCAGGTGTACTGTCTGTAGAAGCATCAAATAATTATGTGGTGATTTGTCTTTTTTCCTTTTTGTAACAGCCAAAGATAAATCTGAGAAAATATTTGCCCTGGCATTTGTGAAGCTCATGAGATATGATGGGACAACTCTGAGAGATGGAGAGCATGACCTTATAGTTTACAAGGTAGAATTTTGACTTTCTGTAGCTCCACTGACTGATTTCTGTTCTAGAAGACCCCAGAAAAATGTATTCCAGACTGTTCTGTAGATCAAACAACTAAACAGCAAGGACTGTGCAGTTGGTGTGTGTGGCAGATTGAGGGTTAAAAACTGAGGATGTTTTTTCTGGGCATGTTTTAATTTTAAAGGCACTTGTTACTGAGTTCTCTGGGTGTTGGGAACAGTTACTTCTGTAGCCCTTTTGAATAATCACAACTTGCCTCTTACCTCTGTGCTCAATTTCTGTTGTTCAAGACCCACTGAACAGCAAGAAAATCCATTGTAAATGCTAAAATGTTATTATTCCCAAGGTTTTTACTAGATATTTTCTCATGTTATGTTTAAAACATCCCTGTAGGCAGAAGCCAAGAAGCTGGAGGATGCCTCGACGTATCTGAGTCTGCCTTCCACTAAAATAGAACTGGAGGAAAAGGGACACTCAGCCACAGGGAAGAGCATGCAGAACCTTGGGAGCTGCACCATCAGCAAAGACTCTTTTCAGATTTCTACTCTAGTTTGTTCAACAAAACTTACCCAGAATGGTGAGTTGGTAGAACTGCTGGAGCTCCTGCCCCTCACGGCAGGAGTTGGGCTCTGTGTGCTGACTTTCCTGCCTTCTCCATCCCCCTTCCCCTGTGAGTGGATGGTGGGTGATTGTCTTGAATTGCACTGTCTGGGTGCAGCAAAAGCATCTCCTGAGTTTGTGTGTTACCCAGCCTTTGTTTTGCTTCAAAGGAGTAAAAGTCTCTGAGCAAGCAGAAGAATCCCAAGGTAAATGGGAACAGGGATTCTGTTTGCCATACAGTGGAGACTTTTATCCTGAAACACCCTAAAAACAGGCTCTGTAGCATTTCACTTTTCCCTGGCTAGGAGTGATAGCACTAAGGGAGAGGATGAGTCTGCTTTCAAGAGGGAATAATATCACAGCTCTGCTCCCAAATGAGCTGCTTTATGTTATTTCCGAGGTGCAATACCCAGATCTTACACCTGAGGAAAGCTCTGATGTTTTTCTCCTCTTAGGCAGAAGGGATGTGAAAATGAGAATGTGTTGCATCAGGTCACTCTTAGGTTCACACACCAACACAGACTGCTGGCTGTGGAGTTAGCATATTTTGCTGCTTTTAAATGAAACTTGCCTTCTCTCCAATTTTCCTGTTTATTTGTCAGCTGGCTCAGTGCATCCAAAGGCTGTGGAACTCGGAGCTGATGGCAGCCACCAAAGCAAATATTTCACATTTCCAGACTGTGCCCTCTGTGTGATTTTTTTTTTGTGCTTGGTTGCCATGGAGTGATCCCTTGTTCTCGTGGCTGCTCCAGCAGCAGACTGGGAGTGTGGGTGGGTCATTGAGCCGGGAGTGAGTCATTCCAGGGAAACAGGATCGCTCTGTGGTGACTCAGGAGAGGCGATGGATCAGCTGGGAGTTGAGCTCCTGCACGAGGGGAGGTGGGTGGGAATAATGATGAGATGGCCACGTCAGTGAGTTTCCCTGTGTCCAGAGGGAATGTCACTCCTCTGGTACAACTTCGGGAAGCGACTCCCAGTTTTTATTGCGGTGTTTTCAGCGGCACTTCCCACGTGTTTCCCATTCCCAGCACGTCGGATCCACTGCAGCCTGGCGGGCTCGGGGCCCCAGAGGGTGTTCAGCAAAACACTGGGATGTGGGTTTAGGATTTCACAGCAAAGATGGGATCTTTGCTCTGAAATCCTTTGCAACACACTGGGGTTGGGGATTGTGGATCACAGGAACCAGCACGTGGGATTGAGCTGCTCTTTGTGATATCAGTGTTGTTTTTCCCCTCAGTCTTCCCTGGTGCTCGTTAGTAATTAGAAGTATTTCATGGTGATCAATATATTGATGTTGCCTTCACAGCACTGTTGTTAAAATGAAGACTGAGCATTGTTTTCAGCCCTAATTTACATGTGGTTTGCTTTGAAGGTCTGATCTTTTGTTTAATGGCGCTGTTAATTATGTTGTCTGTGAAACTTTTCCTCCAAGTTGCCAAAGTCTTGTCTTTTTCTTCAAAGTGTTGTGACATTGTTAAACAAGATCACCACACGTCCTTGAGCAGTTTAGAAAAGAAGCAAACAACAAAAAAAATCATCATTAAATTCCTCCCTCGAGTATCAGTTCTCATCTCAAAGTTGGCAGTGCTCTTCGCAGAACAATTTCTGAAGCCCATTTTAAGTTTTGTAAAATTGTTGTTTAATACTCCTCCTTTAATTTTCTTAAAAATAAGTCAGTAGAAATACATGATTATCCTCATTTACCAAAATGGTCAGCCAAAACACATTTTTCTCCTTTTGCTCATCTGTAATAGTTCTTTCTTCCCCCCCTGCAAGTATCTTAGAATTGGCTTTAAGACTTATTTTTAGTAATTCTGAAAGTATGTGAGTAAATCACTTTGCAACAGCAAATACTACACAGAAAAAGCAAAGTACCTCTTTGTATCTGAGCTCACTTCAGTTCTCTATAATCTTTAAAGTTATTAATGTTGCTTTTTGTTAGTCTCCAAAATAAGAAACTGGTAAGAATTCACCCTTTTTTTTTTTTATTTTTTTGAGAGAGAGCAATATATGAAATATCTGCTTAATTAACTTGAGCAGTTGTCGGTGATTTGAGGCAGAATGTATTAGAGCAGCACATTCCCTGGCCTTCTCCTGGATTTTGCACTGAATTTTTAGGAAGAACAGTGATGTAAGACAAAGGGGAGAAGCCCAAAACCCCAGTGCCTGTGGAAGTAAATCCTGCTGGTGCCTCTTCCAGGACTAACAGGATGGATGTCCTTTCATTAACAGGGTGTTGGGAATAACACTGAAATAGCTGGAAAAATGTTCTGTTTACCAGGAGCTGGTGCTCTCCCCGTGGATTTGCTGTGGTGAAGGATCCAGGGCACCTCTAAGGCTTATTCAGAGGATTTCTGTGTTTTCTTTTCTGCCTGAAGGAGTAAAATCTCTAGATAATAGTGTCTGTTACTTAACTGGAGTCAGGACTTCGAGGAACCAGGGAGACCAGGCTTTTGGAAAACAGCTGAGGGGAATTAGGCTAAGTCAGTCAGCACAGCTGATAATTAAAAAACAACCCCAAAACAACAAACAGTGTGACAAATTCAGGTGCTGTAGTGGCATAAAAAGTGAAGCTGTAAGTGTAGAATTAAAATAAAAGTCATAAAATGGAAAATCAAATGTTAAAGAAGATAATTTCAAAGAACAGGTGGAAATTTAAGTGGGAATATTATCTGACTGCAGTGTCTGGGCTTTGAGAAAAGTTTGGGGGCATCTGTAGGGAAACCTTTGCATGGATACAGGTCAAGGAAAGTGGATAACCAGGAACTTGGGCTGTTTGCTTCCAAATGCCATGCAAATATGGAGTCAATATAATCATAAATCACATTAATAAAGCAAAGTTGTTCTTGGGTACTTGGCATTCTGGATGTTTGTTGAAAATCACAGAATCCCAGACTGCTTTGAGTTGGAAGGGACTCCAAAGCCCATTCACTTCCACCCCCTGCCATGAGCAGGGACACCTTCCACTATCCCAGGCTGCTCCAAGCCCTGTCCAGCCTGGCCTGGGACACTTCCAGGGATGGGGCAGCCACAGCTGCTCTGGGCAACCTTGCTCTGTCTTGTTTCTGCTGTTTTCTAATCTCACATTCCAGCTGACCTGGGCTGACTGCAATATCCTTATTTACTGCATTTTTTCACTGTATTATTTTACACGGACCTACAAAAAGAGTGGGATGAACTGACTGACTGATGCTTTGCTGGGGTTAGTGCTTGCACTCATAGAGTGAATGCCCATTTTTTCTGTACACTGTGTCTTTTTTTTTCCTCTTCCTGGAGGTTGGGCTGCCCTGACATTTTCTGTTCACATCTGTCTATTCATTTAGCATTTGCTCTGTCATCACGCTAAGAGTACACGTGGATTTGTTTTCTTGGGGCAATCCACGATGCTGTTTGGAGACTGTCTGTGGGCTGGCTTTTGTTCACATCATTTCTTCTGTCAAGCTGATGCCTTGTTAGAAGTCAGGCTGGAGCCAAATTCAGTGTTGGAAAGCTGATATAAATATACTCATGAAACAATTTGGATAACTCATGGAGGCATCTTTGCTTTCCTTCCAGAAGGAATCTTTCTGTTAGTGTTGAGTTTCTAAGACTTTGGGTTCAGGCTGTAGCCTTGTAGGATATATTTAAAAAAAAAAAAAAAATAAAAGAGAAGGGGAGGACTTGGAGTTGTTCAAAGCTTTAATGTAGTAAAACAGTATTTCTGTTTCTAAAGAGATGATGAGAAGGTTTGGTTTGAGTGCTGCTCAGAGAGCAGTCTGTCCAAGGAGAACTGCAGTCCTTTCCACTGGAAGTCATTTTATTTATTGCTTAGAATGATAGATTTTGGGAAAATACAGCAGCTGCTTTGGATCTCTGCAGATAATTTCCAGAAAATACTCTGCAGATTCATGCCTTGGTAAACACTGTGCTGGTTGCTTTGGAAGTCTGAATAAAAGAAGCGAGGAGGGGGTATTGGTTGAGAGAAACTGCCTGTTTTAAGTTACTTTGGGCAGAATTCACATAATATGAACCATTTTGGGAGGTGGCTAATGTGCAGTGGTGATCCAGGGGCTGAACTGAAGACAGGCAGTCTTCAAAATAAAATAATAAAATTACATAGTTTGGAAAAGACCTCAAAGATGATCGAGTTCAATCTTTTACTGAAGGCTTCTCCTGAGCCTGACTTGCTGCTGGTTTGTTTTGTGCCAAAAGCTGACCTTTGATGGGGCAGGGAGGAGGATTTTTTTTCCCTGGGGCTGGTCTGGCTGAGGCAGGAGGAACGTGGGGGTTTGGGGTGTGTGGTCAGTTGAGCCCCTCAGCAGATGCTGGGGTGGGTTTGCCTTACTGGGTGTTAATATTTACCAGTGTGCTGCTGCTACTGCTTTGCAGGGGAACCCCAACTGTGAGTTCCTCTGGATCTTTCCCTGAAGGAAACTTTAAAATTACTAATAGGGAGAGCTTGCCTTATGTATTCCCTTATTTCTCAGGGAATGTTAAAGTGACAGGATCTTAATAATGTAAACTCTGGGGAATAAGCCCATTTGCATGATCTGATCTGTACCCTCAGTGTCCATCACTTGAGAGCAACCCAGCAATTATTCATCACACAGCTTTCCACTGAACTCATTTAGTTTGCAGCTCTTTGCCTTGCACTGTGCCTTATTTTCTTTTCAGTTTATTCAGGGAGAGCAAAGAAGCTGGAAACATTAAAGCTGGGAGAGTCACTGCCCTGTAGATATGACTGTGTTGGTGGCTGACTAATTTCATTTTGGCATCTTTTTCTAAGTACACAACTGTTGTGTTCAACAAATTAAAACCCAGGGAGCAGACTTCCTTGGCCTAGATTTTCATGCTGATATTTCAAAAGCTGGCTGCTTTTCTGAAAGCCTTTTCAGAGTTCTGTCATGGTAGAAGGATTGTACAAGTTTTCTGCAGTGTCAGAGCACACCACAAATATGTTGCTGTCCAGTGGAAAAGGCTGAGCTAAGGAGGTGAAACTGTTTGTCCTGAATGTGGTTGTGGAGAGTGAGGGAAGGGTAAATATCCTGCATGATACAAATTGGTTTTCTTATTCCTAGTTGATCTCCTGGGACTTCTGAAGTGGAGATCTAACACGAACCTGCTGCAGCAGAACTTGAAGCAGCTGATGAAAGTCGATGGTGGGGAAGTGGTTAAGGTAACAAGTTCATTTCTTTAAAAAGAAATTTGGTTTCTTTAAAAACAAACTTGGGATCCTCATTTTCCCGAATCCCCTGTTTTGAGGTGTTTGTTTCCGCACACTCTCCCCCTCAACCTCGCTTGCAAATTAAATTGTAACCAGGTATCTCAGCCTTCAGGAGGCTGGTGCCCTTCTCCCAGCCCTCACAGAACATTTTAGATGTTGAGGGCTGATAAAACACACATAAAATGCACATTTCTGAAAATTTAGCTTGTTTTGTTTAGCACTTTGGTCAGTTTTCATATACTGGTTCTTACATGGTGATATTAAATGTGTTTTTAATATATGGATGTGCAGTGCAATCCTACTGTGTGTTGCTGTTATTTTTTGGGTTTTTTTTAAATACTTCTTCTGGAAATATTTAGCTGAGCCAAGTTATTTACATTTGCCAAGGCCAACTGAGTGATTGTAGAGACCTGCATAGAGCTGTGGAAAAGGGTAGGCTGGGACTTTATTGAATGTGTTGTAATAAATCAAGTCTAAAAGGGTGTCAAAAGATGTATTGGGGACAGATGACCCTTAAGGGCTTGGAGTGTTGTTTCCTTACATCAGTGGATTTTTATTTGGTTCATGGGAACATAATGAATGCCTCAGCTTGGGGTAACTTAAACCAGCTGGGAATGCTGATGTTCTGCTTTGCTGAGGGTGGTGAAAGTGGGGTCTCACACCATGTGGTTTTCAGGAAGGTTCTTCCTGGTGTGGATCATTTGACAGGAACACACTTGACACCGGTGCTGGCTCCTGCCAAGCACTGTCGTGGCTCTGTCATCTCTGATTTTCCCTCTTCTCCAGATGTGACACCTGAGGGTGTGTGGCAGGTTCTCGTGGGCTGGGGGTCGGTGATTTCATCGGGATGCAGCACAAATGAGGTTTAAGTGAAGGTGGTAGCAGGGAGTTCTCCAGCTGGCACACGCTCAGGACTCATGGGATGATATTCTGATATTCCCATCACCATTTTTATTCCTTTTTTTTTTTTTTTAGAAGACCACTGTTTACATTATCCACTTGTCACGGGATCTTTGTGTAGCCTGCTCTGTTGCAATATGTAGTTTGTAACTGTTCCTTTTCTATTCCTCCAGCTTTTTTCTTTGTCCTTCAGGTTTTTAAATATGTGGTACAGTCTATGTATATTAAAGTATTGATGTGATAAATTGTATTCATATTTTCTGTTTGGGTATTTCTTAAAACTCCCAGTCAAAGGCCTTTGCCTACTGGTGTTCATTTATTGCTAAGTAGAGATCAGCCAAGATACTCACTCTGTGATTTACAGCTTCCATACACTGTGGATACAGTCAATGTTATCTCCCTTTCCCAGAGGTTTCAGCTCCATTTGTGCAGAGAGTCTTTAGAATATGAGAATGTAAACCAATAGTCCAGAAATTATTCATGCTACCTGAGAAATGTTGTCCTGCCACTTCACACAGCACAGGCAGCTCACTCTGTGCCCTTCTTACTGTTACATCAAGTCCTTGGGAGCTTGATTTAAAACTTGAACTCTGCTAAATGAAAGTCAGTGCTTGATGCCCAAATGTGAAATGGAGACTTGCTCAGTCGTGGCAAGGCCTTGCAACCATCCTTTGGATTCCAGGGGACTCGGTGTGGGGGACCTGACAGTGCAACTTCTCTTCAAACCAAAGAGGAACTTCTCCTGTCAAGGCTCAAAGCTGTGCTTTACTCTGTCCTTCCTGCCAGCTGGTGAAATCACAGAGTCCTTCAGAACTGCAGAATCATTTCGGTTGGAAAAGACCCCTTAAGATCACTGAGTCCAACCTTTAATGTGCTTTAATTGCACATCATCTTTAATGGAGCAGAAGGGACTGTGAAAAAGCACTTGGTTTTGTTGCTTGTTTTTTTTTTTTTTTTTTTTCCCCAAATCCTGTTGTGAAATTATGACCTGGATCTGCCCTAGGACTGAGGTCTAAAATGAGCTGCCAGAATTTTGGTTTCTCTGGTTTTTCATCCTCAGATATTGGTAACATGAACTGTGGCTCTGTATTCACTTGTTTTGGGTTGGGCATTCAGCTGCTATAGAGGTTAAATCCCGACATTCAATTGCAGATTTAGTAGATCAAGTAAATCATGTTTGATCCAGAAGACCCATTGCATAGATACACATTTTTAAAGGAGGCAGCTGAGAGTCAGGCTGATTTTTCCATCTCTCCCACAGGGTATATAATCTCTCTTTGTAGCTGCAATCTCAGGAATCAATTCGCTTCTGCTGCTTGAGTTATTCTTCCCCAACTGCACCTTGTCTTGTCTACAAGGCAGAAACTATTTTTGCTTCATTTTACTTCCCTGTGAGGGGAAGGTTGCCCAGAGAAGCTGTGGCTGCTCCATCCCTGGAAGTGTCCAAGGCTGGGTTTGACAGGGCTTGGAGCAACCTGAGATAGTGGAAAGTGTCCCTGCCCATGGCAGGGAAAGTAGAACAAGTGATCTTTAAGGTATTTTTTGTCCCAGACCATTCTGTTATCCCATGATTCACTGGAGCCAGAACAATCCTCCTTTCTCAGCCCAAACTAACCCAACCTGAGGCTGTGACCCATCCTTACTGTGCCTCGGAGGAGCCTTTTTGTGTCAGCTGGAGGAGCAAACTGCCCAGCCACAGAACCCTGTGATGAGTATCTCTGGGCTGTGTGTGGATTACTGGCTGTCACTGGGAAGAAACCCTGGAATTCCACAAGCGGAGCCCCCGACGCTAATCTGCTTTTCCTTTTGTGTTGTGCAGATGAGGGTGCCCAGCCCGGGGGGTGGTGAAGACCTTCCTGTGTAGGTTTGGGGCTGGGGCAGCAGGTTGTGTGCTCTGCTTCCCATGCCTGCATGTGTGATCCCACTGGGAATTGTGGCTCGGAGTGGGGGCAGCCCTGAGAAGGGGTGTGCTGGGAGCCTGCCTGTGCCGAGCTCCCGAGCTGCTGAGGGTGACTGCATTTACTGGCATGACTGACACTCGGTTGCTTGTCTGGTTTGTGCTCTGAAACATGAACATTTTCAGCAGTGCATGATCCTGGTGACCCTGTGCTGAATCTGGAGTTTGGAAATGGTTGATTCACTGTAATAGATTAAACTCCTTGTTCAGCTGTGTTGAGTGTGAATTCTGACTTTTTTGTTTCTCTGTGAGTGATGATGTATGTATAGATAATCAACTCCACTAAAAAATAATTTGCTGGGAAAAAAAAAATGTGAAGCTCTCTTATTTTTTTTTTTTTGAGCTAACTTTTAACCTTTGTTAAAAGTACAAATGAAAGCAGATACAGCTTTTTTGCCAAAGCTTCAACAGCTAAATTGAATTTGTCTTTCAAAATTTGACGAACTGTGTCTTTTTTTTTTGTAGTTTCTTCAAGATACATTGGATGCACTTTTTAACATCATGATGGAGAATTCAGAGAGTGACACCTTTGACACTTTAGTGTTTGATGCTTTGGTGAGTTTGCATTGGGGATGGACTGAAATGTGGATACTGAAGTGGTGAATAAATGCAACAATCACGGCGTGAACGATGGAATAAAGTTTACTAATTAAAAAGATCTTATCTGTTAATTATTACTTACTTCAAATATTATATTTGAAGGTTCAGTTGGACTTTATCCAAGGGGGGGTTGGATTACATCATGTCATCCCCCCCAGAAAATAAGGAAGCAGTCAAATCCAGTTGTTTGAGTGGATGAACAGCAGAATTTAGGACAGGAACAGAAAGTTTGTGCTTAGAACAGAAAACTTGGTTAGGAGCAAGGAGTTTTCACAGGAAAGAAGAATATTTATATATTGGGAGGATAATCAGGAGCCAAAGGCTGTGTTTTTAATGCTTGTAGTGTGTCTCCTCTGAGAAGAAAGGTGACTGGACAAAATGCAAGATGATTTTTTTTTCCTTAGAATAACACTGTAATTATGCTGTACTGTCAGGTATTTATCATTGGACTGATTGCTGACAGAAAGTTTCAACACTTCAATCCTGTCTTGGAAACCTACATTAAGAAGCACTTCAGTGCTACGTTGGCCTACACGTAAGTTGGAAAATCCAGTTTTCCTAAGGTGGCTTGGATAATTTCCCCAGATGATGTCATTTAGTTCCTCCTTTGTGTGGGTCAGTCAGGAACGTGCCTAGAGAGCTTGGGAGGGTGGGGAGGTCCTTGAAGAAGATTGGAGGTGTTTGTTGAAATGATGTTGCTAAAACTGCATCTGCAGGGCTGAAGTCTTGATTGTGTTGTAATGATGGAGGGGGATGATTTGACAATTTCAGGAATGGCTTGGTGAGGAAAATAAAAGCAATTCTCACTCGTACTCGAGAAGGAAATCGTGTCCATTTAAGATGCTTCAAATAGAGGTTGTTTGGTGCATTGAATTGACTTTCTGTCCTGGATCATCCACATTGCTGCCAGCTTGGGAAGGAAGCAGTGGAGAGCAAAAAAGCAAAAATCCATTATTTTTGTTGTCTTAAGCATTTTTTTGACAGTTGGGATCTTTGCTGCTGCTTTGGACTGTGAGTGTGGGAGGAAAAATGTTTAAAGTGTATCTTTGCAGTGGTGGTGGGGGAAAACAAATCCAAACCAGGAAACCTGGGGTGCACTTTATTGTCCAAGTCTCTATTAAGTGAGCAGAAAATGTTTGAAAATAGCGATTTAAAATTGTGGAGGATTAGAGAATCATGGAATCACAGAATATCCTGAGTTGAAAGGGACCCAGAGGGATCATCCAGTCCAACCCCTGCACAGGACACCCCAACACTCACAGAATCACCCAGGTTGGGAAGAGCTCCAAGATCAAGTCCAGCCTTCAAGCCCTGCCCAAGTTTGCTGTAGTGAGGGAGGCTGCACTGACAATATCCAAGCAAATACTTGAAATTCTTGGGCCGTTTCCTCCTATTCCAGCAAATCCCCAGATATCCAGTTTTGTGTCTGCTCTGTTGTTTTCTGCTAGGGCAGTATAATGTTGTACTTGTTTACTTTTCCTGTGGATGCTGGATCATGCAGTGGGGAGCTGGGATGATTTAAAATGGAATTGCTGGTAGCTCCATTAAAATCCCGATTTATATTCATTGGAAGGGAGGTGGCTGAAATGGGATTATTTTGAAAATTGTTTCACTTTCAAATCTGATGGGCTTCAAAATGGGGAAGAAGAGAATTTCCAACTGGTTATATACATTTTTGAGACATAAATTTCACCAATTCCAGCCCAAAATCCATGGGAAAGCTTTGTGAAGGGGAAGCCTTGTTGAACGAAGAAACCCATATTTTGTGTGTTAATGCTAACAATGTGTTTGTACTTCATTTAATTATTGTTATTATTTTGATAATGGCTTTTAAATATTTGTAAATATTTTGGCTATTAATATATATATAAAATATATTTCTAAACACTATATATTTATTACTAGTAGGTGCATCTAGATAACAGCCTAAATCTGAATATCCCTAAATATCTAGCAGAAAATAAGTCAGATGTTATATTTCTTGTGTGTTGAATGGTGTAATGCTCTGATTTTACTTTTTTTTTTTTCAAGAATGGGTTGCAGCAGAAACAAAACCATAATGAGTTTATTAATTGCATAATTAATTCTGTAACTTTGTGGACACATAATTTTTCTTTAAACCTTTAAAAACCCAGACTCTCTTCTGTGAACATACTTGTAACTGGAATGTGTTTTTTGTATTTAAACAGCAAACTGACCAAGGTTTTGAGAACATATGTGGACAATGCTGAGAAGAGTGGGATCACTGATCAGCTCTTCAAAGCCATGAAAGCCTTGGAATACATCTTCAAGTTCATAGTCCGGTCCAGGATATTGTTCAATCAGTAAGTACAGCAAATGCTCAAACCTCTTGTAATCCCAGTATTGCTCAGGAAGTGGCCAAATGTTATAATGCCACAGTTAAAATTGCTCAGAAGTATCTGAAGTTGTTGTAATTTATTTCAGGAGGTTTTTCCCCCTGAGCAAGGCAGGTTCCCTGAACACAGACAGGTGTTTTAAGTAGCAGTGCACTGGTAAAATCACCATAGTTTATGTCTCTGAATGAATAAAGCTTGTCATTATTTGAGGAAAAGTTCTGTTACTGTATTGTGTTTTCTACACAAATATTAAAGGAGTTCTAAACCAAGCTGATGATATATTCAGCCTCTCTTAGATTGAGCCCTTTTACTACTTGTTAGCCATGGTAACAACCTTATTACAGGGGATTTATGTAGAGCTCTTGAGTTACCATCTCCACCAACCTTCCTCTGATTTAGAGATTGTAATTTATTTCTAGAGGAGTCCTGCTGTGAGATTCATAAAATACTGAATTGTCACTTACACTGTTGCAGGTCCCACAAATCACTTTAAAACAGAAAAAAAGAAAAAAAAAAGAAAAGAAAAAAAATAATTACCTCTTGCTGCAGATTAGATTTACAGACAATATGACCCTCTGGAACACTGACCGTGGGATTTCCTTGTGTGAAGCACTAATTCACAGCTCTTTAGTGTTGGGAAGACTCAGCTCTCAATGCCGAGGGATTAATCAGCAAAATTACTGAATGCTGAACGACACCATGATTTGTTCTGCTGGAGGATTAAAGTCCTGCCTGGGGTGTGTGATTTGGAGTGATTGCAATGCAGGAGTGTGGCAGTGGGGCTGAGATATCACTGGCGTGCTGCTGAGGAGTCAAAGTGAGCAGGGTGAATCTTTTATTTAAAAAATATTGCATATTTTTCACTTGAGGAACGTGGTGGACTGAATATATGGAGCATTTTAACAGTGGAATTGCAGTTCTGGATAAAAACATAGGAGCCTTGTTCATCGAGTTAAAGGCTGGTGGCACCTCTGTTTGTTCAGTATATCAGGGTTTATAAAGGCAAAATGTTACAAGTGACCTTCAGAAATATCTTTATTTGATTTCCTCAGTAATGATCCCAGTGGTTATGGTGTATTTACAACAGTCTTCAAATTTTGGAGGCAGTGCTAGAAGGCCCAACTTGGGGTAATCCTGGTATTCTCAGAGCTGCAGAGTTTTTGTGCATCACAAGTATATTAAATAAAAACCTGTTATTAACTGACAGCAGAAACACATTTGTGACTACCCTGTTTGTTTTTGTTACAACTTCCTTTTTGAAAGGCAAAGCTTTTTGTCTGAAGCACTTTGATTTATTGGGCTGTCAAGTTTAGTTACTCTTTGTATTGGTATTAGTTTCACCTCTCTAATCTGTTCAGGGGGACAGTGAAATCCATTATTGAAATTGGGAGTTAACAAGTTATTTGTCCTGCATAACCCCCAGTTTTAGCCTAAAAGGGGAATAGGAGTTTGCACAGCAAAATAACACCATTTAGTGTTGTTTTTCTCTTTTTTTTTTCCTGTAGCACTCATTTCCTCTGTGTCCTGGTTAAATAGCTTTTTTTAACATCTGAGGCTCCCAAGGGTTTCTGAACACAGCATTAAAAATGATACACGCTGGTTTGAGTGTAAAGCAGCAGGAACATTCTGACCTGTGGGTTTATCCTTAGAAAAGCCCCTTTCTTGCTGTAATTTGTGATCCATCAGGATGTAGCTTCAGATGGGATATTGGGAAGGAATTGTTGGCTGGGAGGGTGGGCAGGCCCTGGCACAGGTTGCCCAGAGAAGCTGTGGCTGCCCCATCCCTGGAAATGTCCAAGGCCAGGTTGGACAGGGCTTGGAGCAACCTGGAATAGTGGAAGGTGTCCCTGCCTGTGGCAGGGGTGGAACTGGATGGGCTTTGAGGTCTCTTCCAACCCAAACCCTTCTGAGATTCAGTGATCTTGAAACATGAGGAAATTGTACAATGATTGTACCAAGAAAACCCTGGGTGTGGGGCTCTTTGGGAGCTGCAGAGCACACTCAGGGCCTTCCTGCTGGGTATAATTCCAGAATAATATGGAGGAAAATAGAAGGGGAATTGAACTTTTGCTGGGAGCAGCTTTAATGGGTCTTGATGTAAAGGGATTGAGGGGATTCAGGGAGAGAGCCAATGGAACCAGGGATGGCTTTGGAAAAGCCCAGTTGTTGTTGGATGAAACTCTTGGAAGCAACCAGAGCTGACTGGGTAAATAGGCAGTTTTAGTTGGGGAAGGAGTCATAGAATCATGGAATGGTTTTGGGCTGGAAGGGGCTTTAAAGCCCATCCAGTTTCACCCCCTGCCATGGGCAAGGACACCTTCCACTGGCCCAGGTTGCCCCAAGTCCCATCCAGCCTGGCACTGAAATTCTGTCTGATGTTTATAAACACCCCTGCTTAGATTTAATCTGGACTCCATATCCCTTTTTACTGTGGTCATGTTAAGTCTGTGTAACCCTGACACAGGTGAGTCAGACACAGTGCCACAGGAGGGGAACAAGTTGTAAAATATTGATGTGGAGCTGGTGGCCTTCTCCCCTTCCCTTTCCACTGAGAGTTACCTCATCCTACACCTGAAGCAGAGATAAATCTGCATTTAAAATGCTCAGAGAGTTTCAGGAACACTCATTCCTGTGCTGTATCAAGCCAGTGGTCCAAGGTCTTCATCCTGGCTGTATATTTTGTGTATTTGGGGTTGCTCAGTCATCTCTGGGCAGTTTTCATCCCCCTGAAAGCATCTGACAGAAAGAGAGAGGGGGGGTCTCTGTGGGCAGATGAGCTCTGAAGATTCCTGCCTGAAGGCACAGGGACCTGCCTTGTGAGCTTGAGCTCTGGATTAGTCATTCCTGTGTGTCAGCTGCACTGACTGTTTGGGAAACTGAGCCTGAAATGAATGCTGGAACACAATTTAACTTCAGTGCTTCCACTCTCCCACTGCTGCCTGGGCTCCTGGAACTGGGGAGCTGCTGAGGGATTCACCACCACTTGAAGGCTGAAACAACAGTTCTGGATGGGGCATTTTACCACAGGAAGCTTTACAATAAAAATCTGTTGCTCTGTTGTGAAAGAAAACTTAATTTTGATTCAGTGAAGAAACTTGTAGAAATTCTTGAAAAAATTGAACAGAGTTTTTTTAAAAGTGGGTTTCCACTGTGGTTGGGTTGTGCTTATGAAACCTAATTCTTTTTCAGGCTTTATGAGAACAAAGGAGAAGAAGCATTCAGGGAGTCTCTGCTGCAGCTCTTCAAGTCCATCAATGAGATGATGAGCAGCAACTCTGATCAGACTGTCATAGTGAAGGTTTGTACTTCCCACAGCTCCATCTTGGCTTTCCTTTTGCATCCCAAACCACAGCTGGGCAGTTGATGAAGTACATGCTTGTATTTTTTGTCCAAAAGCTGGTTCTACCTCAAACGTGGTTAATTCTTGGTCCTTCTAATGAAGGGTTTGGGACTATATAAAATACTTCCAAGTAAGTTTATAGAATCCTAGAACCATTTAGGTTGGAAAAGACTTCTAAGATCGTTGATTCCAACCTTTCACTGCTGCAAGTACTTTTCTTTTTAAAAGAGAACTTAGTTAAGGGTTAAATGACATTTGATTTACCTTAATGTTAAGATTGTACAAGTTATATTTAAAGCATTACCTTTAAGATGCTGATGACAACATAGATCCTCTTATGCACTTATTCATGTCTGAGGCTGCTCCAGAACTGCAGTTTAGTATCTTAAGCCCTGGTACATATTTTAAATGGATCATCAGTAGGGAGTCAGACTGCAAACCTCATCCCTCTTCTTGTGTCCCTTTAAACCAGCATCTGCTTTCAGTAAGATTGACTGGCTCATGGAATTGGGAATGTGCTCTCTGACCTCAAATGGATGTTGATACCAAAGAGCAGAATCGCTGAATTTTGGGACTGGTAGATCTTTGTATCCAGAGGAGTCTGGATACAAAAGTTAGTGGATCTTTTTCATCAGGGAAAAGTACAGAGAGTGTCACAAACGTGTGTTTGATGAGCTACACCTTGAACTTCTCCACGTGGTTCCGAGTAGAATTTATAAAAAGATGAAACCCCTGACCCAACCCTGCTGGATCAGTTGAGAGATGATCAGAAAGGGACTAAGAACTGGGGGAGAATTTGGGGATAGTTTGATTCCTCTTTCTCAGGCATGCAGGGGTTGCAGAGAGAGAGAGAGAGAGAGAGAGAGACAGTGGAAAGTGCTGTGCCAGTGCAAGAGGTTCCTCCTGAGGGGAGCTGGGAGAAGTAGAGCAGGAAAACTCCTGAGTCAAAGCCCCCAGTCCTTTGTAGCTGAGCACACGCAGGGCTGGGGCTTGTAACGCCCTGCTGAGCACACAGCAGAGAGAGGGAGTGGGGATAAAGCAGCTGAGTTGGAATGTTTTAGGCAGAGAGGCTGAGACTGTATCATCTGATAACAAAAACAGGGGTATTACACGTTCCCAGAAAGCTGTATTTTCATTTCATTGACAAAACGTTTTGCCCTGAATGGAAATGGGGAAGTTGGAGGCGGCGGCCCAGAGTTTGCCGTCGGGGGTTTTACAAATAGGGTGCTTTCAGGTTGTGAGAATGGGATGTAATATTTATTATTCTGAAGCCTGTTGGCAGGGCCTGCTTCAGGAAGGCAGATGAACATGGGCTTTTTTTTCCCCCTCTTTTAACAATTTATAGCTTGAGGGGGAAAAAAAAATACCCTAAAAAATGGATTTGGTTGTGTTCACCTGAAATGCAGGAAGAAAAACATCACACTGCAGTGTGCTGGTTCATGTTCAGGACTCTGCAAACTTGGGTAGAGCACATCTGAAGCACTGAAGATGAGGAGTCAGTGTGGAGTTGAAGTGCACTTGAGGATGCCTTTCAGAAGCCTTGACAACCTTTCATTCAGTATTCATTGCTTTCATCTCCTTTGGACTCTAATTACTTGGCTCTTAGAACGCATCATTGTTAGTATTGGCTTTTTGCAGCTCGTGAAATTGCTTTTATTATGTTCAGGTATCCACTGAAGGACTTCAGTTTGTGCAGTAATGAGAAACGTGTGGTTTTGTTACAGAGAATAAAACTGCTGAAAAGGTGGATAAACGTGGGGATTTTTGAGAGAGGGTGAGTGTGGATTCTGTGAGTCCTGCCTGGCAAAGCTGCTGGAGTGCTGGGAGGTGTCAGTAGAGCCGTTTGAGGTGGATGTGACACCAGAGGCTTCACTCAGCATCTCTGCCATGGCTGCAGTGGGTGCCTCAGGACTGTGCTCAGATGGACCTCCCAGCACTGAGGGGGCTCCAGTGAGAGCTGGAGGGCACACAAATGTCAGGAAGAGGAGATAAATCCCTGCTTGGAGCTGGCAGTTGGAGTTGGGGCAGGACACCTCAGAGTCGTCAGTGGCTGCTCTCCAAAGGCATCAAATCCATGTGCAGTGGCAAGGAAGGCAGTGGGATGTTGGGTGTGAGCCAGAGGGATGAGGAGGACATGGCAAGGCTGTCATCTTGTTGTCAGCCTTGGTGCATCCTCTTCCTGCGTGCCAGGTGCTGTCCTGGTGTCCATGGCCCAGGAAGTGGTTAAAAGGGTACAGAGGACCAGGACAGGGAATGGTGCACCTTCCTGGCAGGTGAGACACTCATTTCCTGCACTGTGGGATTCAGTGTGCAGTTTAAAGCAAGCAAAAGAATTTTTAATCTGTTCTGAAGGTTGTTGTTTGGGGGGTTGTGGAGGCAGCAGATGGACAGAGCACGGGGCCTGGGATGTTCCGAAAGGATGGATGGAGATGAAGCCTGGAAAGGAGAGGAATGGACACAGGGACTGCAGGTGGCATCTCCATGGCCAGTGCTGGGCTGAGCAAAACAGGGAATGTGTCTGAGGGCTGTGGAGATGATCCAAGAGCTGGAGCCTCTCTGCTCTGGAGCCAGGCTGGGAGAGCTGGGGGGGTTCACCTGGAGGAGAGAAGGCTCCAGGGAGACCTGAGAGCCACTTCCAGTGCCTAAAGGGGCTCCAGGGGAGGTGGAGAAGGACTGGGGACAAGGGATGGAGGAACAGGACAAGGGGGAATGGCTTCCTAGTGCCAGAGGGCAGGGATAGATGGGATATTGGGAAGGAATTGTTGGGTGTGAGGGTGAGGAGGCCCTGGCACAGGTTGCCCAGAGAAGCTGTGGCTGCCCCTGGATCCCTGGAAGTGTCCAAGGCCAGGTTGGACGGGGCTTGGAGCAATCTGGGCTAGTGGAAGGTGTCCCTGCCCACAGCAGGGGGTGGAATGAGGTGACCTTTAAGGTCCCTTCCAACCCAAACCATTCTGGAATTCTGGGATACTCTGCTGAAGTTTTACAGAAAGCTGCTGAAGATAAGCAGATAATTCCCAGTGCCTGAGCCGTGCAGGAAGATCAGCAGATCCAGCTGGAGCAGTTTTAAGCTTTTTTCCACCGAGTTTTTTTTTAATATAAATATATATTGAGGAAGCTAAATATTATATTCAAAATAGGTCTGTTTGGGGAGATAAGAAATTGCAAAGAACCCCCACAGAAAATGAAGGTGCTTCCCATTAAAAGAGACAGGTGCCTGATTCCCACACTGCAGTGTTCCTGTCCCTCCTTACAAAAACAGGGATCTGTCTCCTGGTAGTTTTATCAACAAGAAGCAAGAGCTGGCATGGGAAAGTTTCCTTCAGATGTTCACAACTTTTCTATTTGGGTGGATATTCTGGGGTTTTGTTTTGTTTTGGTTTTTTTTTTTGCTGTCTGTAGGAGAGTGGCCTTCAAGCTGACACCGAATGATTGGCTGCAGGCTTGGGTGCTGGGTTGTTCCTGACTGTAGCTGACTTAATATTTTGCATTTAAATTGCCTTTTTTTTTTTTTTTTTTTTTTTTTTTTTAATTTGAATTTTTCAAGGCTTTGGGTACATCTAAAATAAAGGTTTTCCCCAAAAAAAAAAAAAAGAAAACTCTCTGAATTGTACAAGGGTTTAAGGTTGTGAAGCACAAAACAGAGACTTGGAATTTGTACCTCTTTTAGGATTATGGATGTTCATAAATTCTTAGGGGAGAATTTATAGGGGTTTGTGTATATATATATAAATATATATATGTATATAAACATTGTTAAAGGGTTATTTTAAATTGGAGTGGGATGATTTCAGCTATGTATTTTTATAATAAATAGGTAAAATTCCATGTATTGTTGGAACATGAGTTGAGCAGAGCTTTACTAGCACTTAAACCTCTTCTGGCACTTTAACACCATTTATACCTCCTACCTTTTTTACCTCTTATGGACTCAAAAATGTTGAAATTAAAATGTTGAGGTTCAAGAATGACTGAACCCCACTTTCATCCCAGGCTATAAAGGCAGCAATAATCAGTTCTATAGGTTTAAATTTGAGAAGGTGGAATGGTATAAATGACAGAGTGTTCAGAACAACACAGAGTTTGGTTTTTGTAGTTAAATAAATATAATTATTTTGGGTTTTTTTTTTTGGTGTAGCAGTGGTGGCTGCAGTAGGGACAGGCGTTTCAGGGCTGCCTTTGACACCTGATTTTTTAAGATATTCAGTTCTCCAAAGTGGAGAGGGAAATTCCAACAGTGATCTGAGCTGACAGATATTTTGATTGTCCTCCTAACAAAATTTTCCCTGCATGCTGAGTGGCAGAGAGCTGCAGTTACAGCTTGGGAAGGGGAGATTACACTTAATTCCTCAAACACCAGTTTGATTTTAAAGAGTTCCTTGCTGAAATAAGATGTGCAGCATCCTTCCTGGCTTTATTCCTGTTTTCTGCTAATTGGTGCGTGATAATTATTCCCTAATTTTTTCCTGTTGGATCATGAGCTCAGCTTGAGCCTGTTCAGGATGAGTGGGAAGGCACAGTCTGGGAGCTGGTTCTTTAAATGAAATACATCACAAACTTCTGAGGTACCTGGGAAGAAAACAAGACACTGCAGGGCTTTTCCAATGGGTTGGATACTTGATAACCATTATTAAAAATTAGTTGAATAATAAAATACAATCATGGACTGAGTTTTCTGTGTCTTTTAGAACCTTTTTGGGGAAATATTTGTGGAAGATATTTATTTATTACTGTGCTTTGAGGTGTTTTACACTCAATTTTGTGCCAGAGGTGCTGGTTGTGAATGAGTAACTGGGATGAAAACTGGTTTGTTTTGTGGAATAACTGCTGGAGGTGGGGGCAATTCAAAAACAGTATTTAGGTGTCCCTGGGTATTGTTTCATCCACTGACTGGGCTTTATTTGGCTTTAATAGATTTAGGCTTTAATAGAAGAGCATCTTGTGTAGAGAGAAGGTGCTTTGTGTTGAGTAACACAAAAGGTGACAATTAACATTAAAATAAATGTTCAAACGGAGCCTGGTGAAACAAATTTATTGCTTTGTCAAACAAAAGAGTTCCTAAAGAATGCAGTGCATTTGGCAGAGATGTTATGCTCAATTTTGAGCCGAGGCATTGCTGGTGGAAATGAATGACTTGGGAAAATGACAGTTTTAAATGAAGAATTTGGGCTTTTGTGGAGTACAAAGAGAGGAACATAAACCCCAGACAAAACCTGGGATGTATTTTTTAGAGTACATTTTGTTTAATCCTTTGCAAATGTCACTTGTTCAGTCTAATGACAACCTTAAGTTACTATTGCTGTTTTGGGTTTTGTTTTTTTTTTTTTTTTTTTTTTTTAAACAGCTACTGCCAAGCAGCTTTTGGAACTGTTTTTTGTCATTCCTTTTTATAAGTATTTTTGATATTCCAATAAATAAATGAAGCTTACTCTTATTTTCTGTAGTTAAAATCTGCAAGAGTTGAAGTGGTGGTTTTTGAGTTCCCCCCCCTTAAAAAAAAAAAAAAAGGGGGGGGGATTAATTTCAGAATAAAGTTAAATAAATCAGATCAATTTTGAGTCATAGGAACTCCTGGAACTTCCAGGTCTGAGCCATGTGCTGGTTTTCCTCTTGGTAGATCCCACTTTTCACCCATTTTTGTCTCATTAAACCTGGCTGGAATTGAACTGTCAGCCAGAGCTGTGGGTGGAGCAGTGGATCCTTCACTGATGTTCAGAGGGGCCACTCTGAATTTTGGGAATAAAACCTCCATTGCACTTGATCTTTATTTATTTATTCTGGAATTCTTACCGTATCTGAAGGTTGTTTTTTTTTTTTTTTTTCTCCCAACTAATGTTTATAAACAGTTCCTTAAAGCCCAAATTGTTATTTCACTGAAGGAGTTCGGGGAAAACACAATTAGCCCTTAAGTCATTATAAACTCATCAATGAATTTATCTTGAAGGTTGCAAAGGAGTGGCTGTGATGATTTAAAGGAACAAGTTGCAATTATTAATTCCTTGCAACGATTCAAACCTGGGAATTATCATCCCCTGCATTGGCTGTGCAGGGAACTGTGGCCATCAATTAGTGCTTAATTTATTCTGTTTAAGGCAAAGCTTTTTTGACTTTTGTGGCCCTTGTAATTTTCACTTGGTGAGTTTTATTTCTTGGCACACTTAATTGGCTTTTTTTTTTTTTATAGTTCAGGAGGGGCATCCTCGAGGCACTGCACTCATGGACTGAGTTCTTTTCATCTGGATCTCCTTTGGCTGGGTATAACTCCCTTCATACCCAGATCTGACCAACCACACCCTCACAAATTATCCATTAATTCCCCCCTAAAGGGGGGAATTAATGGATAATTTGTGAGGGTGTGGTTGGGAGAGGGAATAAAAAGATGTATCCAACCCATTGGGTTTGCTGCCATGTCCTTGCTGATGTCATGCAGGGCTGTGTGAATCTCATCCTGGGAAGGAAAATCAAATTCCAGTAACACCCCCACAACCAATACAACACTGAGTGTGTACAGGGAAATTTTAACTCGGGGAAAAATATATCCATTATTCATACAGTGCCCCGTCTTCTCGTTCTGCTTTCTCTCCTTTTCATCCTTCCCCTTTTTGCTGCTTTGTTTGCAGTGAAAATTAATGATTTTGTAACTTGATGAGGGTGGTGATAATTTGTCACTTTGTTCCCCACAAAGGGAGAAGCCCCCTTCAGGCAGTCAAATTTTTATTGCAGCCCAGCTTGAAACTATGTGTAATTATTGACTGTGTGTGTGAGGCTGAGAGGTTTCCAGCTTTGTATGTTCATCTTGTGTGATCACAGGGAAATTACTGCAAAAACCTGTTTGATTAAAAATTGAGGCCCTCCAATTATTGTGGTTTTTTTTTTTTTTCTAATGCTGTTTGGAATATTCAAATTCAGGCAGCACTGTGTAACTGGGATGATTTTGTCTCAGTTTGCCCCTTGCAGAAATGAGGAATTTGAGCCTTTGTCCGGTGCTGATCGAGGGTGGAAAGTAATTAATTAAAGTGGGAAAAAAACACCCAACCAAAGTACAACAAAACAGATGCTCATTTGCTTTCTCTTGATCTTATTTGAAAAGGCAAGAACAAGGTTTTGGTGTGGTTTTTTTTTTTTTTTTTTTTTTTTTTTTTTAGTGTGCTGAATTTCATATTCCTCATTTCTCTATTCCGGTATCCTGGGAATAACCAGCATTGCCATTGAGCTACTCTTAATAAAAAAAAAAAATCTTCTTTGAGCTGCAGCTGTAACAGAGTAAAATCCACAGCGAGAGCTGCTCTTCCCATGATTTAATACCAACAAAAAGGTATTTTAGGAGACCCTTTGGATTAGGCAGATAAAGGTTTAATCATGGACCTGCAGAGCTTCGTTGCCTGATCATCTTATCGCATAATTAAGCCGCTTCAGGTGGGAAATAAAGAAACACCCTTCCACAGTTTTCTTTTAAATTTTAAGAACTAAACTTCGATTGGCTTGTCCTGAAAGTAGAGCTGAAGTTGCTGCTGATTGTTGTAACTTGAGGATGCTGGAAGCAGTGTTTTACCCACCAGCAGTTCCCTTGCAGCCCTCAAAGCGTTAATTTTTACGCCTCTGCCGGCGCGGTGGGAAATTTTAATTCCAGGCATAAAAACGTCAAGGCTCGAAAATTTTAATTCAAGATTATAAAATGCAAGCTCCCCCTTTTTTTTTTTTTAGGATGTGTTACTAAACATTTATCGCTACACGCATTTGAATGATAAGCAAATAAACCCCCCGGCGCCGAGCGAGGTTTATAACTGGTCATTAGAGCCCTCATCCATCACAACACACCAGCCTGCACATAATGGCCCCATTTGCATAATTACAGTTCTGAGCCCGATTTGGGAGCGGGGAAGGAGCCCTTCAGGCATACGTGGGAATGTTGGAGCAGCAAATCTGACAGCTCCTGGGAGGAAGAAGAACGGGAGCGCTCGGGAATTCGATGCCCAGCCCGTGGACAGGTTGGGTTTGCTCTTTGAAAAGTGGTCACCGGCCTTGCTGGCTGCTTGAAGTTCTCCAACAATTGACTTCTTGCATTCAAGAACTGCGGAATTTGGTTTAAATGTTATTTCGAAACAGATGAGTGGTTTTGTACCTGTGAGGCAACGCTCCTTGAGTCCTCCTGACTCCTCTGCCAGCACTAACGACTGATCAGGGAATTTTTCTGTCCCCAGACTGAGGGGTAAAGAATAATCACTTGTCACAGAGAATCCAAGAGTGGTTTGGGTTGGAAGGGGACCTTAAAGCACATCCAGTCTCACCCCCTGCCATGGGCAGGACATGTTCCACTAGCCCAGGTTGCTCCAAGACCTGTCCCACCTGGCCTTGGGATGGGGCAGCCACAGCTTCTCTGGACAACCTGTGCCAGGGCATCACCACCCTCCCAGCCAACAATTCCTTCCCAGTATCCTATCTGTCCCTGCCCTCTGGCACTGGGAAGCCACTCCCTGTGTCCTGTCCCTCCATCCCTTGTCCCCAGTCCCTCTCCAGCTCTCCTGGAGCCCCTTTAGGCCCTGGAAGGAGATCTCAGGCTCCCTGGAGTTTTCTCTTCTCCAGGTGAACCCCCTGATTTCTCCCAGCCTGACTCCCAGCCCTTGGAGCTTCTCTGTGGCCTCCTCTGGCCCCTGTGTGGGGAATGAATCATTCCCCCTTTTGAGGCAAAAAATACATCTTTCATCAAACTGTTTGATTTTTATCAACCAAATGCAAAGCTTATTGTGTAAGCCTGGCTCTTGTGGTTTATATTTGAATTACTGTGGGTTTTTTCTCAGTCTGGTGCTCAGTGCACACAAGAAATTAAGGAAAGTCGCTACAAATATGAAGAACCCCTCCCCCCAACTTTCTCTCTTTGAAATGACTGTGCAGACCAAGTGATTTTTATCTGGAATATTACTGGAGGTTCATTCACTATTCTTTAACCCAAAGTGTATTCTGACACACTTGCATGAAATTGCTGGGCAGGGATTTTTAACTGCTGGTTTTCTTTTGCTCTCGGTGCTTGTAAGACAATGTCTGCTCTAGAAATAAATAAATACTGACTAATTGTTCCTGAAACATGGAAAGACAAATTGAGTTTAAATTACTACAAAGAGTTAAGAAATTAAACATCTGTTTGCCTCTTCTGAATTCTTTGTGAAATCCTGTGCTGTGAAGCTGCAAGTTCAAGGGGAAAATTAGGAAGGTCTGCAGTTCCACGAGTGGCTACCGAGAATTTTCTGCGGGGAAAGATGATAATTATGCCTTTTTGTTTAATTTTTGAGTAGTGGAGTGAAAATTAAACCCAAGCAACTACAGCCTGGCTGGGGAGGGGGGTGGGAAGGTCCTGTATAGAAAATGGGGATAAAGGGATTAGAGAAACCAAAAGGGATCTGTAACATGTTGGAAGGAGCTTTTAAGTCCCTAATTTTGGTGTAAGTTGTCAGTTTTCCCAGTTCGCAAACCCTTCATGGCTCTTTCTCCTTTGAAATCTGTTAAACTTGGGAGTTTAATTTTCTTTGACTTTCAGTTTTGGTGATTTACCCCCAAAAATGTGCTCGAGGCCAAACCACAGGGGTTCAGTGAAACCAAAACAAGCTACTCAGATGTGGATTCTCTTCTTGCAGTCAGACATTAATTTCAGTCTTTTTTGTATTATTTGTTTTTGTTTTTTTTTTAGGGGGCAGCACTGAAATACTTGCCAGCTATTGTCAACGATGTGAAATTAGTGTTTGATCCAAAGGAGCTCAGGTGAGTGGAGTTAATTAAATGTGTAATGGGAATTACATCTAGATCTTTATTTTTGAATATATATTTATATATCTCACTCTCTGTAATACAGTCATCTGAGAAGTTTTATCACTTTGGTTTTATACCCTATTTATTTTTTTCTTGCAAACAATTCTAGGGCTGCACAAAGAGTCTGTTTTTAAATTATGACATCAGGGTTTGACAAATGCCTGAGAAACTTTGCAGTACAACATGACACAGCAGGAATTATCAATCAGGCAGCTGCCATCAAAGCTCTTAAACTGCACCACGAAGCTCTTTCAAGTATAAATTTAACATAAATAATAGAATAATAAATAATTCAGTCAACCCTGTTGCTGGATCAATGTTTTCAGTAGCTCATAAACATGGCAATATTGTTAATAAATAAAAAGGATAATGAGATGTTTAATGAAAAAATGGAGAAACCAAATAAAACCCTTATTTCAGGAGAACTTTTAACTTAAAGAGACAAAAAAGTTTATCTTTCATGTGCTATTACAAGGCATTTAAATTGAATGAAACCCTTTTTTGATCTTAATTGATTGTCTGGTTTTATTTCTCTGATCTGATATGTCAACATGAGGAAAAGAGCAGTAAAGTAGAAATGAAATAGATAAGTATAATTTCAGTCTAACATTTCAGTGGCCTGAGGAACCTGGCATTTAGATTCTGCTTGCCTGTCAACTGTGCTACATGTCCATTTGTGCCTCCTCTGGGCCTGGGAAGTATTTTGTGGAGTTTCTGGATGAAATAATAACTTTGGTTTGAGATAGCAAAAGTACTGGGAAAACAGACCAAATGAAAATACCAGGACTTGGCCTGTTTTACCCCAAACTATAGTTGTTCTGTGCTGTTACAAATCCAAATTACAGTTAAATACTGAGAGGATTTAAATTGAGATTGAATTAAAAGTGAAGGCTCAACAGGAAAACCAAAAAAACTCAAGATTTTAGGAAGGGATACAAAATTACTGAAAAGTCTTTTCAGTGTTTTGTGGGAGCTCAGCTGATGAGTGTGATGGTACCTCATCCTAATGTGCTCCTGGGTTTTATTTGCTTCTTTATTTTTGTTGGTGGTGGCTTGTAAGGTGAATTATCGCTTTTTAATTTTTGGTGTGATCAGGGTTGAAAGCAAGCACAGGCAATGAAAATTAAAAGTCTGCAATGTGGGAGAAGGGTGTAAAACTGAGATAGAAGGGAGGGGGCAGAAGAAAAGGCATCAGAACCCAAACAAATGTCTTGAAGACAATTCATGTTTCTCTGACTCTCCTGTCAAACTCTTCTACGTCTCCAAAACACTGAGTTTGCTTGTTCAAAACTGTGAAGCTGTGTATCTTGCCCTTTGCTGCTGGGTGGTTTGTATGTATTTTTGGAGAGAGTTTCATGTGTTTTTCCCTCTCCCTGTGTGTGCAGCAAGCTCTTCACTGAGTTCATCCTCAACGTCCCCGTGAGCCGCCTGACCATCCAGAAGCTCTACTGCCTGATCGAGATCGTCCACAGTGACCTGTTCACTCAGCACGGTGAGTAGGGCTGTGCCACCACCAACCTGGGGCTTTGGTCAGTGTCCCCAGACCCTCCTGCCCTCACAGTGGGGTCTGGAACACTTTAGGGGTGTTCCATTAAGGGTTAAAATCACGGAGTCCCAGAATGGTTTGGGTTGGAAGGGACCGTAAATTCCATCTCGTTCCACCCCCTGCCCTGGGCAGGGACACCTCCCACTGGACCTGGTTGCTCCAAGCCCTATCCAGCCTGAACCTGAGGAGATGCCAATTGACACTGCAGGTGACAGGTCATAAAAGAACTGAAAGCAACAACTTGGGATTTGTTATTTTAAAAGGGCACTAAACAACCACGTCCTTGGCCTGTGTTGCAGCTTTAACTGCCATGGGTTTTGTCAAAACTGTTAATTCAGCTTTTGTGCTCAGTGAAGTTCTGGGGAGGAAATGGAGGTTTTTGATGTGCTCTGTGTCTGAGGCATCATGTTCTCCCTTGAAGCTGTTCCCTGGCTGAAGTAAAACAACACATAAACCTTCCACGGTGTGCTGTTCATCTGTGGTTTATTATTTTCTCCATCCATGCTTTGTTATTTTCTGCTTTTCCATTAGTGGGCCAGTTGGAGCACTTTGTCCTACAGATTTCCTCATTTAGGGTGAAACCTTTTCTTCTCTTTCTGCCTGAGTGCAGATACCTAAGCAAGTGTTTGTGTGCTGTCAGGGGGAGTTAACAAGGGAGCAAAGGACATTTGGAGGGATGCTTTGAGGAGGAAAGCTGGGACCAGGTGGTGCAAAATGCTGATAAACTCTTCTGCTTCCAATTTAAAGAAATATTCTTGGTGGTTCAGCTCTGTACTGGGCTTACACCAGCTCAGGTGGTGATGAGGCGAGAATGAAGCTGAAAAACAGAGTCTACCAGTTGTGTCACCACCTACCTGTTGCTTGAGAGTATGGAAATTTGACTGAAAGAGCAGGTCCAAACTTGATTATCATCACTCTTGAGTTCTTTTGAAATTATTCAACCCGTAAGGGCTGGATTTGGAAGAATAAAAGGAGGAGTGCAGATGGATTTGCTGCTGTCGGGGCCTGCGTAAAATGGCACTGGTGTCTCCAAGACAGTGTTTCCTCCTGCAGATCTGCACATCAGAGTTGTTGCTTTGATTCATTAAGTCTCAGCTCGCTCTTTCTCTGTAGTTATTGTCCCTTCTCCTGGCTGTTCTTGGCTTGCAATGATTTTTGGGGCAGAAATCAGTAATAAAAGGTATCATTCTTTGCTGTCTTGGGCAGGAGGAAATTGAGATAACTGAGATAAAACAAGAAATTATGACTATAAAAGACGCTCCTAAGAAAGGCACACTGTGCATTTACCACTCTAATCTCTGACTTCCATTATTCAACCAGTTTAATTTTGAGGTGGAAGGAGAAGTGGTGTGTGGCTGCTTTGTGTTTTTAGCCTGACTCACACTCAGCTGCTGAGGGTGCAGTGAATGGTGTAGTCCAACGTTATTGAGCTCCTGAGGAATGCAGATGAATTTGTTTTAATGGGAAGGTGATTAATCTGAACTCAGGCCAGGTTTGCTGACAGAGCACAGCTATTTAATGGCTGATAGATCTTATCAGGAGGCTCCTGACAGGAGCCTGTTCAAAAGGCCTTAAATCTGATGTGCTGCAGTTGGGTTGTGATGGGGATTCCAGGCACGTCTATTAACCCAAACCATTATGGAATTCCATGATTCTCATGGATGTATGGGGGGCTTTTAGTGTGTCAGTAAACAAATTATTTTGTTAAAAGCTTTTCTTGTCACTGGTATCGTGGAATCAGAGTGGTCTGGGTTTGGAAGAGACATTAAAGCCCATCCAGTCCACCTCCCTTCCACTATCCCAGGCTGCTCCAAGGCTCATCCAACCTGGCCTTGGACACTTCCAGGGATGGGGCAGCCACAGCTTCTCTGGGCAACCTGTGCCAGGGCCTCCCCACCCTCACAGCCAACAATTCCTTCCCAATATCCCATCCAACCCTGCCCTCTGGCAGTGGGAAGCCATTCCCTGTGTCCTGTCCCTCCATCCCTTGTTCCCAGTCCCTCTCCAGCTCTCCTGGAGCCCCTTTAGGCCCTGGAAGGGGCTCTCAGGTCTCCCTGGAGCTTTCCCTTCTCCAGGTGAACATTCCCAGCTCTCCCAGCCTTTCCTCCTAGCAGAGTGGCACCAGCCCTCATATCTTCCCATTGTAATTCATCCTCATGTCCTTCTCTCCAGAGCTCATGTCTGAAGAGCCAGTTGTGCTGGGCACCTTTCATAAACACCAAAATTCACTTGAAAATAAATTAACCCCCTTGGCCACAGCCCTTTTTAAATTTAGCTGCTTCTTTCCCTTGCTCTGTGGGTTTGAGTTCATGACTAAAATGCAGTTGACTCCCTTTCCTCCTTCCCATTGATCCAGTAATTCCAAACTGATAGGGAATGCTTTCCTCTAAGTAGTCAACTAATCTTGTATCCTGTTGCAGAAATGAGGTTTTCTTTGCTCAAACCAATATGCTCTACAGGGTTGTGGAATTGATGGAGGGCTGGCAGATGTACAGAAAATTTCATCAGTGTGTTTCTGGTGGAGAGAAATGCTCTAATTCTGTGCTTTGAGAGGTCAGGGGAGACTTCTTTGTGTCTCCAGAGGAATTAAAATCCAAAAATACACGAATTTGTGAAGCTTGGACGATTTGGGGGTGAGAGGGGTGGGTGTGTGAAACAGTTTGCTGGAGGATGAGGCTTGAAGGATGTGATGGGGGATTCAGTGGGAAATCTGAGCAGTTTGGGACCTGGGATGAGAATGGACTCTGGGGCTGTGGTTTGTGTGTCTTTAAAAAAAAAAAAAAAAGGATGTAAAATCCAGTTTTAAAATTTGTTTTATCTCTCTGTATTTATAAACATAAATGTGACTATTTAACAGTTATATAAAATAATTACATGTTTCCATATAGAAGTAAATGAATGTGTAAATGGGTGATATATATAAAATAACCATATAAATGAGTGTGGAACAGTTTCACAATAACCTAATGCATACTTTCAGTTCTACACATGTAAGTGCTCGTGGTTGGGAGTTAAATGAAGTGTCTTATCCCTGCAAACATCAAGATTTTGGATTATGTAAATAGTGATTTGTCTGATTTGTTTTGTCCTATAGAGTTGTTTGGATTCTCTGCTGCTTTGTTTTCCAAATGACTTCCAGCTGATTACCAAGTGAGCTGTGGAGCTGCCGTTGTCTGAAAAAGAAAATCTAGGGATTTCTCCACGAGGAAATTTAATCTATTAAATATTAGTAGGCAGCAGATAGCATTTATAAGAGTTCTTATTGTTTAATTATGACTTAAATTACATCTCTGTTTCCACGCTGTGTAGTGAAGTTACTGAGCACAGATTTAATTTTTTTGGCCACTAAATGAACCGTAAAATAAAGAAATGCATTTGTCAGTGTCCTCCAAAAGAGATGCATTTCCATTGACACAAATTTATTGCCTGTATTTACCTGTGTCAGTGAAGTCTGTGCCTGGCTGCTCCTAAGTTGGTAATTCCTCCTGAGCATCCTTTTTATGAAGATGAATATTGGATTCCCACTGCACATTTCCCTGCCATTAATCAGCGTGGGTTGGACCTGTGCAGTGGAACAGATGTGGGGTTGTTGTTGTCTGTAATGATTGTGCATCACACCCGTGAGCTCCTCCAGGGATGTTTTGGACTATCCATTTATCAAGGTTGCCCATTGATCAGGGCTGGGAGGGGGTTGTACTTTCTCCTCTGTCCTTCCAGGTCATCAACAGACAGTTGATCAACTCCATGTTTTGTAGAGCAGTTCATAGCAAAGATGAAAATCTTGTGTTTCCACAGCACTGGATTGGTTGAAAAAATCAGAGCATCGTGGAAGGGTTTGGGTTGAAGGGACCTTAAAGGCCATCCAGTTCCACTCCCTTCCACTATCCCATGTTATTCCAAGCCCTGTCCAACGTCATCTTGGACACTTCCAGGGATGGGGCAGCCACAGCTTCTCTGGGCTTTTATTCTTTACTTGCCCAGATGCTGAATATCATGGAATTACCTTTTGATTTCAGGCCTGGCTTTCCCACTGGCAATATTTATTCCTTTTTACCCACTTCACAGTAAGCTCTTTATCAGTGTTTTTTCCTTACAATGAAAGTTCCACTGGTGATTTGTGTGCCATATAATCTGCAGAAAGATTTCAGAGATTTGGTACTTGCAGGGTTCTCTGTGGGTGTGTGTTGGTTTCTGGGTTGGTTTGTTAGTTCTTAAAAAGGATTTTTCAGAATCATAGAATTGGTGAGGTTGGAAAAGACCTTTAGGATCATCAAGTCTAACTATCAACCACCACCATGCTAACCATGTCCTCAAGTGCCACATCCACATGGCTTTTAGATCCCTCCAGGGATGGGGGACTCCCTGGGGACTCCAGCCAAGGCTGGACAACCCTTACCAGGAAGGAATTTTTCCTGATATTCAACCTGACTCTCCCCTGGCACAGCTTGAGACCTTTTCCCCTTGTCCTGTCCCTGTTCCCTAGGAGCAGAGCCTGACACCGCCCTGGCTCCCCCCTCCTGTCAGGGATTGCAGAGCCAGAAGGTCCCCCCTGAGCCTCCTTTTCTCCAGGCTGAGCCCCCCCAGCTCCCTCAGCTGCTCTTCCTCAGACTGGAATCTTTCTCTCAAGTGCCCAGCACACCTTGATAAAACACTTGGTTTTATTCCCCTGTTTTATAACCAGCAGGTGCTCCCAGGTGGATGCTGAGGAAGGCAGAGGTGGGAACTGAGGAGCCGAGGGAACTGAGTGTTTGTGTGGGTTGTGTAACTCCAGACAAAGCACTGTGACAAATCAATTAGTGTTCCCTTTCTCAGAAATTCAATCTGAATCCCTTCCCCATTGATCAGAGCTGACTCCAGACAGGTCCAGCTCAGAGGTGACACAGCTGCAGCTCTGCCTTCTTCATGCTGCAGATATTAAATTGATCTTTGCCCTCTCTAAGTGGGGCTTAGCAGGGACATGAAACACTCTCAAACCTCTAATTAGGGGCCTTTTAGATTACTGAAGATTGATTCACCTCTCAGGCTTTGCAAAGGCATGTTCTGTGCAGCAGGACACTGGGGTTCTCCCTTTCCCCCTCCCCTCCTCTGTGGAGTTTTGCTTAATCTGCTCTTTTCTTTCCATACCAGTCCAAGACTAAGGGAACAGCTTAGACTGAGGTTTTACAAATGCAGAGGTGCAAGGTTGACATCACTGAACCAGGCCATTCCTTGGGCTGACATTTATATGGGTGATTAGTGATTAATTTAGACCTGGTGATTCCTGCCGTGTAAGAACAATCTTGAGGAAGGAAGGGGATGTTTTGTGGATAGGAGTGAGTGGTCAAAGGCTGGAACCATTCAGGGGCAGAATTTTCTAAGGTGAAGTGAGGTTTTGGTTGAAAAGCAGGTGGCTGGAAATCTGTAATTTACCTTCTTTTCCTGATTTTTGTACCTTACACAAGCACTGAAGCACATTGAGGCAGCTGAAAGCTGTGTGTGTAACCTCCTGTTCTGTGTGCAGACTGCAGGGAAATCTTGCTGCCAACCATGACAGACCAGCTCAAGTATCACTTGGAAAGACAAGAAGATTTGGAGGCTTGCTGCCAGTTGCTGAGTAACATCCTGGAAGTGCTGTACAAGAAGGACGTGGTGAGTGTTGCACAGATGATCTTAGTAACGTGAATTGAGCAGGTAACTGCTGATGACTTGGATCAGACAGTGAATAAAGAGACATTTTTAGGAGTTCAGCCTTCCCCTTACATGGTGTGTGGCCTCTGCCAGGTGGAAAACATCTTGTTTTGGTGTTTTGTTTTTGTCTTTCCCCCCTGAGCATTTTGGGAAATGTGCTTTGAGATGTATTGTCCCTGACATGGTACACAGACACACAGCATGTGTAGAAGTCCCTTTTTTTCTTAATAGTCCTTTTTGCATAATAGTCCTTTTTTTGCCTTCTCTTGACTTCAGCTAACACACAAATATTGGTGCTTTGCTGGAGAGCTGCAGTGATTTGATGCTCTCTTAAAATTTGGGCTGCTGCCTGAGCCTTCATCCCTGGGTGGAATCAAACACTAATTCAGTTGGAAAGGACCTCGGGGGTCAGCCACTCACATCATATCTGGCGTGTCATTTAACTGTGTTTTTTGGGGTTGCTCTGATTTTGTTGCTGTTTTGAAGTGGCTCTGTGTGACTGCTTTGGAGAGGGGGTTGTTTTACAGCAGGAATTTGGTTTTGGCAGCTTGGCTGCTCCTGTCACTCTTCCTTGGCTGCATTTCTCTGCAGGGTGGGACCTCACCTGCAGCTCCACCATCTCCCAGGCTGTTCCTGGCTGCAGGACCAGTACCTGTCTCTGTTTGTACTGGTGAGGGCCCAGTCTTCAAATATATTTTTCAAATGTAAAGTAAAAGATGGCAGTAGAACTCATCTGTTTCTTCCTCCTGGTTGCGTTTTTTGACTTCGGGTTTTGCCCGAGTTTTCTGGGCTTGTCCTTAAAAGCTGGCTGCACTAAATATTTCATTTTCAACTCTTTCAAAAACAGGGGTGGGTTGCCCCTAATACAGAAACACTAATTTGAAACAACTGACTGAAATGGGCAGTTCCTTAATGAAAGTTTTGCTTTGCTTTTCTCTTTTAATTGAGCTGTTGCAGAACAGCCCCCTCCTGATTTGGTAATGCCTGTGGGGTTTTGACGTTGGGAAAAGGACTTGGGGAAAAGAAAATTAATAGGTAACTTCATGTCATAGGCTTTGCTGTGTTTCCAGGGACCTGCTTTGCATTGAAATTGTACCAGTACATGTTAATTTACCAGTAACACGTGTTAATAAAATAAGACTTGGTTAAAGTGGGAGACTTCATTTTCCGCTTTTGATCAACAGCGAGCGATGTTTTGATTAATTTTCGCAGGACAGGTGGGTTTAAAGTTCATTTGTGTTGGTGTCTGTTGTATGTAGCTACCACTAATTTATTTCTCCTTCCTTAGGGGCCAACACAGAGACATGTGCAGATAATCATGGAGAACCTGCTGAGGACGGTGAACAGAACAGTCATTTCCATGGGCCGCGATTCCGAGCTCATCGTAAGTGTCTCCTGATGGAAACTTAAATACCTCTGTCACATCTTGGGGAACCTGCCTGTAATAGGATTTAAATCCCAGCTGACCCAGAGCAATCAAAACCTCCTGTAACTGTCTGTGTGCTCAGGAAGCTGGAAAACACTGGCTGCTCACTTTGCCGGGGTTGAGACGAGGAACTGTGAGGAAAAAAAAGACTTGAAAAGTGTCTGTGGGCAGGTGGTGAGCCAGATCTGAGATATCTGTGTTCACCAAGATGATGGATTATTGGCAATTAGTCAGCTGAGAAGGGTGGAAATGAGAGACTTGGCTGTTTGTTGCTGCTTTACAAGCATTTACTTGCCTTTTTTGACTGAGATAACCAAGCTGGCAGTATTGAGATTATTGAAGAGTAGAGCCCAGAATTATTATCTTCTGAATACCTACAGCAGGGACTGATAGCAGCCACAGAGTTGTCTTACCACTGTGATTTTAAAGCCTGGCACTTGAATTTTTCCAACTGTTAATTAATTAATACTGGTCTAAATAACGAATAGGATGGTGAGGCCTGTTGATATCTAAAATGGGGATAGATCTGAGTGTGGGTTTGGGAGTGTCACTGCGTGTTTTGGGGAGTGTCAGAGTGTATTTTCCTTTATCTTGCATTCTTTCTCTGGTGTCTACAAGTGGTACATGCAGGAAACAGGTCCAGGTGGCCCAGATGTGAGATCTTGTCCCTTGTCCCTCTGTTCTGCATCCCTTTGGCCCAGTTTGGTTCAATACCCTGATTTCTTTCTTTCTTTTTTAAAGAGGGGTTCATTGTTAGTCAGTGAGTCCTTTAGCAACTTGATTTTTTGATCTCCCCATTCCTTTCCAATGTAAATTCTCTGTGTAGCTGCACACAGTGATATGTGACTTTTTAGAAGGCTCTGTGTCCTCAGCACCTTTTATTTATTTACCCACTGCTGCCTCTCTGCTTGGCCCGAGGTGGTGCCTGTGCTGGCAAAGGTGCTGCAATTTGATTTTGTCTCCAGTTCACCATCCACTGACTTATTTTTGGTCTTCCACTTTTATCACTTTGGTTTCCAACAGCAGGTTTGGTTGTAAGAAGGAGATAATGGGTCAACAGGTCCATTGCTGGAGTGAGAAATCATAGAATCCCAGAATGGTTTGGGTTGGAGGGGACCTTAAATACCATCCCATTCCACCCCCTGCCACAGGCAGGGACACCTTCCACTAGCCCAGGTTGCTCCAAGCCCTGTCCAACCTGGCCTTGAACACTTCCAGGGATTGGGAATCCAAAACCTCTCTGGGCAAATGGTTCCAAGCAGATCATCCTTACAGAATATTCCAGTGCTGGGATTCAGCAGCAGTGAGAGGAAGGCGAAAGACGTGTGTGTGTTTTATTTTAACTTCTTCAGCTTCAGTTTGAATGTGAATTAATTACTGTTTTTGATGAACATGATTCAAATGGCATTCAGAAATGTTAATGATGCCTTTTGCAGTTACCACGTTCGATCTGAAAACTTGGGGTTATGTTTTAATTAAGTACGTTTGTATTAAAAATATCCCCGGTGCTCGTGAGCACAGCCTGGAATCCCTTCCATCTGCAGCCTCTGTAATTAGTTAATGAGGACTAACAGGAAGGGGATTTTCAAGGAGTTCTTTCTCCTAACTCAGAATTCAGCCTGTTGCTGAAAGGAGGCCCCTGTGAGTAACCAGTAACAACTTCTTTTTGTGGTGTCAGCAGAGCAGGAAGAGTAAAATGCATAATAATCATAATTGGGAAGCATAACTTGACCTCCCTTGGATCAGATTTGGGTTGAAATGATGCACTGACTTTTCTTTTTTTTGGTTTTACCTGGAACTTATAGCAGAGAATTAACCATCCAGCAAGAGTAAGGGAAGGAATTCTAAAAATAAAGGATTTAGAGGCAAAGTCCAAGTAATGATAACTTTTTTTAAAAGAAATAAAATACAGAACATAACAATTTGTTTATTCTATAAATTTAATTGTGTTGGTGTCCTAAAGCTGCATGTTTTCTCCTTGGAAAAATCCCAAACCTGATGTTGCATAATCCAGTTTGTGAGCAGTGGAGGAATGTCAGGAATTTAAGTGCTCAAGTGAAAATGTCTGATGACAGGAGGTGCCTTTCCTAGAGTGTTGAACTGGAAGATTCTCCAACAGTTTCCTTTGACCTTGCACATTTGTTTTTTTTTTCAATCCTTAAATGTAAGTTCCTGCATAAAATAAGCTGGTTTTGTCACGTACCTTCTAAAGAGAATTACCTTGAAATAATGTAGACCATCTGCAAGGAGATAAACTAGATATTAAATAAAAGAGTATAATAGTTTGAAATCTGATTTGGCCATAATTTTGGTAGCAGGAGAATTTTTAATCCTCATTGATTTGGACTCTCTGGAAGCCTCGATGGTGATTTTTTCTCGATCCGTTTGCTGAGCAGAAGGTTCTGTGTTATTTTCTATTTATTATAGATGCATTTATTATATTATTTAGTGGCAGTAGGAGCAGGATGCAGGCTGTGGGTGCTGAGCTGTCTCCTGCAAGGTTGCTGCTCAAAGCTGCCTGTTTGAGGTTCATTTTGCTCCTGCCTCGAGCTGCTCCTGCTCCTGGCACAGTGAGAAGTCACCTTGAACAGAATCATGTCTTTCTTGCTGAAGAACATGTTGCCTGAAGAAAAAAGTAAATTGAGCCAAGTTCCTTCAGCCTCTGGAAGGAGGATTTTAAAATGTCTCTTTCCTTGCCTCTTTTGAAGGATGGTGGGTTCCAGCACTGTTCAGTGTGAGGCAATAATTGTCCTCCTTCAATAAATCAGGGCTAACCAGCCACGATGGTGGCTCCAAAGGAATCCTGGCTGCTCCGACCTCCTCCTGGTCAGCAGCTCGGAATGGGCATCATTTACAAAGCCAAGACAACTGAGGTAGTTCCTGAACAATTTAATTTTAAAAAGGAGATTTCCTGGTCTAGTGAAAGGTGTCCCTTTGGAACTGGATGAGCTTTGGAGGTCTCTTCCAACCCAAAACACTCGTGGTTCTGTGACCCTGGGATGTCCAGGCTCTGAACACGTAGTGGGGCTGTGGGGAACAAAGTCAGTGTGAAAAACTGCTGAGATCAGGGAAAAAAATCCACTTTTGGATGTTCTTGGGATGTGTGAATAGGAAGCAGTGGACAGGAGAGGACATGATGGCTTTACTGATGGGTGGAGTGTTTCCCATCTTGCTTCTTTCCCTCCTTCTACACCTGAGGACAAGGATGTGGTGAAAGCAGGACAGAAATGGCGCAGAAATCATCGGAAAACAAAGAAAGGGATTTGTGGTGAGATGCAGAAACCATCTGAGATCCATGTGAAGGAGGTGTAGAGGTGGCCCTTGGTGACAGTGAAGCTCTGTGGGATTAAGGTGACCCCTTAATGAGTGGAGAGTGTGGCTCTGATGGGGGGAGTGACTTTGGGACAAATAATCAATCAATCCAGGTCAGTGATGGATTGTTCATGTCCTGGCACCTTCCAGGCTGGAGGCCTTTCTGAAAGGCAGTAAAATACAAATCTATATAAAATATGAATTATTGAGGGTCACAGGAGAGAGTTCTGGGGCTGCAGTTATTTAGGAGTTGAAGCTGTTTGTAAATTAATCTTTCTGTGCCTTAAAACCTGTCCAGTTCAGGGTTAATGGATTCCAAAATGTTGATGAGAACTTCATTTTCCTCACTGCAAAAAATGTGAAAATACTTTGTTTTATTGAATCATGTTTTCTTCTCTTTCAAAATCATTTGAAATTACATCTTGCAAACTGAATTTCACAGGAAGTGAAGTGGGATTTAGATGATGGCTGGGCTTTTTGTTTTTGGTTGTCAAACCCTCACAGATGCACTGATGGGTAGGGACCATTCCCTACCAACATTTACGGGAAGAAGCTCCTTCCTCCTGAACAAATGGCCAGCGAATTTGTAGCTCTCCCCTTATTTTATTGAACCACAGATGGGTTTTGTGGTTGCTGAAATATGAAAATTTTTTCGTGCAGTTCCTTCCATTCTCCCAGATTGTGATGGTGGATTTTCAGTGGTGATCCAGTTGCATTCCAGTAGTGATATATGTGTGCTGCCACCCAGATCCTAAAGAACTGGGATAATCTACCAGCAGAGTGGAAAGTCCATGAAAAATGACCCTCTTTGATTTGAAAAAGTAATTAACCTTTAAAACATCGAGTGCAATTAAAGGCAGGGATGGTGGTTTTGCACCTCAAGCAAGAAAAAGCAAACACTTTGTACCCACAGTAGGATTTTCCAGTTTTAATCACGATTTTTTTTTTGCAGTTTATCCTGGATTTTTTTAAAAATATTTTTTACAGTGATTTTTTTTAACCTTTAAGAAACCAAGGGCTACTCACAGGGGATGGTGTTTCCTCAGAGCTCTAAAGCAAAGGGTGGAACTGTTGCTTCGTGGAAATTACGGACTCAAATCGCAAGGGGATGTAAAATCACCGCAGGATTTATTGGCTAAAAAGTATTTGGAAGCAGGAAATGGGGGAAGTGCAGATAGAAAAACCAGTGTATGAAGTGCAGGGGGGCTGTCAGTGAATCCAGCAAAGCCACATGAAAGTAAAAAACCGCATTTTCCTCGTCATAACCTCAGAGATCTTCTACGGGAGGGTGAGAAAACAGCCTTGTCAGTCACATTTAACTAAAAGCTCTAAAGAATTAGGGTTGTTTTTTTTTTTTTTTTTTTCTATTTTTTTTTTTCTCTTGGTGTCTCTCTAACCTGAGCCTGAGTGATCCTAAAGGCAATACAATATGATAACATTTTACACACTTGCAAAAACGTTTTATTACAAATTCCACAGGAGGGGAGGAGAGAGGACAAGAGATGCCGGTGGGAAGCCAGACTTGGATGGGTGGGTTGCTTTTCCCATTTTTTTTTTTTTTTTTTGTTTTTGTTTTTTTTTAAAAATGTAGAAAATTAAAAATTTGCAACTTCTTTAAGAAAACAGCCTGGACATGTACAGAGCACGCCATGAGAACGTTCCCTTTTAGCTCTTTGTTCCACCAGTCTGTCATTCCCTCTCGTGCTTTCCGGGATTCCGGAAGCTCTGGATGAGCCAGCGGGTTTGGGGTGTCACACACAAACAGCTTGATGAGGTGGTGACACTGTACAAGGATTTTTGGAACTGATTTGCCACGGAGAGATGGTTTAATTCCTTTTAAAAAACCCACCACTAGGCATGGGAGCGTGGAAGAGTTCGTGAATTATTAAGATTATTTTAAATAATACTGAAGACTGCCATGTTTTCCTTGCTCTGTCCATATTTGAGATTTCTTTCACCTTAGGGGAAAAACAAAATAATATTTTTTAGTTTGGAAATACTCTGCACCATGTCAGGTGGGCTGTCTTGTAAACAGTTCTATATTTTTAATTAAAAACAATATAAAATACATGGGAAACACTGGTACACAGAATCAACTTCCTAATCCTTCAACTTCCACCAAAGGGTTACAGGATATTTGTTTCTGTTCAAGAATTCATAGCCCTCTTGAAGTTTTACTGCAAAGGTGCCTTTATTCCATTAAAACAGACTGAAATTAATTTTGGGCTGGCCATGGACATCTTCTGCATTCCTAATTTAACTTCCTTTTCTTGCTCTTTGTGGTGGAGGGGAAAAAACTACCCAGTTATTTTCCTCCCTTTTCCTTGTAGTAATGGATTGGATGCTGAGCTAAAAAGGAGAAATAGTGCCAAGGAAAACACTTCCAGCATTTTCAGTGTGTGCAAACCAATGATCACATTTCTTCCACCTAAAGGCTGAGGAATTGGTACCTTAAAGCTGCTGCAGGTTCAAAGCAATTTCAAACCCCTGTTCGTCACACGACACTCAAATTATCTGAAATCCTTAAAAAAAACCCAAAAAACAAACCCAGAACAAAAGACAAAGAGATTCCCACTCCCTGGCCACTTTTAACATCAGGAATTTTTCCACCAGTGGTCATTTTAGATGCAAGTTTAATGACAGTAGCAAATACTTAAAGGAAAATGCTGCAGTTTATAAGTCAGAGCAAAATTTAAAGTGCCATTTAAAAAAGAAAAAACCCGAAATAATATTAGGAAAAAAAAACAAACCTGCTTCACATCTCTCCCCTAAGTGTGTATCAATTAGCAAGTACAATTAATAGATTGAGATATAAATCATAATAAGTTGGGAAACCCATCTGAGAAGCTTGGTAAATAAACAGCATTTAAAATTCCAGCTCCTTCCAAAGCAGGTTTCATCTCGTGCTGCAGACTGGAAGTTTCCTGCTTGCCTTCTGCAATAGTGGAGAGGTTTTCCAAAGACTGTTACAAAAAAATACTAAACCTTGGCAAATGCCAACAATCTGGATTGTGATTGTTCTGTCTGTGGGGTTGGGTTTGGTTTTCCTGTGCCAGAACGTGTCGTTTAAGACCTTTTTGGGTACCAAAAGTGCCAAATCGAGATCGTCCCGCAGCCTTTTGACCCTGTGAGCTTGATGTGGTTAAAGGCTTGTCCTGATTTTGGGGAAGCTTCTGGAGATGAGGCAACAACAAACTGGTGGTTGTGGTGATGAGGACACAGCTGAGTTGGAGGTGGTGTGGCCGTGTGAGAGCTGGGCAGGAAGGCAGGAACACAGGAACACACAGTCAGGGTTCGGGGACGGCGCGGCCTCGGGCCACGGGAAAAATTGTGCTTTGTCCAGGATTTCTGTGCTGAAAACTGCACTCCCCAATCAACATGGATCTGTAAAACTGACACCACTGCAAACATAAGGCTTGCTTGCTTTTTTTTTTTTTGTTTGTTTTTTTTTTTTTTTTTTTTTTTGTTTTTTTGTTTGTTTTTTTTTTTCCCACCTGCCCCCCCAGAAGGCTTTAAAAAAACCCCACGGTGATGTTTCGGAGCGGACGGGAGGAGCCTACGGTTTAAGGGGTCAGAACGCGATGCTTTCACATCTGAGGGGTTGGGGGGGGGGGGGGGGAAGAGTTTTGCTTTCCATCCTTGTCCGAATTTCCATTCAGGTTTTACATCCCACATTGGCAAACTGCAAATAAAAGGGGGCAGGGTGTGTTCCCTGCCCCCCTCGCTCCGGTGAGTCCAAAGGTACGAAGGCCTTTTTTGGTACACACGGGGAGAACCGGACGCTGCCGATGGCCAGGAACCCTCCTCCATCCACCAGCATCCCATCAGAGGTGATGGAGAGAACTCCAAAGATTTTTTCAGAGAAGGCCTTGAACTCCACACTTGGGTTAAAGGAACCAGAGTTTCCATCTTCCGTGCTTTTTTGATTCAGTTTTGGATTTTTGCTTGGGAGTAGAGGAGTAGCTCTCCTGAGAATAAGGCAAAGGTGCAACCTGAGTTTCCTCAATGGGATGAAGTTTCCTCAAAACTGGCTGGAGTTTGTCTTCTTGCTGTTTAAAATCCAATTCCACGCTAGAAATGGGAAGGAAAAAAAGCAATCGGTTGTTAATTGTGATGATAAAACTGTTTCAATTAACCCCGCATCCAAGTGTTTAATTTAGAAATTCAAGTCAAAAAAAAAAAATGTTTAGGTTAAAGGGAAGGGTCAAAAAAAGGACACTGTGTGCAAAAGAAAAGTGGGAATGAGATTGTTCAGCTTTTCCTTCTGTTTAGGAGGAAATAATTTCTGCTGGAAATGACTGAAAACTGAAAATCCGAGTTTTTTGGGTCATCTCGGTGGAGGAATTGATCTTTGAGGGCTTCCAGGCTTGCTTTTCCCTCCTGTCTGGGTGCCCTGGGAGCAGCCAACCAGGCACTGCATCCTTGTGCTTTTGGAAAAGCTGATGGATTGGCCATAAGCAATTGGGCACTTTCTTTACCTGACCTGCTTCTTGCCACTTTTACCCTGAAATAGATTAATTTCAGTAAATTAAACCAAAATTAAACCAGTACCAAGCTACTGTCATATGTATAGAGTCATATACATGCTCGTGCATCACCTCACGGAATAATTTGGGCTGGAAGGGACCTTTAAAAGTCCTCTAGTCCAACCCCATTGCAGGATATCAGAGGCTGGATTGAAAAGGGTGAAATTAAGGGAATTTAGACACCAGGGTCCATTTCTTTCCTCCCTGCCTTTTGCTGGATATTTTAAGGGTAGCAGTTTGTGATTGTTGAGCACTCGAGAGGTTCCCTGTCCAGCTCCACAGCTGAGGGATCTTGGGCTTTGCACTGGCTGCCTTCATCATTAATGTGAAATTAGTGTTCCTGGACTTAAATGCACTTTGCATGAGTATGAAATGTGTTTTCTGAGCCATTTCTGCCCTTCCTTGCTGGGCACAAACCACTGGAGAGGTGAGATCTGCTTCCCCTGGGCCTTGTGCTCCCAGGGGAGCTCGTCCAAAAAGAGATTTAAAAGGATTTGTTACAACTACCCCTGCCTGGCTTCAAGAGTAAGGACCTAGTACAGAACACTTAAAGCCATTTCAGAGGAAATTCATGGGAAATTTCTGTAAACTGAGCACAGAATATCACCTAATACCATGTGCTGACTGAGGCAGGGCTTATTTTCCTCTTAGGGTGAAGGAGAAGGAATCAAAGATGCTGGGGGAAGGATGAGGATAATTGTGTGCTTTGTTTTATTTGAGACCTGATGAGTCTGTCTGGAAGGGCTTCCAGGGAAAGCTGAAGAAAGGGGTGCTGGAAGGGTGTGAGGGCTTTTTGGTGCCTGGATTTTATCTCTTAAATCCACCCCTAGCAAAAGTTGTCAGCGTTTTAGTGACGTGGATAAACTTTGTAACAGCAGAGGAGAGAGATACATCAGGGAAGAGCTCAAATACCCAGCATTATGTTTTTAGTGACTAAAAAGAGCCATTTGAAATCAAAGAAGGCGATTTAAAAATTGCCAGCTGTGTGCTGGAAGTGGAGAATCCCGACTTGGCAGGAGGCAGCTGCTGGGCACCGTGTTCCTGCAGAGGCACGTTCTGACCCTGCTGATTGATATCCCTCCTTGTCAATGAGAGAACAGCATTGTCTTCACTGATAACACGTCCCTGTGTGCACTTCAGCACTGGCAAAAAGCAGATTTTGGAGAAGTGCAGCGTTAATTTAGTGGGGAGATCAGTCCATGGGGAATGTCCCAGCATGAAAATGCTGGTGGTGGTACAGCAAGGAAACCTCAGAATGGGAGGAGATGCTCTTTTAAGAGCTCTCTAAATCTCATTTAAAGGGCAGCATTTGGCTGGTTTGTTTCTCAGGATAAATTTTTTTTGGGGAAATAAAAGGCCTTTTCAGCTCTGGCCCTGCCAGAGTTCATTTTTACTTCTTTCAAGAGTTACTCTTATAAGGGAGCTCTGAAGAGCTGCTGGAAATTGCTGCAAGAGAGAAATTGTTATAAAAAAACCCCTTTGCTGAACAGAGTAACTTTTTACATAACCAATTTCTATTAAAGACAGACCTCAAGAGAAAAAAAAAAAGCATCTTAGTTTTAGACCATCTGACAAACCCCATGTTATTGCCATTTTCAGCTCAGGCTTTCAGCCCTTCACATCCAAATGAAATATTTTGCTTCTGAAGGGTATAAAGAGGCTGCATGAAAAACATCCGTGTTATTTCAGCATTTGGAGCCGTCAGTTTTGCAGAATAATTGATTGGTGTCTCTCCAGATCAGTTTATCCAGCTTTGGAGGTGTTTTAATGGAACAGTTCCCTTCAGGCAAATAATCTGTGTGCTTGCAAACTTTGTTTTCAGTTTATACCTGTTTATGCTGCAGTAACAAGACAATTTAATTTTCTTCTTATTTTTAAAATTTTCTTAACATTCCTTTAAAAATTAAAGAACTACTTATTCTTTAATTTTTTTAAGTATCCTTCTAAATTAGCTATAGCTCATTTCATTTTTACTCTTGATATCAACCATTAGTCACCATCAGTCATCATTCACAGAATCCCAGACTGGTTTGGTTTGGAAGGGACCTTCAGGATCATCCCATTCCATGGACAGGGACACCTCCCAGTATCCCAGATTGCTCCAAGCCCCGTCCAACCTGGCCTTGAACACTTGCAAGGATTAAATTCAGCAAGAATTCCGTATTTGTAGGAATTACTGATGTTTTTGTTACAGAGCTGAAGATCTTTCCAGGCCTTTCGCTCCTAAATTCGATTTTGTCACCTGTCACGGCTCTGACATCCTGTTTTGCTCAGTGCTATTTCTGTCCCTCAGCATCTCTAGGTGTCCTCCCTCCAAATGACCTTTTCCTGAAATATCCTCTGGGCCGTGTGCCTCTTTTCACTTTCAAACTTGGGTTTTGTCCCACAAGCCTCCCCATAATAACTCCATTAACTTAATTATCCAGGACTCCGTGTTCTCCTGCTGTTACACACAGAGGTGAGAATTATTTGCTTCAGAAGCAGTTTTTTTTCCTAGATAATATAATAATATTTTTCAAGAGCCTGACAATTGTGAAGAAGCCCGACAGAAACAAGAGATAAATCCATTATATAATGCCAGCAGCACAAACCTTGGCCTCACACACCTGAGCAGGACATCCTAAAGCTTCACTTAATTATGGTATTGTTAAATTTGGAACGCTGGGTCAGGCTTTTTCCACCTTCAATGCCTGTCTCAAATTCTTCCTCTTGTGAACAGGAAAATTCTCTCTCTGATAAATACTTTGGTTTTCTGTGTTTTCCCCCCAGAAGAACTCTGTCTTTCCAAGGTTTACAGCCAGAACTTTACATTTTAGGACAGTTGCCTGTGTACTGATATTTCCATGGATGTCCCTCCCATGAACATTTGGCCAAGTAAAACCAAATAACAGCTCTTTGGGAATTTAATTTGGATGTGCTGATTAAACACCAGCAAGAATTTTGTAATCAAGATCTCTGTAATCCCTTCACAGTGAGAATGGTTTGGGTTGGGAGGGATCTTAAAAGATCACCCACTCCACCCCCTGCCATGGGCAGGGACACCTTTCACTATCCCAGGTTGCTCCAAAGCCCATCCAACCTGGCCTTGGACACTTCCAGGGATGGGGCAGCCACAGCTTCTCTGGGCAACCTGTGCCAGGGCCTCCCCACCCTCACAGCCAACAATTCCTTCCCAATATCCCATCTAACCCTGCCCTCTGGCACTGGGAAGCCATTCCCTGTGTCCTGTCCCTCCATCCCATGTCCAAAGTCCCTCTCCACTCTCCTGCCCGGCATCTGAGGAATTGATGTGGATTTTATAGTTTTGGCTTTGTTTTTTTAACTATTTTGAGAACTTACGTTAATTAATTTATTTTTTGCATGCAGGCAGCAGGGAACCTTTGCTAATTTGGTTGCTTTGTGAGGGATTGCAAGCAGAGTCTGAGGAGTGATAACCGTTGGGATTAAACATATGGAGTGTGGGAGGGGAATCGAGGAACAGGCTCAGAGATAGGGATGGGCTTTCTTATTTTCTAGCACAGTCACACATTATTGTCATGAATCATTTTAAGCCTGTGAGATGCTGATGATCTGCTGGGCACTGCAGGATTGCTGAGTCAGAGGGATTCAGACTCCAGATGGGGTTGCCGAGGGTTTTATCAGGGAATCATAAAATCCCAGAATGGTTTGGGTTGGAAGGGACCTTAAAGCCCATCCAGTCCCACCCCCTGCCATGAGCAGGGACACCTTCCACTAGCCCAGGTTGCTCCAAGCCCTGTCCAACCTGGCCTGGGACACTTCCAGGGATGGGGCAGCCACAGTCAGGTCACCCCAAAGCTTCCCTTCTCCAGGCTGAACAATCCCAACTCCCTCAGCCTTTCCTCCCAGCAGAGCTGCTCCAGCCCTCTCATCATCCTGGTGCCTCCCCTGGACTCTCTCCATCAGCTCCACGTCCTTCCTCCGCTTGCCTTCTGTCACCTCCAAGGCTGGAGCCTGCAAAGCCCTTCCTTCTCCTTTCATTCCAGGTGACATCCCTCCAGTTCACCTTTTTATCCCTAAGTTTCCAATGTTAAGCCCAAATCCTCCCAGCACTGACAGAGCAGCTGAACTCTTTGAATTTGAGTCGAGTGGGTGAAGCAGGAATTAAAGATTTTCCTCCTGTTTCCTCCTGGCTCACGTTAATTGGATGACATGGCATTAGTTCATGCCCCATCTTGGAAAAACAGGATCCAGATAAGCACTAATCACTTGGAAATTACCTTATAATGCACTTTCCAGCATGTTGAATTTCCTGTTGCAACCCCCAAATCCCCAAAGCCTGGGATCCAAAGCCCTGCCAGCATTAACAAGCCACTGAGATCCATTTTTCCCACTAAGCACCTTACAGTCTAGAGATAAGATGAGAACATATGAATTAATTAATGTGGGTAGGAAATAAAAAGGTGATGAAAATGACTATTCTCATCATTTAATCACCTGATTTTATTAGGCTGCTGCAATCCTAGGAATTGATGCCTTACGTTCACTTTGTGTGGTCATATTTATTAATTTTAATAATTAATAATTTAAATATCTGACCTTTACACGTGGGCTCTTTGCTAACTTTTAACTTTTAGCTTTTATCCCTCTATTTTAACCCATTTCTCTTGCAGCTCTTGTCCCTGAATTGCATTTCAGAGATTCTGATAATACATTTTCTGTTGAAAAATGTGAGCCCACCTTAGATTAATATCAAATAAAAATACAGCAGCATAAATCAAAATTTCAAAGGAGTGTAAAGCAGCCAAAGTAATGCTTGGTACAACTTGGAGCGATTTATCTCCTTATAAAGTTTCCTTCTGGAAGCCAAAGTAGCCTTGTAAAAGCTACTGAGTATTCCTGACCTTTCCCACTGCAGGGAAATCCAGCAGGAATCCTCCAAGATGCTCCTTCCCAGAAGCAATTCCTGCTTAAAGGCCTAAGAATAATGCACAAAATATTAAAGAGAAGCCCCGTTTTCTCCTCCATATTTCTGCTCGAGGATAAAAATTCACCCAGGCTGGGAAATTCAAAGAGGTGCAGAAAGGGCAGTTCCAGGAAAAGAGAATTCCACAATAAACCAGGCTCGGGAGATTTGGCTCCATTTCAATATTTAAGTTGAATCCTGGCAAAATATAACCCTGATAAAACATATTTTAAAAATGTTTGTAAAGTACAGACGTGGAAATTTGTCTTGTGGTGGTAGATGATGATTTTGGAAACTCTTCTGTGGCCTTGGGTTATGAGATATTGATGCTGATGGAGAAAATGATGAAGGGGTTGGTTGTTTTTACCATTTCATCACATTTTTGGGTCCTGTTTTAAATACAGTCTGGAAATGACTATAAAGACACGATGCTGAATAATTTCAGTGACAGTTTTAAGTCTGTGGCTCAGCTGATGCAGTGGAAGAAAATGTCAGTGACTCCTGTGTCTGGAGCTCCAAGTTCCTGAACATATTGCAGAAATAAGCAGAATTTTGAGGAAAACTGAGTATCTAAATGTGGATGTTTTTCTTTTCTTCCTGATTTCTAAAACAGTTTCAGGCTTTGGTACCTTTTTTTTTTTAACACTCTTTAGTATTTGATTGTCAGTTCCCTACTTTTTAAAGAAAAATGAGACAAGTTTTCCTTTCTCTTCTTTAATACTAAGAAATTTATTCTTTTCAATATAAAGAGAAAATAATGTAAGAGTAGATCTGTAACCTACTCAATCAAAATTTAATCAAAAATTTTAATTTAATATGCCAAATACCTATTGCCAAAAGGCATTTTTACTAACAGTATTGATGTTTTTGATGCTAAAAACCCTCTAAAGTACAACAGGGTTTTTTTTTTGTTGCCTTCTACACTGTCTCTGGCTTCTGGGCTACATTATATTAATACCCTGAAAATTCATCTCGAGGGGGGAAGAATTGAATTCCATGGATTTCCACCTTCTCTCCTGTGCTGTACCTGGCACTGCAGGATGCAGTTGGGTAACCTAATCCTTCTTCTGCTGTTCCCTTGCAGTTTAAAAATATAGGTTTGAAACAGCTCTAAATTTGGGGTTTCTTTTAATGTTGGCAGTGTTCAAAATGGAATCATATTTAAAAAACCCTCACAAGCAATTACAGCAAAGTGAAGGTTTTCTCTTCAAATTATTGATTTTTCCATCAGGCCTTTGGTTATATTTTTATTTAAGTCTTTCCTGTGTATTAATTGGGCAAAAAAGCTCCAGACTTCAAGGGCCTCCTGGTGTGACAGGGATGTTTCCTCAGGGTTTTACTGCCCCTTGAACAGTTTAAGCTGAGCTTTAATTTCTGGTCCTGAGAGGAAATCAGGTACCCCTGTGCAGTGTTTGACACATGAACCCTTGGCAAGGGTGCATCTGGATTTAATTAACGCCCTCACTAATGAACTGCTGCACTCTGAGGTGCGAGGGAGCGGCTGATTTGTGGAGGAGCACAAGTTCCTACAAGACAATCTGTCTCAGTGCTGGTTTTATCAGTGAATTCCTGGTTTATCCCTCCTGGCTGCTTATCTTGTCTCAGTAATTCACTTTTCTCGTGGTTCCCGGGTTTGCAGCATCTCTGCTTTTAGGGTTGTTTTTTTTTTTTTTTTTTTTTTTTTTTTTTTTGCCTGCAGCATTTGTTCTCCTAAACTGGCAAAAAGCTGAGCTGTTTCGTGCTAAAACCTGCCCTGGGAACGTGGCTTTAGGCAAATGTCCACTCCAGAGGCAGTTGGGGTGGGGATGGAGAGCTGGACCTGCCTGTTCCAACCATCTCCCATTAGGAAAACTCTTCAAATCTGCTTTTCTGGAGTCGTTTCATTGGCAGGGAGCAAAGGAACCTTCTGGTTTTATTCCTTACCTTGAAATCCACTGTGAAGAAATCAAGATTTGGGGGAAAAAAAAAATTCTAATTGGATTTTGCTTAGCTAATGAAACAAGAATAATTCCCTGATGGATTTGTGCTGGGTTGTACCTCCAGGCTGCCCTGAGCCAGGAATTGCTCAGGAAGAGGGAGGCATGGGAGGCTTTGGTTATTTTTATGCCTCTAAACGTGGCTTTAAAGGAGGAATAAAGAAATTAATTGGTTCCTGCCCCTGCACAGAACCCTGGTGTGGTTGGTAAGATGGAGCTGAAGGTTTCCATCCTTTTTTCCCCTCACTTCTGTGCAGTGAGGAGACAAGACATAAATAAACACCTTCAGGGTCTTCTGCCTGAATCAGACTGAGTAGAGAACTGAGGAGTGAGGGGGGAAATCCTGCACTTCTCACTCCCAGGCAACATTTGTACCTCGATTTCAGTTTGTATCTCCCTGGGAATTGCCACGTTTGTACATTTTCATTCGTACTGTGGGGCCTGATTTTGTGACACACTCTGAGACACGTTTGTTTTCCTCCTCCTGCAACGCATCAAAACATTCAGTTGGTTTTTTTTAAGCCTCTGATAGAGGAGGACAATTAAGTTGTCAGTATGAGACACATCATCGGGCTCATGATGGCCTCGTGTCATGGCCAGTGCAATCACAATCATGGAATCACAGTGGTTTGGCTTGGAGGGGACCTTAAAAAACCATCTCATTCCACTCCCTGCCATGGGCAGGGACACCTTCCACCAGCCCAGGTTGCTCCAAATCCAACCTGGCCTTGGACCCTTCCAGGGATGGGGCAGCCACAGCTTCTCTGGGCAACCTGTGCCAGGGCCTGCCCACCCTCACAGCCAACAATCCCTTCCCAATATCCCATCTAACCCTGATTTTACTGCCCAAACTGTCTGGGTTTCATCTGTATCTGGTTCTCTTTGCTGTACATTCCCTCTCCCCAAATGATTTCCCAAGTCCAGTTGTTACTGCAGTAAAAATAAATCCGGTGTACAGAAGTCTACAAAAGTAAATTTGAAGTTAACTGGTTGGTCAGAAAATCCTAAATATCCCAAAAACTTGAAGCTCACACCTTGCAGCCCCTCCCATCCCAGAGCAGCACTGCCCACAACCAGCTACTTCTGCTCTGAAAATTTAGACTTGCACTTGAATTTTATGAATTTAGTGGAGTTCAATTTACATCATGTTGATTGGAAAATCGAGGTCAACCACTGAGGCCCTCTTAGTGAATAAATCGTGGCTTTCACTCAGGAAGAAAAGTGGGAATGTTAATATTTTGGACCTACCTGTAGATAATACATGCACTGTTCCTGCACGTGTCGCAGTTCGCCGTGTCCTGACCAGTCCGATACGAAAGCCTGGAAGGACAGAACATGAAATCATTAAAACTTGATTTCTTTTAAAATATTTTTTGTTTTCTTTGATTTTTCTTTTTTTCATAATAATCAGAACTTGAAAATTATTTAAAAAATTGTAATATTAAATAAGAAAATGAAGCCCTCAGGAAACCAGGACCACAATCAGCACATTCAGCTTCAATGAAGAAATTAATTTTTTTGGGGAATGGATTAATATTTTCTCCACTTTTACAGTGAGAAAACTTTTCATGGAGCAGTAAATTAAAATACATAATGCATTACATAAGGAGGAATGTAGAGAATATAATACTGAGAAATAGGATTTATTTTAGACTCTTTTAAAGTTATTTTCTGCAGGGGCAGAGCACTTGCTCCTCTGCTTCCTTCCCAGTGTACAATAATGAACAATCCAGCCGTAGGAAAAAAAAAAAAAGGCCTTATTTTGTACGTGACAAAATACCCAACACAAGTGTTAATGGGAAATTACACCCGAACTGTTTGATGTGCTTGTCCCTAAGATGAGAAATCAGCATTTCTGAAATGCTGCTGCAGGCTGGTTGTTTAGCTTAGAAAATGATCAGCTGGTGCTGACAATGCCAGTTTCCTTAAATATTTTAAAGGTTTGAAGATGTGATTGTGAGTAGTTGGAAGTTGTGTCGTGGCCAAGTGCTCTGGGGCTGTGGGTACAGCTCTTGGCACCCTGGTGGATGGAGAAAAGTTCACAAAAGGGTGAATCTACTTCTTCTAAGACTTCTTTCCTTCTAAAAGCCAAAGGCAACGTAGAGTTGTTGCTGTTCTAGATGATTATTTGGCCTCAAAAATTGCTTTTTATTTGGAGGAATGTGCTCAGATTACCTGAATGTTGGTAATACAACAACAAAGGCAAATCAGAGAATCGTGGAATGGTTTGGGTTGGAATGAAAAAGCCCATCCACTCCCACCCTCTGCCATGTGCAGGGACACCTTCCACTATCCCAGGTTGCTCCAAGCCCCATCCAGCCTGGCCTTGGACACTTCCAGGGATGGGGCAGCCACAGCTTCTCTGGGCAACCTGTGCCAGGGCCTCCCCACCCTCACAGCCAACAATTCCTTCCCAAAATCCCATCTAACCCTGTTCTCTTTCAGCTGTTCAAAAAAAACCTACAAAGCAAAATGTCTCTATTCTGTGCTATTCCTGATGGGGAAAAAACCCACAGGACTGATTTATATTTACTTGTATTTATGTTCTCTCAGAGCAGAAGGAAGACCTGGTTTTCATTTCCCCTTTTAAAAATCTTTCAGAAGGCAACATTCAAGTTGTCACCACTGTTAAACTTAGACTTGTAAAACGTGGGGTTTTTTTTCCCCCAAGCTATTGATCGGGTATTAAAAGCTCTTACTAAAGATACAACATTTAAAGTCTACAGATGAGTTGGTGAAGGCCTTAATTTACTGAGGACATAAAGAATAGTCAATAGTTTCCCTCAGAGGAACGTGCACGACTCTGTGAGGGCCTCTTTATAGGTAAAGCCATAAACATCTTGTGGAAGGTGCCAACTTCTTTTGTCTTCCTCTTTAAAATTGGTTTCCAGTTGGGACATTTTCATCCATCTCTGTAAACCTGCAAGCAGCCATTCAAATTAGTTAATTATCTGGCTTGTAGATTAACAACCTCCTCCTGTGCCAGCCTTTCCTTCTTCCACATGGGTTTCTGCTGTTCATGTTCAGCCTCTGCTCTGCTGCTTGAGAAATCGTTTAATAGTAAGGGCTTTTTAATAAAATCTGGCAAGTTACAGAATCACAAACTATTTGGGTTAGAAGGGACCTTACAGCCTGTCTAGTTCTACTCCCTGCCGTGGGCAAGGACACCTTCCACTAGCCCAGGTTGCTCCAAGCCCATCCAACCTGGCCTTGGACACTTCCAGGGATGGGGCAGCCACAGCTTCTCTGGGCAACCTGTGCCAGGGCCTGCCCAATCTCACAGGGAAGGATTCCTTCCCAATATCCCATCTGACCCTGCCCTCTGGCAGTGGGAACTCATTGCCCCTTGTCCTGTCCCTTGTAAAGTCTCTCTCCATCTTTCTTGTAGCCCCTTCAGCTCCTGAAAGGCCACAATCAGGTCACCCCAAAGCTTCTCTTCTCCAGGCTGAACAATCCCAACTCTCCCAGCCTTTCCTCACAGCAGAGCTGCTCCATCCCTCTGATCATCCTGGTGCCTCCTCTGGCCTCACTCTGGGTCTGTGTCCCTGGTTGTATTTTAGGTGCTCTGAGGGATTTGCCCCACAAGAACACGATTTCTGGCAGTGTTTGGTGAAGGGAGCTGCTCGGATCAGCTGCCTGCAGTGAACCTTGAGAACTCCTGATTTTTCTTGTGTCCCCTCCCCAGGCTGTTTGAGACCCGTGGTGTTCACTGTGGGCCTGAGGACAGAGGAGGAGGTTTTGCCATGAGCTGTAGTCCTGCTTCCAGAACTTGCAGTGGCTTTGAAATCAAATTAAAAATGAGGTAGCAAATCAAATGAGGTTTGTCAACTGTCTTCCTAAAAACTGATTTTTCAGTGTCTTATTTAAATTACTTTGCCCAGAGAAGCTGTGGCTGCCCCATCCCTGGAAGTGTCCAAGGCCAGGTTGGACAGGGCTTGGAGCAACCTGGGCTATTGGAAGGTGTCCCTGCCATGGCAGGGGGTGGAAGGAGTATATAATTCCAGATTTTCATATACTTAAAAACATATTTGCTGGTATAAGGCAGCCTCGTTAAGCTGATGAAAATGGTCCTTTTGATATAAGGATTTAAAAATGAGATGATTTTTGCATCATGAGTTTGAAATCCTGATTTCTCAACTGACACATCCAGCTCTGCTTGTTTCAGCATCATTGTCATTCTCAGGCTCCACTGGTTGTGGTGATACATTGGTTTTCTGGTTGGATGTTATTTTTCATTAAATTTTCTTAAAGCAATATTTTCCTCATTGAATAATTTTAGCTTTTCAGAGATGATTTTTTTTTACATATTTAGTAACATTTTCTTCTTTGAACCACCCTGTTAGAATTCTCTGTAAGCCCCAAGAACAACCCATGGTGTCCCAGTGTTTGGTTTCCATCAGGCAGTTTCAGAGCTCTGTGTTCTGGGAGTGTGTTAGTACAGTATAAATTCAATTATTTCTATATAAATTAATTCTGTTGTTGATACCCCAGGGCTTTGGACTTTTACTTTCTTGTTTTCACATAATTATCTACATAAACACTTGCATGGAATTCATCTCCTTCGTGCCAGCAAGGATTTCACTGTTGGCACAGCATTTCCATGTAAAATTTAGGCTGATTTTCAGTGCAGAATTCCTGAAAAAATAGATTTTCTATCAGTGTTAACTGCTAGAAACAGTTTGTGAGCACAGTCTGGATCCCAGGATAAGGACAGCAGAGTTCTGGGGGATGATGTTTTCCTTGTGAGATGCTGTATTTTGAATAAGCTTTTTCTTTTTCTTCCTTAAAAAAAATATTTGGAAATGTAGGAGAGTCAGCTTAGAGACTGAAACCTTTGTTGTTCTTTAGTAAACCACTCATTATTTTTGGTAAGGAGAAACCCCTTAAAATGAGAAGTCTTGGACAAAACAAAGATTTTTCTGCAGAAAATCATCTTTTGAGAGAAATGCAAGTTGGTTTTGGTCTTAGATCCGGTGTGGAATCCCCTTGGAACTGAGGGAGATGCCTGGAGCCAGGAGTTGCCTGGTGTGAGAGTTGGATGTGCCTGAGATCCCAGAATCCCAAAGGGGTTTGGGTTGGAGGGGACCTTCAAGATCAGCTTGTTCCACCCCCTGCCCATTGCAGGGACACCTCCCACTATCCCAGGTTGCTCCAAGCCCTTTCCAACCTGGATTTGAAAGTCCCGGAGGGAGGATGAGCAGATGTGAGTTCTGTTGTTGTGTCTCCATCTTCCCCTTGGCAAGGAGACCTCATCTGATCCACACCAAGTTTTCCACATATTTTTCCTATCTACATTTCATACTAATTTCAGGAGACTTTCATTTTATTGCAGGTTTGTGGGTTTTTTTGTTTTTTGTTTTTGTTTTTTTTTAAGCGTTCTGGGCACAACCTGAGCTTAACCTCAATTAACACTCCCAAGTATTAAAACATTATAATGAAGAGCAACCATTTTGCTGACATGGACTGGCAGGAACTAAGAATAGGCTGCAATTTTCAGAGCAGCCTAAGGGGATTACACCCTCTAAATCCCTGGGAAACCCAGAATTTGTGCACTTGCTTGAGGTTTTTTTTATTTAAATACCAGCTGTAACATCAGAATCTTTGCATCTGAACATTATTTTGCTTGTATAAATTAGAAGCAACGTTGAGCTGAGAGAGGGAAGCTTAGATCTGTGTGTGCTGATTTTTTTTTTTTTTTTGAAATGCAAGTCTGTTAAAAACAAAGAAAAAAAAAACAATTTAGAAGGATAGACCTGTTACCATCTGGATGTCCTCCCTTATCTGCTGGGATGTGGGGAATATTTGATATTAATTGAGTTCCTGCCTTTCCCAGGCTGTGCCTCCGAGCGTGTTGATGCTCTGGTGGATACAGATCTGGATGATACTGATGCTCCTCACACTTTTGATGTATCATCACCACCAAGGAGGATAAACAGACTTCAAGAATTTTTCCTGGTTGATGTTTTTATTACAGTGCAGTGAAACAAAGGATGTGGAGCAGGCAGGGGGCCTTTCAAGTGCTCAGGAAGTGACAGTTGTGGCCGTGCTGAACAGCTGAGGAAGTGCAGGCCATGCTCCTGCTTGAGGCTTTGGATAAATATGGTTTGGTGGAGAACTTCTTAAAACCTTTGTTTTCTTAAAGTATTGCAGAGCTAATATTGCTAGGAGAAAATTAGCAGTGCTGTTATTAACATAACTTGCCTTTTGGCAGAAGAAGATCACTGTGCCATGAGTGGTTTAGTCGTTCTTGTGACTTGAATAAATCACGTTTTAGCCACAGAAAGCCCAGGAAAATCTCGTGTGTGCCTCCTGAAGGTTAAAATAAATCCTGCTTAGCCACAGAGGTTTAGTCTGACCTAGGAAAGATTTACCATTTCAGCTCAATGGAAACCTCCTGGAAATGCATTTGTACCAGCAAAATCCTGTTTCTGGAGGGTGAAAACCTCTGGGTCCCTTGAGAACTTCTGATCTGCCACCAAACCAGCAGGTCTGGGCAGGTGTCAACACCTCGGGTCAGCCTTTGGCTCGTGTCAAAGTGTTCTGAAAAATCACTTGCCCAGGAGAAAAAAAAAATTGATTTAGCCTTTCTGCTGCTGTGTTTTCGTTAAGAAGATAATTAATAATTAGCAGTTTTCATTTGTAGATGAGATTGATACAGCCCCAAAAATTCTGGAATGATGCTGTGTGCTTTGAGCAATCACCTCGAGGCTTTTCTGCTGGATGGAAAACATGGAATTGTTCCATGTTTTTCAGGGGGGTGGGGAGCTTTGGGGGTTTTTTTAATGTTCTTCCTCCCTGGTTTCACCTAAAAATGTTTCCCTTTTCCCTGCTTTTGTTTTCTGTTCTCCCTGTTTTCCTTTGGTTTTGTTGCCCTCGGAGAACCACAGTGATCCCATCTTATGTGCTCCTGCCTGCTTTTCTTTGAGGATTAAGTAAATCCTTCTGAACAGTTTTCCTCTCTCCAACAGCCCATCTCCATGGGCAGGGACACCTTCCACTGTCCCACTTTGCTCCAGGCCCCATCCAACCTGCTCTTGGACACTTCCCCACCTGAACACTCTTTCCTCTCTCTCCCTTCTTATTCCAGGGCTGCTATCATTGATTTGGTTTCTGAAAATGCCCTGAAATGTTCAGCAGCTCAACGATGAGATTTGTCAGGCTGTTTCCAAGACAGTAGTTTGTTGTCTTTTCCTGAATCCTGACAGTTGGAAGCAGATGACTAATTTTCTTTTTGAGGTATTTGCGCTGTGGGTGTATGGCACGACTCCCACGACAGCAATTCAAGTGTTTTCACCCTGTAAATACATTTTGTATTATACTCAGGTTAGTCAGGGAGTGTTTTTAAAAAAAAAAAAAAAAAAAAAAAACAAAAAAAAACCACCAACAAACATATTTTAATAGGGCTGTTGAATGATTTTAAAAACCCACTGAGAATGGAGAGAATTAAAATGTATTTCAGGTGAAATCACGAAATCTTACAGGAATTAGGTGCATGCGAGGTCTTGCATCCCTCTTGAATATTTGTGCCTCTGTTGTCTCATCAGAAAAATCAGGAGGATAATTAAAATGTCAACTCTTTGTATTAATAATAATTCAGGGAATTTGGTTGCTCTGGCTGAATAACAACTGGTGTGTAATTGTTAGGCCAGGCACTTCCAGAGGTTATCTGGGAGCACATTCCAGTAGTTAGGCTTGGATGGGGTCTGTTCCTTCATCCCAAATCTCTCTGCTGTCGTTTCCTCCCGACCTCAGGGTGGTTTCTTGGATGCCCTCAGACTCCTGACCCTGCAGCTCATCATCAGATCTGCTGCACCATCCACCCTTCACTGCAGCTTCAGTGTGGTGATGTTCCTCTTCCAATTTCCCATTGCTCTTCCATCCCTAAACCCACTGAATTTTAAGATTAAGTTTTTGGGAGTAGCTTATTCAGGGGTGAAAATCCCTCCCTGCTGCTCCCACCCTGAGCTGAGCAGTTCTGAACTACTTAAAACACAACTCCTTTGATTCTGCTTGGTTTGGGCTTTTAAATGAAGAGCCCTGCTCACAGGCACTGTTTCTGTAAGGGAGGGAAGATGAGAGAAATACAAATCTGGGGTATTTTTTCATTATGTTGATGTGATGAAGGTTTCAGAGCGAGCTCACACACCCTGTGTTCGTTGTATCTCTAAACCTCCACCAGCTTAAAATAACAACTGCAGCAGCCAGGCTTGTTTGAAATTAAAAACAGGGAGTGCATTTGCTGGCCACTGATCCTGCTGCTTGTGTGGGGCTCGTGCCTGCTGTCCTGGGAATGACTGGCTGTGGCACTCAGAGTCCTGGGCTGGGGGACAAGGTGGGGATGGGGCACAGAGTGGACTCGATGGGCTGGGAGGGCTTTTCCAACCTCAGCTGTTCTGGGATTCTGTAGTTGCAAGGATGGGAAACTTTATGGAGAAAAACAACGTCAGGAAGGACCCTGGAAGTGCTGAACTCGTTCTGTTGCAGCCTGAGATGGCCTCAGCACTTTGTTTTCTCCTCTCCTTAAATTATGATATTTGAGGTTTTACTGCAGTGCAGGAGAATCCACAGAGCAGAACTTTGGCAGTTTCTTGATCTTCGTACACAGTTCCAGGTCCCATCCCTGAGATTTTTTTCTGAGCTTGTGTGGATGACAATGAAGCAGAGAAATGACCTAAGTCATGCCAGGTTCAAACTACTCCAGAGTGTAAACTGCCTTGTTAATGCCAGAACAATGCTGGTCTCTAAATCCAGCCTCTCCTCCCAAGCAATTCCTGGATCACACACACCTTCTGTGGCTTTAAACTGAAAGAAGGTGGATGCAGATGGGATATTGGGAAGGAATTGTTCCCTGGGAGGGTGGGGAGGCCCTGGCACAAGTTGCCCAGAGAAGCTTGTCTTGCCCAGACAAGACAAAAAAATTGTACTGTCCCCCCCATCCATCTCTGATGTTTCTTCATTTCCCTGGGTATTTTACACTGGAGTTTTTTTAAGACTGAGCTGCATGTTCATGTCCCAGATCTGGGGGAGCTGGAGCCTCAACAGTTTAAAAACAAAACACCTCCATCTTCAGAAAAGTCTTTTTCCTATTTTTTCCCCCATTTTTCCCCAGTCAGGATGAGAGATGATTGTACCTCTGTGTAAGCACAGGGGCTCAGGAGCAGGTGTCAATTAGAATTCTGTTGTTTCATCTCCCAGTGAACAAAATTTAACACTGGAAAGCTCCTTTTGGTCTCATTTTTCCCCTCCTGCACAGGCACCTGGCTCATGGCTCTGTTTCTTTGCATCCTGATACTGCCAAGAGCCAAAATGCAGTTATTAAAGGATTATTCTAATTGTGAAACCTGGGAATTCACTACCTTGTCATCCTTTTTTTTTAAAAAAAAGAGACTGATTTAGCAGAAAAACTCTCCTTGCAGGTGTTTTGGGCAGCTTGGTGACATTGGAAAGCTCTTGATCCCTGGTAATTCCCTTGGATATATTGAGCAAGAACATTGTTTGCTTACACTGTTTTTAATCCTTCATTATAAGACTTCACCAGCCTTTCCAGATCTGAATTGTGGCAATTTGCTTTCCTTGGCCTCTGTTGTCCCTGTGCTGGAAAAATCCTGAGCCTGAATTCCCCTTCAGATCCCGACTGAAACAGGGGAGTGTGGTGGGGAACAACATTTCATCTTGGTTGTAAAGTCTGGTGAACAGCAACCAGATAGAAATCAAATTTATATATTTTTTTTTTTTTTATTTCTGAGCACTTCAAATACTTTCCCTTTGAACTGTGTCTGTCCAGTGCATGCAGATAAAAAGCTGGACTGTATTAGGAAATAAGTTATGTTTTCTGAGAGTCAAAATGTTAAAAAAATTTTTTTCTGATCTTTTTTTTTTCCATGGACTGGTTGTTGCTGAGGGTTCCCTTTTCTTTGTTGTCCATCATTTGCTTGTTGAAAACCTCCCACCACTCCATTCCTCACAAAGGATGGATATAAACTGGTTGTGACAGCAGGATTAGTTAAGAGCTCTCTATCTTAAATGTTGCAGTATCCAGGTAACTCTGAATTATTACAATTAATGCTCCAGGATGTCTGTGAACTGTGGAAGTTTGACCTTTTTATCCACTCTGACAATCTGATCTGAAGCTTTGATTATCAGCAACAGAATAAATGTGTCCAACTCTAATGAAAAATCCTATCAAAAAATATAAATCTCATCAACCTTTTTAGGGCCTGTGAGTTCCTGTGCTCTGAGATACTCGTTGTAAATCGAATTCCAGAGTGATTTCAGTGAGCTAATTCAGAAAAAAATGGGATATGAGGTTAAACATTGGCTGATCCTGGATTTTTCCCCTTGAATGATACTGCATCTTTCAATGATCAGTCTTAATTAATCAGCTTTCATTAGTTTTTTTTTTCTTTGAATAAGAGAATTTGAAAGGCTCGAGGGGGGTCACGTGGACTGACAGCAAGTGTTGGAATAATCCCGTGAGGAAATGGGGAGTTTTGGGATATGATGGAACAGTTCCAGTGAGGAGGTGTCAGTGTGTTGGGGGAAAACGTGGAAGGGCTGGTTTATAACTTGGAAACCCAAATTTCTGACGGTGAGGGCTGGTAAATGGATTTTGGTGGCGTCTTAGCACCCGTCCTGCTTTGGGAGAATGGGAAATGAGCATCTGAGGGATGAGCTGTACTTGGGGAATGAGCACAGGGCAAGGGGATGGGAATTCCCACAGGCAAAATATTTGGCTTAAAAATTGCTTTAGGGACCTAAAAGAAAACATAAATAAATGGTCTTTGAATGCATTTTGCCTGGTTATGCTCAGAGTTCAGTGTGACACACACCCCTTTTGGTCAGTGATGAAGCCTGACAGAGCAGCTATTAATAATAATAATAATAATAATAATTAGAATTACCTGTGCACTTCCAAGAGGGAATAGTTATACAAATGACTTTAATAAAAGGCACAGAAGGGTGTTCTGCTGGTGTTAGAACTAGAAAATAAAAACTGCTTCTGTGGTAGTCAAATACTTCACTTTACCACTGGAAACAGCTGAGAAAATGGTGGGTATGGATTAGAATTTAAAAAAACCCAACAACAAACACTCAACCATCAGTGGCCCAAGGATCACAAGATCCACAAAGGGCAAAAATTACTTCTTTTCCTTGACTAAGGAAGATGCATCCAAAGAGATTTCCTGGCTCTGCCTTGGGAGGGTGAATTGTGACAACCTCCAAGGTGTTTCGGTGTGTCTGAGTTTGGGAATGGTCTGTAAATGATGCATAAGCTGAAATACAGCAACTCCAGCGAGGGCAAAGGGGAAGGATTTAGGAGGTGGTGTCAGGAGGATTAGTGAAAGGAATGGGACTGCTCCAGAGGACAGGCAGGGTGGATGAATATAGAGATCCCAACACTGGAAATAAAGGCACTCATCGTAGTCCTCTCCCCAAGGGCTGCTGTTACAGGCTCCAAAAACCTGCTGTCCCTCAGAGTATGACACAATTTGTGCCTCACAGATGGAATTTGCCACCTTCTCTCTGCTTTTCACGTCTTTATTTGCAGTGCCTTCTGCTGTTAAGCTGATCTAGTGCTTCCCTCCATATCCAGGTTTTCTCCTGGAAATGGTCCTGTCAAACCTCTCCTTTGCCAGGGCTGTAGTTGAAGAAACAAACCCAAAGAGGGTTTGCTCTCCCCTTTGGTGAAACATTCCCCCCAAACACATAACAGTGGTTTATTTTCTGCTTAGAACTGAGAGTGAGAGCCCCAGATATCCCTTAGTCACTAAAAAGCATGAGCTGACATTTAAATTCCCTCCATATCAACGTGTTCTTTCAGAGCCTCTTCGAGGGAGTTTGTCGAGAGCTCTTTAAATTCCTGAGCCACTACTGACTAATAAATGAATATAAATTATCTCTGAAACAGGTTCATTTAACTCTTGTCCAATGTGTAGCATTTGGCCTGTCAGAGTCAAAATACTGTGACTTGTTTTTGTGTGGCAAATTGAGCACTTTGTTTGTTAAAATTGCTGATTTGTTGTATAATGAGGAGGGCCCAGATTTCTGTTGCTTTCCACAGGGAGCGTTTAAAGGGCAGGTCATTGTTGTTCTCCAGCAGCAAAATATTTTTGATTATGTGTTCATCTTGTGTTACACATTTCCTAGATATTATTAGCCAGGCTTTAGAATTATTAGCTTGCATTTGTGCTTCACACAGAGCAGAATTTGACTTGGTAAATTCTGTATCTGAATCCAGACAAATATGTCTATAAGTGATGGAGATTGCTAATAGTTTCTCATATAAAACTGGAGCATAAAACTGGGTTTGTGTTGTGCAGCTGAACCCTGCATCATGTAATATTCAACATTTTTTTTTTAAAACTCTGGGCTTAATTGAAGCTGCAGCTCTGCACTTTCTTCATGCCTGACTTAAGGCATCCAGCAATATCTGTGTTTTGCTGGGATATAATTTGGTTTTTTGTAGAAGCTTCCACACAGAAGGTGGAATTGCCTCTTTGCCAGAGGTTTAGTAAATAATGATGGAAATAACACACAATTTTACTAATTTCCTCTGATGTTGGGGGGGGTCACAGGCTGGCTGGGCTTCTCCTCCTCCTCCTCAGGTGGTTTTTCCCTTTCCTTCAGCAGAGTTGGGAGCTGTTGCTAATTGCAGATGATGTAGCACTGACATTTTGGGGAGTATACAGAGATGATCCTGCTGTCTTCAGAGATGCTGCTGCACTTCTGCTGGCATTGACTCATTTAGTGATGAATTGCAGTAATAGCAGTTCAGGACCTACAGCATATTAGTGAAAATGAATCCACTGAGCACCAGTCCCAGGGCACTACAACAGCACTTAAAGAGCACTGATTTCCTTAAAGGGAGAAAAATCTGATTAAGAAATTTAGCTGTGCTTTTGTTTTCTGGATTTGGAATTTTATTTTTTTTTTTTAACCAGCAGTGTGTTACTTGTATTTGCTTCTTGTAGTGTGTTATCCTAAGGAATTTAATATACACAAAGAAAACCAGGAGAGTTCCATAAACACAGAACATTTCTTCCTGTTTTAGCAGATGGAAGACTCTTGTATTTTATAATAAACAGAGATGGAGCAGTAGCACTGCTTTAATGTCTTCATATTAGCTGACCTAATACTTGGTTATAACAGGAAAAAAACCCCAACATGCTGAAATGGAGAAGACACGTAATAATTTACACAGTGCCGGGTGTCTGTGGCAGAAATGTCCAATGAATGCAGCAGTTGGAAAGAATTATTCTAACAAAAGGATGGGGCAGGCTATCATTGAAAGAGTTGTCTAATTGGAGGGGAATGGGGATAAAGACAAGCTTCATGTTAATGATGTGTTGGTGCTTTGCAGGAGAACAGAGTGTTCTCCCAGCTCTGGAGTGTGATCAGGGGAGAACAGCAATGGCATGAGCATAATCTCCTCTGGGCAGCCTCCTTTAAAATCACCCAGCAGCCAGGATATGAGGGATCTGGGACGCAAGGATTCCTGAAACAGGAGAAAATAGACAAGTTTGCATCTGCTTCCTTTTCCCTCCTTCCCCATCTCAACCCCAGGGAGGGGCATGTTTGGGTCGTGTCTCAAGCATGTGCAGGAGTAGCTGGAAGTGGTTCCAAGTACACAGGAGTGTTAATAGACAGTCTTTTTTAGTCAAATCTAGTCTTGTAGACTCTAATACAGAAATCTGTGTGTCTGAGAGGCTGTAGAGATGTTCTGAACTGGGGTTTAAGGATGGTTTCACTATTTTAGGGCTAATGCAGCTTTGCCAGGTTGAAATTATTCGAAGACAGTCGTCGATAGTTTTGTGCCAAGGGCTCGCCCCTAATGTTGGCTACATTAAATATCTCTGCTTCTCTCAGGGCAGTAAAAAATATAGGTATTTGCTGCACCTGTTGCTGTGCTGTCTTTGGGAAGAAGATAAAAAATGGCTGTACAATTGTCTGGAGGAAGCAGAGGTATTTATAGCAGGTGGCCTCGTGGGTGGGTGTGGGTGTTCCTGCACACGGGGTTCTGGGGGATCAGGTGATGAGTTGTGATGAAGGAAGAATTTTTCTGGATTTTGTGATTTGACAAGCTACTTGACACTTCTGTCCAAATCTCCTGCAGTTTCTGTATGTTAAGAAAGGCAGGGGAATTATTATGAATAATAATTTTAAAAAGTTGAATCCTGGAGTCGTTTAGGTTGGAAAAGACCTTTAAGATCATTGATCCTGTGTGGTTTTCAGCTACATCAAGAGACTTCCTAGACTGAAGATCCAGGACTTGATAAGGTCCTGATATAGATAATTAATATTGATATAGGTAATACTACAACCAGCTGTAAAATTAACTAAAAGCACCAAGGCTGTGTTGGCAGCGGTGTCCAACAGCTGAGAGGACTCTTCAATGACAAACATTTTTAGTTTTTAGGATTAACATGATTTGTACATTCCTAAAGAAAGAGTTAAATTAAAGATGTACCTTTCTGGCTCAAATGAAAACATGAGCTGCTTCAAGTAGCACAGGCTGCCGGGTTCTTAATTTTAAAATCCTGATTTCTTCTGACAAATTGTGATTTAATTGCAGAAGTATTTAAAAACACCCAAACAGTGCACATACATTTTGAGGTATGTTCTTTGAATAAAGATGAGGGAAATAAGATGAGTCAGTCTGCAAAATGCTTGTTAAGGTTATGTAATAGAGGGATTGAACTGTCCAGGTAAAGACTAAAGGTTGTACTGAGTTTACACTATTTATTTAATGCCTTACAGGTCGATTTAAATAATGAAATATAGGGATAAACACAATTTTCTTTCTTTCTGCTTGAGTTTATTGTGTTGAGCTGTGTGAATGCTGTAAGAAATGCTTTGATATTCCAAGTTTTCATTTCATTTCCTTCTGAAAGAAATACCATGAAAAATTCAGAAGGTGAGAGTAAACCAGACAAGATTCATATGCCATTAATGGAATTATATTAAGAGTTGTAATAATATCCCTTAATCTTAAAAAGGGAAGTCTCTTACAGAATTAAGGTTTTTCTGCTGCTTTTCATGCCGTGTGAGGAATTATGGTTAATGCAAGTTGCTGATGTGAAAGCATCTTTGCTAATCCTGTTTTGAGAGCGGCTCGTTCTGCGCTCTGAGGAAAAGGCACAAGATGCATTATAGGCCCTTCATTAAATAATTGCTTAATTAGATCCCAGGACAAGCAGATAGCAATCTGTGAATAGTGCTGGCAGGTTTCCCTAGGACAGGCCTCTAAAAACTTCACGTGGGAGGTGCCACGTGTGTGGCGGCGGGTGCGCGTTGACATCAGCGAGTTCAAGGGTGGGATAGTTGGAAAAGACATTTTAAATCAGCCTAAACTCACGCAAAAACGCTTCTACTCACCCTTCTCTGTGAGCTTCTCCTTTCTCGAGCTCCTGTATAACACCCAACAACACCTTTATGGTTTCCTGACTGGAGCTGATCAAGCTTTCCATCATCTGAAGCTGCGCTTTCAAGTCCACAACTTCGGTGTGAGGCACGATTTGTTGGCATTCCTCGCTCAGGGCCACGGCCGCCTGGCAGGGCCGGCCCTCCTGCAGGGGCGAGACGTTCACCTGCAGGGGCCGGTTGTTACATTCGCTGGCCGGGCACCGCGCCCGCGCCGCGCACGCCCCGGCGTCGCCCGCCGCGGGCTGCACGCCGTTCAGGTGCACCGTCCTCCTCCTGTCCTCCTCGGCGCACGGCGACCAGTCGCCGAGGTTGGGCAGGTCGGGCTGCGAGGCCGGCAGGTAAACGGTGGCCACCTCGGTCTTGAAGACCCTCCCGTGGTGGAGGGGCTGGGCGGCCTCCTCGCCGCTCAACCGCGCCGCTGCCGCCGCCGCTCTCCCCCGGCTGGGCGGCCGCGTGGGCTCGTCCTCGGCGGGGTCGGCCAAGTTCGGGAGGGGAGGAGGAGGCGGCTCTTTGGGAGAACTGTGCAAATCGCTGCTTTTCCAGGCCTCGGCGCCGTCGTCGTGCGCGCCCGCGTTGGCGCGCTCCGAGACGTGGGAGATGAACTCGGCCGTCTGCAGGCTGCCCGCCTTCCTGCCCCACGCGACGGCCTCCGCCGAGCCCCGGCCCTCCCTGTCCTTCACGTCGATCAGAAACCCGTTGTTCTCGCCCTGCAGGGTGTCCACGGTCGAGGCGCTTTTAAGAATATTCCCTTTTTTCCGGTCCAGAGGGAAGGTCTGGTAACACTTCTTGAGATCGGGGGAAGTCTGGACTCCTGTGCTCTTGGTGACGTTGGGGATGGACCTTCGGGCGGGCACCGTCATGTACTTGCGATACGCCGTCTTGTAGGCGATGGCCTTGGCGTCCCTCTTGTTGGGGTCCTGCGTGCTGGAGGTGGAGGTGGACAGCTCCTTGTCCCTCTGCTCGTTCTGGGCCTCGCAGATATCCTTAAACCTCACCTGCAGGGCTTTGTTCCGTTTCTTGATCTGCCGGTTGGGATCCAGCGCGTATTTCATCTCCAAGGCCAGGGAAGCCGCTGGCTCGACGTCGCTGTCTGAGGCGGTGAGTAAGCATTTGCTGGGCTCCTTACTCACCATGATGCCTGCAGCCAAAAACAGTGCAAAAAGCCTCGTATTACAACACAAACGCTACTTTTCCCCCTCAGGTTTGCAATATTTGGGCTACTTTCTTACTTTTCCCCCTCAGGTTTGTGGTTTTTGGCCTGCTTTCCCCTGATACGCCTAAAATGGCCGCCGCTCGCCACCCATGTGCTTGGCTCTCTAAAGTCAGAGTCCTTCGTGTTAGATTTTGGTTTTTCTAGAGAACTGTGCTTTTTATCTTGGTTTGTGAACACTTTCTCCTCAAAGAGGAGGATTCCTGGCAGCGGGAGTTTTTCCAGACCCCTTTCCAGAGGACAGGGATTATGGCGGCTCGCTTGGCACGTCCCTGCAAATCAGGACGTGCTCCCAATGCCTGAATTCACCTGGTAGCTAATCAAAACTCCGGGGAAAATGAAAAATAAGTGTCTTTGTGCAACTAAAGAAAACTCTAGAGCTCTGACCAGCCTTAATTCTCCTTTGGTGCAAATGTTTAGTAGCAAGAAGTATCACACTGGTGTTATTTTTTACTCTGGGCCTGCTTACCAAACACATTCTCCTGTCTGATGTATTTGGTGTCTTTGCAAGAAACTAACTGGTCGTTAGAGGTGTTGTGATTTGGATTTTTATAAAACTTTACCTCATAGCCATACTTAAATATAATCTAAATATAACCTAAATACAGATTAATTATTATTAGCAACTGGTTGGTGCTGCTGGATGCGTAGAATTTATGAACTAGTGAAGTTTGTGGAAGAAGTCAGCAGTGCATCAATTAAGGGTTTGCTTCAAATGTGAACCAGCTCATCCTTTCCTTGAGGCAGTAAATGCCTTTATGATACAGCTGCTTATCCCAAAGGATCCTAAAGCACTAAAAAAAACCCCCTCCAAACCTGTGATGATTCACAGAAATTACTTAATCTGCCATTGAAATATGAACACCTCCTCAAGGACGAGAAGATGCCAACCCCCCCCCAAAAACCCAACAGCTCTGTGGTTGTTCAGATCACAAGGGAATCTGTAGTAGCAGGATAGTTAAGATCTCATTTTTACACCTCATTTGAAATTGTCATTTTTACTCTCCTATTGCACAAATTCCTCCCTGAGACTTGCTGAATTACCAAATTCCCACTTAATCCAAATATTCTGCATGCATCTCCTATTTAACCACAGATGGACCCTCAGAGGGACTCGGAGTACGATGTAAAACGAGTAAAGGGACTTTCAGGTGTATTTAAAATAAGTTTTTAATTAAAATTCCTTTGTTTATTAAATAAAATATGTGGAACTCTTGAAGAGTTAAGTGCCACGATAGCATATGTTTTATAAAGCACAGGAGAGTGAATCTTTATGACTGGTCTATATTTAGTTTTAATTTAAGAAAGCATAATGGGGAAATCATTTTCAGTGGAAAAATTTGAATGTTTATGGGTTTTAAAAGCAATAATAACACTTCCCTAAAGATATTAAGACACACGGTGTGCATGGTTGGATGTCTGGGTCAAAAGATCTCAAGCAGATGTGTCATTACTTAATTTTTATTTCGGGTTTTAATTCCCTGGTCCCAGTAATTTGTGAACAAGTAACTGAAATATTCCAGAATCCACCTAGTTTGCCTTTTCTACCTGACTTGTGAGGCTCAGGTAGAGGTGAATGAGCTGCAGTTGTTTGAGGAGGGGAAGTTTCTGGCTGGCTCTGTGTGATGTAGTGGAGAGTCTGTAGAAGAAAGCAAAAGGAGGGAAAATTCAGGACAAAAACGTTCAAATAATGGATTTTGAAGTTGCCAGATTAGTTTTCCACCAGATGTGTTAAATATACAGGCCTAGCAGCCGATACCAAAGTGACCAAGCCACTGTTTTGGGGGAAAAGAGTGAAAAATGGGAATTCTAGCAGGAAGCCTGAACATTAAATTAGAGTAGTGTGATCCTTTTGTGCTGGCCTGGGGGGAAAGAGCAGTTATCCCTCTGCCTTTAACACATGATGAACAAATGCAGACAGATTTGGAAGGGAATAAATTGACTATATATGAAAGTCAGGAATTTTTTGTTCCCCTTGAAACCCTAAATGAGGACCTTTGTTAGGGTCCTGTACTGGCTGTGTTAGGCTGTGTTTTATTTACAATCTCATTTGTGAGTGAAGTTGTGGCTTTATCTGAGAGAAATTCTGCAAACAGAGCCCTACAGGGTCACACCTTCCAAAGATGGGGATGGTAGGAAACCCATCCATCCATTCATCCATCCACCCATCCATCATGGAATTTTGGGGTGTTTTAGTGAAGAAAGCGCTGTGTAAGATACAAACCTGATCCATCAGCTTGCAATTGGACACACATCAGCTTTAGGCATTAGAATATGTTGTAAAAACTACTGTCAAGCCCCAAGCTCTGCATTTCCAGTCACGTAGAACTACTGGAAGCAAATGTTCCAAAATGGCTGGTAAATTAATGAGTTTACCAAAAACTAAATACAGGAACATAAAAGCCATTAGTGTTCGAATCTGCTAATGGGAGGTCCTGCACTACCAAAAAATTGCAGCAAAAATGAAATGCTGCACTTACAAAGATGTGAAATACTCTGTAATTGCTTCTGAAAAGAGAACACATGTTTTTACCCAAAAAAAGGGCTTAAAAAAATTGGCTATTAGCTCTGAAAGTCACCCATTACAGCCATCTCTGAGGATACCTCAGAGTTGTCAAAGTGAGTTTTTGGGCACTGGGTCATTTGACAGCAGGATCCATTAACATGCAATTTATTGGCTGGCTATTTCATGAGTGCCTCTGCCCTGGCTCAACTTCCAGATTATTTCATCTACGCCTTTAATCCCAGCATTTTTGGGGCTGCAGGATCACTGGGTTTGTTGGGAATGACTTAACATGGAGTCCCTGACCCAGATAAAACCAGGAGCCCGGTGCTGTTCTCCAGAGCAGAAGAAGGGGAACTGTATTCTGCAGTTAATTTTAAGCATGTCTTTAATAGCCAATAAATTGATTCCTCACAAAATTGCTCGTCTCCAGTTTCCCAACCTCCCAGGCCTGATTGATTTAGCTGATCTGGAGTTTTCTATTCCCACCAGTAGCTTGGAGTAATAATTTTATAGATGTCTGTGATTAAGAATGACAACAACCAAAAGAGCTCGATTTTTTTCTGAGCCTCGCTCGGCTCTCGGTGTCTCCGAGGGGAACTCTCTGGGCTCAGCTGATAAAAGAGCAGCTGAGCAAAAAGTGGATTGTGGGTTAAACACCTCACAGGGAAGGGTTTATGTAAGACCTCCTGTTTGGTTTCAGTTTTGGGTTGGGCGAGGAGTTGCCTCCAATTTTGGGTTACTTAAAGCCCGGTCTCCACAGGATTTTTGGATACTGAGCTTCTCAGTTTGCACGAGCACAGACTTGGTGGCTTTCTCTGTCAGACTTTCAATTTGACTTTTAGTTGCAGATGCCAATTACATACACATAATAGATTTCAACTTCTTGCTTGTGGTTACTCCAAACAAACCCTAATTTGCTAAACTAAATATTTAAGTTATCACACAGCTTATTTTTTCAGGTTTTAGCTTTGATTTGTTTATAAACTTCTGGCTGATTACCCTTAAGGAGTGTTTCCCCATGTTTGAATATGGAAATAAACGATTAAATAATAATAATAATTAAAAAGTGGTGCACAGAGAAGCCTTAAGTTAGTATAAAACCTTCAGGGGAATTATGGGAACCAACAGTCCTGTTCCAGGGTATGTCAGCAGGTAAAGTTTAGGTACAAATCTTTGCAGGACCTTCACTCTGCATCCAAAACTCTGCAAAGTCACTGCCCTGGGAGGGGAATTACAGTGTGGAATTACCACACTGGTTGGTTAACGAAGGAAGAAGAGATTTGGAGCTCTTATTATATTTTGACTCCATTAAATTAGGAGCCTTTTCATTCTTTTAAAAGGAATATAATTGTTAGATTAACTGTGTTGTGTTACAAACTTAAAAATCATATAGTATTATTCTAAATATTAATAAGCAATGCCAAGTAACAAGATAAAAATGCTGGAAAATATGGATGATCTTAGCTTTTAATTAGTAGCTGTTTGCAGAAACTTTGCCTTTGCTACAAAGTTTTATGGATTTTTAATCCATAAAGACTGAGGATAAATTAGGACTTGCAGGTAAATTCAGGGGTGCAGGTGTGCCCAGTTTTTGTGGGGTAGAGAGCACTGCTGACTGTTATTAGGAAAAGTGACGTGGTGGAGCAGCCTGTCATCATTTTATCACAGAGTTGTTCATGTAGAATAACAGAGTTTGCAGTCCTGCTAAATGTCAAACTAGTATTTTTTTAACTCTGTTTGGAAAGCCTGAGGCACCAGACTTGAATTTTCTCTCTCTTGAACCTCCTTATTTATTGCTCACTACCCAAGTCATTCTTCCTGCTGCATTTCTAAGTGCCTTGGAAGTCTTTGCTTTGGAATAAACAGGATCATATGGCATTTTGATTTGTCTTTTCTCCCCTCCCATCCACTGGCAGGCTCTGTAAGAGTGATGTATAAAATCATATCCCAGCTAATGGCTGAGATACCCAATAAATGCCTTTAAATGCTTTTGTGAGCTTCAGCTTTAGAACTAAATGGCAACAAATAAAATGCACGATTTAATAGGCCTGGAGAATTTTAGATAAAACAGGAATCTATTGGAGGATAAACTATTTAAGAATTTCTTTACAAGCCAAACCAGCTGAATGCAGCTGGCATATGCAATTGTCTTTAATTTTGACATTCATACTGTGCTTTCTGAACACAAATTTTAATAATACTTAGGTTTTGTTGCCTCCTATATTGTGCATATAAAATTAAAAGAGATCCATTCAACGTGACAAACTTCTGGAAAATAAAGGTTATGTAGAATTTTGCAAGAGTAGCACCATTATCAGGAGATTTGCACTTGCATTAAGAACAGTGCAGACTTATGGGGTGAATTAATAACTATTAACTTCCTACTGGAACAAATGCAATGTCAAAAGGTACTCCCTGCGAGTTCATGGTGCTCTAATGCCAAACATTCGCTGGGATTTAGTGTTCTGGAAAAAAAATAATAGAACTGTTACAAGAATTATGCAGCTTTTCCTTACTGTGCTCTGCAGCTTATGGAGAATAGGAGGAGTGAAGGTTTATTAACATTATTTTGCCATGGAAATCTGGGCAACTCCTTGTCGGGGTTGCAGTGGTTCTGGCAGGAGAAGGATGTGCTGGGGGGGTGTTGCTGGGAGAATCACTCACAGTTCTGCTCACACTACACTGCTCCGTCTTCCAGGAGTCCAAAAGCCACACTACTTCCACTGCAAGGCTTTGTCATTTTTATGGGCCTTTCTGTTAAATAATTGAAAGGGCAGGCTGTTAAAAACAAGAGCTTAACGACAGTTCCTTATCTGCATTACCGGGGAATGCTCGGTGTTAATTGTTCTTACTCGACATCGATGGGTTTTGTGGGTGTTTAAGGAAAAAAACAGCCAAACCACGGGGGAAAAGAGCAGTTCTGCTCCTTAGCTCTGACCAACAGGTCTTAAAACTGTTGGAGCTCTGGAGAGAGAGATCTGGGTGCTGGATTGAAAACAGACTCACAGAATGGTTGGGGTTGGAAGGGACCTTGAAGATCATCTCATTCCACCTCCTGCCATGGGCAGGGACACCTTCCACTATCCCAGGTTGCTCCCAGCCCAGTCCAACCTGTGAATACTTGCAGGGATGGCCTGTGAGCACTTACAGCACTTACTGATTCTCTTCCTTCATCACAGATTGACAAATGTTGGGTAAAGGGGAGGAAGGAGATGCCGGTTCCAGCTCCAGGCTTGGATCCTGCATCCCTGATTTTGCTGGGAGGTATCGGAGAGGCACCATGGCAGCACAACAGATGCATGGCAGAGCATTCCCCTGGGAATGCAGGTAATCTCATCCTAGGGAAAGGGTGTTGTGTGGCCTGTGCTGGAGCTTCCTACAAATGGGAGATGACAGGCAGGATGACTTTCCTGAGGTCAGTGGTTGTAAGGCAGCAGAGCCTTGTCAGCTCGTTCTTCCTGGGTTAGGGTTACAGGCAGACAGGCTTGGGAGGGTGTGAAGGAGTGTTAAACAACTCAGCTGGCTAATTTAGGTCTAAAACCTGACATCATTAGCGGGATATTAATTGGGGAATAGTCTCAGTCAAGGAGTGTGTTTGCACTCCAGTGCTGTCAGCAGGCACCACGAAATAAGGACTGTGTCATTTTTCACCTTCTGCAGGAGTGCATTCCTGAAGTTTCTGGTTTCAAGCAGGCTCTGGCTCTGCTGGAATTGTGAATTAGCCATGTGCAGCTGGATCTGAGCGTGCTGATGATGGGGAAAGTGCACAGATCAGTCTGACTTTTGTTACAGCAAAGGCTTGTACAAAAATGAGTTTAGTTACCCAAAAAGAGGGATAAAGTAGAACAAAAAACCTGTGCTTCGGTTGCTGTGCTGCAGGGGAATAAAGGTCCCCAGTGCTGCAAATCTTCATCAAAACTGGTTCTAAGATGCTTTGGAATGATGTGAAGGAAGAGCCAAACTCTGATGTGGGGAGAAGTTGCCTTAAATACGAACATCAGTGTGAATGCCCCGAGTCTCAACTCCCAGGCCCTCGAGTTCTCATCCAGCATGAGGGCTCAGAGTCGATGGATAGCACTGATGCAAACAGCTCATTCCAGATCACCAGGGAACATGGTTTTGGTTCCATGTGGGAAGGACTGTGTGGAGAATGAAGCAATGAGAGTGGGCAGAGATGGTGTGGAGATGTTGAACACAATGCTCCCAGGTTTTGTGGACCTGGGAAAATGCAGAATAAGACCTTAAAATAATCATGGTGTGATTCAAGCCCCTATGGCAGGGATTTGTAGCCAGGTTGTCTTTGAGACCCCTTCCAACTCAAAACATTCTGTGATTCTGTGGTTCTGGATTTTAGGATGGCTTGATTGTGATATGGATGATTAGGAAGTGTATAAAATAATTAAAGCCCCTCTTAGAATATTTTTGTCGGAGTTAGGTGCTCTGCCAGGGAAGCTGCACTGAGAACTCCCCTGTTATTAATGAGAATTGGGTGATAACTCCAGAACTGTCTGGGTGAGGCACCACAACCAGACAGATAATTTGCATCCCCTATATTGTGGCTTTGTGTGCTTTTATCACAAGGTGTGAATGCAAGGATGTAACACATTATTCTCACCAACTTACTCAAGTAGAACTACCTAAAATACACAGATTCCTCTTGAATTCAGCAACTTAGGCTCAGTCTACAGAAGAGCTGAGTGTTATCAGTGTTACCAGGCAGTTCAAGCATAATTTCTGCTGAATGACTCTCTCCAGCAGTGGGATGTGTTATCTGTCTCTGTGTCAGCTCCTCAGAGATATCGCTGTGTTTTATTTGCCGATGGCCTTGATACACAAAAATGTGTTAACCTGATCCACAAGTTAAATTTCTTTACTCGTGGATGTCTCCTCATTCATTTCTGTCTGCATTTGCAGAGAATAATGAAAATAATAACAAAATGGGCATGAACAACCCAATCTCTAATGGTTTGAAGGAGACACTGGGCTCTTTGTGGATAAATACACAAACATTAGTGATTTTACTGAATCCTCTCTTCTTCCTTCTCCCAGGAGGCAACTAATCAAACCAAAACTATTTTTCATGTTCCTGACTTGAAAATACGGCCCTGAATTGACACACCTGCTTAAATGGGTTTGTGCTGAGAATCAGAGAGCCCCTGTCCCAGTTTTTAAAGGCATTTCCATCATGGTTGGGCTTTGTAAGCCTGACCAAATCCTTCCAAGCAACAGGACCACAACCTTGGCACGAGCATTGGGAAAAAAGAAAATGGAAGAGGCGAGGAAGGGAAGGTGTAAAACGAGCAGGGAAGGTGGGGAAGTGCACAAAACAAGCAAAGCTTTCTTTTTTTTTAAACTTGTGACAATTCCTCCTCACTTAGACCAGATGGAATGAGCCTCCCATGCTTTTGTTTTTAAACTGGTTTAATTTTGTAACTGTGTGGGCTTTATTTATAGGCATGTTACAGCAGACATGGGCAGGCAAAAATAACACAGCTTGCTTCTCTTCCCCATGGATGCCATAAACATGAGGTAGGGCTGGGGTTTTGTGAGATGTTCCACTCGCTGGGTTTGATGTGGGCTGGGTCTGAGACCAGATATCAGCCATGTTCAGGGTCTGGGGAATGGGACATGTGGTGGAGCTCCAGCACAAGAATCTCTTGTAATGACAGATAGAGAAGCTGAGCTCTGCACCCAAACATAGCAGGACTTGGAGGCCTTCAGCTTTGAAATCCATCTCTGTTTAATTCAGGCTGCGAACATGGCCCTTACCCTTCTGCACTCTGTATCAAATCCAGCGGATTTAGCTGGAAAAACTACTCCTGCAGTAAAATCAGGCAAAGTGGACACGAAGATTTGCTGTTTGATGACTGAATTGTTATTTTTACACCCAGTTCTCTTTGTCTGTGAGACTCTGCTTGGCTGTGGAGCTGGGAAGCAGGTTCAGAGCTCTGATCACCCCGACACAGGGCTGTGCGTGTTCATGAACAAGGTGAGCTGTTGTCACTATTAAGGGATCAGTTTTCTGCCTGCACAGAGTGAAATTGTAGTAAATAACCTTCAAAGTGAGGATGTGCTCCACTACAGTAAGTGAATGGAGTGCATTCTGGGTGGTCAATAACAATTTAAAATTGGCAGTACCTGATGAGTCGTACTTGTGTGCGTTCGTAGGTTATACAGCATTTTCTAAGCAAGAACTGATTTTCAGAAGGAACTCCCACTGAATTTACCACTCTGAGATGATTTTTCCCCATAAAATATGCTCATGATCTCATTTCCATAAAGCCTATTAATTTGCAAAATGATTAGTAAAAATACAAAGGGGATAGGGGCTATAAAGTAGATTTGTTGCTTACATGTTTTTTAATATCTCCCACAAATTCTCAGCAGTTAGAAAGCAGAATATAAGACCTTTTTATTAACAGCTAGTTCAGATAATCACGTGAATTTTTTATGCTCTCAGCTATTCTAGATCTACTATAATTTCCCCAAGTGGGCCTGAATTATGGGACTAGACATCCTCAGTTCTCCCTGACCTGTGGTCAGGACGGCCTTGAGACATCACAGCTCGAGAGGAGAGCTTTGTGCAGGTATCCTGACATTTTAGCCTGGATTTTTGGCAGGCTCAGAGGTTTCCCTGCCTTTCACCACCACATCAGTCACGGCAAAGGATTGGCACGGCTAAGTTGGGCTTTTAAATCCTCCAGGACAAAACAGGAGTGTTGATATTTCCTTGTCCTTTGCACAGCCTGAGTTTGGATCTCCGGGTAACCAGTGGTGGTGACCGGGAGGGTTTGGGCACTGCTGGTGCTCGTCAGGAAGGTGATTCGGCAGCTCTTGGGCTCCTTCTCTGCGTTCATCTCCACTGAACTTTGCTGCTCTTTTTGTCCCCTCTGATTTAATTAGATATGAATTCTAATATATAATATTATATGCGTGTCTCTCATGCAAAAATGCTTCGTCAGTGCAATAGTTAACTGGGAAAGAAAACACAGCGATGATCTTATGAGCTACTTGTTTGTGAGCTTAATTAGTAGAAGGGTGCATTGAATATTAAGTGCTGGCCCTCTTGATAAGTAACTAACACTTTCTCTTGTGCTGCTCTTGCCCAGCTGCTTTTTATGTGTCAATCTGAGGGAAAGGCACTGATTCTATTCAAGATTAGAATCATCTTGAGCATCTCGTTAAAAATACACATCATTAATAACAATGGAGTCCTAAAGAACACACGTTTTTCATCAAGGGCATCACGACATCCTTACAAAAAAACACCCCCAAAACTGATTTAGTATCAGCCTTCTCCATTCTGTGAAGGCAGAATACTTTCAGTGCAACAGCACATTAAACTCTGGGGCAGGAATTTCATTTTAGAAATGTTAGAATTAGAACAATTCCATCTGAGCCTTTGGATTAGCAATATACATTATGGATTTCTCCTGAAACCAGGGACCATATGCCATCACTGTATGGCAGAATATCAACCTCCAGGTAGGCTATAAATCAGTAATATCTGAGCACTGAGATCTTTTCATCTGAATCTGAATTTCTAATGCCAGAAGAAAATCCAGCTTTTAACTTAGAAGTGATATTTGTACTGGGAGAGAACAGATCATTGTAGTGGAGACAGAGCAGGCTCGTAGGACACCAATAGGCATCACACCAAGAGTAAGGAAATACGTTACTCTCCCTGCTTTCATATTTCTACTATGGGTCTGTTCCCTTGAAATTCTACATTAAATTCATCTGAGTACATGGCTAGGACAGTTGCATGTCATGTGATTATTTTTATTTATTTATTTTTAGCTAGTAGTTTTTCCAGCCAGCAGCCCGATTTTAACCTTGGTACATGCAGCATTCCTGACAGCACTGTAAATGTGAACGGTGAGCACCGTGGAACACTTACAGAGAGGGAATAAATTCTCAGTTTATATCAGACCTGACCTGTTACTGGTTTGCCAGCAGGGAAAAAAAAAATAAAAAATTGATCCTCAGAGGTTGGAAAGAACAGGTCTTCCCAAACTTCCCGATCCTAGAGCCTAATGAGTTAAATTTTCCTCCGAGCAGGATTTGAGCTGCTTAGACACACAAGGTCAAATGGAACCGCTCCATTACATATTCTGACTCGTGCTGAGAGGGGGGCACAGCTCCTTTGGGACGGAGCCCTCGGGAGACGGTGACATAAGCAGGGAATATATTCCCTGCTCCCAGCATTGCAAGATGTTCCTATTTTTCTGGGGCTGGCTGCTCCCCCCACCCCCGCTTCCCCCAGGCTGATCCCAGCGAACTGCAGTCCTGCATCCCCTCTCGCTGCCGTAACTCCCTGTAAACATGGCATTAAGTACAGGCGTTGAGGTCACGGGAGAGGATTTGCACAAGACATAGGGAGGCAAGATGGAAATGCAGAGCGGGAAGCTCGGGATGCCTTGCAGGATGCAGGACCGCGACTTCAGGGATGGATCCCTGCTACCTTGTGTCCCGTTTTCCCACGGCGTTTTCACGGCATCCCCGATTTGTGCCGATGGTGATGAGGGACTTGGGTGTATTAAATGGTGAGAGCCCTGCGTCTCGATATTCACACTTCACTGAATGGCAGCAGTTCAGCCCCCGAGGAGGATTTTTGGGTTGGTTTGGCTTTCGGTAGCAAGTTAAGGGATGAACGCATCCGATGCTCCTCCATCGCCGCGCTGCGCGGACACTTCATTAGGACGGCTGAAGTTAATAAGCAGCGGTAGTTCCTCGCCATCAGCCATGTGAAAAGCTAAAGCACTTCGTGCGTCCTCCGAAAATCCTCCAGCTACACCTCTCCCCTCCCAGGCACCGCTGGAAAGGGAGCAGGGAAAGAAAGGCTGGCATTTTGCTAGATCGGGATATTCTCTGCTTCTCTGTCACGAAAGTTATTGGATGCAGGAGCTGTTCCCAGGCAGGCAGATACGCTATTGCATAACGCTGGCGCTCAGCGCCAGCCTTTATCCTCATCCCTACGAAGTTTTCCGCTGGAAAAACCAGCGGAGCGGGGGCGGTTTTTGGGTCTGGGGGCGAGCGAGCCGCGGGCAGGGCTGTCCCTTACCTTATGCTTCCTCACGCAGAAGTGGCGGTCTGGGCGAGCATCTCCCTCCCGCCGCCGGGGCGAGCTGGGCGTCAGAGCCTCGGCGCATCTGCCGCGGAGGAGCCGCGGAGCCGCCGCCGCGCTCCCCGCTGCCCTCATGGGCTGCGGCGGGGGCTCGGAGTCCGGGGGTCCCCTCGGCCGGGTCCCCGCCGAGGGGAACTTGTTGAGCGGGACCGGCGGGCGTCCCCCAGCCGGGCGGGAGCGGGGAGGAGGAGCCGGGGGCCGGGCTGGCGGCGGGGGCGGGCGGGGGGGAGGTGGGATGGTGGGATGGAGCGATGCTCGCCGCGCGGGGTCCGCGCAAAATGAAGGGGGGGAACGGGGAATCCACCGCTCGCAGCCTCGCTAAAGACCCACGGTTACTCCTCTATTTCCTCGACGCGTGGATTCATTAGTAATAGGTTCACACACACCGTCCCCGAGCACCCCGGTTTTCCAGTTGCGCTACGGGAGCACTGGAGCAGCCGCAGAGTGGGTGATGCTGATCCATTGGGAATTTCAGCGAAGCGCTGGGTTAAAGCTACACGGCTGCGTTTTATTGGGAGGGCAAGTGTTTGAGGTGCTGAAGGAATAGATGCTCCCATTTGCTTTTAAAGCTCGGGGAAAATGGACGCGAGTTCAGAGCGAAGCACTTTGGCAGAGCAGCCGGGATGGATAAATGCGGTAATGGGCTTAAAACTTCAATTCCGTCTTTCCTCATTCTCCCTCAAACCACTTTGTCGTTTTATAGAAGGATTAGTTTTTAATAGCAAAAAAAAGTTGGAAGTTAAATGGGTCGCGTGTATTTTACCAGGCTGACCGACAGAAGATGTCACGAGAGGCACAGGAATCGGTTCGAGTTGGGAAGCGGTGGGTCGGTCTCCTTTCGTTCTGAGAATTCCAGTAGTTTTGCTGTTTAATACTTTAATACTTTTCACCGTGGCATAAAACTCCTCACCTAACCCAGGTGCCATCAGGTGCAGGCCACGCAGTTTCTCTGTGGTGGCACCGTCTTGGCCATGGGTGGCGTTTGTGAGGATTGTTGATTTCGGGGTTACTGAAGCGGCCCCTGATTTGAATTGGCAGCTCAGAGCGGCTGGATGAGCCCGAACCGCCCCGTCAGTGCCAGGGCTGACAAACACCTTAGCACGGCAGGGAGGGACACCCGGGCTGGGCACTGCACGAGTCAGTGCATCCACAGGGCAGGATGCAGCAGAATTCCTGGCTGGAGTCCTGGGTGTCTCTCTGGAGTTAATTAGCCGGAGCAGCCCATTGCAGCAGGGAACACCCGGCGCTGCCGCAGCGGCCGGAGCGCCGGGGCTGGACTGGGCAGGGGCTCTGTGAGACACCCCCAGAGCGAGCAGGGACACCCCCGTGGGCACAGCTGCCACACAGACATCGGCGTGGAGATGGATCCACGGAATTCCTCGCTGATGAAACTGCAGCTGGGCTGTGCAGGACTGGAGCAGAGAATGTTCAACAAATCAGACAGTCAGCAGAGGGCAGCTAAGTTGCTCTTCCTGCCTGTACCTGTCCAGGTATCTGACCGCCCTCCTCCCTCTGCTCCTTACTCTCCAAGTTTGCTGCTGATCCCTAAAAGAGGGTGTCCAAGGGGGTGATTTCTGCATCAGCTGCTGCTGTGCCCAGGGATGGGGACTGTGGGCTCCCCAAGCCAGTGGCACGGCTTCGATCACACCTAAGATCTCTCGTGGTATTTTATCAGAGATTCTTTTCCCCCAAGACATCAGTGGGAAGAATTAAATATCAACTTGCTTGTTGATATGACAGCAACCACCACGCTTTTGCTTTTTTCCTTTTCTCTGCTTTTCTTTCCAGCAGTGCTGACTTGCTGTATTCCAGGTCCTCTGTGGATTTCTCTGTACCCAAAATAAATGTGTTTTTTTGGCTGCAGCCTGTACACAGACCTGGGTAAAATTACATGGTAGGGTGACCATGTTTTAAATAGTGTGTGCTACTTCCACAGAGCAAATAGATCAGTGGCAGGAGATGCTGCTGCTTTTCCCAGGCTGAAGATGGGACTTTGTGCAGACCATGGTTACTGGAAGAAACTACTCGGTATCCTGAGTGACTTGAAAGGAGAATCTCTCTGACAGAAGCAGCAGTTAAACATCATTCTTGTCTTCTCCATAATGATATTTAGAAGTTGTTGTCTCAGGGCTGATTAGCCTTGCACAGCATTATGCATATGCCCCATTTATAAGCCATACAGCGTTTTCTGTAGATTTTTAGAGAATTAGAAAGTACTTTCTAGTTCTGGACCAGATTCATGTGTAGCTACTGACACCATTGGTATGCCCAGGGATATTTCAGATGAGGGTTTGTGAAGAATGAAATGTTTCCTGATTATCAGGGTTGGTGTTACTGTAAAAGCACGTTGAAGTAAATACACTGGGAACTTGGAAATGCTTCATCATCCCCTTTGCCAATTTTTTTAGCCTTTAAAAATGCTGAGCACAACTGTTGCATAATGAAATGTAGTGTCAGAGCAGTGCTTGAGAGGGGGGAGAGAGGTCGGGCTTCAGCCTGGGAGGATGCAAAGAGAAAAGAGACAGTTCATTTTAATTGTTTAAGATTACAGGTTTATTACTCCCTAATGGAGTGTCCTGCCTTCCCAAGGCTGCCTTTTCCTCCCAGTGTTTGCCAGGGAGGGGGGAGCTCTGCTCAGGGCTGTGATGGTATCTTCCCATGGCACGGGCAGGTGGGGGGGTGGAAGTCCTGCCTTGGACTTCTGGAGTGAGGGAGGTCATATATTTGAGAGCAGTGAGATATATATATATATATATATATATATATATTTAATGGTATTCTCTGTGGAGAAGTACAGCAAAGGGTCCTTCTTCCACTCTGCTAATTGCATAATAAATTTTGGGAGGAGCGTGTACTTATAAATGTTAATCTTCCAGCGCAGCCTGATGTTACAGACTTCAGATTTTCCTTTTTTTTTTTTTTTCCTTAAATTCAGCTTCTGGGAGGGTGTGAGGAGACAGGGCACTTCTGAATGAGTGAGGTGCTGGTGTAGGAGGGTCAGCCTGTGCCCTCCTGCCTGGCAGCACCAAGGCCTGTCCTCCTTCCCCACGCTCAGCTTTGGCTCCAGGACTGCTCCTGTGTGTGCTGATCAGGTGCTCTGTGTGGTTGTGAACGTGCAGGTCCTACAGTGAAATGCTAAAATGTCGTTTTCTGGAACAGTCTATGGAGTTCTTGTCAGTCTTTGAGGAAACAAGCTGGGACCCAGCTCAGGGAAGAGCACGTGGAGCCAGAGCTGGAGTTGCCAGCGGCTGTTTCAGGGAGCTCCAATGAGGGGAAGGCGATGAACCAACCCCAAAGTGACGTTCAGAATCAACCTGAAAGCTGCTGTGAAACGCTGAGGGGCAGAGTTCAGGACCCTGTGAGTAGGGAAGAGACGAGTGTCTTTCCAGGTGATACCCCTTCGTGGGCTGTGCTGAGCTGCTGATGTGTCTGGGGCTTGGGAAGGTCTCACCACTTGGGTCCATTCCTGCAGGGCCTGCTGTTGGACCTACAGTGGGGAAATTAGGAGGCAGAATTTAAGTCCCAACACTGAATACCTGAGCTGGGCTCTAAGGGATATCCTTTAGGACCAGCCTAATTTGTCTGAGAACATTACAGACTCTGTTTGGGGTGAAAGAAGGGTGAAGTTCACTGGATCTGAAACAGATGTGGACAATATTATTCCTTTTCTCCCCACAGTCACTTGGGCCCGGTGCTGTCGCCCAGGCTTTGCTGAAAGCAGGTGTTTTGACACTGCTGAATCTTTGTGGTTCTTTCCATGCCTTTGGGTGACATCTGCCTGGCTTCCTGGGCTGCACTGGTTATTTATTTATTTACCTAGTCCAGCCTGCCATTGGAAGAAAAGTGGTGGGATGTTAAATATGCTTCTTTGCTCCAGCTGAGGTGGAGGCAAACTTGGCTTGAATTTCAAACAGGTCTCCATGCAGTCAAATCCTTGGAGGTGCTCCTTGCTCGGAGGAAGGATTTATTCTGCTTGGCTGTGATGCCAAAGAAATAAGGAGTCTCAGAGTCATGTTTGGCAGAAATTTGAGGCATTTGATGCAGTGTCTTGCTCCACGAGAAGTTTTTTCCATGAGCTTGGACAATTCACTTGAGCCTCTGCTGTTGTCTGTTCTTCATCTGTAAAGTGCAACTAATTCCACATCTCTTCATGTGGGGGAACATTTTTGAAGATAAAGTGGATTTCAGCCTGTGTGTAATACCCATAATATCCATGTGCAGCTAAAATATTAACCAGCTCGTTGAGGGAACTGCTCTTTGTGGGTTTGCTGCTCTAAGAAGGAAAATGCTGAGTAACCTCATGAGCTCTGATAGTTATTTCTGTGCTCTGCTGGGATAAGGAGGAACAGGATTTGGTCCTCTCTCTCAGTTTCTCTTCAGAAGAAAATATAACAGCAGGTCCCAGCAGCTAAAGCTGAGATTTTGGGTTCCAGTTGAATGGTGTCCCATCAGGAACCCAAATTGCTGTAGATGTTTACCATTCATACTAAGAAAAAGATCTGACTTTTCCCTGGAATATGAGTGGGAGTTTTTTCATATTTTCACTGTGTTTCTAGTTCGGAAAAGTTCCTTTTCCATACACAGATATTTCTGGGGAGGGAACTAAAGCAGTGGTTGGAAATCCTTGTTTGTTCTTCTGAGGATGAGGATTCTGATCCCTTGTGGTGAGGAATCATTTGTCTGATCAAGATGTTCTCAGTAGGTGCTGAATTCTGCCCTGGCTCCATTATCATGCAGCTTGTACAGTGTGGAAATAAATGAGGGGCTGGGAGAGTGTGATGTATGAGACCCTAAATGGCTGCATTTTGTTCAGATTTGAAAGGCAGTTTAGCTTGTCCTCATTACTGATGACTTGTGCTTTTATAGCCCTTCTTTCTGCATTTCAGAAATCCTTTGTGCCCATCTGAATAATAAATCACCCTGTTTGATTTGCTCAGTGAGAGCAAATGGGGAATTACATCCTTATTAAGATGTCTCCAGAAACTGGGAGCGTGGGGGACTTTTTTTTTGTCGTTAAAGGAACATTATGCCAACTTTGTTAATATTTTCGTTTGTCTCGTTTATTTTATTACTTTTCCACATTCCAGGGATTTCTCTCCAACTGCTTTGTGGCAAAGGGAAAAACACTGCCCTGCTGAAAAATAAAAAAGTCTGATCAGACTTTTGATTGCCTTCGAACAAATGGTTTCAGATGTAAGCACCTAATGAAATTTGGAATGAACATGAATTCCATCTTAAAATTCAAGTTATGGACCCAAAAAAAAAGGCAGATCTAACAAATAATGGGGATACTGCATCTGCTTCCTATTTGCTCTGTGGTGGAATAATATATTATTTATACAACATTGATTTCATTAGATGGAGGATTTAATGCAACTTTTCTGTCAAACTGGAGAACATTCAATGTTATAAAGTAATGTAAACTCCCAAACCCTCAGCGAGGTTTTCTCAGTTGAAATATTGAACTATTGAGCATAAAAATACAGACTTTTATATGCTTTTACATATTGCCTTAAAGTTAGAAGCCCAGAGAGCAGCCTGGTCCTGTTGCATAATGCTTAACAGGAAAAACAAGCTGAAATTAAACGTATGAAGCAAGTGAAAAATGAAAATATGAAATTATGGGAGAGAGAAATAAGTGCAAATAGATGTAAATTGAACACACTGTTTTTGTAGGTACTCTGAGTCTCGACCAGAATTGGGGATTTGGGCCATAATGTTGAGAAATGAACTCTTTAGTGGAGTTTTCTACAGTCCCTAAGCAGGCACCAAAATCTAATTGCCCTCAATAACTTTGATACACGACACAGGGTTGTGGAGGCAGTGAATAAAAAGGGATATAAAGAGGCAGGTTGCAGTATCATGGGCACCCCAAATTTAGCCAAATGCTCACAATTAAGAGCTTCTACTCCCTTATTTATTTGTTTTCCCTAAATAAAATGACCTAAACTTTTAGCTTTTGCAAATTAAAATATGCTAAATTCATGACTGACTCTGCAGACACCGAAATCTTTTATGCATTAAAATACATGTGACTTAAGTTTTAACTTAGGAATGCAAGAAGAAAATCCTAAAAGCACAGGATATTTAAATAAGTTGTGTTGTGCAGCGACCTGTTGATAAATATGGGAAGCCTGATAATGACATTAAATGAGTTTACAGTTGACAACAGAAACCAAGTGAAATCCTTCTTAATCCTTGGTCTGTGGCTCTTCAAAATACAGTGCAATAAAATGTCTCTGTTCTTTACAACTTCTGGGCACTGTATTAAAAACCATTAAAAGCAGCAGCACATTTTGATTGTCTTCAATTTTTAAGCAATTTTAAATATTAATACTTAGCAGCAGTTGAGGAGCATAATTAGCAGACGCCTTAAATCCACGGGTGTCCATCAGTGTGGTGGGAAAGCCCAATAACTGAAGGGGCTGTTGGGAAGGAGGGAGAAACCTCTGAAAACACAGAAATAAAGTGATAGTTTTGATAATACTGTGAAAGTTCCTTAATTTTCTTCTAGGAATTCCAAGTGGTGCCTTAATATTTGAGTGTCTCCACATTGTTCCCTTGTCGGTGCCCTCCTGCCCGAGCCTGGGTGAGGAAATGTTTTGGAGGGGAGCTGCAATGATTGTTCCTTGTCTCCCAACTTTACTTATCTTGACTTTGTGCATTCCCTTGGTGGTCTTGCCCTTGCAGCCTGGCTCCAGGACTTTTGGAGACACAACTTCCCCTGGATCCTTCTCTTCTCCAGGCTGGAATTTGGCTTGCCCTCCCCTGTTCCTCCTGCAGCCCGTTCTGTCCCCCTCAAGCTTTGCAGACTGTATTTATTTACCGAGCTCAGTTTTGCTTCCCTGTGAGTTGCTGTAAATCAAAGCTCTCCTTGAAGGCTGGTGGGAAACACCACGGGACCTTTCCTGAGCCTTTCCTGGGGATGATGGGCTGGGATGAGGAGCTAACGAGGTTTGTTTTGATGTGTAATTTCGGTATTTCCTGGCTAGAAAAGCCCCAGTGACTGGAAAAAAAAGTAAAATGCATGTTAGTTTTTTTACATTTAATAAGGGAAAAAAAAAAAGAGTTTGAATAATTCACAGGGATGCAATGAATACTTCCCTTTTATTTATTCATCTTTATCTTTTGCCTTGAATTATAAACATATTAATTCCTGCCCTACCAGTTAATGACTTTGGGTGATGTTTGTACTCTCTTTATGCAGAAATTGCCCATATCCCTCACAGGTACTGATAGGAACAGACTTAACCAGCGTTACTTCTGTAGCCTTGAGAGACTTTTGTCTTGCTCTAAGTAGCTTTTCTGAGGTATTTTTAAAGCATTTTTTAATAATCCTTTAATTTCCCTCCCCAGCAGATGAGGAGGATTTTCAGCCATACCAGCAGAAGTTTTTCTTACTGTTTGCAAATCTCATTTTTGCCAAATGCCAGGAGTGGGATGAGTTCTGTAGGCTCTGCCACAACACAGGGTTGGTTACCCCAAAAAATTGTGCTTATGATGGTTCCAAATGCACAGAAATCCTGTCAGGACAAGTACTTTCAAAATAACGGTACTATTGCAATAAAATAGGAATAAAACATTTAATTTTATTTATTCTTTCTTAATATTTGGTTTATATTTTGGATATATATCAAGGTCACTTTGCCTCAGTTGTGCTGTTTTGAGAGGATTTGACTTGGCAGAGTCTGGGATGGGAAATCCTGGGTGAGTCTGGGCACAGAGCTGGACATCAGAACATGGAAAAGAGGGAGGGAAAAAAGGAGAAAGGGATGCGGATGATGGAATATCCAGCCCCTTCCCACCACCCTCCCAGGCACACAACCTGTCCCTCTGCTGTCACTGCAGCCAGATGAGGTGATTTTTACCTTGGAACGCTTTAAATCACTGATTTTAATCTTGGTTTGGATTTAATTGCTTTTTTCAAAGAGAGATTAGTTCTCATTTAGGTGTGGATTTGTAAGTAAAAAAATCCAAACATCTCTCAACTTAAGTTGCTTTTGTTGCCCACACATGTGGGAAAGCAATTACAGAGCTGAATATACTGAATATACATTTAATCCTGGTGTTAATGGGACTGGCATTGTTGGAACATGATAAATGACTTCTTCTTTGGGAGGGGATTTACTTTTTTCCCTTCTGATTTCTGCCAAGACCAAGTTGGGAGGAAAAAAATGAAATTCAATTATAAATCGAAATTTGTTTCGGTGGTGGAAAAGCAGCCCTTAAAAAGGCTTTGTTGTTGCTGGAATATGTGGAGAGTGTGGGATAGGATGAGGAAAATTCCCAAAACGTGTTTTGCACCTTAGATACAGTGAGTTGTTCAGTAGGGAAGTTATTCCCCTCAGATGTTTAGGTGGGTTTTGGTGGGATTGCAAGCACAGAAAAACCTCAATTACCTTTATCTTGAGTAGAGCCTCCTGTGCAAATATTCCATTCCTTCCTTCAGGAGTTGGAGAATATCCCTGGAAGTGTCCAAGGCCAGGTTGGATGGGGCTTGGAGCACCCTGGGATAGTGGAAGGTGTCGCTGCCCAGGGCAGGGGGTGGAACGAGATGAACTTTAAAGGTCCCTTCCAACCCCAACCAGTCTGGGATTCTGTGACCTTGGTTTTTCCATGGAATGGAAGAGGGAATGAGAGGTCCTGGTTTTAAAATATTTACTTTGTTTCTTGACTTCCAAGTCTGTGTTGCTGATCTGAAGTCAGTAGAATGAATTGAATTTAAAAATAAGAATTGTGTGTGTGAGGGGGAATTCCTGTTTCCACACTGGGGTTTATTTACTCCAGGAATTTTGTCCTTTACCCAGCTGACAGCCCCCTTTTCTCCTGCTGGTGTTGGATTTCTGCTGAGTTCAGGCAGGAAAAAGATAAAGAGCCTTTTATCAGCAGCATCCTATTGGAGCTCGTTATGCTGGATGTTTTGGTCATTGTTCCAAATCTTATTATAAAAGGGTTTTAATTAATTCAGTTTTCTACAATAGAAAGTGTTTCCTCTCCTTTTGCTTCGATTGCATGTTGGAGATTGATTTCATATTCTTTTCATGAGGTACCTTTGAAGCTCTTCTGGAGACTGTTTAGCAAGAGGTTGTCTGAGAGAATCCCCCAAAGTATTCCGAGTTACTGGGAGTTAAATAAGAAATAAGATTCAAATTTAATAATGTTGCAGGAAGAATTGGGTCATTCTTGGAGACTCAGCCCACATATTATCGTTTCAGGTCCTGCACAGGAGTCCTTCCCTGTTCCCTTTAATTAACTGCAAAGTATTAAACAGGGCTGTGTTCCTTGAGAGTGCGTGGAATGGGGATGTGGCTGCTCCTCCAGATAACTGCAGGGAGCCTCCCAGAAAATAGAGAAATCTGGACTTCTGGCTTTTTGTTGTTTAAAGGGAACAATTGGGAGTTTTTCCTCTGCTCCTGGAAACCCTGCACACATTGGACAAAGTGGAACAACCTGAAGGAGTTTCTGTTACACAGTGGGATTGTCTGTGCAAGAGGCAACCTGTGCATGTAGGACAAGGATAAAACTCCTCTGCTCTGCTCTGGAGCCAGGCTGGGAGAGTTGGGGGGGTTTACCTGGAGAAGAGAAGGCTCCAGGGAGACCTGAGAGACCCTTCCAGTGCCTGAAGGGGCTCCAGGAGAGCTGGAGAGGGACCTGGGACATGGGCCTGGAGGGACAGGACAAGGGGGAATGGCTTCCCAGTGCCAGAGGGCAGGGTTAGGTGGGATATTGGGAAGAAATCCTTCCCTGTGAGGGTGGTGAGACCCTGGCACAGGTTGCCCAGAGAAGCTGTGTCTGCCCCTGGATCCCTGGAAGTGTCCAAGGCCAGGTTGGACGGGGCTTGGAGCAACCTGGGCTAGTGGAAGGTGTCCCTGGCCATGGCAGGGGGTGGCACTGTATGGTCTTTAAGGTCCTTTCCAACCCAAAGCAGTCTGGGATTCTGTAAAACTTTCTAGTATCCAATTCCCATGGGATAACAGTGCTGATGTTCCCATCTGTCCCCGTGGGAGAGCTGGAAGCTGGATCCAGGCCCCTGCAATGGCTGTAGCTCCATGGCCAGCAGAGCTCAGCCCACAGCTCTGCCACAGCCTGGCCTGGGACTCCATGGTTCTTCTCCCTCTCTTTGTTCTTCTGCTTTTGTGTCTCTGGCATGGGAATAATGGGATTGCTCCTTCCTCTGGTGACTCCTGTTCTAACTCTGGATCAAAGTTGCCACTCGTGGAATAGCAGGAGCTCAGCTCCTCCAGCCCCCACCCAATCTCTCCCAGAGGAGCACAGGGGTGATTTGGGAGCCAGATTCCAAGGAAAGGGGCAGGTAAGGTGAGGATATCCCAGTAGGCAGGGAAGAGCAATGTCACTTCTTTGAAATCCCCTCTTTGCTGCTCCGGGATATTGATCTTTACAGCTCCTCTTAGCTGTCAATATTGGAACAGAAACTGTAACTTAAAACGGATCCTGTCTGGAAATTGTGTTTCTCTTTGTTTACCGTGGTGGTGGGTTTGTGTAAATAACATTAATTTCGGTGCTCTAATGTTAAATATCACAGAAAATTGGACTTAAGTGAGAGAAGTCATAACGAAGGAGCAGCCTGTTATCAGCAGTGCTTCTGTCTTTAATCAGTTTTCCTGCTCTTTGGGGAGGAGGGAACGAGAACATTGCCCGTGATGGGGATTTCATTTTGATATCATGCAAATGTGAAGAGAGCCCTGTCTTTATTTGTACCACTGATGAGAGCCTGGCAGTGATTCCTGTCTGCAAGGACTGTGTCACCTTCTGCAGCTCTGCAAGCTGAGAGCAGCACATCCCATCCTGCTTCCCCATGAACCTCCTTCCCATATCCACTGATGTCTCTCCCAAAAATTCGGTAAGGGAAACAGCCCTCAGGGTATGGCGTGATGGTTTATGTGCTGAACAAACCAAAGGTGGCAACTAATTAAAAAATGCAAAAGCTTCCCCCAGGAGACCTCCTGCAAGTAGCTTTTTTAATCCAGGGATATCTCAACTGCGTGGTTTTATCAATTAAATTTTGATTGCACGCATTTCTTATCTTTCAGGCTCGCTGAGCCCCTCAATAAACCGGTTGCTAAATAATTTATGTCACAACAGTCGAGTGAGAAGCGACAAAAGTTGAATAATTTGTCTTCAAAATGGCTGTTGCTTTGAGGTGTGTGTTCATCTGGCAGCATCACCTGCCTGGTGTGAACAGGGCCTTTAAGAGATGATAAATCTCGCCTTAGTATTCCCAGGATTTGTCACGGGGGTACCTCAGTGCAGTGATTTGCCTGCTGCACAGCCCATATCCATAATACCTGTGGCCATCCCTGTCCCTGGAATTGTTGCAGGCATTTCTAACACAGGACACTGCTTATCCTAATTTTTCTTTTCTTTTTTTAAGGTATTTGCAAACTTTAAATTCTTTGCCTGCTCTGCATCGGTGTCATCACTTTATTTACCTGGTTTTCAACTTCCACTGTGTTTGAGAAGTGGAATGGAGTTTCTGATGGCATTAGTTTGGGTTTTGTTTTAGCTCCCTCAGGGATTTCTTGAGAGGACTTCAGACAAGGGCATGGAGTGATAGGACAAGGGGAATGGTTTAAAGTGGGAGAATGTAGGGTTAGATGGGATATTGGGCAGGAATTGTTGGCTGTGAGGGTGGGCAGGCCCTGGCACAGGTTGCCCAGAGAAGCTGTGGCTGCCCCTGGATCCCTGGAAGTGTCCAAGGCCAGGTTGGACAGGGCTTGGAGCAATCTGGGCTAGTGGAAGGTGTCCCTGCCTGGGACTGGATGGGCCTTAATGTCCCTTCCAACCCAAACCATTCTGGGATTCCATGAAAATGCCACTGCCATCTCTCTGCTCTGCTGGGAGTTTGAGTCCATGTAGCCCTTACTCAGAGGTTGCTCCTCTCTGTGGAAGCTCTTCCTGATAAAGGGACCCTCCAGCTCCAGTTCCTTCTGTATCTCCTTCCTCGTCCTTCCCAGTGTGTCCTGATACCACTCTAGTGGTGTGAGTGGCTTTGAGCACCAACCAGTTATAATTAAAAGAAAAATAAGGAATTCTAAGTCCCAGAATGGTTATAGTCCCACATTCTGTGCTGCATTTTTGCAGAATTATTTAAAAAGATATTATTATGTAATTTCATTTTTATTTTATCCTATTTGAGTACTGGCCATTGCCATAAATACAGTTGTTTTCTGTACTTTATGACTATAACCAGCATTAATAAACGTGTAAACCAAGATACCTGGAACAGATTTGTTGAGGACAGTTCTCTAGATTTTTGGTGAAATTATGTTTAGCATAGCAAGGGAGAGAAAAAAAGTGGGGTAAGGCAATTGCATTTCGAAACCCAGAAATAAATGTCCTGACCTTGAGGACTGTTCCATTGAGGAGCCTCCTGTTCAGTCCTGACATTGTGTGGAGCTTTTAAAAGCAAAGCATTTTTGGTTAAAATTGACTTTTTGAAAAAAAGAGCCCTAAAAACATGATAAATGATGTTGTTAAAATGTCTCATTAATTTTTTGCTTGCTTTTTACAGAAGTTACTGCAAAGCACTTTCAAAGCAGGGAATGCTTTGTGTGTATTCCCATTGTGTGGATTTTGGAGTTTCTAACCAGTGAACCTTTTGCAAAATGAATTTCAGTTGAGCTCTTGGGATCTAAGAATCGTGGAGTGCTTTGGGTTGGGAGGGACCTTAAAGCCCATCCCATTCCACCCCCTGCCACGGGCAGGGACATCTTCCACTAGCCCAGGTTGCTCCAAGCCCCGTCCAACCTGGCCTTGAACACTTGCAGGGATCAGAACTGTGGCAGTGTCACAGCAGAGGGAGCTGTCAGAGGGAGATGGTTGAGTGCTTTTACCTTGCTGGGGCTCCCTGGGATTGGGAAGGACTTGTTGGAGGAGAGTGATGGAGAGCTGCTCCCAAACAGGCCAGGTGTCTGTAGGTTTGGTCCTCTGTTAGCATTTGAGAGTTGAAAGAAGTTTGGAAACTTTTGGACAGGGATTTTTTGCTAAGAACCAACTAAACTGCCTTCCCCAAAAGTGGTATTTCAGAGAATCGTGGAATCCTTTAGGTTGGAAAAGCCCTCTGAGATCATCCAGTCCAACCATTCCCCAGCACTGCCAAGGCCACCACTAATCCATGTCCCCAAGTGCCACATCCACATGGCTTTTAAATCCCCCCTAAGGATGGGGGCCAGGGCTGGACAGCCCTTTAGGTGAGGAAATCTTCCCTGCTCTCCAATTGAAACCTCCTGGCACAACCTGAGGCCCTTTCCTCTTGTTCCTTGATGCCCCACCTGTGAAAATGGAAAATTTCCCTGTACCTTGTGCACTTCTCAGGAAGATCAGGTCTTTTTAATTCTTTCCTATTTTGGAAGCTGGTCAGGACCTGGTGATCAGCACTGAAGTCTTATAAGTCTTGTTTTAAAACAACTTAAATCACATCAAACTGAGGAGGTGGCACCTCTTTTCCAGGAGCTCTGGAAATTTGTCAGTGAAAATACCTTCCTGCATCCTGGCTGGCAAAAAGATGCTTTGTGATAATGTTTGTGGCAGCAGGAAAAGCCCCCAAATATTTATCACAGCCATTACTCGGGTTTCTCAAAGGGAAAAGACTCCCATGTTTTATTCCCCATGTTCAAAAAAGGCAAGATTTGGCCTAAGGAAATGGAAAATAGAGGGATATTCAGTAAGAACATGTGATAAATGGGAACATTTGGCACTTGTTTATATTCTGCTGGTGAATTTGCTGTCAGATTTTCTATTCCAGGAAAAGAAATGTTTGTTTTAATACTGTGAGAAATACATGTATGAATTTATATACAAAAATATATTTATATTTATATTTATATTTATGGACCTTAGGGGGTTTGCTTTGTTTTGGTTCTTTTTCCTGCTCTTACTGGTGGAATTCTGCTGGTAAAGGCTTCAGGAATCTGTGTCAAACTCCCTTTAGAATGCACTGAAAGCTGCAATTCCCACCCAGCTCGTTAAATATTACACAATATAAAATACTCTTTAAAACAAGAAGGGATGGGAGACCCTCTGCCTTACCCATGCTGGGTTGTATAATATTTTTATTCCATAAATTATATGAAATGTATTATTTAAGTGAACAAACTGGTCTGCAGACAGAATGAATTTGACATTTTCACAAGTCAGGACCCTTAGAAGTTACCAAAAAGTTGAAATTTGGGGCGTTTTAGAGGTGGAATTTTTGTCTTTTGAGTCGATAAATGGTGACAATTTAATTTGTGGCTTCTAGAATTGGTAACAACTGATTTTTTAGTTCTTTCTTTATTGCTTCAACAAAGTAAATTCTATAAAAATGTTCTGAAAGACAAAATGTAGTTAATTCATTCAAGTGTTTTGGGATTTTTTTTTTTAATTAATATATTTACCCATTTATTTATTTAGCTGTGTAGTTTTCTTAAGGCCACGTAAGGAGAATTTTTTTAAAAAAATAATTAAAATTTACGGTTTTTCATCTATTCCTGAGCATGGAAAGAGGGAGATTGCATTGAAACATCCCTAAACTCAATGTATTTTTGATTTCTCTTAGATTTTCTCACTAGACATAAAGAGCTTAATATTCCCAACTTAAAGATTTCCCTGGAAGAAAATGGACAAGACTGTTTAAAATAAGATGTTTTATCCCCGAGGGAGAAAAGTGTTGGCATGTGTTGTCTCTCCTGCAGGGAATTCTCATTCTGAAATTTCTCAGTGTTATTTTTACTTGTGGGGTTTTTTTGATCCCAAAATTTCCCTTCTTGTACCGGTTCAAGAGCCATTCGAACATGGAGTGTCTCATTTGAAAGATAATTTAGGGAAATAATTTAGGGAGCTTTCATGGGCCTCTTCAGCTTTTCCTTCAAAGCTGAGTGTTACAGAAATTAAAAATAATTTTACAGTTTGGAATTTCATGTTCTTTTTTTTTTTTTCTTAAATATAACATTAATTTCTGAATAATCAGGCATCGTTTCCAAAGGAAAAAGATAGACACTTTGGGGTTGTGTTTAGTTTGGTTTTCTTTTAATGTGACTGAATTTGATTATCCTACTCCCTCATTTCTGAGCTTCGATAGTAAGGAAGGACGGGAAAGACTTCAGGATAAACCCTGACACTGTTTGAGTGGATAAATAGCTGATAAATGCCCAGGGCAATGGCAGGTCCCTGGTGCTCCCCTTGCAGGACTCTCTGTGTCAGTGTAGCTTTGCAATTATCCCTGTGGTCAAAATTAAAATTGATTTTTTTAGAGAATTAGATCCCTTTTTATTATGTGCTGCTTGGAGTGCTGGAGATGATGACAGCGGCCTCCAAATCCAACTAAGGATTAAGGAGCAGCTTAAGTTTCAAATGTAATCATCTTTAGCTATTGTTAAATAGTCAGTAGACCACGTTAAAAAACGCCTTCAGTACAAATATTGCCTATAAATAATTGCAGATTTTATTAGCACTGTAATAAAGAGCGTGCTGGCTGCAAATGATACCTCACTAAGTGCAAGGAAAATGCTGAGGGGTGAGCAGATGACTCGTAGTGCACTTTTTCCCTGGTACTAAGTAGATTTTCGTACCCAGCAGGGACTTGAACAGTGTTTACAGGTGAATGTTGTCCCAGGGATGCCTCTGTGAGAAAATGTTGCCTTAAAAGAACAATAAAGTATCAAAGAAAGAAAGAAAGAAAGGGGGTTTATTACCTGGGTAAGTACTGAGAGGAGCATGAATCGTTGTTTATGCAGGAAAAAGGGGAATAAGTGTTGATTAACTGCTCAAAGACCCTGCTCAGCACCGCTCTGGGGGCTCAGCATCAGCTGCCCAACAACAATTAACAAAGTTCTGTAATTTTAACTAAAACTCAAAACGCTACAGAACCCCCTCCTGCTCATGTTTCGTTTGTATTTGCTCAGCTTTATTTTCCTGTGTTTATTTTTGACTCCAGGGTTTCACCAGGCTTGCCTATTGGCATTTTCCCTCTTGCACGTGGGCTCAGAGTGTTTCACCACCAGACATTCCACTTTCATGCTCCTTTCCGATCCTCACCGTGCTAATTAAGAAGATATTCTTGTGTAATTGTCCCTCCCTTCGGTGACTCGTCATCTTCCTGGCTGATGGGGACAGCCTGAGCAGTTTGTGCTGCTCCCAGGGGAGGGCTGGGACAGGGATCTGGAGGGACAGGACAAAGGGGGAATGGCTTCCCAGTGCCAGAGGGCAGGGATTGATGGGATATTGGGAAGGAATTGTTGGGTGTGAGGGTGGGGAGGCCCTGGCACAGGTTGCCCAGAGAAGCTGTGGCTGCCCCTGGATCCCTGGAAGTGTCCAAGCTTGGACAGGTCTTGGAGCAACCTGGGCTGGTGGAAGGTGTCACTGCCCATGGCAGGGGAGTTGGACTGGTTGGTCTTTAATGTCCCTTCCAACTGCAGCTCTTCTTAGGCAGCCAGCTGAAAAAATGTATAATTGTGACTGGTGCTGGCACATCCCTTTTGATTGATGACGTCCTTAGGGGAGACAGGACTGAGTGAGGGCTATGGGATGTTTTCCTCCAGGCCCATCAGTGCTCCTGAGAGGCTGCTGTGACAATCAACATTCACATTTCGGAGATGATCCCTCCTGATTTCCATTCCATAGTACTAAACATTGTCTTCTTGCAGCCCAAGCCTCTTTTCTTGTCAGAGTTTGTTAGAAAGTGTTTTTGATGTCCTGGAACGGCAGCTCTGGTGGCCTTTCCCTTTTATATTCACGGAGTTTGCACGTTCCTAACAGCTCCCATCGTGTGGAAAAATGGTCCACATGGACCAAATCACTTCTGGGGGAGTTCAGATCTCAGCTCCATTCCATGGGAAAAAAGCACATTCCAGGAGTGCTTATCTGGTGGAGGTTGGGGATTGGCCTGTAAGTGAGAGGGCTCAGAGCCCACCCAGATAACCTGGTGTCATTTTTGGCTTTAATCTCCCTCACTTGGACTGATGTGGAAAGAAATATTTTAAATTGAAAGTAATGCTGCTCTTTAAGGCAACAATAAAGGCTCTGTGCCTTAGAAAGGAGAGAAAATTCCTCAGTATTCTCTCGGGATGGAGCACCTTGGAAATGGCACTGAAAGGAGAATTTAGAGTTTTATCAAACCACAGAAAGAATCGCTTATTTTCTGAGTCATTCTCCGAGGTGTTCAGATTTTTAGTGTTTTTTCTTTTCATCAAAGACCAGAAAAGACCTGGACATTATCAACAGGCTTTTAGCAGATATTTAGAGAGAGAAGATGGACCAGAAGAACCTATTTATGGCATCTTTCTACATCTGAGTAGCCACAGGAATGGGTTGGAGTTGTTACTGCAACACTTTGATACACCACAGGGAAATCTTTAACTTTCTTTTTGGCACTTTTTACTTTTTCCACGGTTTGAGAGAGATGTGGTTGGTACAGCTCTCCTACTTTTTTTATGAAACTTATTGGATTTTGGTGGTTTGGTTTTTTTTGTTTTTTTTTTTTTTTTGTAAGCATCACAGTACCTGAAAATACCACTCAGTGAAATTAAAACTCGGGGTTTAGCTGTGGTGCTCAGTGTAATGATTTTTAAGAGATTTCTTCCTTGAGCAGAGTATTGACTTTCCAAATGCAAATGCTGCTATTGTGGGATATTTTTAGGAGTGGTGTTTATTACCTTGCAAAGCCTTTAATGTCAGAGCAGTTTTTAGATGAGGAACGTGTTGCAAAAGCTTCGGTGCCAGACCCATGAAATTGGAAATGGAAACTTTTTGAGATGTTTCTTGGTTTTCTTAGCAGAATTTTGCATATTCAGTAATGAATTTTAATGATGGAATTATGTCTGTGTGGGGCTCTCAAGCAATGTTATGTTTTGATAGCAAGAAATATGTTTTTGGTTTTTTTTTCTTAAATAATTGGCTTCTTTACTTTTATTTTTGCAGGGCAGTTTTGTGGCCTGCATGACAGCCATTCTAAGGCAGATGGAGGACTATCACTATGCTCATTTAATCAAGACTTTTGGGAAGATGAGGTCGGATGTTGTGGTGAGTTTGACTTGTTTTATCTCTTAGTAAAATAGTTCACCATGTGTTTGTTTTTTTTCCCCTCCTGTTATTGGTCATTAAGTACACTTGTGAAATGTCAACAAAATGTGTTTGGCATTATAGAATTAATATAAAAATCTTTATTAAAGCCCTGAGTCTGTTCAGTGTTTAAAAAGCATGAGACACTGGATTTGAGGCAATTAAAAGAAAGCACGAAGAAATAGCAGTGATGAGACTTTTATTTAAAAAGAGAAGAAAAGAATATTAAATAAAACTTCCTCAGGAAAGGAACTTTCAGTGTTAAATCTGCCAGATGTCCTGCTTTCCTTTCTTTAAGTAGCTTTTACCCAGAGATCCGTGTAAAATCTCACTTTTCCCTTTTGCACAAACCATTTTAACCTTAGAGGTGCCCTTAGTTGTTAAATAAGCAATAATAATTGAAATTTGTCTTCTCAGAGTCGTTTGGTGGCCTGACTGAGGCAACAACCCAACTTAATTAAAGCAATAATAGGAGGGAGTTTATGGCTGAGGAGATAACTCTGCAATAACCCAAACTGGCTTTGCCATATGGCTGCAAAGGGGACACCAAACTCTTGGCTGAGCTCCCAGCAATTAGTGATGACCCAAAGCTGCTCAGCCCTGTTCCATTCCAGCCTGGGAATGCTCCAGGCACTTTCACCTGGATTTTAATCTTTATTCGGGTTCTCCTCCTTCCAGACCCAACAGAACAAGCCCAGGGGATTTCCTTTGTGTAATTCTTTGTGTTTGGGCTCTCCAGTTCATCTTTTATTTTTGTTCTTCTTATTTCTATCCATTTTCTGCCAGATTTGAGCCCTTTGCCCCACGCCAGTTTTCAAATAAGCTGCTAAAGCTTCTGTTTGCACCTGATCTGGCATCACTGAGTCACAGAGCTGATGATTCCAGAGGGGGAAGACAAAAGTCTAGCTGCAGAGAGCTGCAGATGGGCATCACTGCCTGGAAAAGGCTTCCCAGTTACCCTGCTGTGGGATCTTGGAGCATTTACGTGGATACTCATTTGGTTTCCCACTAATAATACAACGTTCCCAAGCTTAATGCAGCCAGTGGAGTAAAAATACTGCTTTTAGCAGGCAGAAAAAACGTGGGTGTTAAGGTTTATCAAGCCAAATATTTCTCTAATTTTAAAAGCATTTGGCTCTGGAAAAGGAAATCTGATTGCAGGGTTTGATGTGGGGAAAGGTGGAACAGTTTGCTCTGGAAACACGTTTGACCCAGGCAGCAAATAAATGGCACACAATCCCCTGCACTGGTGGGGTGGGGAGGGGGTCAGGGACAGGTAAAACCTGGGGGTTGAGGTAAGAACAGTTTCAGCCTTGAAAGAAAGTAAAATAGAATAAAAATTAAATAAATATCGTTATTAGTGTAATAATAATGATGATAATTATGATGATGGTGATAAAAATAGCAATTAAAAGAGAGGTAACAAACAGAAAGGCAGGAATAAAACCCCAGACAGGCCAGTGATGTCCAATAAAATGGCTCAGCACCCACTGACCGATGCCTGGCCTGGCCCCCCCCAGCAGTGATTGGCAGCTCCCAGCCACTTCTCCCAGTTTGGTTGGGAGAAAAACCAGTTCTAAGGTGTGGAATATCAGGACAGGTCACCTGTCCTGGCCATTCTCCTCCCCAGCTTCTTGTGCAGCTCCTCCCTGGCAAAGCCTGGGCCACTGACAAGTCCTTGACTCAGGGTAAGCCCAGCTCAGCAAAATCCCAAATATCAGCGTGTTAGCAACGTTCCTTTCCTCCCAAATCCCAAACAAAAGAAGAAAATTAACTCTATCCCAGCCCAAATCAGGACAACATCTAGCAAAAAAAAAAAAAAAGAAAAAAAAAAAAGCAGAGAGAAAAGTGCTGCTTAGGAAATCTGGGATTTTTCTAATGGCAATAGAAGTGTTTGGTTTAAAAATCTCTCTTTTTTTTGGTCTAAATTGCCTGCAAGGTGCTTCTGTAGGTCAGATCTTCCTCATTAAAGCAAGAATTATTATGTATTTGAAATTTGGCAAGTGGTCTATCTATAATGGGTCCTTTTTAAGAGTTTGATTTATGTGAACTCAGTGCTCTGGAATTCAGGAGGAATCACTTCTTTCTTCTGTCCTGACTCTGAATATTCATCCTGCCTGTTCTAGCATCGTGGAGCTGGAATTGGACTGTTAAAATCATATTTTCCATCAGCACCTGAACTACTTGACTCCTTGTTTTCCACTGTTGTGCTCATTTGTTTTAGCAGGCATCCAAATCCAAACTTGGTCAGGTGCTGCAACACTTTATGTCTTTAATTAAATGTACCTTTTAAATGTTTTAGTATTGCTGTGTAAATGATAATGTGTGTCAACAGAAACTAAAGTACACAATAAGTTGGTAAAATATTAAATGGGTAATATGATAAGAGTAGAAAATGCTGCCTTAAACTGACTTAAAATATTATAAAAGAAGGTGTGCAGGTGTAATGGCAGAACAGTGTTCATCCTATCAAAAAAAGGGAAACTTCAGTGAGTAAACTGAATTTTCTTTCCCTTTTTTGTAAGCACAAATAAAACTGATTGAGTCATCAGTGAGAACAAAAAGATGATACAACCCAGTTTCTGTGCTGAAGAGAAAAGCTGACACAACCTTTTCAGTGAGGGATTTCTGTTCTCAGAAGCATTTCCTCCTAGATGAGATTTCAGTGCTGATGTGAAAGCCTCACCTTGGTCTCTGGTTTCTGTTCCCCCATCAGAACTGCAGCTCTGTCACCTCCTGCACTGTTACCACTCCTTGTTCCTCTCTTGGAGCTCCTGTTTTCTTCTCTCCTCACTGGTGGGATGATGCTGAACTGCACTGGATGGTTTGGGTGGGGGAAAAAACACCTTTCCCTGCCTCTTCATTTAACATTTCGTGGTTTTCCATTTCTTTAATTCAGCATTTCTGTGAGCTGCTGTCATCTGACTCACCCATTAGAGCTTAAATCCAGAAGTCTCTTCATTTCATCCCAACATCCCTGGACACCAAGGTGATAATTGCACCTCCTATTCCAGAGTGTTCAGTTCAATCACAAAGCAGTGATTTAGGACTGAAATCAGATTAAGCCAAACAGAAATTATTAGGTTTTCCTTGAAAAAAAAAAGGCAAGAAAAGTGAAGCTGTGGTTGCTTCTTCGCCATGGGAGACCCTGAAATCTCTCTGTGCTCTTGCTCAGCTGGTAGATGGAACTGCTGGAGGGAACTTTATGGGCTGTGTGATGTAGATGTCAGGTTTAGATTATTATAATGGTCATATTTGGCCTCAAAAGTCTTTTAAAGGGTGAGGCAGAATGCAATAAAACCAGTCTTTTATCCCTCTGCAGAACACTGTGTTTAGATTTATTAAGGTGTCTGTTCAAAGAGGAATTTCTGACTTCAGGGTCCCTTTCCAACCCAAACTGGGCTGTGGTTCTGTGAAATCCAAACCTGTGATTCTGTTATCATCCTGAGAGGAAACATCACCAAGATCAATGAGGTTTTTTCTGGGACTGATTGATTTCTCTCCCCTTCTTCCTTGATAAAAATTAATTTTATTTGAGACATAGGTGGTATTAGTTGACAAAAATCATGTTGAAGTTTTGCCACGTGGAGTATCTCAGGCTGAGCTTGCTCAATGGATGGGAATTGGGAAGGGGTCTCACCTCTTCTGGATTAAGCTTCTTTGGGATATTAAATATGATTTGTAGTTGGAGAGAAAGACCAGGAGCTGCAGCCCTTGCTCCTTGAACAGAGCTTTTTATCATTTTTTTATGCTCAGAAAAATTAGTTCTGCTTCCAGATACACTGAAAAAAAGTGTGCATGCCCTGGGAGTTTCCCTCTCCACACCCACCCCCCAGAAAAGCCCTGGGTTTTGCTCATAACATGAGGTTAATTCATCCAAACCATTTGCTTTTCTGTAGGGAAGATAAAATGGCAAAGAGAGCAATATTCTGAATGCACAAACCACAGGTGAGCATGAGGAGCTTTGGATTTGATCAATAATTAGCTCAGTTGTTATAGAGCATTATTTAAAGTACCTGAGTGAACGTGGGGTTATTAAAATGTAAATATCAGTAGATTAAAATGTAGAGCTGAATCAGCAAAGTAGGTCAGATCAGACGTGGCAGAACCTCCAGGGTCAGGAACGAGCCTGAATCATCAACAATGTAATTTCTCCTCCAAAATACACGAAAGATGAGCAGTAAAATCTGCACTTGGATCTCTTACATGAAGGAAGATTTTACTGAGCTCGTGGAGAGCGTCTGGGCTGAGTTTGGCTTTGCACTGTGGTGACACCTCTTGGGCCACGAGCGGTTCCAGAACATCATGATGTGCTTCACTGGTGTTTCATCAAAGGTTGGACCTGATGATCTTGGGGGTCTTCCTCAGCCTTGATGATTCTGTGATTTGATGATTAATTGGGTACCAGGAGCTGGGGTGCAGAACATCCCAAAGCAGCTCTCGTGCCGTGTGTGTGGCAGAGCCCAAGAGATGGAGAGAGACTCTTCAGGATTGGAGTGACAGGACAAGGGGCAATGGCTTTGACTGAAAGAGAGTAGGTTTAGTTTGGATTTTGGGAAGAAATTCCTCCCTGTGAGGGTGGGCAGGCCCTGGCACAGGCTGCCCCGAGAAGCTGTGGCTGCCCCATCCCTGGAAGTGTCCAAGGCCAGGTTGGATGGGGCTTGGAGCAACCTGGGCTAGTGGAAGGTGTCCCTGCCCATGGCAGGGTGGGAATTGGGATGGTCTTTAAGGTCCAACCCAACCATTCTATGATTCAGTGATTTGTGATCCCAGTGTTGTGTCCTCAGGATCTCTGCAGCTCCCCCCATCCCACTGCCTGGGGATTTCTGAGGCAGGAAAAACATTTTAACAGAACAGCAAACCTGGAGATAAAATGTGACCAAGATACCATCTCTCACACGTGGAGAAAGACTGATGAGAGCAGCAACTTCAGATTTGTTTCTCACTGAAAAGGTTACATAAAAAACAGTCTTAGTTAAAAGTCCAGTGAATGTAACATTTTGGGGTTTTTTTTGTAGGCATTTGACATTTTAAAGATAGACGAGATAAATACCATCACTGAGAAACTGAATCAAAGGGAAAATATTCTAACCTCGGAATAAAAGTTCATTTTTATCTCTCTGTGAAGTGGATCAAGGACTTTCTGCATTAAGTTCTTTTTTCTCCCCTATCTCTCTCCCAGCATTTGATATTACTCCAATTGTCAGATAGCAATTACAGATTCCCAGATTGTAGGAGATGATTTACATTGTAAAGTACACGAGCTTTCTGGTCCAAAGAAGTGTTTGTTTATAGCTGTGTAGGAATAAATTGCTTTATGCTGCTAAATTAACTTTTGTTCTGGGACAGGTTGTCACTTGCAGTTGGAATTACTGTTGCTGCCTTTAGGGAGAGTCTCTCCCAGTTTTGGGATGGCCAAACCATTGATTTGTTCTGCCCCTTGACAGCGTGATGGGCACCACCACACTGATGGATCCCATTCTGAGCTACAACATGTGCTTATTTTAATAAATAAACGATCTTGATTTCAGGAGGATGTTCACAAAGGGAGGGAAAACTCATGAAGTGACTCCAGGGAGTATTTTCAGTGTAATGATACGATTTGAATGAATATTTAGCTTTTTTTTGTCTCTTTTCCATGTCCCAGTGTGCTTTTAACAGCTTTCCAAGAGACCCCAGGCACGTGTCACAACATGTGTGTCACAGTACAGGCTGCCCACAAAGGGACTGTGAGACTCTGTCTGTAGTCTAGAAAATAATTATTATATTAAAAAAAATATAAAATATATAACGTGTGTGTACAAATATATATATATCTATAAAATTATTCCCTTTGGGATAACTGGTGAACCAGTGGTAGGTCCTGAGTCATCCCATGGGTTGTTACAGTGTGGGATTAAAGTTGTCATAATTTCTGACAAGTTTTTAACTGGAATTATTGTAGGATTTACGGCCATGATGTATAAATATGCTTTAGTAGGATTTAGGTGTGTTTTATATATGAATAATGGCTTTTTTATGGAGCAGAACAGGAGGACACCTTTGGAGTGGGGTCATTAATAACTGCCACCATCCCGGGGATGTCTGTGATCCAGCAGAACAGCCCTCTCCAAATATTTTCTCTTCTTTTAGGATTTCCTGATGGAAACATTCATCATGTTCAAGAATCTCATCGGGAAGAACGTCTATCCCTTCGACTGGGTGATAATGAACATGATGCAGAACAAGTGAGTAGGGAGGGAAAGGCTCCCTGCATTTCTGGGCTGGCTGGGTTTGTGTTTGAGCCGAAACCATGGGGTTGCTTGGAAACAGTAAAACACAGAGCTTGCAGCCAGGCTGGGCTGGGCTGGGCTTTTCTCCTTCTCTGATGCAAAGAATTATTATTTAAAAGCTGGCTCTGGAGGTGGCTGAGCAGTTTTTTCGTGGCCTGTTGTAGGGGTTCCCAAATTAAGGGTGGCATCAGCCTGAGATCCCAGATTTTGGAGCCAACAGCAGGTGCAGTAAAGTTCTCTACATACCTTATAACAAATTTATTCTTCTCAGGATAAATGATGTGTTTTCCATACGACCTCAGAACTAGTTACTGTGTGGAGTTGTATGCTCAGGAATATTTTCAGTGGTGTTAACAAAAAAAGGGCGTTTTAACCCCAGATTCTACCATCTCAGTAATGGAGAGAAAGGCTACGAATGTTTCTAATGCTCGCTTTTTTCCTCAATAATTGCAGCTGTGTCATTATTTAGCATTCCTTTGTGCAGTGTTTTATGCTGGTGACATTTTATTAAGTGTGTCAAATGCTTTTATGTGTACTGAGATGAAAGTATAAGGCAAAAACATTATATTTACCAGTTGCCTGCAGAAATCTCTGCTGCGTTCACTGGAAGCGACCACGGCTATAAAGTTGTCAGCGTTTACTTCCATAAAATGCTGAACCACAGTTATAAAAATGCGCCATAACTTTAATCTTGGCTTCTGAAGTCTCTTTAACCACCTCCTAAAATTCATTCTGAATAAATATGAGGCAGGAGGTTGAGCCGTATTTTGGGGTCGTCTCACTGGTTTGGGATTCTTGCTCGTGTGTGGCCACAGCTTGGGAAGCACCTGGGGTTTGAAATGGGGAGCCCTTGGACAGCAGCTCGTAGGAACAACTAAAGCCCCTTGGGATTCTTTCTTTTTTGGTATTTTTCAAAGTGGTTTTGCTTCTCCAGCTGTCCCAGGAGCATCGTTGCAGGTGCTTGGGAAACCCTCACAGCGTGTGCTTCCTGTGTCCTTTGGGACAGGAGAGCCCCTCTGGGCTCAGGGGATTCTGTAGGAGATTGAAATAGGATTGGGAAGATCTATGTTTGGACACTCTTGACACCTTGACTGGCAGAAATAAGCAGACATGTGGCAATTACAGGGGTATGGACAATATTGCAATGGGTATTCCTTAAATTAGCCAGCTCTGGGGTCCCCAATACAGGAAGGATGTGGAGATGCTGGAGCAAGTCCAGAGGAGGCCGTGGAGATGCTGCAAGGGCTGGAGCCCCTCTGCTATGGAGCCAGGCTGGGAGAGCTGGGGGGGTTCACCTGGAGAAGAGAAGGTTCCAGGGAGACCTGAGAGCCCCTTCCAGGGCCTAAAGGGGCTCCAGGAGAGCTGGAGAGGGACTGGGGACAAGGGCCTGGAAGGACAGGACAAGGGGGAATGGCTTCCCAGTGCCAGAGGGCAGGGTTAGATGGGATATTGGGAAGGAATTGTTGGGTGTGAGGGTGGTGAGGCCCTGGCACAGGTTGCCCAGAGAAGCTGTGGCTGCCCCATCCCTGGAAGTGTCCAAGGCCAGGTTGGATGGGGCTTGGAGCATCCTGGGCTGGTGGAAGGAGTTCCTGCCCATGGCAGGGTCTTTAAGGTCCCTTCCAACTCAAACCACTCTGTGATTGCAATATCTTCACACTATTGCCAAGTGACCTCTCAATGTTCATTTAGGTGGGGATGTGACCTCGGTTTTTATTTTAAACAGTGAAATTCTGGTCGTAGAAATGAAAGAGCAAAGCTACAAAAAGAGCCTCTTCCCTCCCCATCAGGTTTTCCTTGAAGCACAAAGGGCACCTTTCCCCAGGCAGTTCCTCGCTCTGAAAATTTGGAGCAGTACAGAGTGTGGTGCAGAGATCCACAGCCAGGGCAGGAGCTTGGATTTTTGATCCTTAAAAATAGGCTTGTCTTTATCCCACCCTGAACATCAAGTCCTGAAGAAGCAGAGACGGGATGTGTTGTTAAGATCTTGGATTCTTCCTGACTAACCTCAGTGCCAGTAGAATATCTAAGTAGTGTTTAAAGTTAAAAACTTCCTCTAGTCTTTGTGTTGCTGATGAATATCTGCAGAAGTGCTGAAGGGGGCTGTTCATCCCTAATTCCCTCGTTCATTTTCATTGCACCAGCCCGTTTGGAAATGCTCCTGAATTGATTTCCGTGCTTTTCATTTTCCCTGTTGAAGTTGATGTGGTTCCCAAAACCAGAAAGCTGCACTGTAAAATACCTTCCTTTGTCCATCTGCCCCGTTTATTTCCACCCCTGTAAACCTTTATTGTAGAAAAGCAGACAAAATTTAAGAACAAATTCTGCTTTTTCAAGCTGTGACATCTTCTCAGTAGAAATAGCTTGGAATGTGCAGTTTTGGGTCATTCTTGAAATCACGTCCTGCAGGTCAAGGATTTCTGTGCCACGAGCCAAAGAAAGTGAGCTAAATTTTATCCTCAATTTCATTTTTGTCCCTGCATGGAATTTATCTGATAGTGTGAAACAACAGGAAAAAAATAAAAATAGCTGGAAGAGAGCCCCCTCTCAGAGAGACCAGTCCCTTGGGGGGGATCTCATCACCTTCGTGGCACAGAGGGCTCAGGCAGCTCCTCTCCATGCAGTGGTTCCCTTCCTGTTAAAATACAGTGGAGTCAGCAGTGGATTGAAATGTTCTGGCTGAGATGAGTGTGAGAACAACTGGAACACAGGTAATACTTGCAAATGTAAGTTTAGTTAAAATTCAGTATTACAATTTTTTGAACTTCATTTGCAGGATAAATATATATAAATATGTATATTATTTGTTTTATATATATATATATAAATACCTTCACACTCATTGTCACAGAAATGACTCTGTACTTTGCCTGTTTTTGGTGCAGTGCATGAAAGCATCCAGGTCCTCTCTCTTTCCTACCCCCACAATATTCCGTGCCAGGCACAGGATCATCACATCCCATGTTCCAGTAACACAAATACTCACTCCAAAAATTCCTCATATCCAATGAGGTAACTGTTCCTTTTTTGGTAAAATATTTACTGATTATTCTCTCATTTAATTTAACCAACACTTATCACTTTAGCAAAGCAATTCATTGATTAAGAGTCCAAGGTTTTGGTGTCACCAATCTCATGGAATCCCTTGGTTTGCCACCAATGTGACTTTGTTTTGCAGATGGATGGTCAACATTTTTGGGGTAAAAGAGTTCATTTTGGGAGTACAAAAGAGAATGTGCAAACTGATGCAATGGGTTTTGCTTTCACTGTCAAATTTTGGTCCAAATCAGCTGCTGGTTTACTGTGAACAACAATATCCAAGCACCAGGGATGGAAGAATCCACTGATGAAGGGTGTCAGAGATGGATAATAGATAACAGAGTTATATATAGATATATATAATAGAGATAATATGGATAATAGACCCCAGAGCATGTGTTTGAAACAGCTGCTCCTTAGGAGAACTTGGAAATAGCCTGTAATTTTATTTAAGATACTTGTCCACCTTCAAATTACACCTGCTGTAAGGTTTGGATGTGCCCACCTTTCCAGGATGAGTTATTCCTATTAAGGCAAAGGCATAAGATCTGTATTTAATGGTGTCAGGATTTTCCTGTGTTTTAGGATGGGGATGGGAAGTGCTTTGGAGGCAGATTCTTCACTCCAGGCCTCTCCTGCAGGAGAGACACCCCAGGAGTTTGGAATGTGAAAGGAGTTAAAGCAGAAGGCAGGGATTTTGTATTGTTTACCTTTCCCCCTTCTAACTCATGTTTCTGAAATGATTTAGAAATTGTTTTTAACTTTTGTCAGAAGCTGACAAGCCCAACTGAGGTTCCTCCTAAACACATAACTCACAACATGAAAGCAATTCCTCTCCACGCTTTCGTAAATGAAAATAATTTAGTCTTTGGTCTTACTTTTGGCATTTGAGACAATCAGTTCCTTTGGTAGACCTTATGATATATTAATTTGTAGCTACCACTTTCATCTGCAGCTGTTCCACTGGAAGCTGAGTTGCCTATGAAAAAGGAATTTGATGTTTTCTGTTCTATTTTTTGTTTCTAATGTCCACATTTACATAAAATACCTGTTTGTTTTGCCTTTTGAAGTCGGAGAAAAAGGGATGAGATGCTTCTCAGTGAAAATGAGGTTTCTTGGGCCTGCTAATTTTTTTTCCAGAGGAAATATATCTGTCCCTGAGGAGGGAACGTGGTGGGTGTTCCCTGCTTCCCACCATTCCAGTACTGGCTTTGCAGGTGGCTGGAGGTTTGTTTCCTCCTGGAAACTTGGTTGTTGTGGTTTAGTTCCAGATGGCAACTCAAATACCAACAACCAGTCACTCCTTACCCCCAGCAGGGGGAGGAGGGGGAGAGAACTGAAAGTTTAAAAGTGATGAGGTTTGAGATAAGAGCACAGAATCCTGGAGTGGTTTGGGTTGGAAGGGACCTGAAAGCCCATCCAGTTCTACCCCCTGCCATGGGCAGGGACACCTTCCACTAGCACAGGTTGCTCCAAGCCCCATACAACCTGGCCTTGGACACTTCCAGGGATGGGGCAACAGTGCATAATAATAATGAATAACAGTAATAATAAATGTAATTTAAATGAAAAGAGCAAAGAGAAAAGCAGATGAAAACAGTTGCTCATCACCAACTGACTGATTCCCCAGCCAGGCCTTGAGCAGCCCCCTCCTCCACCCAGCTCCACGTGCTGAGCATGATTCCACATGATCTGGGACATCCCTGGGGTCAGTTGGGATCAGCTGTCCTGGCTGTGTCCCTTCCCCATTCCTTGTGCACCCCCAGCCTCTCCCTGGTGGGGTGAGGAGAAGGAAAGGCCTTGGCTCTGTGCAAGCCCCGCTGAGCCATAACAGAAACATCCCTGTGTTATCCACCCTGTTCCCTGCACAAACCCAAACCACAGCTCCACACCAGCTACCAGGAGGTGAATTAACTCTCTCCCAGCCAGAAACTCCCTGAATTTTCTGCATGAGAACCGAAAAACACCTTGCAGAGGGGGGGATGCAGGACGATACTCCGGATAAACACATCCCTTTTTACTGTTCCCGAGTGTTTATTTTTGGAGCTTCCAGGGAAATGTGGGCTGTTCTGCTCCCTGGTTGTCATAGCAGTACCTGTCAGAGTACCCTGTGCTCTCAGAATCAGCTCCAGTGATGGCTGTGCCCATCCATCAATAGTGGGCAAACACTGATGTGCTGCAGCAACTGGAGCAAGTTTTGTGTAACTCGGAGCCTTAAAATCTAGTCCAGCCTTCAGCAGCCTGGGAGTTATCCTTCCTGACAGGGAACCCAAAGCCAAAATAAAAAAAAAATAGGGTTTAGATGATGGAAATTTGGTTTAATTGCAATATTCTGCTGGGCTTTATGCAGGCTTATTGAAAAAAAACCAAAACAAAACAAAACAACAAACCTACTGATGGTTTTAATAAATGTATGAAAATGGGCTCTTTGCACTTACATAATTGACCAGTCAAGTTGCATCCATCAAATAAGTGCAAGTGCAAAAGCCCTTGTTTAAAAATCCATCCCAAGCTCCTGATGGATGAGGGGTAGTTTTCATAACAGGGAAAAAGAGGCCAGGAAGATGATAAAGATTCTGGATTGAAAACTGCAGGAAAAGCAGGGACAAGTTTATCAAGTAATGTTGGCTGTGTGGGGCTGGGGGTGAAGAAGCAGAAAAAAACTCCTTTAAAATCATTGTTTCGTTTTCCAAACCCCTGGGTTCAAGTCTGTGTTAATTCCATGTTCAAAGATATTACTAATGGCTTCAAGTTGCTCCAGGACAGGCTTAGATTGGATATTAGGGAATATTTCTGCATGGAGAGGGTGGAACAGGCTGCCCAGGGCAATAGTGGAGTCCCCATTCCTGGAAGAGCTCCAAAAACAAATGGATATGGCACTTGAGGAGATGGGTTAATGATAAACACAGTGGGTTGATGGCTGGACTTGATGATCCTGGAGGTCTTTTCCAACCTGAACAACTCTATTCCATGATTAGTAGATGGGACTTGAAAGTCTGAACTTATACCTGGGGCACTGATCTTTAAAATATTTCCTTGATTTCTGTTTTTATGGAATGTGGTAACTGCTTTACATTTCCAAATTGAAATTGGAACAAAGAAAGCGTTTGAAATGCAGTTATATTTTAGGAGGACAAAGGATCTATTGTTTCAAGAAGAGTCTGAACAGTAGAAAAAGCCTGGAGTAGAAGGAATTGGTATTACTTTTCCTGACTATTAATGCATTTCCTACAGGACTGTGCTTACTTAGAAAGTTTAAGAGTCCAGACATGCAGCTTGAACAGCAAAATAATTTTGTTCTGGGCTGGAATGCAATAAGACTTTGAATGGGAGCAATTTTGGTTTTTCTTAGTGCTGAATATTTCTCTGTATAGAAAAAACCTCCCCCTATTTACCATGTATGGATTGAGGATAACAGTTTTCAAAGCATGGAACTTCCTTAGGAACCAGCTTTTAGAATTAATTCCCGTTTCCCAAAGTTTGCTTTTCACCTGTAAATAAAAGATACAAATGCACATTGATAAAACCATATAAAATTTCTGTACATGGAGGGATGGTTTTTTTTTTTTTGCTGCCCATAAAACCTGGTTGCATAATGTACTGACCTTTTCAGTACAGACCTTGCAGGATTTTTGCTTTAGCATTGTACCTGTCAAATTAACTGGACCTGGGAGTAAAATGAATGTACTTGACTGTGTTTAAAATAACAAAGGGATTTTTCTTACTCAAAAGGCCCTGATTCCTTGTAGGAATATTCTTCTTTCCCCTTGATGGTTTCCATAGCAGGAGGAAGGGAAGCACCCTCTGTAGCAGGTTGATTTATCCCATCCCAGAGAGTTAGAAATGTTGTCCCTCATCATATATTGATAACATATATCAATGTTGTGGCTGTGAGAACTGATGAACATTTAGGGGGTTGGCAGCTCATTGGATTTAATGATCTGGTTTTCTCCTTTATTTCTGCAGTCTGGGATAACTTCTGCTGGAGGAGTCATGGCCTTAAGTTGAAGGAGGACAGGGTTAGATGGGATATTGGGAAGGAATTGTTGGCTGTGAGGGTGGGGAGGCCCTGGCACAGGTTGCCCAGAGAAGCTGTGGCTGCCCCATCCCTGGAAGTGTCCAAGGCCAGGCTGGACAGGGCTCAGAGCAACCTGGGCTGGTGGAAGGTGTCCCTGCCCATGGCAGGGAGTGGGATGAGATGATTTTTAAGATCTTCTCCAACCCAAACCATCCTGTTATTCTAAGCTGAGCAGCAGCCAGTGAAGCTGCCCATACTGGGGATGTGTCTGTGAGATGTCTCAGTCCCTCCCAGCTCCAGAAAACCAGGTGAAGGCACTTGCAGATGTATTTCATCCTAAAGAACAAAAGGGAGAAAGTGTTTTAATTTTGCTTTAAAAATACTGCCTTGGAGCATCAGCTGCACATTCATTTCCCAGGAGCACTTATCAACATCTCAGAATATTCCTGACATACCCCCTGACACCTCAGCCTTTCCTTTGCCATGAGGAAATTACAGTGACTTGGAAGGGATTGTGTCTTAGGGAACACCTCTTCCTGCACCAGAAAGAAACACAAAGGGATAAATAAAACAATCCCAAGTGCTGCTGTTCTTGAGTTTAAGGGGAGGAAAAAGTGAACTTGGAGGCGTTTTGTTTGTTTTGTTTTTGGCACCTTGCTAAGTTTTAATTAGCAGTGCAGTCCTGAGGTTTAGGCCTGGTGACATTCCTGGTCATGGACTGCCCGTCCTCCTTGGAGTGGTGGTAAATTTATCCCTTTGAGACCTTTTGAATGCTAAGTGTGCCTTAGAAACCTTGAGAACTTAGAGAAATATATGGATTTATCACGGAATCATGGAATTGTTAAGGCTGGAAAAGACCTCTAAGACCATTGAGTCCAACATGAACCCAGCACCACCACCGTGTTCACCACTGAACCATGTCCTCCAGGGCCACATCCACGTGTTTTTTGAACACTGCCAGGGATGGGAACCAAACTCCAGTTTGTCCTGCTGCTTGTCTTCCTTGGTGTATTTTACCAGCTCTTAAATATCTGCTGCAAACATTTAATGAGCAGTTGAGAGGCACCTCCCAGCCTGTCATTTCCCAAAGCGGCTCAGAAATGGGATCATTTTAGAGGAAAAATAGGGCACAGGAGCTGCCCAGAGTGAGAGAGGCAGCTTGGATCAACTGTCACAATAAGATAATATTGAAAATGGCTTTTTCTTCTTCTGTTTCTGGAACCATCTTCCACGGGGATGCTGTGAATGGCTGGTTTCTTTTGTTTTTAACAATACACTTACAAAGCCAACTCATTATTTTGGATCCTTGCCCTGTTTTTTCCCCGACTTGTGTATATTGAGCGTTAAGAACTCCTGGGTTTAATACATTGTTTTGAAAGAAAGCTGTAAGAGGTTATTAGACTGTGTGTCATGGTAATTCTCTGTTGAGAGTCTAATTGAGAGCTGAAGCAGCATTGCCAAATTAATTTCAAATGGAACAGAATGATTCTGATATTATTTTCCCTTCTGGAATCTAAACCTGGGTTGCCATCAAGGTACTTTGGGATGAGTGTACTCAGGAGCTTTGTACCAACTAATATATTTATCAGTTTGAGTTTTAGGCCAGTTTTTGGTTGTCAAATGATGCAGTTCGAGAAGAATTCAATATATGCTGCACTAAATGATGGATAATAAGAGGCTGTTACATATTTTTGTTTGTCTTGTTCGTGCTCTAATTGTTTCAGGAGGAACAGAAACCTTTGGCAGCTTACATTTCCTCAGATAAAATCTTTAGTGTGAGAGTTCCTGTAATTTAAAATTTTCTTAAAGTTTTCTGATTCCAGCTGAAAGAACGGTAATTTTAAATTTTTAAATTTGATTTTATAATTCTAATGTTCTTTTTTCTGTTGCTGTCTGAAGCCCCCCAAAAGAGCCTGGTGTGTAGATACTCCAAGATTAGCTCTCCATAAGATGAGATCCCAAACATTTGAATTCCCATTATTGTCCCAGTGTGGGTGTTTGGGATGAAGCTGCAGCTGAGAATTTGCTTTCTCATTTCCTGCAGCCTTTGGGACCAGGTTCCTTCCACCTTTATTCTGCTTTGCCTGGCTGCTCACATTCAGTTCTGGTGCCAGATCACTCTCTCCCTGCAGCACCACATTTCTTGGGACCACCTGGATTTGCTGTCTGGGAACCCACAGGGACAAATTATCGCTTGTAAATGTGACAAAAAAACGAGACTGAGAAAATGACAACGACGAGAATCCAAAGAGCATCCTGGTGGCACTTGGGGACATTTAGTGCTGGGTTAACAGTTGGCCTCGACCTTAGAGGGCTTTTCCAACCTAAACAATTCCATCATTCTGTGGTTGTGGGGAAAAAAAACCCCAACCTTGGCACCTGAAGCCACTTGGATGTGCTCTTCCAGTATTTCTGGGAATTCTGGTGCCCTGCCAGCCTGTGCCCCATCCCCTCTGCACATTTAAACACCCCCAGGGGGGGTGTCCACGTCACACTTCCAAATACGAAACTGCTGCTGTTTTTTAGCACAGGACGTGTGGCAAGAACACCAATGTGTGAATCCCCATTTCCCATAAAAGCAACGGCCTGAGGTAGGTCATTAAATCAAGCTGAAGGTGTTAAATCCCAAAGCATGTGAGCAGGACTCCATTTGTACCAACAGCCAAAGTTGAAGTCATGTGATGTCTATTTTTAATGTCTGTTTTTACCAGGGAAGGTGTAGCAATTTTCACTTAAAATCGTTATTTTTCCGCCTCAGTGTCAGTTAAGTTAATGCTGTTGCAGGTTTAAAAATACCTGGGGAGTGAAATATGTGCTGCTTTTTTGCACTTGAGTTTTATTAATCTTTTCTTCTTCCAGCATTGTAAAAAGCCCCTCAATATTGCAGTCTTTAGAAGGAACAAAAAAATGGTCGTTTGGATATTATAAATGGAATTTCAGGCTTAAACGCTTTTCCTGGCTGTTCCTCTGTAATGCAGATTTCTGTAGTTACCTTTGGACTGTAAATTCTCTGGTTTTGACCATCAATTAGTCCCTTCATTATTTTCAGCACTCAGAGGCAGGAGAGAAAATGGCCTTTTGGCTGGTCAGTCATAGTTTAAAAAGAATTTATCTTTCCAGTAAAATAGCTTGCTCTGCACTGTAATTCTCCTGCTTTCTTTAAATAAGTATTAGAACAACAGAAATTCATGCCCCTTTTCTTCCTCCAAAGAAACAAGGGGGAATCCAAGCCCTCTGCTCTGGAGCCAGGCTTGGAGAGCTGGGAATGTTCACCTGGAGAAGAGAAGGCTCCAGGGAGACCTGAGAGCCCCTTCCAGGGTTTAAAGGGGCTCCAAGAGAGCTGGAGAGGGACTGGGGACAATGGATGGAGGGATAGGACATAGGGAATGGCTTCCCACTGCCAGAGGGCAGGATTAGATGGGATATTAGGAAGGAATTGTTGGGTGTGAGGGTGGGGAGGCCCTGGCACAGGTTGCCCAGAGAAGCTGTGGCTGCCCCATCCCTGGAAGTGTCCAAGGCCAGGTTGGACAGGGCTTGGAGCAACCTGGGCTGGTGGAAGGTGTCCCTGCCCATGGCAAAGGGTGGGACTGGATGGACTTTAAGGTCCCTTCCAATCCAAACTGTTCTAGGATTCTTCTTGGAGAAGGTTGTAACATTGCAAAGGAAAACAGAGTTGAATCCTTACTCCTCTCCCTGAGTATCAGCAAACATCTCAGGAAAGACTGAAGTGTGTTGATTCCTCTTGATTTACTTTCCCTGGTCAGATCAGTATCTGTATCATTCCCAGGTTATTCCTTCCAACTGCCTTCCATCAGTCACCTTTTGACACAGGAATAAAAAAGTACTGGGCAATAATAAAAGCTCCAATATTGTCCCTTGTGCTGTACCAATCTCCAGAGCCATCAGTGAAGAAATGGAAGAAGGGCTTTTATCGTTGTGGGTATGAGAAGTCAGGAGGATTTAAACCTGAGGGATGAGGCACAGAAAAATTTATCAGACTCCTGGAGAAGTTTAACCTTCACATGCTGAAGCAGTGAGGGTGGCTGGGTAGCTCTAGATGTAAAGGAACACATCAGGTTATCAGACTTAGGAATTATTAAAGGTTGTTCACGGTTTTTTCCTCTTTTTTTTTTTTTTTTCCTCCAAGGAGATGCTTTTAAACTGATAAGTTTATACAGAACTGTATCCTTTTACTCTCTGCCCTTTCAAAAAATCTCATCTGCTTTATTTTGCCAGGATTTGGTGAAAAATGACAATGGGATAACACAGAAAGAAACTTCCCAGAGCCTTCTGAGCTGAGCTGGTTGTAATTTTGGGAACACCAGTTCCCGTTTAACAGTGGTGAGGTGAACAACCTTCCCTTGAAGTGGAAGGAGTGATGTTTTGAGCCACTTCCCTTTGGCCCAGACAAGCCCAAGGACAGGGAAGGGTGAAACTGTGATGCTGGGAAGCTTCTTGGGTCGCTGTGTGTTGAGAAAGTCCTTTGTCACCTCAGGGGGGACCTTCTGGCTCTGCAATTCCCTGACAGGAGGGGGGAGCTGGGGGGGGGGGTCAGGATCTGCTCCCAGGGAACAACGGACAGGAGGAGAGGAAACAGCCTCAAGCTGAGCCAGTGAGGTTTAAATTGGAAATGAGGATCAATTTTTTCATGGAAGGGGCTGCCCAGCCCTGGCACAGCTGCCCAGGGCAGTGGTGGAGTCCCCATCCCAGCAGGGATTTAAAAGCCGTGTGGATGTGGCACTTGGGGACATGGGTTAGTGGTGGCCTCGGCACTGCTGGGGAAATGGTTGGACTTGATGGTCTCAGAGGGCTTTTCCAGCCTTAGTCATTCTGTGATTCCATCATTTCAAGTGGACGTGGTAGGAGGAGCAGCTTCACCAAACAGAGATGTTGTACCTTTTAGAAAATAGTACTGTATTGTATATATATTTATTTTTAATATTTCAGAAGGCTAGTGACCAGCACAGTTACGAATTTACTACAATTTTGGTAAAATAAACCTAAAGCCCTGTTTGTTTTTATCTTGCCAACACATCCCTTTGCTGCCTTTTCCATCCTTTTCAGTGGCTGACAATTATGCAGCACTTTGGCTTTCGAGAGCAGCAACCTCCATGCATGAAAAGCCAGCAGGGCCTTTTCTGGGGTTATTAAATTTTAGGATCAGAAATATTTCATGAACAGATTCTAGAATACAAGCTTTTACAGTTGAAGTATGAGAAAGCACAGCCAGTATAGTAAAAAGCAGAGGGTTGTTTTTTCTTTTTTAAAAAGAAAGAAATTATTCATGCTCTGATGTAACAAATTGTGCACTCTGATTATAGGACAGGAAGAGTTTAAAGTATATTTAGAGAGAAAAGAGGTGCCAGATCACTGGCCATCACCAGTATGAGGGTTTATATCACTGAATATGAGGACAGAAAATCATCTCTCTCCCTCAATGGCAGTGCAGGCATAGGTTGAGCTCAGCCATTCCTGATGGATGTTTCTCCTTTGCCATCCTAAGGATTAGTATTCCAGCTGAGCAGGCAGTGAAACAGAGATATTGATAGATCTTGGGATGAACAGGTTGAAGTGAGAAGTGAAATTTTTTATTTTTGAGCATTAACCAAAGTGGGAGCCCCCTTTAATATACAGGTAATGGATCCATGGAATCACTGGTGGTAGAAAATACTCATCCTGCTGTGCAAATCCTGCTCTTTGAGTGGCTGATGTTTAACCTTCCGAGATGTTTTCCATTTGGGATCTTCAAAACAATATCGTGAAAGATATTAAAAGCAAATGTTTTCCTTCTTTGAATTCCTTGTATATAAACAATCAGCAAATGCCTGTTGAGCTGGGAAGGGGATTTTACTGTCGGTGTATTCAGGGATGTGTTTGTATTTGCAGGAGCTTTGCTCTCCCAGCTTTTCCAGGTTTTTGTCCTGCCTCTATGGGAGAGGCTTCCCCTTTTTCTGTTCAAAGCAGCACCAGTCTCCCTCCAAGCCTTTCTGTGCTCCCAACCTACATCCAGAGCCCACTCCAGCTGTGGGAAGGACTGAGCTCTGCAAATACCTTTGCTGTTCCTCCTCTGACCTTTCCCACCCCCGCTTGACTGTTTAGCTTTCCTAAGCCTTGCCTAAGCCCTCGCCTTGAGATTTGGGAGAGCATCAGCCTGGCCTTTGTGGGAGTTGTTTGCTGCTTGCCAGAGATTTCAGTAAAATACAACAAGAAAAAAATTAAATAAATCTCTGGCTGCTCCAGAAGGAGTCTGTCATTTTTCAGGTCAGTGTGATTATCAGTGACACGAAAAGTCTCTCTCTCTCTGCAAGTGGCTACAGAGAGAGCTGAAATGGAGCATCTGATCCCTGATCCCATCTCTGCCTGCGCTGGGACAGCTGCTGCAGTTGAGTTCAGAGCTCCCGGGTGACAGCCACACCTCCCTGTGACACACACAGCTCCTCTGGTGCAGCAGCGTCCCCTGATCCCATTTGTTCATTTCCTGACAGTTTAATTGCTTTTGGCAGCCTTTGTGCTGGCTCAGGTGTCACCTGTCTGTCTGCAGCTGGTGCAGGGCCAGCACCAAAGCCCTGCCTGGTGCAGGGGCTGTGTCTCCTGTGCCACAGCCAATTCCCAGCATGAGGATCCCTCCAGATCCACACCGGGGGCAGAGGGACCCTTCCTCAGGAACTGCAGTTAATAGAACCATGAGTAATGGGTACAAGTTGAAAGAGGGGAAATTTAGGTCAGAAATTAGGAGGATTTTTCACTGTAAGGGTGGTGAGATCCTGGGACTGGTTGCCCGGGGAGGTTGTGGATGGCCCAGCCCTGGTGGTGCTGAAATCAGGTTGGATAAGGCCTTGAGCAGCCTGGCCTGTGGAAGATGTGGAAGGTGTCCAGGGGGTTGGGTTCTACATTAACAGAAAACTTTAAGAATCCCCTTTATGGCATTTCTTAATGCTGGGATTTTCCTTCTGAGAGCTCAGGCATTCAGGGGTCCCTGGGTTTGTTCCTCTCTGTGTTGATGAAATGGGTTTAGTTTGTTTGCCTGGAGCTGGCTCAGTCACGCCTGAGGTGTGCAAGGTATAGCAGGAGTACTCAAAGAAAAAGATGTAGGAGAAGATAATTGATGATTTTCTGACACTTCACTGATAAAGAAATCCAAGCAGAAACATTTCTGGGATGAATTTCAGCTGTGTGTTCCCATCAGTGAGTTTTTAAAGGAGGTGTGATGCTCCCATGTATTTGTGAGGATTCACTCTCCCTCCCACATTATTGTCTCATGTTCTTCCTCCTGCACTATTTTGCCAGCCAGAAACCAGGTTTCATTTTTAAAAATCAGAGCATAATTACCAGCTGTCAAAACCAAACATGTTTTCTGTGAGTTCTTCTGGAACACGGAACAACTTTTTGTTTGTCGAACTATTTTTGACAACATCCTTCTTTCACAACCACTTCAGTCTGGCTTCTCAAGGAAAAGTTTTCTTAAGGAAAAATATTTCCATCTTTGAGAGAGGAATCATAGTTATTACCTGATATTTGGTGTCATAATGGGATGTGCCTTCTTTTGGTACAGCCCCAAACACTTTTTAGGCTCAGAGTTATGCACTGAGCACTTGCCACTGTCTTGTATCCTAAAAAAGGCTACTTCTTAGCCAGAGTTTTTCCTGATCTACATAAACCTGTAGTTTTCAGTGGGTTTGACAGCACCTCAGATTTTATTGGGTTTTTTAAAGAATAATTCTTCATCTTTTCCCATTTGTCCGAGTGTTTCTACGGCAGCAGTGCCAAGAAGCAAGTGTGCTTTTCCAGGTGAATACTGATGGAGGGGTTGTCATTCCTTGCCAAATTCATTGCTGGAGTACCTTTGGTGTAGCAAGGAAATGATACAAATGTGTGCTGAGTTTGGCTTTCCTTCAAATGACACTTCTGTGTGTGCAGCCAAACCTCCAAAGCTCATTTTTCACCCTCACCACGTTCTAGTGCTGCTGAGGGAGGGGCTGGGGGCTTGGTGCTCCTTGAAGAACATGTCCTCAGGTGTGTTATCTTCAATCATACCATGAAATCCTACAATCCCAGTTCTAAGGGGACCTCAAGGATCATCTGGTCCAACCTTTGTTGGCAAAAGCGCAGCAGATCTCTAGGGAAGGGAGTTTGGTTCTCCTTGAAGAAGATGTTCTCAACCCCTCTGTAATTTCTCTTGATGTCTGAGGACTCTCATTCTGCAGGGAGTTGTAGAATCCTGGAATGATTTGGGTTGGAAGGGACCTTAAAGCCTGGCCAGTCCCACCCCCTGCATGGGCAGGGACAACTTCCACTCTCCCAGGTTGCTCCAACCTGGCCTTGGACACTTCCAGGGATGGGGCAGCCACAGCTTCTCTGGGAAATCCATTCCAGGGCTTCACCACCCTCACAGGGAAGAATTCCTTCCTAATAATCAAACTAAATCTGCTCTTTTTCAGTTTGTACCCATTACTCCTTGTCCTGTCACTTCACTCTCTGATGAACAGTCCCTCTTCATCTTCCCTATAGGCCCCTTCAGACACTGGAAGGTGCTCTGAGGTCTCCACACAACCTTCTGTTCTCCAGGCCCAACTTTCCCAGCCTGTTTCCCAGTCCCCTTATCAACTTCATAGCCTCCTCTGGATTTGTTCCAGTAGTTCCATGTCCTTCTTATATTGGGAACACCAGACCTGTACTCGGTGCTTTAGATGGGAATCCATTTTTTCATTCCTCCTCTTTTAATTTACTATTTTCTGGTCTAGTCTAATGTTTTCCAAATGGAAAAAAAAAAAAATCCACCAGTCTGGTAAACTCTTGTCTCTTGATTGCAGAAGGTAAAAAATCTCTCATTTGGTGCTGAAAACACAGTTTATAATGAACATGAATCACAAACAAGTATTAAATGTAGAAGCCAAGGCACTTGGGAATGGTCACCAATTAATCAGGGGTGATGCAGTTTTTTTAAATCCTCTGTGTTTCTGAAGGGCCATTGCACCCTTTGATGTGTGTTCTGGGTGATCTATGGCATCACCCAATGCTTGTCAAACACCTCTCAAAGCAGGCATTTGGCTTAGTTAAAGCATCCTGATGTTTTTACAGCTTCCCATATTTTAGGATCTGCCAAGGAAACTGACAAGAAGAAATGAGGAATTTATGAGGAAATGGTGAAAAATTTATGGCGACATCTGAGATTTATTCATCCAGCACACAGAGCGTGGTTTGACTTCTGACATCAGGGCTGCTAATGGGAAATTTGAAAATAGGCTGAAACTGTTGATTGGTTTGGATGAATATGCAGATTGCACACTGGATTCCATCCTGGACTTGTATTTCATAGAATCATGGAATGGTTTGGGTTGGAAAGAACCTCAAAGCCCATCCAGTCCCACCCCCTGCATGGGCAGGGACACCTTCCACTAGCCCAAGTTGCTCCAACCTGGCCTTGGACACTTCCAGGGATGGGGCAGCCACAGCTTCTCTGGGCAACCTGTGCCAGGGCCTGCCCATCCTCCCAGGGAAGGATTTACTCCCAATATCCAGTATAAATGTACCTTCCTTCAGCTTCAAGCCATTGCCCCTTGTTGTGTTGATGCACCAGCTGATGGACTTCTAACTTAGAGGAGTTTGTTTCATTGTTAGTTACGATTTCGAACTCATTATTTGTGCTAGAAAAAAAGTAATGGAATTAAACCCCTTAGGAGAAAACTGGAGTGTTACCAGTGACAAACTTAGACCAAATCCTTCAATATTAGATGTTTAAAAGAACCCCCCAAACCTCAAGCCAACACTCATGTGCCTCTCAGAAAAAAAAAGAAGAAAAAAGCAGGATTGTTTTAGATATTTATTTTTTCAGCTTTGCTGGGCACTTTCTGGATATTATCTTCACAAAGCAGAACTCGGTGTGTGGACAAACGAGTCCACAGGGAAAATAATAGCATTTTCCTCAGCCTCATTTCAGTTTGACTGTTGCATTAATTTCCTTTATAACTTCTGACATCTGTAGTACGAATTGCTAATTTGTTTGGGCTGAAAATTAGCAGGGAAAAAAATGACTCCACTGAAGCCAGTGTGCAAAAACACTGTTGCATTCAGCAGTTTTTCCGTGGCTCTCCTGACGTGACCGACTCCCTCGTTTTTTTTGTGCTTAACCTGGCTTTGATTGAAACTTGTAAACTTTGCCTGTACATGGAGTGTGGTATCAGAGCTTGCTGTTCTCTCTGCTGTAAAATATCTAATCCCTTTTACTTAACATGTTTCTCTGAAAGCTGTTCTCTTGTTCTGACATGGAAATCCTCCCGGTGATGGATGAAATCCAGCGGTTGCTTTGATCTAGTGTGGGGAGCGGGATGGGTTTGTTGGAGCTGATGAATAGGAAGGGTTTGGATTGAGACACCCTGCAGTGGGTTTGGGGCAGAGGTGTGGCTGTGGGGTGAGCAGTGGGGCTCCAGGATTGGGTGGTTTTGGGAATTAATCTCCAGATCTAGAAAAACTCTTTCCAATCTGTCAGGCAGGCCAGTGTCTCGCAGAGAGCCCGTGGCATGAGACAGCAACCAACCACAACTATCCTGACATAGCCAGCCTGGGATGAGACAAGATTTACTGGTACACGGGGCTTTTCCAAGCTTTTCAGCTAGTTCAGCTGAAAATCTGGAAGGGCTGAGTTGTGTTTTGTGGATGGGAATGTTTGATGCCAAATAAATGCTGTTAGGATGTGGTGGGAGGTTCTTCTGAAGTAAAAGAGATTCACTGGGTTGAGGACTAGGATGGGACAAGGGGGAGTGGCCTTAAGGTATAGGAGGGTAGGTTTAGGTTGGATATTGGGAAGAAATTCTTCCCTGTGAGGGTGGTAAAACCCTGGCACAGCTTCCCAGAGAAGCTGTGACTGCCCCATCCCTGGAAGTGTCCAAGGCCAGGTTGTACAGAGCTTGGAGCAACGTGGGCTAGTCGAAGGTGTCCCTGCCCATGGCAGGGGGTGGAACAGGATGAGCTTTAAGGTCCCTCCCAGCCCAAACCACTCTGTGATTCTCAGGAAGAGCAGAAGGTCGTGTTCTCTCCCTCTGAATCGTGGGAGATGCCCCTGCAGCTGTAAATGGGGCAGTTGTGCATCCATACAGAAATTTTCCCTAATATCCAACCTGAGCATCCCCTGGCACAACTCTGAGGCTGTTTCCTTTTGTCCTATCCATGTTCTGAAATAATTCCCACCCAATCATTTCCAGCTGTGCTATTAAATGAAATCACAGTGGTACTGAACCATCTTGCTTTAGGGTTTGGGGTTTTTGTTGCCTCCTCCCCAGTGCTCTTTATTAATAAATGAATTCTCTCCATACAGTGAATAAGCCTGTTTGTGATATAAGTTGTTGTAATGCATCTGACAGAGCCAGTGCTGGATTTGGGAATGCTGCAGGATCTGTCAGGAGCTTCAGGCTGCAGAGGAGCAATCCTGAAAAGCCTTTTCTAAAATAAAAAAGGGAGGTTTACGTGGTTTGGTTTCTTCATGCTTGGAGAGAAAATCACCATGTAAAGGTTTTAACTCACCTTACTCTCTAGTTCTGTGTCACTAAATTTGATACATCAGTTAGAAAGTTCAGGGTAAAGGATGAACTGAGGGTGCACCAACAGTAGAAGGGGTTTGTCCACTGGAACACTGTAATAACAATTAGAATGTGTGATTGATTTGATCATGGTGTGGATCTGAATTTCCCTACACAAATTCTCCTTCAAATTGCACTGGGAAAAAATTGTCTTTATTTGTCGGTTTTTTTTGTTGTTTTTCCCCTCTGGATATTGATTAATTGCTTTGATTTATGTATTTATTTACTCTTAGAGTGCTGCATTTTGGCTGTCGAGTGCATGAGCAAACAGCTCATGATACAAACATTGAATCATGGAATGGTTTGGGCTGGAAATACCTTACAGATGATCTCATTCCTCCCCCTGCCATGGGCCAGGACACCTTCCATGGACCAGGTTGCTCCAAGGCCTGTCCAACAATGATTCTAAACTTTTATTACTTTTTACAACATTTTATTTTTCCTTTTTTTTTTTTTTTTTTCAGTTGTAAAATGCACAGGAAAAATAAATACCTGGTGTTAAATCTTGCTCAGCCCTTTTTCCCCTTCATACCAAAATTTTCTTAGATTAATCTGGATGTCTTGGTTACAAATATATAAGTTTCCAACCTAAATTTATAAAGTATTCTCATCCTGCTGTGTAAGTCTCCTGATCTGCAAATAATAGGAGAATTAAAAATTCATGGTTATGAAAATCACTTTTTTTTTTTTTTCATGGTATATTTTCCAATTCACTTGACAGCAGTGGCTCTGGGGCTCCAGGTGCACGTTGTGTCCTTGAGCTCTCCTTCAGCTTACAAAACACTTCCCTTAAACAATTCCTTCTTTCCCTGAATCATAAATTCCCTGGCTGGATGGGGGGGAAATGCTGAGGATGCTGGGAAATGCTGGGGATGGGATGGGTTGGGATGGGTGGCAATCACAGAATCACGGAATGGTTTGGGTTGGAAGGGACCTTAAAGATCATCTCATTCCACCCCTGCCATGGGCAGGGACACCTTCCACCAGCCCAGGTTGCTCCAAGCCCCATCCAACCTGGCCTTGGACACTTCCAGGGATCCAGGGGCAGCCACAGCTTCTCTGGGAAGCTGTGCCAAGGCCTCACCACCCTCCCAGGGAAGAATTTCTTCTCACCACTCCTTGGATTCTGGTTCCTTGGCACTGACCCTCATGTCCTGAACGTGGTGGATCAGAGCAAATTTTTTGCACCAAATGTTATCTTATTTTAAACTAATTCACAAATGCAGAAGCATCTCTTTTATCAGTAACAATGTAAATGCTTCTTTTTTTTCTTAATGGCATTTCAGTGAGTTGTACTGATGTGAAGGAGATTTAAAAAGTAGCACTGAGTTCCTCTGAAGAAGTTTAAAAGATAAAAACCAAGCAACAAGTAGTAAAATCTGCTCATCTCTGCAAAGATTTATGTCTTTTTGTACTTTGTACCCATATTGAGGAGTTTTGCTTGAGGATGGGCAGGGAATCCAACAGAACTGCAGGAAAACTCCTCAAGGAAGCACATTCTGCCATGCAAATTCAGTGGGTTAAGAAGGACATGATTTGTGAAGGTTTTGAATTTTAACCCATTTTTTTTGGAGTTCCTCAGTTCGTTTTGGAGTCTGAATTATAGCAAAGGCAAGAACAGGGACAGATTTAATGGCAGAATTCCGATATTTCAGAACACCAGCACAGGGCAGGAATTGTGCAGGCAGATGTTGCCTTCTGGGCCCCCGGGCTGCTGGGAGGGGATGAGCTGTGGCAGGTGTTGAGTAAAGGGTTTGTAGCCAATATAAGGTGCAAGAAAATCAAATACTTCTTTAGCAGGAAACCAGTGTGTGGCTTTCCATTTCCAGTAAACATTAGTCTGAAATGTGCTAATGACTTTTTTTTTTTAAAGCATTTTATTATGATACCTAGTTGATCATAGTAAAGGATTTATTTTTTATGTGATGTTTGAAGTTACATATAAATTCAATCTTCCATTCACAGTCCAGTTACTTAACTGAGTATTTAATTTAAAGATATTTTTGGCTTGAGTTCAGTTCAGTTAAAATTGTTTTTTGAGATAATTACAGCACAAATATCAATGACAAACAGGCCTAATTTAATCTCATGTGCAAGAATATAAATGTATATAATGTTGGTTTTACATTTTAATCTGAAAAAACATACATTGGATTTGCTACTCAAGCAGTTGGGGCATTGTGGGTAAATTAAACTTTCCCAACTTGTTCGGTTCTTTCTTTGCTAAAGGGCCTTTGTCAAAGATGCTTTGTTTGCCATAAAGAGAGATTCACAGTGACAGTTTTATATAACAACAATAATATTAATTTGAATTATTTTTGTAAGAATCTCAGAGCATCTGGAGGAGATCATCTGCGTTATGTTGACCTTACAGATGTTCAAGTTGATTCATAGAGGAATGGAGTAATTTGCCTGTGCCCATGCAGTGAACAACCAGCAGTGAGGAATAGAATTCAGATCATAGATTATTTTCACATGAATGTTCTGCTCCATTTTAATAACCAGTGCATTTTCCCTCTGAATATTAACCCCTGTGTCCAGCTGAGAGAGCCCAGTTCCCATCTTGGGTGCAGAAGCTGAAAATTCATTAAAAGTTTAATGCCAGATTAAGGAAGGTCAATGTAATACTTATTTTTTTTTTGAGGTGTGGGCAAACATTCACCCTGAACAGGCCATAGGGTTATTTACTTTAGTGGAGTTTAATGTTGATGGTCATAGAATTGTCACAGAATCACAGAAAGGTTTGGGTGGAGAGGGATCTTAAAGCCCATCCAGTTCCACCCCCCTGTCACGGGCAGGAACACCTTCCACTATCCCAGGTTGCTCCAAGCCCTGTCCAACCTGGCCCTGGACACTTCCAGGGATGGGGCAGCCACAGCTTCTCTGGGCAACCTGTGCCAGGGCCTCACCACCCTCACAGCCAGCAATTCCTTCCCAATATCCCATCTATCCCTGCCCTCTGGCACTGGGAAGCCATTCCCTATGTCCTCTCCCTCCATCCATTGTCCAAAGTCCCTCTCCAGCTCTCCTGGAGCCCCTTTGGGCACTGAAAAGGGACTCACAAGATCTCCCCAGAGCCTTCTCCTCTCTGAGCTGATCACTGGTCCTTCCTGATCCCCATTTTTCTGATGGAGGTTATCACTTCCAGAGGTAGTTATTTCATCTTTTTTATCCAGCAGATAACCTCTTCTGGAGGGTATCACTTCAGTTATCACTTCCAGAATATTGCTGCAAAAAAGCACCTTGTGTAAATGTTCCCACTGGATTCAGGCAAAAAGAGCTGGAATGGTTTGTATGGTTTAAATAAACCAAGTTCACCCAGTTGCTCTTGACTGACATGGATGGTGAGAGCAGGAACAGAGAGAAGGTGAAAAATGGGAGCCTCTTCTGTCTGCAGAACCTTCTTTAAGCCTTGCTCACTTTTAAACTTAGAACATAAAGCCTTTGGAGTGTGGGCTGTAAATCCAAGGATAATGAACGTCAGCCTCGTACAAACTTTCTGCAGAGCTGGTGCTGCTCACAATTGGGCTCGGATGAGCCCATGAGGGCTGGGTAAGGATTGGGTTGTCAGCACAAAGGTTTATTTCACCTTCCCCCTGTAAGAAGATGGATCAGGCAGCGTGTGTTGCACTATCAGATTATCCCAGGAATTGGAGTGTTTTGCATGTAAAGCCTCAGTGCAGATAACGCTGTGCCAAACGAGTAGGAATGAACAGATGCCGAGTAAATAATCCCGTTTTGTTGGTATTTGTGATGAATTTGTTGTTAGGAAACAACTCCTCTCTCTGTTCCCATCCTGATAATTTGATAACCCATCTGTATTATTTAAGCTGCGGGTTTTGTGAGCACCAAGGCCGGGTCATTTGTAACGGGAGCGGGATGTAAGAACCACTCTCCTAAAGTGTTTTTTAAATTGCTTCGCTCGCAGCTACAGAGTTTGCTGGGGAGAATGATTTCTCATTCGGAAATTTCCGAGCCTCAGGAGTGGTCACAGAGCTGGGGAAGGGACAGCCTGGTGATTTAAGACTATTTAATGCCCCGCTTGTTGTGGAACAGAACACTGGAGACCTTCCTGGTCTAGCAGAACACATCACTGCAGTTCCTTAATGCCCTAAACCAAGAAGCTGATTTATCACCTATTAGGTCTTATTAGATCCCATTCAGTAGGAAAAATGAACTGCTGGAGCTGGATGGCAGAAAATTAATTTGAAATAAATGTTACACACTCAAGCTTCTTCAGTTCTTCTCTCCAAGACTCCGTGGCTGGGAAGCTGCTTTTCCAGGTTGGATATGGTTTCTTGCAGAGAGGGATGCTGTGCATGCAGGAGCACAGGCTGATGTAAAACTGGCCTGTTTGAGACAGGTGGAGCTTTCATGGGATTACTTTACGTGTTTATAATGTAGATTTGGTAAAAAACATTCCCATTGCCCTCCTTACATACCTCAGTTTATTATGAATTTAAACCTGTTGTTTAAAAGTGCAGTTGTTTCTGTGGGTGGTTGCCTGATCCATGGGGAACCTGATGGACAGAGTCCAGAGGAAGCCACAGGGATGCTCCCAGGGCTGGAGCCAGGCTGGGAGAGCTGGGGGTGTTCACCTGGAGAAGAGAAGGCTCCAGGGAGCCTGAGAGCCCCTTCCAGGGCCTAAAGGGGCTCCAGGAGAGCTGGAGAGGGACTGGAGACAAGGACCTGGAGTGACAGGACAAGGAGAACAGCTTCCCACTGCCAGAGGGCAGGATTAGATGGGATATTGGGAATAAATCCTTCCCTGTGAGGGTGGGGAGGCCCTGGCACAGGTTGCCCAGAGAAGCTGTGGCTGCCCCATCCCTGGAAGTGTCCAAGGCCAGGTTGGACGGGGTTTGGAGCGACCTGTGCTAGTGGAAGGTGTCCCTGCCCATGGCAGGGGGTAGAATGAGGTGACCTTTAAGGTCTTTCCAACCCAAACCACTCTGGGATTCCATGATTTTATGATCAGCAGAGTCCTTGCACTGGCCTGCCAGCACTTACAGGCCTCCCAGTCCAGGTCCATGAGGTTTTTGATGATATTCCCCTTGGATGAGGAGTTTCACGTGTTGTGTCCCTCCCTCCCACTGCTGAGTCCAATAATCCCGTCTGGGCAGTGACGTGTCCATCGACTGCTCTGCACATGAAAGGAGAAAATATTGAATTCAGCTGGAGAGGAGGAAGGGAAGCACAGGTTTGATCAATCAGGCCCTTTTGGGTGCTGAGACTTCTTAAAGAATGAGAAGATAAACTTTCAGTTATTTTCAGAGGCAGCAGTGAAAGTTGTCTTTGCAATTCCAGCTGAATGGATGAAGTTTTATTTATTCTCTAACACCAAAGATATAACAATAATACCCTGTATTTTGTTTGTACATCGTCATACCAGCATTTTCCTGTTCCAGGATTAGGAGCAATTGGCCTTGGATTTGTGATTTACAGGTCTCACCTGAGGGCAGGAGAGTAGGAAAATCAAAGGTTGGAATTGTGTGACGTGCAGGGTTTTAACATGGAAAGTTGTTTGCTTCTCATTAACATCTTCTGATGTACAAAATGGGGTTGGGACAGAAGGTTGGATATTTCAAATTTGTTCCTTTTAGTTCCAGCTCAGACAGATGTGTGTCCTCACTGGGTGGGACATCTATGGACTGTTTCCTGATTTTGCTCAATGTTTATCTGACCTTTGGAAATGAGTTCCCATCCCTGCATCCCCAGGGCAGCTTGGCCAGGGAAATTACCAGGGATTTGATTCCTGTTGTGGAATCACCCATCCAGCTTTGTGCTGTCCTCCATCCTCATTGTAGCCAATACAGGAACGAGGTTGGAAATCATTTATGGAATCATGGAATTGTTTAGGTTGGAAATGTCCTCTCAAACCATGGAGTCCAACCATTGACCCAGCAGTGCCCAGCCCATCCCTAACCATGTCTCTCTTCTTGACTGAGTGCTGTTCCCATTGCAGTTGTCATTAATTTGGGCCAATCAAGGTGCTAAAATGTTCTTATGATTTCCAGCCCTGGAAAAATCATAACTTCCACCCCATAATCATCGACCCCAACATTCCTGTGCTGCACAAAGCAACTTCCCCCTCCCCCCCAAAAAAAAATCTGTGCTTACCATAACCTAAAGCTCCTTGGCAGCAGTGAATTTAAACAGCTGTGATCATCCAGTAATTACAGTTTGTCACAGACTAATATTTACTTCTTTGACTAATTTAAAACTCATCTGTTACTCTACATCCCAATTAAGAACGAAGCCCCTGGATGTGTAATTGCAATTAAGGATGGTCTCTTGCAGGAATAAAACACACGTAGGGTTAATTTGGACCAAGAGTTGTTTCTAATTCTGCCTTTGTGTTTCTCTACAATTAAATTATCCTGCTGTGGCACAGAGAAAATCACACTTATTTGGAGCAGGGCTGGAACGTGGTGTTGTCAGTGGAAGGGTTTTTAATGAGGCTGTGTGTGGAACGAGGCCTTGGAGCCTGGATTGTTGATGAAAAGCAGATTAGTGATGTTTGCTCATTCCAGGAGAGGTGAGAGGCTCTGATCAGCGTTTGTGGCCCCAGTTGTGAGGGAACAACTTTCCTAGAGCAAATTAGATAATTTCTGATGGAAATGTCAGCTCTTGAGGGGTTGAATCACAGGAGGTCTCTGCACGAGTCTCTGTTTCTCCCTTTTTTGTGGCATTTGGCTTTTAAACATCTCATTATCTCTTTGGGAATAAACATTTAATTTTATCATGAAATACAAATATGAGTAAATGTACATAAAGGAATGTATTGCCCATTGTAGGAGCAGTATCTGAGTGGTGTCATCACTCAGTCCTATCTCGTGGATTGGACTAAATCACAGTTTTTGAGGCTCATTCGCACCTTTATGTGCTGTTTGTAGGGCAGAGAAATCTAACTTTCAAGTATGAATAAAGTGAGAACTTCTCAATTCAATGTAGCAAATTAAATATTAAGATAGATATAGATTAAAAAAAAAAGATGATAAAACCCCTTTCACTGTTTTCTGCAGTAAAAATTAAATTACCCAATCCAAACAGCAAAGGGGAGAGGCCATTTTTTACTAGAGAAAGAGGAAAAGACTTACAATACTGGGGAAAGATCCTAATCTCAATTTTGGTATCTTTTGGGTATCAGTTCTCAGGGATCAGGGTTTGGGCATTGCTGACATTAAAGCTGAAATAATGTAAGATCTAAACAATCTGTGTGTGCCATCCAGCCTTTAATCCCTCTGCTTGTATAAGGAAAGAAACCCAGAAAATGTGCCTTTTACCTTATATAAACCTTAGCTGAACCCTCCAGTCGAGCAGTGCTGGCCTACAGAGCTCCTGCCTGTTGCCAGGCTTTCCATAATATCTGCTGCAGATGGACTGGAAAATCCTGGCAGGTTTGATCTGGGTGAGCATCACTGGAAAAGCAGATTTTTTTCTTGCCCTTCACGAGTCATTGCAGTGCCAGTGGAACGAGATGGTTTTAAAGTTCCCTCCCAACCCAAGCCATCCTTGTGAGTCTGTGAAATCGGGTTCTCTGCAATTCCTTTCATGAAATGCTTTAATTCCATTCCCTCTGCTAATCCTGAGGAAGCTCTTTTAAGCTACTAAATTACACTGAGGATAAAGGAGTTTTAAAACTACAGGAAATGATGCAGCTTTTGAAATTCAAACAGTGGTTTGGAGCACCACAAGACTAAAATTCCACTTCTGACAGCTGAGTTTGTGAGACAGAGCAACAACCTGCAGGGGCTGCCATCTCACAGTTTGCTTTGGTGTGGATGCAGCAATAAGTGCAGCTCTCAAACTGTGGAAGGTTTATTTACTTGCAGTTTGGAAATCACCCTGATTTTGGGAAGTTCCTGACTCCAGCAGCATCACTGGAACTCCATCAATCCCACGGTGCAGACGGGGCAGTGCAGTGCCAGGGAAGTTAATTTGGACATGGGAATGTGGTTCTGAGCCTCACAAGGACAAGCCAGCCAGTCCCCTCCCAAAAATCAATGCCACTGGACTGATTTCCCTGCACTGGGTCAAAGTAGAGTTGGGCAAAAGGCCCACATAACATTTATGCACCATTTATGCTCTTTTTATGTTCTCCCCTGGCCTGAATTGCACAGTTTGGCTACCTCTAAATGGATAATTTATAATACCAATGGCACTGAAAGCCAGCAGCTTCTCTTGGAGCAGACTGTAATTATTTTATGGGCTTATATAAGCAAAAAAAACTAAGTGGGGAAAAATTCACACCAACCCCAATAGGAGAATTTCTCACCCGGAAAAAAATACCTAAACCAAGTGTTCATATTGACCTTTTTCAACCAGTGCTTTTGTACAGAGTGACACCTAAATCTGTCCTCATCTTATGCAGGATAATATTATAGAACCATAGAACTGTTTGGATTGGAGAGGACCCTAAAGACCATCCTATTCCCCCCCCTGCTGGGGGCAAGGACACCTTCCACTAGCCCAGGATGCTCCAAGCCCCGTCCAGCCTGGCCTTGGACACTTCCAGGGATCCAGGGGCAGCCACAGCTTCTCTGGGCAACCTGTGCCAGGGCCTGCCCACCCTCCCAGGGAAGGATTTATATCCACTATTGCATTTCATGCCTTACCTAATACCAAAAAAACTTAGCACCACCTTTGTCCCGTTGACACACTTGGACGTTTTTGTGACCTCAGTTGAATTTGCCTCCTTTTTGTGCTGCATCATCCGTGTTTCCATATTTGTGGGATGATTTACCCCTTTCCCCATGAGGGGATTTAACCCTTTCCCTCCTCCCACACCCCACTGCCTCCTTAAAGTGGTTTGTGTCGCTTTAATATCCGAGAGCCATACTTTGGATCAAACACAGGCTTACCTAAAGCTCCAGCAAGACTTTTTTTTACTTTCCCAGCATTAGTGTTGCCCTTCCCAAAGCTGTCAGCCAAATAAGCACCCGTGGAACAGCAAAGCAGAGCAGCTGCTGAGCTTTAACTTGCTCGTTTCTGATGAGAAATCTCATTTCAGCCTCTTCCCAGGGAGAACACCCTGCCTGTGTCTGCCTGCTGGGGAGATGGATCCCAATTCTGGGAAGGTTCTGCTCTGTGTCTGTGATTCCTTGTAGTTGGAAAATCAGGGGTAGGACTAGAAGCCAAATTCTGCTCCCATGGAAACTTCCTGCCATGAGCCCTCACAGTGAACTTCACATTTTGGGTGATGGGCAGAGAGAAGGGACCTCTGAGCACATCTGATTGGTGACCTCAGCACTTAAGAGCTGATAAAGAAACCTTTGGACATCTTCTTCATCTGCAGATCCCTTTCCTTTTTCTCATTACTGTTCTTTGACAGAATTGGATAAATTAAATCCTGTAGGAAAAATTGAGATTCTTTTCCAAGCCACCTTCTGATGTTTGTTTAGCCAGGTGCAATTGTCTTCCTGGCTGATTGCAAGATTGATGAGAATGCCAAAGAATCTGAAATGTGGCAGATCAATTCTATTGATTTATCCATAATTAGCTAAAGTAGCCCTAATCACCTCTAGGTATCCATGGAAATGGGGAAGGTGCAGCAGGCAGTGCCCTCAGCACAAAGCAGGGCAAGTTCTTGTGTTGCAAACTGTGAGACAGCCAAGTGCTTGACCACCTTTTGCTAAATTCAGTCAGAACTTTGGTGCATGGCAGGAAAATTTGTCTGTGACATCCTTTCCCATCCTTTCCCATGAATTAATTCTCTTATAATTATTGCTCTTCCCAGACTGAATGTTTCTGTAAAAAGCAGTGCAAGAGGAAAAATCACCCTCTGCTTTATTGATTTTTACCTCTGCAAAAACTGGCTGAATTCCCATGTAAGACACAGTGAAAACAAGAACTAAGATGACAGGTGAGGGTGGTGAGAGCCTGGCACAGGTTGTCCAGAGAAGCTGTGGCTGCCCCATCCCTGGAAGTGTCCAAGGCCAGGTTGGACAGGGCTTGGAGCAACCTGGGTTAGAGGAAGGTGTCCTTGCCCATGGCAGGGGGTGGAATGGGATGGTCTTTAAGGTCCCTTCCAACCCAAACCATTCTGTGATTCCATCATATTTCCAGAGGAGAAGGAGGTGGTCTCTGTTCATTGCAAAGATTTTTGCATTTCATTAAGCACTTCACTCTTAACAAAACTACTCATTTAATGTCTCACCTGCTGGCAAAGGTTCCTTCCAGCAGCACTGCAACAAATTCCATGTTTTAAATCACAAAATCTCGTGCAGGTTTGTGCCAACTGCCATAATAGAAACAGTCTCTTTGAATTCACTGAGTCTTCTTCCTTTAGAATATTAACTTTGGAGCAGTGCAATAGTAATGCTGTCCACTTGCAATAGGTGCTATTTTCCCAGCATTGTAGCCTAAATTAAATTGTCTTCCAGCATTTCCATTAGAAAACACTATTCTGGGCTTTTATTGCTCTGCCATAAAATTCTTTAGGTGGTAAAATTTAGTGCAGAAGGTTCTATCCGTGGCTGGGGTTATATCTTAGCTAAAATTTCAGGAGACAAAGTTTACTGGGGCTTTTCAAAAAAGATGTAGAAGTCTAAAGCTGCTTCTTTTCTGCATCTAAAGTCACCCAGAAACCAGAGCACAGACCTCAGAAAAGCAGCTGAGAAAGGAGGAGAGCAAGGACAGTCAGGTCCAAGGGGGTCTCCATCCTTGGAAAGACCCCAAAATCACCTGGGCACAGCCCTGAGCAGCTGCTCTAGAGGCACCTTCCACCTATTTTTTCCTGTTAAAATAATCCATTGTGCCTCTTACCCAGCCCTGGTTATTGGTAGTCAGCCCACAAGTTTGTCCTTCAGCATTTTGTAACTCACAGTTATTTTTCATTCATCTGTCCCCATTGTTTTAGAGGACACCCAGCCCAGAATATAAATGAGGGAAGAGCTATCAGTGATTATAGATAATATGCTAAAGCTGTTTCTGAAATATTTATTAGAAAATAGGTTAATAAAGTGACAAGGAGCACCTGTGCTGGTGTGGAGTCCACATTATGAGAAGATTATGCTAATGGGAGTATTTAGCAGCAAGTCTTCTTTGGGATTACTCGGTGTTATTATCATCTTCAGCCCAGGAATTGGAATTCAAAAGGCAGCAAATGATCAAGGATTTAGTTTCTTTTCTTTTTCTTTTTTTTTTTTTTTTAATTTTAAGTTTTGCCTGCTCTTTAGCCTGATGAATTAGAGGATGTTGCAAGGAGTTTTTTGATACTTTTCAAATGTTTTTCAGTGGAGGGAAGGGGGGAGACTGGAGAGAGATGTGTAAATATAAAGAAATGTAAAATAGAAAGCTTCATTTGGGCTGGGTAGTTGTGAGGGCTGGAGGTGTCGATGAGGAGCAGCTGAGGGCACTTGGTGTGTTCAGCTGGAGAGGAGGAGACTGAAGGGAGACCTCATTGCAGTTCCAACTTCCTGAGGAGGGGCAGGACTGAGCTCTGCTCTGTGGGGAGCAGGGACAGGACCCAGGGAATGGCTGGAGCTGTGTCAGGTTGGATCTCAGGGAAAGGTTCTTTCCCCAGAGGGTGGTTGGCACTGAACAGGCTCCCCAGGGCAGTGGGCACAGCACCAAGGCTGACAGAGCTCCAGGAGTGTTTGGATTATGCTCTCAAGCACATGGTGAGACTCTTGGGGATGGTTCTGTGCAGGGCTGAGGGTTGGACTTGATGCTTCTTGTGGGTCCCTTCCAGCTCAACGTATTTTGTGGTTCTGTGAGTGAACAGAATTGTATCAGCAGAAAAGAAATTTTGAGAAAGGAGAAAAGTGTGAGGAGATGCAAGGAGACCTTCAGACTTACTCGGTTTAGTGACTCTGACCTCCTGTGTGAGACACTGCTGGGGCCCCTCAGATCCTTGGGGCAGTTCTGGGCCCTTCAGGACAAGAAGGACATTGAGTGGCTGGAGTGTGTCCAGGGAAGGGTCTGGAGCACCAAGAGCAGCTGAGGGAGCTGGGGGGGCTCAGCCTGGAAAAAAGGAGGCTCAGGGGGGACCTTCTGGCTCTGCAACTCCCTGACAAGGAGGAGCCGGGGTTGGGGGGAGTTGGGCTCTGCTCCCAGGGAACAAGGGGAATCGACCTCACTTTGCACCAAGGAATGTTCAGACTGGATACTGGGGGAAAAGTGTGGGTTTAATTTATACATATTTAATTCCTAGTGTTGTTTAAACCTGAATTGCTCTGCGAGGCTGAGGCGCTGCAGGAGCACGTGAAGGTATTTGAGGTGATGCTGTTCAAGGAAGGCTTTGCTGTGCTGTTCATGCCTTACTGAGCATTTGTTCAGGTTTGGGTTTTGCACTGGGATTTCAAGGTCTAGGTCTGTTGTTTCACACAGAGCCTGACAAGATAAGAGGGGTCTGTCTCATCCAAGCACGCTAAATTTGTCTCCCAGAGAAGCAAAAGCTCAGGCATGGGAAGCATGATGATGTGCAGGAAGGCTGATGAGCTGTAATAAAGCATTCATTATCCTTCCATCTAAATTAACTGAAATGACATCATAATAGTGCCTTTTAGAACCTCACTCCAAATTCCCTCTCTTTTATCGAATTATCAGCTAAACCGAAATTATTCTAAGCTGTATCTCTGTATTCTTGTTTAGATAATTATTCTGTCATTAGGGAAGTCATTTGTCCCTTCTTTCCCCCTCTTTTTTGAAGGAAAAATACTGGGGAGGGCTTTCCTGATTTCTGTTGTCTCATATTTTCTTGTCATAAATATTTTGCATAAATACAGTGTACGTGCATATCCCTGGCTAACTGAACAAACTAAATAATGTAAAAAAATGGCATAGACTGTAAAAATATTTCTTCTTTTGGGATATCTATCTAGATTATTTCTCCAGAACAGTCATTTGCAGAGCAGTTTGATCTGATGTGAGGTGTCCTGCATCCACTTTTCTTCAGCTCCTTGAGCTCTTGCAAATATTTTTTTTTTAAACAATGTGAGAAGCTGAGGGGAAGAAAATGGGGCACAGAATATTTTTAAACACGAGCAAATCAGGGCACTTGACTAATTAGGAGAGAGAATGGTGGGATAAAAAACGACTGTACCTGAGAAAGAGGAAAAAAATGAGTTGTTCGGCACAGTGACTCCTGTTACATTTATAAATCGAATCCCTTTGTCCCTTCTTCATTTACAATTGCCATTGGAAGTCAGGATTTGATGTATGTTCCCAGCCTCCTGCAGTCAGTGAGGTTGTTTGTAGGGAAAAAAAAAAAAAAAAAAAAAGGACCTTTTGGAAAGCTCTAGCATCAAACCATTAGTTTTTGCACTACTTGGTGGAGCAATCTCTGAATCCACAAACCAATTAACCACCTGTGGGCCCAGTGGAAGGGAATAATCATCAGTAACAAGGAAAAATACCCACAAGTCCGTGGTTGCAGCTGAAGCTGGTTCATGGAGCAGCAGCATATTATTGGATGTATTGACTCAGGAGTGAGAGCCATAAATGGGGGGAAATTACTGCAGAAATTACTGCCCGAGGCAGGACGAGGGGAATGGACCCACCCAGGGCACGGATATTTGCTTCATCTGGCTTTTTGGTTTGGCTTTTTTTTGAGAATTTCTTCCCTTTATGACCTGTATTTCCTAATGTCCAACCTCTGCTGTGGTTTCCTCCATCTCCTGTCCTCTCTCACCTGAGCTCTCCCCATATTTTTGTGTCATTCTTGAGGGGTGGCGAATTCAACTGACCAACATGGCAATTTTGTTGTTTGCTACATTCTTATGCCCTTTAGCAATGGTCATTCTTCCTCCCACATATCCTGAAGTGACTTCCTTCCCTAATCATATTCCTTCTATTCCACTCACATCATAGGAAATGTTAATTTCCTGCTTTTAATTGGGTTGAGAAAGTCCTTTGTCTAAGAAATCTTTTCCAATACCTTAGCAGTAGCTTCTGTTGTTTCACATGGCAGCAGAGAACATTGTGTTTGCTTCCAGTCTCTGAACTTCTCTCTTTTCCAAGGTTTAACTTTTGTGGCTCTTCCTGACACAGATAATCTATTCTTTTGTTAATTGAAGCTGAATTTCAAGAAAAGCACTTCTTTTTATGCATATGCAACTGGAAACTAATCTTCATTATTAATTACAGCAAGATAAGGGATGGCACTGTGGGTGATGCTCCATCTGAGTGTAGGAGAGAGTTTTGATCACTTGTGTGTTGGCCCAGTGATGTCCAAGTCCACCTTTCATCTTTGAGTGTGTTCCAGCAGACAACTTCTTTATTCTTCAGTACAGAACTTTGCATTTGGTTTAATTCTGTCTGGTTTTTAAAGGCCAGATTTTCCTCCATTTGTTCGGATTCTCGAACTTTGACAGTGAAGTTGCTGAAAATTCATAGCACCTGCTTTGGAGGAGGATTAAAGTAATGCCTGGAATGAGAAATAAAACATTTCTGCTTCCTCTTTCAAATTTTGTTTGGGCATAAACCTGAACTGTTTTTTCTCATGGAAAGGACTGTCCAGCCCTGGCACAGCTGCCCAGGGCAGGGGTGGAATCCCCATCCCTGGAGGCATTTAATATCCATGTAGATGTATTTTATCACAGGCTCTTTCTTTTCTTTCTTATTAGCACTGTGCTCTACCAACTGAGCTAAGAGACACCTACTAAGAGATATTCTGAAAATCCTCACAATTCTGCTGTTTTTTCCTGGTGCTGGAGGAACTAAAAGGCACTAAAAAGCACTCTGAGTTTTTCCATGACCAGGTCGTTCTACGGACTGTGCCACGGGGTTGTAGTACTTACACTGGCTGCTGGTGAATCCACTTCATATCTTCCCTTTCTCTCAGTTAAATCTGGATTATTCAGGATGGATCTCGCTGTTACTGCTGTGCAGGACCATGATCTGGGATAGTCATGTGCTGACTGTCCCCCACCATGTAGTGAAGGGACCATCAGTATTTCCAGCAGTTCTTTCAGTACTGGTTGAAATGGGCATAAAACCCTCCTTGGATGACACTTGATTTGCAAATGAAGATATACTGCAATAATAATAATAGTAATAGTAGTAATAATAGCAATAATAACAACAACGTTGTTCTGTTGACTTCCACTGTAACTTCTTCACTGCCCTGTGTTACAAAGTGTTTTATCCAGGAACAGAAAGACTCAGAGTATAATCAAATCAAAATCAAATTGGGGTTTGAATAAATAATTCAAAAATCGACACTTAAATCTCTGCATCTCCTCTCTAGATGTTTTTTTATGGAATATTGGAGGAACACCTGCTTTCCTAAAGCCACCTGGTGACTTTAGGGGCAGCAAGTGTGCTGGGAGGGGACGGAGTTGTTTAATTCCTTCTCCAGTTGCAATGTACAGCAGAACCTGCATGGTTTGTTCTTTATTGGTAACCATTGGAATGAATGTAAGGGAAAAATGAGTTACAATTTAAAGAAAAACAATGGTATATAAAGTAATGGGATCATGCCAAAGCTTAATTGGATTGAATACATCACGGTGATGTCTTGAGGCAGCAGAATTAAGTTGTAGGCACGGTCCTTCCTGAGTTGGAACCAGTTTTATCTCCATGAGGAAAGGAGCCTTGGATGGCCCTTCCCAGCACATTAAACTGCTAATTCTTCTGGGAAGATTTATGAATCTCATTGTATTATCAGACTTTAAAAGCACAAACCAAGCCAGGGGATAAGTCAGCGGATCAAACCGGTGGTTGTCTGATTACACAGATAACTGGGGTTTCAATCTTGGTATGTTCTACAGCTCAGTAATTGAATCATAGATCTCACATACATTTTAGATCAGTGCAGAGTGTTATTGTGTTTGCTGCATTCAGCTCATTTATAAAATCTCTTAATGAAGTTGTTGCCACTGACAAAGATGCTGAATAATGGGCTGAAGGGCTGCTCCTGAAATTCATCCTTGTTCGTGCTGGGTGCAAGGGCAAAGATGTCTCTGCTATCTTATCTGTAAAGGGAAATATTATAAAATATACCTGCATGTATGTATGGATTTAATTTGACATATATATTGTTTTTATTTTATAAATACTTTCGTATTTTTACTTCTTTTCTATTTTCTTTCCTAACTTTAACTTTTATTTTCACTCCTCTGTTATGCTGCTCTGGGGGTGATCTGACTTTATACTACAGATATACCCCAGTGGCATCAAAATTTTTCCTTTATTTGTTTACTTAAATACATAAATAAATAACCTCTCAGAGGAGCCCGATGCCTTACTCTGTCAATTTATATAAATACATAAATATATACATAAATGATCTCTTGGCAACATGTTGTTCATATATAAATATATACTAAATAATCTCTTGGTAACATAGTGCCCATGTATTAATGTATATAAATAATCTCTTGGCAAGATGTTGCCCGTGTGTTTTCTGGAGGCCTCATTTCTCTTGGGCTACCAGAGTTTTAGCTGATTATTTATTATTTGTGTGAGAGATCAGTAGGTATCTTAAACTCAATAAAAGATCTTTCCAGCTGCCTTTTCTGGTCTGTTTTAAATAATTCTGGTATTAATTTGTCAGCCTGAAGGAAGATTAAGTTTGTTATTTGAATTCCACAGTGAAATCTCTTCTTAAAATTGCTGTTGGGGTGGGGGAGAAAAACTAATTCATGTCATGAGAGGTCTTCAGGTTGTTGGGACTTTGAGGAGATATAAATCTCCACCACAGCTCCCCAGAAGACAAACTCATTTGTCTGGGCATCAGCTGGCACTTGCAGAGCATTAATTCCAAGTTTTCGGGAGGAACTCTAATGTTTGTTTTGAAAATGGAGATCAGGCAACTAAAGAATAATATGTTTATTTTGCAGCACCATGAATATGTAGTGACCTACTTCTCCTGTGCCATTTGGTTTTCTCTTTACAAAAGCTTGTCAGGCCAACTCCTGTTGCAATTTAAGAAGCATTTTAGAGACTCAGTAAGTGCAGAGGGTACTGAATTAGCATTTTGGAAGTAGAGCAGTGAACAGTGTTTTGAAGATTGTCCTTCAGCAGTGCTTCTGTTGTGCCATGAGTAAAAGATTTTCTGCCTCCTGTTTAAAAGTCTGTTTTGCTTCACCTGCAAGTTAAGATACAACCAGTTGTGGGTCTGGTTTAAATACAACATTGAAATGCTGTAATTTTAAAAATAGATATGTTTTTCCTAATGAACTGAATTTTTAATGCTCTCTTGATTATAGTGAGATACTTTAAAGACAAGTGATATCACCCCAAACATTCCATGTGTTGCTGCATGTGCTAATTTACTTGATTAATTTGGAGAACATCTGCATAGAATTCTGTGTATTAACAGTGGTGAGATCACATTGCTCTTCCAGTAACAGCCTCAAATTTCACTGTCCAGACAGACTCAGATTTTTGTCTAATTGGGATGCCAGATATACAAAAGTACCCCAGAGAAGTGTGTAATTGTGTCATTTTCTCTTGATCTTTCAGAGTCTTCCTGAGAGCAATTAATCAATATGCAGATATGCTCAACAAAAAATTCCTTGATCAAACCAACTTTGAGTTACAGGTAAGAAAAAACCCACCAGTGTCTTGGGGACTGATGTGAATGTCATAAATTTCTGCCCTAAACACATAATTTTGGTGATTTTATGTCCTGTCCTGACCGGTTACCCCAGTGAAGTTGTTTCAGGTATTTGTGATCCATTCTTGTGGGTCCTATCTTGCAATCCCAGAATCACAGGGATGGTTTTGGGCTGGAATTTGACTTGACTCATCAAAACACAATGAATTAGGATTTGCAGATGGGAGATCATGGAAACACAAAGACAACGAGGAGATGTGCTAAGAATTTATCAAGAGGCACCATCTCTGTGGTGTCTGTTATTTTCTCCTTTAAATATTTATGTGCATAATTTAGAGACTTTTAAGTTGGTTTGTAGGTGTGCAGAAGAACATCTCAGAGAATTAATGATACCTATTCTTGTCGTTTTGGGGGCTTTCAGCTTTGGAACAACTACTTCCACCTGGCTGTGGCTTTTCTCACACAAGAATCTTTACAACTGGAGAATTTTTCAAGTGCTAAAAGAGCGAAAATCCTTAACAAGTAAGTCCTGTTCGTCATCTAAATCAGGGGCAAGAACTCGAGGTCTATTGATATAATTTTAGTCTAATTTCTTAGCTAAATCTATTCAAATTGAGATGCAATCACAGTGTAATGAAAGGTTGGCTTTAAAAACACGAATCAAGTATTGCATGTGTTTCTACCCTCGAATCAAGATCTAAATTACATGATTCATTACTGATGAAGACAGTATTTTATGCTGCAGGATGTTCATAAAGTCAAGACTTCGCAGAAGCATTAACATATTATAAAACTGCATTTTTAAATCACTTTAGCTCCCTCCTTATTCTAATCTCATTTTACGTGGGCTCTTTAGTGCTTAATCCCCGACGGCCTTTTCAAGGGAATTTTTGTAACTGCAGCCAGTTCCAGTGTGATATCCCTGAGGAATGGCTTTGGAGAACTGCAGCCTTGTCTGCTTCCCTGGTTAAAAGGGATTACATTGCCTGGCTCCACACGGGGAGCCTGGACTACCCCCCTGCTGTTCAGAATCCCACAGCAAAGGAAAGCTGTCCCAGGGGATAAAAAAAAACAACACCTGGAAATCAGACCAGAGCATGAATATTTTGTTTAATCAGAGAATGATTAAGGGTAGAAAAGACCTCTGAGATCAAGTCCAGCCATTAACCAAGGCCACCACTAACCCATGTCCCTAAGTGCCACATCCACATGGATTTGAAATCCCTCCAGGGGTGGGGACTCCACCACTGTCCCCATGCCTGACCACCCTCTGAGGGAAGAAATTGTCCCTGATATCCAACCTAAACCTCTCCTGGCACAGCTTGAGGCTGTTTCCCTCTGTCCTAGCAGTGTTTCCCCCTGGCTTTCTTTTGGGGTTCCATAGCAGTGACCTTGTCATTCCATAACTAAACACCAGGCAGAGAAAAGCCACTTAGGTGATTTCAGACAAAATGTGCGGATTCTTTTTCTGTGTCATAATATTTGGAAAGAGCAGCTGTAAGAGCAGAGTGTTCCCGTAGTCAGGTCACAGGTACTGCACAAAAATGGGGAATTTCAAAGCTCTGATTCCCTGAGCAAGTGTAGCTCAGGCTCCTTGTGTGTACAATTTATATTAATTGTCTAGAGAGGGAGAAGAGGCGTTTTTATCGCTGCTCCTTCGAAATTCCAGCCTTTCTGTATATTATTATGATAAGAGAAATCACAGTGACAATAGGGACAGTTCATCACTGCTGCATTGACTTGAATTTAAAGGCTTTTTGCTCTCAGTGTGTGAAAGGCTTTGAGCAGAAAATTCAGGGAAGGTTCCTCATCCCATCCCTTTTTTTTTTTTTTTTGGCAGCTGCGTTTTGCCCTGTAAACTCAACCACTCCATCATGAGTTCTGAGGTGCTTCCTTTGGAAGCTGTGCTTTAGCTGAGCCTTAAAAGAGAATTTTTAAGCTCTTTTATCTTCTGATACACCTTCTGTGAGTCTTGGGCCTTCCTTGATGAAACAGGAATATTTACAAGTTCAGTGGAGAAGTGGTGTCAAGCAGAGCTCAGGTTTTTGGGCTTGTGCTGTAAATATCCTAAATAATTTTAGAGTTACACATTTTCAGAAAGAAACTGAGATGGTGTTGTAGAGCCAGATAAATTTATTTTAATTTAATTTAATTTGCTTTAGAATCTCCTTGTCCTCTCCACCCAACACTGGTGTGCACCTACATGAGGATTTTAGCTCAGATCTGACTCCTGACCGGAACAAAGAGCCAACAGGGCTGGAAATTCCTGTCAGATATGTCTGTGGACTGATAATCCCTCTCTGTCAGGATGGGAACCTCAAGCAGAAATCTCCTTTGAGCGATTTTTGTATTAAGCAGAGCAGTATTTCTTGTTGAGGAAATTCAAGAAATCAACAGACATTTCTCACTGCTGATAGAAGTAAATAGATTAAGTTGTTTGAAGTGGTTACTTAATGAAGTTTGCCAAATTGTAAATCTTTGTTTATAATGAATTTACAAAGTGTTATCTTCAGTGTAATCATGTTTTGGAGATGGGACTCAAGACTATAAATTCAAGGTACAATAAATGTGTGATCTGGAGGCACTGACTTTGATTGCTGTGTGAAGCCACCACCAGTTCTGTGCCAAAAGGGATAGAATTAATCAGTTATTCAATATCACACCCATCTCTATAAGTATATCTTTCAATTAATATGCCAAATATTTAATAATTAAAATTTAATTATTGTAATTCGAAGGTTTTGCTAAACATTGCATTTAAGTATTAGGTAATAACAGATTCTTAATGATGCAGACGATTCTCTTTAATCCACATTAATCACAGGGTGTCTCACTGTTATCCCACAGAAATCCTACAGGTTGCCAGATATTACAATTTTGCTCATCTTGTTATTTAAGTAATGATCTTTACCTTACAAATATTCCATGTAGCAGATACATTCTTGGAGCTCGTTCTGATTTGTTGCTGAAGGCAATGGAAAGTTTTTCATTCATAGAGCTTTCCTGGTATTAATGTGGAGAGGGAGTGGAATATAAAAATTTCACAGGTAATATGCAAATATTTCAGAGGGAGGTTTTGCACAGGTGAGTGTTCTCCCCTTGAGAAGTATTGCTACAGAAATGGGATTTAGGGTCTTTTGAGGGAGAGCAGGAAACCCAGTGTGAGGAACAGAAAGTGCTGATGGGTCACCAAGGCTTCCAGCCCCTGTCTGTTCCCTTTTCCAAGGGGTTCTCCGAAGTTTGATGTTCACAGGTGGCCAGGTAATCTCAGGAGGAGGGGTTCAATTTGAGAACCTCTTCTGTAATTTCCCATATGTTCTGAATGCTGATCAGAATTTGAAATTGGATTTATCTGCCCTAAAGTATTAGATTTATTTTATTTTAATGGCGCTCTTGTTTTCCTCTTTAAGGTATGGTGATATGAGAAGGCAGATTGGGTTTGAAATCAGGGACATGTGGTATAATCTGGGTAAGTAGCCTGAGCACCTCTAACATACTGTGTTCCCTCTGTTCCTAAAAACCAAGGACTGTTCCTGGAATCATCCAAGGCCAGCTTGGACGGGGCTTGGAGCAGCCTGGCCTAGTGAAGGTGTCCCTGCCCATGGCAGGGGGTTGGAATGAGATGATATTTAATGTCCCTTCCAACCCAAACCATTCCATGAAATAAACTTGGTTTCTCTTTAAATAATAATAGACTTCCAGAAGGCTTTTAAAAAACAGGTGATTTAAGAAATCTGCATATTTAATCACCATTTAACTGTTGTTACTATTTATGTATCTTCTGTTTTTTTCGTGGTATTCAACCTCTTGCTAAATATGAAAAGAGAAATTACCATGATACCTCTTGAATGGTTTTTTTCCCCCTTAAAAATATCCATATACATATATTTGTCTGCACATAAATACCCACTTTCTTGTGGATGTAGTAAGTTGGAGTGTAGCAAAATGGATGTGTCCAAGGGTTATCAGTAACTTAGCCTGCAAATGCAGCTTATAGTCTGACTTGCAGTCTTGTTCAGCTACATCAGAGTGACTCAGGAAAGAATGGGAGCTTGGAGCTCTCTGGAGTTCATGGGTAAATTAGACATCTCTGCCTTTCTCCAGCCCAGGCTGCTCTGTGGGTATAATTTAACTATATGGGATTGAATTTCCTGAGAAAGTGAGTATTTACTGTGACCTGAGTGTACTCATCTGCCAGATTTCATTTTCCTGAGCTTAACAGCACAGACACTTCAGCTCTTCTGAGTTTTATCAAAACTTCCTTAAATTATCAGAAATAAATGCATTTGCCACTTCACTTCTATCTCTGGCTGAGGTGTTGTTGCTGAGAGCTGAAAAAAACCCGGCATCTCTGAGAGAACGGAATGCCAAGGGTTCATAAGTATTTGATATCACAGAATTTGCATCCTATCTGCTGGAATGATGAGAAAAGGCTTCTGAGAGCAGCTGAGTTCACTTTTTATTAGAAGCATCTTTCGTGAATTAAGTGTCTGGAGAAGAGATTAAAGCTTTAGTGCACAACTGATATGGGACTTGACAGACAGGTAATAAAATCAGCGTCGTGCCTGATGCTGCACATCCAGCACAGGATCCTGGCAGTCTCTTTGCTGGTAATTAGCCAAACCTTTCCCTGTTCCAGGCCCACAGTCCTGTATTCACAGATCATGGAATTGTTAAGGTTGGAAAAGATCATCGAGTCCAACCATCCCCCAGCACTGCCAAGGCAACACTAACCCATGTCCCCAAGTGCCACATCCACACAGCTTTGAAATCCCTCCTGGGATGGGGACTCCCCCACTGCCCTGGGCTGGACAGCCCTTTTGGTGAAGAAATTTTCCCCAATATCCAACCTAAACCTCCCCTGGCCCAGCTTGAGGCTGTTTCCCCTTGTCCTGTCCCTCATTCCCTGGGAGCAGAGCCCGACACCCCCCAGCTCCTCCCTCCTGTCAGGGATTGCAGAGCCAGAAGGGCCCCCCTGAGCCTCCTTTTCTCCAGGCTGAGCCCCCTCAGCTCCCTCAGCCATCCTTTATCCTGACTAATTTCTTTGACCTCTTTAGATTCTTAAACCTCTCCCAGACTTTACTGGACTGAAAGTAGGAAATTTGATGCAGAGTTTTCCATCAGCTGTTCTTACCTGAGGTTGTTCTGTCCAGGCTGGGGGTGTGGAGTGCATTGTGCCTTTTATACTGCCTGCTCTTAGATAGGTTATTTAGTCACTCCAGGGATCACTTCTTCACCATTAACAAGGGTAATAATTTCCCCTTGAGTTTTGGGAATCGATTGGCACGAGGGGTGGTGTTTTCTCCAATATTTCTTTCCGTGCTGTCGTGAAAGCCTTTTATTTTCAATGGATTTTTTATAACTGGAAATTATCCAGGTAGATGCTTCTGTGACCTCCTCTAGCTTTGATATCTGTGATTCTCTTAAGATCTGGAATCATTAATGCTGAAATCTCACATTATGAGTCAGAGGAAGGTAAATGGGAGGCAGGACCCCAATCCATGGCAGCCTTTGTGCTTCTTCTTGCTTTTCCTCATCTTTGTCACAGATTGTCCATGCAGATCATGTTTAACTTCTGGCTCTTCCCCAATCTCATCTATGTCACAGCACCAATTAAGAAAGAATTCCCACTTGCTCTGCAGGGGAATCGATTGGGGGGTGCCTGACACTCTTATCTGAGAAGTTTCACTGCATTAGTCAGATTATTCATGTGTATGTTCAGAAACTAAATCAGAAGTGAAAAGCTGGAATTCTGGAATGTGCTTGAGCACAGAATTTTTATGACTGTGCCATTGTGCATAAGATACGATGAAACCAAACCAAGCCTGACTTTTGATTTATGGATTTACAGGTAGGGATAAGCCTCAAAAATTACTCTTGTGTCTCATCAGGTTTTGTCCCTAAATGCCATGATTAACACATGGTGCCTGCTGAGTTAAAACTCTCCAGGTGGGAGCAAGGCACTCCTCCAGCTATAATACACATTTAAAAGTATAATTTATTTTCTGAAAGGAAAGAGTAAAATATAAATTCTAGAACTTTTTGCTTGCCTGCATGTTTCTGCTGCAGTGGGGGCTGCAATGGCCACACCTTCCTCTCTTTATAAACAGAAGAAAAAAAGAAAAGAGCATTTTTAGTGCAGAGCAGCACTTTAGAGGCTTTTTTCCTTCCATATCACCACCTGAACTTTACAATAACATGCTATTTTGAGCCACTGTTTTGTTGAAAGCGGAGCTGCTTAAACCTTTGGTGAGACATTAAGTATCAGAGATGCTTAAAACAAGCCACGGCCTTTGTCTTGGAAATGCAGGAGCTCAAAAACCACACATGTAAAAGCGTTACCTGATGCAATTTTAGCAACCACAGCCCAGCAGTTTGACACGAGGACACATGGCTGGGTTTGCAGGGGTAATGTTTTCAACAGCTCTGTGGTAAAGAAATTGCAGTGCCGTTTAAAATCATCTCCTCGTGGAGGAGTTGGTCAGGGAGAGGCGGTTTGGAGAACAGCCCTTGCGTTGTTGACGTCTGAAGCGGCTGGAGGCAGATGGAAAAGTGAAGTTCCTGAAGGTGAATTGGCTGCTGGTGGTGTCCTGCAGCGAGCTCCCACCATCCAGCCCGTCCCTCCGAGCGCTTGACGTCACCAAAGGTGTCTTGACTGAGACGTTGATGTCATTGGAGGGCTTAAAAATAGCCCTGAACTTTGGGCGTTGCATAAACAGGAGTCACTCCAGATAACACTCTCTGGATTAGTCATGCATGTTCTGAACAACCCAAGGGAGAGGTGAACCTGCTGGCAACTTGGTCAGGGGGGTTTGTGGCCCAAATTTGAATGGGAAGAACCTGGGAAAAGAGAATTGCGTGTTTATCCAGAAAGAGAGCGCTGGGTTTGGTTGGTGGGATGAGCTCCTGCTGGGTGAGCACGGACAAGGCAGGACATGCTGCAAGGGGAAGTCTTTGTACGTTCAAAGGGTGCTTTCTTTACATGTGGTTCTTAAAGCAGCTGCACACTTTGGGTTCCAGAAAAGAAGCCTCCCTTTTCTTCCAGCCTCGTCACATTTTGAGTCTCTGTGGGGGAGTTCCCACCTTCCCGCAGAGAAAAAAATGGGGAATTGATTGTTGGGTTGTTTATCAGGAGGTGCTGCCGGTGCAGGCAGAGGGGTGGAGGCTCCAGAGGGCCAGGGGAGGGTCGTTGCCTTTCCTGCTTTGCTCCCCTGCTTTCTGTTGTGGCACAACATCACGCAGGATCATGTCATCATAGCAAACGTGTGTGTGTGTGTTGTCACATCACCAGCGTGTCTCGTGGCATCAGGTAGATGTCACCAGGGCTCCCAGTTCATGGACTTCCCCTGGAGAATGGGAAACAGGATCAAACATTTTCACCCTTCCTGGATTTTCAGTTGCTCATGTCTGCAGTTTAAAAGCCGTTTGTCACTTTTCTGAGGGAATCCCTGCGCTCGAAGCCATGGAAAAAACCCCACTGTGGCCCAGGGAGAACTTCCTGACACTGAATCTGTGCACGACAAATAACTTTTGTCACCATCATTTGTGTTCTGACACATTGACTCTGACGCTCTTCAGGCATAATACAAAAAATCTGTCACCTGAGAGGCCAAATGTAATAATATTTGTAGGAGAAAGCGAGGAAAGCTTTACTCCTCTCACTTGATATTCCTCACCAGCAACCAGCTCTGCAGCAGCACCCAAAGTCACAGTTTTAGTTGAGTATTAATTTGCCCTGATAGGATTGCTAATGATAATAGGATTGTAAAGTTTGCCAAATTGAGTAATTTAAATTACATCTGCTAAAAAAAAAAAAAAAAAAGAAAAAAAGCAGTGTGTGTTGTTAGTAGAGGATTTTGTCGTGATTACATTTGTTGAGATGTATGTTCGTTCTGGTCGAAAGTGAAACTGCTAATTAAAGACTTCACTGGTTACTGTCACAGTGGTGTAGTGCAGTGGAATATAAATGGGTTACAATCTGTTTCTGTCCTGTACCACTGGTAAATGCAATGGGAAACAAGAATCTGAGGAGGCTGAGGGCTCCTTAAATGAGCTGAAATCCCGGGAAGTCTGGTGTGAAGCACAGCAGTGGATTCCTGAGCTGTGTGTGAGCCTGATGGGGGACACCCATAACATGGCATTTGTGAGAAAGGGCTCCTGTTGTGCTGAGGTTCACATGAATCCTGCTGCTGGGGGAGGAATTTAGTTGTATTTTCTAAACTTCTGCCAAGGAGTGCTCTGTGCCGGTGTCATCATACAGTGGAGGTGAGAAAACACCAGCACAGGTCCAGAGAAGCTGTGGCTGCCCCATCCCTGGAAGTGTTCAAGGCCAGGTTGGAGCAGCCTGGTCTAGTGGAAGGTGTCCCTACACATGGATGATCCTGAAGGTCCCTTCCACCCAAACTATTCCATGGTTCTGTGATTTTTCCATGGAGTCATTCAACAGGTCATTTGCAGCACTGCATTCATTTAGCTCATAATATTAACAGTAATATTTTCTCCTGGTCCAATATTTATTAGATGTCACACTCCTGTTAAGCTCTGATTTCTCTTGCACATGTGGTGAGCGTAGCAGGGAGGGCTGGGGGAGGAGCAGCTTTCTCTGGGGAAGAGAAATGTGGAATCAAGTTTGCCAGTGAGCTCAGCCCCTGAGGAAAGGAGGCATATTGTCAGCTGGGTGAGCTGGAGTTTCGTGTCTCGAGGCTCTGTAAGCCTGCACTCGTGGTGACACTTTGATAGACTGACACAGAGAACATTTTGTACACTCTGGAAGACACACAAGTCTAAATAAGTTAATACAAGTGATGTGCCTTTTAGCCTTCTTCCCTGCCAGCCAGAAGTTGTGTTTTTAAAATAAACCCTGGATAATTTAGTAGTGTGAAAATTCTCGCTGGGAAAATGTGCTAAGTCCCGGTTTGCCGAGTGATTTGACAACTCTTGGTAATTTGGGTTTGTACACATCACTTACCTCCCCTCCTGTGCCACAAGTAATAATGGTAGTGATAATATTAATAGCAAGAGGAAAAATGAATAATAATGGAGAAGGAGGAGGAGAAGAAAAGAAGAAGATAAAAAAAAAAAAAGAAGAAGAAAAAAAGAAAAGAAAAAGAAGAAAAGAAAAAAAAGAAGTGTTTCAGTAGAACCGGATATAAAAAATACTTTGTTTTGCTCCATGAGGATTTATTGCTGCAGCTTTTGTACCTTCTCCCACCATCAGTGGCTGTTTGTTAACTCTGAAATGCATCTTTTCTCTTAAAGGTCAGCATAAAATCAAGTTCATCCCAGAAATGGTGGGGCCCATCCTGGAAATGACGCTGATACCGGAAACCGAACTGCGGAAAGCCACGATCCCGATCTTCTTTGACATGATGCAGTGTGAATTCCATTCCACCAGATGCTTCCAGAGGGTAAGGAGATGGCTCCAGACATCTGAAGTTTGTGAGAAAGGTTCAGCTGGTCTTTGACAAAACGTAAAGGTTTTTGTTCTAGAAGAAATAATGTAATTGTGGATTTGCTTGTTTTCCATAACTCTTGAGGGGCTGTGGAGTTTTCAGCTGCTGGATTTAAATTGCTGTTGAAGGAGAAATTTGCATGTGGTAAATGAAACCTTTCGTTATGGTCCAAGAGCAAGGACAGGTGTCTTAAATTGTCACTGTGACTCACAAAAAGGAGTTTGGTGCTCAGTGAAATTGGACATAAAGGAAGGCTGATAATGCAGGAACAGAAACTATAACCTCTAAGGATTTATCATCCCTAGGATCTTGTCATTTTGATATTCCTTACCATTTTATGGATTTTGAAGAGGAAAAAAGCTCTCCAGTCAGTGCCAGTGCCCCTTCATGCCACACAGGCACTGCAAAAACCAAAATACTGAAGAAGCATTTTTATTTTAACTTGCTGAGGGAAGGCCTTGAATACTCACACACCTTCTTATCCTGATAGCATTGACTTCTGAAAGACAAGAGGAGGGAAAGAAAGTTTCCTCACATCCTTCATTTGACCTCCTTTGCCTTGAAACTTTGCTTATGGATTGAGTTTAAGACTAGTTAGGCCAGGTGGGGTTATGGAATAAGCCAATGGAGCTCCTTCACACTGAAATCTCTGTCAGTTCAGGATATGACCTTGTGAATTTTGCAATAAAGTTTGACATGTATTGTTTGCTTTTTTCCCCCTTTATATTGGCACTTTTCTTTGTTGGATGAAAACCTTATCCTTTTCCATACTTTTTTTTTTTTTTAGTGTGAACCAACTCTTAATAAATCTGTAGGCAGAGTAAATGAATATCTGCGTGGGGAGACTTTAGCAAGGGAAATGGCATCAGCTTTATTGCTCTGATTTGTTTTGTGCTGGGTGGTGTGTGCAAAGGTTGTGAACTGTATTTTGGCTTCATCCAATTACTGCATAATCATTCTTTCTTATGTTTGACTCCAGTGATACTGTAAAGATTGAAATGCTCGCTGGGATGCCATTTAACCAGTTTCCTGTCAGATGCTCTCCTTTTGTTGCTTGTCATTTTTTATTTGGACAATTGTATAGATCATGAAAAATCCGAGGGTGACTTTATAGCTAAATTTATGGCCCCATATTTTCCTGACAGAAGGAAACCAGCTTTGTGTGGAATAGTTGGGTGATTTTAATGAATGAATGTCTTAAATATTTCACTCAATATTTTTTTTTTTACCTTTTGAGAAGAAAAATGCCTCGTGTTAAAGTCAGAGATGTCTTGGGCTGTAGGTACTTGGTGTTATATTTCCTGTGGCAGTGCAGCCTCTTTCTTTATGGAGGTAGCATTGATATAACAAATGCAGAGGTAATAAACCTCTTTTCAGTGGGTTTGGAGTGAACATTTCCCTCTAACAAGGAGTAACCAACCTGTTACCTCTGGCAGTAACCTGGTCCAAACTGGGCCTCACACTGGGTTATCTGGGGCCCTCAGTATTGAATATCTCCAGAGAGGGTTGTTTGAGCACTTCTTTGAGTGACCTATTCCAGGGTTTACTCCTGGTCTAGTGGAAGGTTTCTCTTGATGGCAGGAAGTTGGAATGAGCTGGTCTTTAAGGTCCCTTCCAACCCAAACCATTCCAGGATTCTATGGCAAAGGCTTTTCTTTTTGTATATGTATGACATTTCCCTGGATCAACTTGTGCCTGTTGCTGCGTGTCTTGCCCCTGTGAACCTTGTAAGCAGAGCAGCTCCATCTCCTCTCTAAGCACCTTGCAGGTGTTGGAAGGCTCTGGTTTGATTTTCTCTGGGCTGAACAGACCCAGATCCTCCAGCCTTTCTTCAGGCCAGGTTCCCCAGCGCTGCCCATCTTGGTGAGCCTCCATCAGACCCTCTCCAAGTTATCAGCCTCCTTGGAGCTGGGGGAGCCACAGCTGGGTGCAGCATTCCAACCATGGCTCAGATAATCCTGTTGGCCCTCTGGCCATGCCCTTGTGGGTGCAATCAGGGACACATTTGGCCCCACACTCCTTGCTCGTGTTCAGCTTGCTGTCCACCACATCCTTGTCCTGCTGCTTGCAGCTCTGCCATTCCAGATTCAGGACTTCCTTAAATTTGGCACAATTTCTTCTTGGCCCTCTCTCTCAGACTTTCAGAGTCATTGAGCCACCACCCTTGGGGATCAGCAGTGCAGCCCCTTCCTCCTCCCACCTCACTGTCCAGTCCAGGTCTTACCAGCATGTCAGCAAGCAGGGGACTTGTCACGTTCTTAAGGCTGAGACAACCACAGCTCTTCATCCATGAGCAGGTTTATCCCAGGGGGCAGTCAGATGTGATTTGTCCTTGGTAAATGCTGCCTCTTCCCAGTCACCTTCTTGCCCTTTGTGTACCTGGAAAAAGCTTCCATGAGGGAATTACTCCATAGTTTCCTCAGGAACTAAAGAGAGGCTGCCTGGTCTGTAGATTCCCAGCTCATTTTTCCTTCTCTTTTGTGTTTAAGTGATAGAAATAGATATAAAATAATTTTTTTTAAACTATTACCAGTACCTAGGCAAGCTTTCATGCTTAATGGGTCAGTGTAATGTGCTGCATTATATCCTTTATATGCAAGTACCAATTATCCTTGTCCAAAGAGAACTTCCAAATGGAATGGTTGGCTGCTGTTAAACTAATCTGCCAGAAATCCAATTATCTAACCTTATTAGTCACATCAACAAGGGTTTAGATTGGCTCCACTTCTCCAGCAGATGTAGAAACCTCATGATTTGTGGGGGAGGAATTTCAATTTTTTTGCAGGCTCTGATGGTTTGTGTGATAAACAGGCAGCTTTCCCCGTGGTGGTTTGAATTTCAGTAGGAACTGGGTTTGCCTGGTAAAACCAGTAACAGACAGGAGGGGTTTTTTTTTGTGTTCTTTCAGTGCCTCCAGCCCTGAGAAAAAAAACAGATAAATTCCTCTTGTTTCACAGAACTATATTAAGGACTGAATTAAAAGCCGGAGTTGCCCGTTTTTGTCCTCTCCCTCTGAAGGTGCTTTGAAGCCCATATAAGGCTTCAAAGGAGCCTGTACCTCAAAGCAGGAATCCAGTACTAAATCAGAGTGGGACTGAAGCTTCCCAGTAGAAGAAAATTCCTCCTTCCCCACTCTGCTTCCTTCCTTTGCCTGTTCCAGTAGCGAACCCTCCAGATCAAAGGGAATGTGTTGGAACCATGGGAGCGATCAAAGAGAATTGGTTTGATTGTTCCAGGCCTGGTCAGGTGAATGTGATGGGTCCTGTGGTGACAGCAGAGGGGGAAAACTCATCATGGAACAACCATTCAGCTGGAATGTGGAGTTTGGAGTTGAACCCATTCCCAGGACTGTGCCAGTGCAGGAACTGGAACAAATGAGAGCGTGCAGGGAATGGGAGGAGCTGGTGGGTGGGTTCTGCCTGTCCCACGGCACTGCATCACAATGCCAGCTCTTTTAACTGATCTGGTACAAGTTAAGGACTAGAAGTAACTTATTGTAGGAGCCAACCCAAAATATAACAGAATAATATGGAGAGGGACTTGGGACAAGGCTGTGCAGTGACAGGAGAAGGGGGAATGGTCTTAAGCTGAAGGAGGGTAGATTTACATGGGATATTGGGAAGAAATCTTCCCTATGAGGGTGGGGAGGCCCTGGCACAGGTTGCCCAGAGAAGCTGTGGCTGCCCCATCCCTGGAAGTGTCCCAGGCCAGGTTGGATGGAGCTTGGAGCAACCTGGGCTAGTGGAAGGTGTCCCTGCCCATGGCAGGGTTGGGACTGGATAGGCTTTAATGTCCCATCCAACCCAAACCATTCTGATCCTTTTATAAGGTAAGAGATAGTCAGAAACTCTTCTCCAGCCTGGCTTCCCCAACATCAAGCAGGAAGGAAGGACCTTTATCCTTCAAAGGGAAATGTGAGAGGTGTACCCCCAGCCCTGGAGCGATGAGCAGGAAGAAATTAGAAGTCCCATAAGTCTGATTTTCAGACTGAACCACATCACTGAGGAGAACCCTCAGTTTCTGGTGGTGTTCCATCGGTGATTTAAGTGGACAAGCTCCAGCACGTGTCCCTGCCCTGTTAGAGTGAGGAGCTGTGAAAAATAATGATCTGAGGAAAGAGCCCTAAAAATGCAACAACACATCTGTCCTGTTTTCTGCAGGGTCTGGGAATGACACTTTGCACAACAAATTCATAGCAGAAAAGGTAGGAAAATTATTTAGAAATGCATAAGCAATGAATGCACAATGCAGAGTTGTATAGAAATGCATAATATGATGTATAATGCATATGATTACTGAAATAAACCCATAGGTGCAGCTGAAGTACCTCCAGCTAACATTCTGTTATGAAGGGAATTAAATGAGTAAAGACCAAAAAAAAAATTAAGAAAAAACCATTTTAGTTCATTTTTAACATTTAACAACAAATCTCCGTATCATCAAGATGGTTATTCCAGCATTTTTATTTTCAGTGTGATTTCATGCTGGTTATTGATGAATTTCAAATTGATTTAATTCTTCTTAATAAGTTCCACGTTTAGCTGAATCTCCCTTGACTTTTAGAACCTATAATTCCTTATTAAGTCTTTTTACCACTTTTGAGCCCTGTGTTAACCTCTCTTTCCCTGTGCTGTAGATTTGCAGCCAGAACACAAGTTAACGACTCTCCAGCTTTTTGGGATGCTGCAGTTTTTCCTCAGCAATCCCACTGAACATGCAAATCCAAATAACTAATCCCCCCCCCCAAAGGATTCGTTTCAATAAGTAACATTTAAAATTATCTGCAGTTGAAATGTAAATGTGTGAGTTTTTCTTATTTTCTGGCCTTTTGGAGAATATCAGTGTTCCTCCCCAACCCCACCTGAAGAGCAAACACCTCCAGAATCATTGAATAATTTTAAATGGCTGCCAGATCTGTTTGCCAACTGGAATGTTGGGGGAAAATAGCAAAGGGTACAGATGAAAATGTTGGGAATTCCCACCAACTTTCCTAAAAAGGTTTGAGGAAAGTTTTGCAGTCGTTCTGTTCTGTCTCTGCATTAGCACTGATTTCTTGTGGTGTGATCTGTCACTTGAATTTTACGGGGCAGATTCATTATTACCCCTCATCAAAATGAATTTATAGGAGCTTGGAGGATCAAAAGTCCTGCTCGTCTCCAGCCAGATTCAATTGTCAGCCAGTCTGCAAATGCAGCCTGGCCGCACTGGAGGTAAACCCAAGTCCAAAAGCGATTAGCTGAGTTGCCATGAGATGACTTCCCTTGATTTATGTGCTCCAGATGAGAGATTGTAGCAGACAGATGAGCCTGTGGATTTGCTCCTTGCTCAAGTTCAAACTCTCACATCCTAAAGAGAAGCTCAGATCTTGATCAACTGCAAGGCAAAGTGAATGATAATGTCCTGTAATCTTCCTAACATCACCCCTCAAGCTTTCAGTGTCAACACAAGGATATGAATCTGACTCCTTGATGGTGCCAGATAATTCCCCCTAAGCCTCCAGAAGGACCCTCAGCAAGTGGCACTGCCTGTAATGGAAACATTGGAAATTTGGCACTTCCTCATTTGAGAGTGAATTCCATCACAATAATTGCAGGCCTGTTTGTGCATTAAATTTAATTTAATGCATTAAAAAAAAATTAATGCATTAGAAAGAAAAAAAGATAAAAGGAAAAAATGGGAGTTTATCCACAGATGCCAGGTGCAGTGTCCCAGAGCCAGTAGCTTGAGCACTGCAGGGTCACATTCCTACTCCCACCATGGAAGGGGACAAACCTCCAAAGCTCCATAAACCTCAACTTGTGTTGATAAAACATTCCTCTGTGGAAACACCAGAGAAGGATGTTAAATAACATTTATTCATCTGACTTGCACGATCTGCATCACAGCAATTCCTTGAGAGGTATCAGGAATGACTGAAGAGCTAAGATATTGTTAATAATCCCTAAAACCCCAGCAATGCCACAAGTCTGGCTCTGTTCAGCCCTAGAGGGCCATTAGGGAAATGGCCCAACAAAGCGTGGATTTACAGAGATTCAAGTAAAACTGATATCAGGAAGATACTCGAGATCCTGCATGACAAATGTAATTGCTCTTCTCTGTCTGAGTAATCTCCTGCTAAAAAATACATCACCTAAAGGGCTCACACTGGCAGCCAGTGTCATTTTTCACACAGATCTAGAAAGTCAATTTGTTTCTGGGCTCATTAGAGAACATGAATTTTGTGACTTCTCTGGTTCATCGTCGCGCTCTTCAGTGTTTCAACTGACACCTTCTGGTGCTGTGGGAACGTGTTTCAGCCTGTGGTGGCTCTGAGAGGGGGTGCATTGCCTTTTCTCTTCTGCCTTTTCTCATTTGCCTGTCAAGGTTTTTAATAACGGATTAATTGTATAAAAATCCTGATTTCACGTCACCGCTCGTTCGTTTCTTCTCAAGGGAAGTCGTGAGGGAGTGGGACGAGTTATCCAGAAGGGCTGCGTGATAATCCATCCATGGAGATGGTAATTTCTTGGCTAAGCAGGACACACTTGGCCTGATCCAGTGCTGGCACTAATCCTGCATCACCTGGCAGGCTGCATGGATTGGCCATGGAATGGCCTTTGAAGTCTTTTCCCAGTGTTTCTGTGACTCTCTGGATCATTTGGGGACCAGAAAAGCACCTTTGAAATGTTTCAACCCGAGGTTTGGGGTCACTCATGATAGTAAAAGTTGCTTTAAGATGGACCAGTTGATTTTATCACTGTTTGCACGATACAATCTGTAGTTTGAGTTTCCTGACAGTTCAACTGACCTGTGCCTGGTTTTATCCTGTATCCTGAATTTCCTCCAAGCACTGCGGGAGCGGGAATTGTTCTGCCCTGTTTCACCATGAAGGTTTGCAGTCACCAAGCTCAGAGCACAGCCTTTTTTTGCTCTGCTGTAACCCAGTCCTGTTGGGCTGCAGGTAGTGTGTGAAAATAAATTTCCCAATTCAAATAGAGAGGTCAAAAAGTCTGGCGGTTGCACATGAAGGTAGGAAACAGCCTGGAGTTGCACCAGGGGAGGTTTAGGTTGGAGATGAGGGAAAATTTCTTCATGGAAAGAGTTGTCAAGCATTGGAAAGGCTGCCCAGGGCAGTGGAGGAGTCCCCATCCCTGGAGGGATTTAAAAGCCATGTAGATGTGGCACTTGGGGATGTGGGTTAGTTGATTCTCTCATGCTGTGAATGTTGCTGCAGTCAATGCTGGGAACAACATGGAGACTTGGGAAGGGAGGCAAACCCAGTGTCCTGGGTCAGACTGTAGATTTTCACATTCCTGCTCTTGGGCCTCTTAAAGTGATCAGAGACTGACCTGCCCTAAAGCAGAGGGGTAGTTTGTCATTGTCACAATTTATCCAGCAAATCCTTCATACCAACGTTTATTTCTCCTTATAAAGGATTTTTCTTAGCAAAGCAGTCCTTGGCCATGTTTCATGTGCAGGTTCACAACTGCTGTGGTGTTGCAGGAGAGCAGGACAGGATTGGTGGTGGACAGGGCTACTGTGCCTCAAAGTGATATAAATTGGTTGGTGAAAAGCACTCTCTTATAGAGGTTCATCGTTATGTAAGTCTCTTGGCAAGGGTCATCTCCAACTCCTCACTGAAATAAATATGCCTGAAGAATTTCACTGTGTGGACTGAAAAAATCCAGTTTCTCTTCCTAACTTAGAGCAGAGGGGCAGGCACTGATCTCCTCTCTCTGATGACCAGTGACAGGACCCAGGGAGTGGCTGGAGTTGTGTCAGGGCAGGTTTGGGTTGGATCTCAGGAAAAGGTTCTTCCCCCAGAGGGTGGTTGGTACTGAACAGGCTCCCCAGGGCAGTGGGCACAGCCCCAAGGCTGACAGAGCTCCAGGAATGTTTGGACAACGCTCTCAGGGACAGGGGGGATTGTTGGGGTGTCCTGTGCAGGGCCAGGAGTTGATGATCCTGCTGGTTCCCTTCCAACTCGGGATATTCTCTGTTTCTGTGATCCTGAAAGTCCCTTCCTTTCCCGTGGGTGCATTATGAGCTGTTAATATTAACTGCAGATGCAAAGCACATCTCTTGACATTTCCAAAATGTTAGGACGCTTTGTTCTTGTGCAGGTGGCCCTTTGCTTCTCCTCAGAGTCATTAAGGGGCTGCTTAAGCAATTGACAGTGAAAACACTTGGTGACAACTGTTCTTTGAATAAACTTCCAATCTGAGCAATGGGCTCCCATTGCCCTGCCAGGGCTCCCAGCTCTCCTGAGGTCCCTGGACAATAAGTTGTGGCACTAATCCTGTGGATGTATGTGCTTAGTTAATGAAGAATTAGGAATTAGATAGCTAAACCAATTCCTTACAGAGCAGCATGCCTGGAGTGAACCTCCCTCCACTAACAGTTCACATCATTCCTAACCTGGGCCCTTAGGGAATGAGGCAGCAACAGCTAAAACCCTCTGTAATCATTAAAAATCCAGGGAATTACCCAGTTTGCATTTAAAATATATTCTAATGCCCACTTAACTCTGCATTCTTTTATTATTGCCCAAATAAAATTATTCTGGAGTTGTTTGAAATTACTTCCTTCCCCTCTGCAGTGACTTATTAGCAGGTTTATCAGGTTGTGCCCCACTGTGATTCGTGTCTGTGTGCTAAAAAGGGGTGTTAGTGATGCTGGGATGTGCACCCAGCTGAATTATCCAGCCTCAGGTGTTCCCTCTCCTCTCTCACAGAGTTTTCAACTATTTTTGTTGCTGTCACCTTTATTGCAGGGGACATTCCGTGGCTTTGTGTCTTCTTTTTCCCTGCCCTCCTTCTTGCTGTTAATCTCCTTATTCAGTTTTTCGCAGCACAAATATTTATGCTTCATTTACCAACGTGCCCGATGATTTCTTTCACACAAAGCCCTCGTAGGGCAGTTCACGGTGGATGCTCTAAAACCAGAGCCTGCAGACTCCTGAAGTCAATCAGGCTCTCAAACAGTGGCTGAACATCTCGCCAAGGTGCCCAGCCAATCTGTGAAGCACCGAGGCTCCACTCATAAAGTGCAGTATTTGCCATCTGATTATTTCCACCTGCTTTGTTTAATTACAGTTCGAAAATGAGATCATCACCAAACTGGATCACGAAGTGGAAGGAGGCCGAGGGGATGAACAGTACAAAGTGTTATTTGACAAAATGTAAGTGTTGAGATTTATGTCACAGTGAAGTCAGGAGAGAGAGCAATTAGACTACAATGAACTTTGTAGCCCAGAAATAATTAAAATCTGTTAACGATGCACAATATTTGAAATTGCACCTGAGTCAAGGTTTTTCCTGCGTGGGATTAACAAGGCGAATGTAATTGGGTTTTTTTTTCAGTCTCCTGGAGCACTGCAGGAAGCACAAATACCTGGCTAAGAGTGGGGAAACTTTTGTGAAGCTGGTTGTGCGTTTGATGGAGAGGCTCTTGGACTACAGGACCATCATGCACGACGAGAACAAGGAGAACCGCATGAGCTGCACCGTCAACGTGCTGGTAAGCAGGGATTTCACCTGCTGGAATGGTCCCTGCACTCGGAATTCTATGGCTTTGTGTCACTCCAAGTCTCTGTTGGGATTCTCACGGAAATCTGAAATGCTTTGGGGGTTCAATTCAAATTTTTTTGAGGAAATTTGAGTTACTATTTCATCCACAATAGGCAAAAATTCAGATTGTTTTCCTCACTGATAGGAAATTTCCTCTTTATAATTCCGGAAATTCTGGAGTGTCTGCTCTGTACACAAAACTTTTCCCTTTGGGCTCGAGTTGGAAGCAGTAGAAGTTGTCCCTCATAGTACACACTGGTGGAAGCACTGGAGTATAAGATTTGACAAGCCCAAAACCAGCACACATGGAAAATAACTTCTAGAGACCCCCAAATTACAGTAACTAGATCTGATTTTTCCAACGAGACTCAGCATTAAACTGTTTGCTGCTAAGGCTCCGGAGCTTTCATCCCTCTGTATCACCACCAGAGCTTTTATTTTGCTTTAATATGTGGGGCACAGCCAGTGTTCGTGGTTTATGTGACATGGCTGATAGATTTCGTGCAGGAAAGAGCTGAGTAAATAGTTTGTAGCTTTTATTTTGCATATAATGCAGCTCGTGCAGCGCAGCCTTTATGTGGCCCCATCAGCACAAACACAGCGGTGCCCACTGGAGCAGGAGAGGGGATCGAGGCATCAAACCACAAATTGGGCCTTTATTTTGAGTGTGTTTTCCCTCCCTCTGCACATCAAAAAGCATCCTGGGAGAAGAGGAGGCACTCGGAGAGGTGGGACCGGCTGTTGGGTCGCCGGCAGAAAGGTCATCGCGCCCTCCCGAGCGGAACTGTGTTGGAAAATCCTGCCAGTTCACACGAGCAGGGTGGGAAATAGGGAATCACAGACACCACACGCTCTAATCCAGTGTATAAAACTGGGAAAATTTCCTTAGGAAGGTCAATTTCTTTTTCCTTGCTTTCACCAGAATACCCTGAGTCTCTTCCCAGGAATTCTCGCCATCCTGATTGCGGGGGACTCGTGGCACACTTGGGGTTGGGTTTTTCTCCAAGCATCTCCAGCAGTGCCTCCTGATGCTGATTTTTGGCATCTGAATTTTTCAAGGTTTCCAGATGATAAATTTTGTGGGTGGTTTGCTGCTGTCAGGTTAAATCACCGTGAGATCCCCTGCACGAGCCTCCCGCCGGAGTCAGCGGGAAATGCCGGGAAGTGTCACGGGCCAGGATTTTCCTTCCTTTTCGGTAGCCATGATTTAAAACTTCAGCTTGATTTTAAACTCCCATTTGTCCTCCAGGGCCAACTCAGCCCTTTCATCATTCTCCAGGCACCTGAAGTGAAATTCATGCCTTAGCAAAATTCCAACCGTGGGCTGGTGCTCGGCACAATTCCCACCTGAGGTCTCAGGGAGTTCTTAATTGGGAATTTAATGATGCAGAGGCTTTCCTGGGATTAAGTGTATCTGTATTGACTGGAGTTTTTAAGTTGGAGAGTTTGATCTGCATTTAAGCCAGTGCTAATGGGGAAGGGTCTGGAGCACCAGGAGGGGCTGAGGGAGCTGGGGGGGCTCAGCCTGGAGAAAAGGAGGCTCAGGGGGGACCTTCTGGCTCTGCAACTCCCTGACAGGAGGGGGGAGCCAGGGCAGGTCAGGCTCTGCTCCCAGGGAACAAGAGACAGGATGAAGCCTTAAGCTGTGCCAGAGGAGGTTTAGATTGGATATTAGGGAAAATTTCTTCATGGAAAGGGCTGTTCAGCCCTGGCATGGCTGCCCAGTCCCCGTCCCAGGGGGGATTTCAAAGCCTTGTGGATGTGGCACTTGGGGACGTGTTTTAGTTGAACTCAAAACTGGTGAGCATTTATATCAACTGAAATGGTAAATCCCTGGAATAATCCATCATTTCCTCTGTGGAATGTGGATTTAGTCTCGTATTCCAGTTGGCTTTGAAGGAAACTGTTTTATATTGGGTTTACCCATGTCTTAGCATGTATTAGTGGCTCCTCAAACTCCATTAATTTAGCCTTGAAATATATTTTAATTCAGGGAGGAAGAAATTTCTTTGTATTTTGTTTTCTTAGATGTATTTTAGCTTTTGGAGGTGAACTTTAAATTAGATTCAGAATTGCCTTTAATATCTCACCCAGTTTATCATACTTTGCATTTACAATATTTGTACTGTTAACTAGTTTATCTCAAAGCCAGAGGCAACCAGAGGAGAGCAATGCTAATGTGTGGCATATGAAACCAGAGAAATAACACTAATCTAACTTTTTATTTCTAAGGAACCCATTGGAATTCAAGAGCAGATGATGTATTACCCAAGTCAGGTTCGGGGTTTTAAATCTGTGGAACAACTATTGCTTAAAAATTACGTTTTTTTGTACATTAAAAAATTTTCAAGTGAAAATGGTTAATGATGTGTGACTTGCAAGTGCCAGAAGCAGCTTTCTAGCAGTGCTATTCTTGCAAATTCTTAACCTTTGCAGTGAGACATGAGCCCTAATCTGCTGCAACATGAAACATCACAGCATTAGACTTTGTAAGTTAAATAACTTGTGTTCCAGCACTGGAGGCAAATTTCCCTTTGCAGTTTGGAGGCTGATGTTACGCAATTATGAATTTTTAATTTCCAGCGTGTTCTGTGCGCCTTCCAAACTGAGAAATCAAAGAGTTTGTAATGAAATTATGTTGGTTTTTTTTTTTTTTTTCTTCCAGAATTTCTACAAGGAGATCGAGAGAGAAGAAATGTACATAAGGTTTGTAAACATGACTGGTGACAAAGTGCCTGATGTGCTCCGGTGTAATTGGGGAAACTGAGTTCCTATTAAGGAATCACTCGGGGGCTGGAGGAAGAGAAGTAATGAAAAATCATACCTTGACTGAACCTGAAGTAATTCAAAAGCTTATCTTGCCTGAGAACACTGAGTGCTGGAATTTAGAGTCATGAGATTATCTTTGTCCCCTTTCTCCAGCTCTCCTTCAGTTTTATTCCAGTGAACACTCCTGCAGTACTCAGGAGTGAATATTCTTCTTTTCATGGAGAAAATAAATAAGTAAAAAGAAAGCTGAGCAAAGAGATAATGGTACAAAATATGTGACTTGGGGTAAAAACAGCTATTAAATAATATCATGACTGATAACTATTGTAAACTTAAAGCTTCCAAGAACCTTTCAAAATCTATTTTCACACAAAGCAAACATGGAAATGTGTTGTGTTTTCTGTAAACCTCCGGGTTCCTCATCCTCCATTTGTGCTTTGGTTTAAAACTGACTACACTGTTGTGCTAAAATGTTGAAGCTTGTGTTTGTAATGCTACTTTAGATATCTAAATATTGTTAGTTAATTCATTCTCACGTGCTTGCTACCTTTTTGGAAGAACTTTAGCTTGTGAACTCAGCTCCTGTTGTTTAAGTGGTTTCAGTAGGTTGCAAAAAGAGAAGAAAAGGGCAGGATTGATAACTGTGGACAAACATGGGAAGTTATGAGTTGCAGGTCTGCCCTACTCAGCATCCCTAGAAAGAGAAAATTGTCTCTCAGTGTGTTCCCCCCCCCCCCAAATTCTCTCCTATTTCTGTTAACAAACTCTTAATGAATATCAAAGTTGAAAGCATTTTCCCTGGCTTTTTCAAAATACAATTTTAATAGTTTTGTGGTGATTTTTTCAATTGTTACTAAAAATCTCAACACACAAATGAAGAGAATCCCCTGCCAGAGGTGTGATGATGTTGAAGTTAGAGAAGGAAACTTTTATCTGTCCCCACAGCTGAACTGTAAGACTGCTCTATCTTGCACAAAATCTGCATTGGGTTCATTCCTCATCACAAGTTGTTAATATGGTGGTGTTTGGTCAAAGGTTGGACTTGGAGGTCTTTTCCAACCTTAATGATTCCATGGCTCCCTAATTCTCTGAATATGCATTGAAAAGAACACAAGGGAAATGCAAATGATCCCAAAGGTTGTCTGCACACAGAAACAGGAACTTATAATCCCATAAATATTCAGGTGTTCGAAGCTGGGCTTGAACCCTTGTAATCTTCAAAAGAAATCATTTAATAACATCCTAAAGCCAATCTTTTGTAAGCACCATTGTTTCTGTTCCTTGCAGGTATTTGTACAAGCTGTGTGACCTGCACAAGGAGTGTGATAACTACACAGAGGCTGCCTACACGCTGCTCCTGCACGCAAAGCTCCTCAAGGTAAACCCCAAAACACACCCCAGGTTTGGCAGAAATCACGTCAGCAGCAACCCAGAGAGGTGTTTGTCACTCAGAACATCTGCACTTTAAACTGATTAACATCCATGAGCTGCAGCTCAGGGCAGTGTTGTCCTTTGTCCATGTCATTTATACATGAAGGAATTAACGTGTGGCACAGGCACATCTTGGTCTGAAATGAAAGTGTGGCCAAGGCAGCACCAGGAATTACACATTGCAAAGCTGTAATCTTTAAAATATCATGGTTGTGTAATGTGTGGAAGCCTCTAACCACATATTTTAGTAAATCAGCTCTCCACAGAATCTTTGTGCAAAAGCAATACAGGGAATATTACAGCCTGTTCTTGAGTGCTCTTGGGTGTCTGTAATAGATTCAGTTTTGATTTTGGCAAATTAGGGAGAGATTCAAATGGCCTTCTTCCCAAGTTCATGCTTTTAAAAGGGAAATATAATTTTAAGGCAGTATTACACAGTTGACAGCACATTTAAAGAGGCACAACAGTATTGCTGTTCTTCAAGGAATGTTTTGGTGGAACCTGCAATGTATATAAATAACATGGTATATGTAGAAAGTACATGAAATAAAACATTTGAGCTTTTAACACTATCCAGTGTCAACCAAAAGCATAATGAAACTGTATTTCCTAAGCAATAATCTCACTGGAAGCTTCCTGGATGGATGATGTTGTTTCTAACATGCAGCTTGTGTCACACGTGTGGGAACAGGTACCAACCATGTCCCCCTTGTTGTCACATACAAAGAGACTCCTCCTGCCAGCACTTTTGCCATGAAATCACATGTTTCATACAGCCCAGTCATCACTGAAATACCAGCAAGGGCTTTTATGTCTTAATTTTAAAAAGCAGTTAATGGGAAAAGGAAAAACGTAAATATGATAAGAGTTAGCATTTTTGGAAGTGTTTGCTTTAGTCCCATTCATCTTCCTCTTATTTTATCACCCACAGTGAAATCTTTCTCCCCCAGTGAGTCCTGGATCTCTTTCTGCTCCCCTCAAGGACTGAGGGGCTGGATGGGGCTTGGAGCAACCTGGAATAGTGGAAGGTGGATGGAATGGGATGGTCTTTAAGGTCCCTTCCAACCCAAACCAGGCTGTGATTCTGTATCAGTGCAACCTGCTGTACTATCACTGTTATGGTGCCCCACTTGATAAAGAAAATTTATCTCATTCTAAGCAGCCAATAGTTCTTGGCAATTGTGGATTTAATTTAAGCAATCCTAAGTGAAATGCAGGTGTAAGAAACCTATTTTGAAAAGGTGGAAAGTGGAAGGTGTTAAATGAAATACTTCTAATGGATGCACTGAGAATGATTCCTATGAGTAAGCTGCATCCAAGCCATAATTAGACTAAATATGATGCAGAGCATAAATGTGCAACTTAAATTAAGACACTCTGAAATGTATTTACTGTATTGTAACATAACTAGAGAAAGAAAATATCAGTAAGATTCATCTGGAGTGAGAAAATGCTGTGCCAATAGATTTATTCATTATTAAAACCAGGGGGGTTTTAGTATGGTCAGAGAATCCCAGACTGGTTTGGGTCGGAAGGGACCTTAAAGCCCATCCAGTCCCACCCCCTGCCATGGGCAGGGACACCTTCCACTAGCCCAGGTTGCTCCAAGCCCTGTCCAGCCTGGCCTTGGACACTTCCAGGGATGGGGCAGCCACAGCTTCTCTGGGCAACCTGTGCCAGGGCCTGCCCACCCTCCCAGGGCTGAACACAGTGAGTTCTTGGAGAGTGGAATTCTCTGTGCTGGGCCTGTGAGGAGCTGAGGATGTGGGGAATGGCTCTGACACCTCCCTCTCCCGAGCTGGGGCAGGAGTTGGAGTGAGGAACTCGCCGAGTCTGTGGCTCTAAAGGTCTCTCTTGTTCCCACGAGGGACATAAAGCAGGACTGACAAATTGTGCAGTGCTGTCTCCTCACACTTCACATGAACGAACCTTTTAGACAACATAAAGGATTCATTCCCTTCCACAGGTGCTCATTTTCTGGAAAAATGATGGAATAAACCCCGCCAGAATAAGTCATTCAAACTTCTAGCTGTTATGACTTGACCTCATTAGTTAGTCTATGTGACCTTAAATTAGAGTTTAGCCAGTTTTAGCTTTTCTTAGATAATGTCTTCAAAGACCAGATGAGTATCTTAATTTACCCCTTTGAATTCACTGGGAAGAAATATCCATTTTTCCTTTCTTATAATGCACACTGATAGAACGTGGCAAATGCAGGGGCAGGATTTGTCACAGGCTTTCGTCACTGAGGGGATGTTTGTTTATAAATATAATTAAATTATAGTCTGGATTTACTTTGTTATAAAAATGTGTCAGTCTGTCTCCATCTAAATTCTTGTTGCTGCCAGGAGCTGGCAGTGACAGGAGGAGGTTCCTGTTACTGCCAGGAGGTAGCAGTGGATGGAGGGTTCAGCACTGCTTGAGGAGCAGCAATATTGTGGGGTTTGTAACTAAGCAATTGAGTTTTTCTGCCAAGCCTGGAGGACAGGATTTTTCAATGACACTCATCATTGGCAGATATTCCATCACACTGATTTTAATGGGATCACGTTTAGGTCAAGACTGAGAGTGTGAGGGAATTTCACCTTTAAATTTGCAGGAAGGCTGTGCTTGTGGAGAGAGAGATGCCATCATATTCTGCAAATTACTGCAAGCTGATGAAGCACACTCAAGAAGAGAGACTTCTGTTGTATTTTTAACCCATTTTGTCAAAATTGAGATGTTCAAAACTAACAGAAGATAGTTGCTCTTTGCATGCTGAAAAAAAAAAAAAAGCCATTTTATTACAGTCTCCCTGAGGTTTGTGTTGCTCAGAAACACACACAGCTTTGCATCACAGAGGTGTCAGAGTTGTCTGGTGGCCCAAACACAAACATTTTGGCCAAATTAAGAAGCAATTGGGTGAAACTAAATAAGATGTAAGAGATGAAACTGGATGGTGTAGTGGTAATTCTGTAAATGAATCTGTGAGTTTTAGGCTGGATACAAGGGAGATATTCTCCCCTGTGAGGGTGGTGAGGCCCTGGCACAGGTTGCCCAGAGAAGCTGTGGCTGCCCCATCCCTGGAAGTGTCCAAGGCCAGGTTGGAGCATCTCAAGGTGTCCCTGCCCATGGCAGGGGGTGGGACTGGATGGGCTTTAAGGTCCCTTCCAACCCAAACCATTCCATGGTTCTGTGATGGACATCTCTGCCTGCTCCATTAGACATTTGCTGGAAGAGCAAGAGCTATGAATTACTAACTGGATAAAGTTAATTGTGCTTTTCCAGCTCTCCAGACATTCCCTCTGAGTTGTAGCCATCTCATTTCCATACCTGCAGTCCTTTCCTTTTGTGGTGATGTATCTTGGCTTCCAGGCTTCTCTCAACATAAACTGCAGGTGTTCATTGTGTCCCCAGCGGGTTGTACCATCAGCAGGCCAGGGTCAGCCTCATCAACCTCACCCAGGACAGGAAACCACCTTCAGGAGCTTCCTTCCAGCTGATAGATGGAATTAGCTTCCAATTACAGCTTTCAAGGGAATGCTCCTCGTGCCCAAAGAATCAAAGTGCACAAAACCCCTTTGTTAGTGCATTAGCTGTGATACCGCTCCTTTAAATAAATTAAGAAAAACTCTCTCTGTTTTTAGCCTCATTTTACTGACATATCTCATCACTTTTGATTTGCTTTCTCTTTTCCCTTTTTTTTTTTGTATGATTTAGTGGTCAGAAGAAGCGTGTGCAGCACATCTTACCCAGCGGGATGGATACCAAGCTGCTACTCAAGGACAGTTGAAAGATCAACTCTATCAAGAAATTATCCATTACTTTGACAAGGGCAAGGTAAAAAGGGAAGAAAAACGAAGTGCAAATATCTTCCATTGCTTTTCTCTCTAACTTATAAATTAAATAGTAAACATAGTTTGCATCCAGTGACCTTCAGGAAGCACTTACAGGTTATGATACTAAAAAAAAAAGTCAAAAGAAATCAATGGTACAGTTATAAGTGCTGTGTTAAGGGTAAATATATGTGCAGATGATGCCATGGAGTGAATAAAAAAGTGATGAGTGGAATTTGGGGGACCTTTCTGGCAGTCTCAGGAGCAAATGAAATCCTTCAGCTCCCCTTGTTTTCTCTCGTGTACACGAAATAATTCCCTCAGGGAATGGATGTCTGTGGTTCAATATCATAACAATTCTGAGATGGGAATATTTCATTCCAACTGCATCTTTTAATGCCAAGGGAATTTGCATTTGGCATTGCCTGGTGGGAAGGGGAGAGTGCTGATGTGAGAGGGGAAGGGGATTAACGTGGTAGACAAGGATGTATCAGTGTTTGGATACTTCAGGCACAAAATGCTTAAGTTTAAAAGTAAAAATCTCTTTTTGTCACAACATTTCAAAAATATGAACTTGGGTTTTAAAAGTAAACTCTGTTGCATAAATGTAGTGCAAACAGAAGTGCTAGAACTGCAGTATCATCCACTCAGGGCATGTTTTCCAAGTAAGTTTTTAGCAGAATCAGATTATTATTTCCATAAATTCATAGAATCCTTTTGATAAAACCCATAATTTCTGTCATTGTGATAAAAACTTTGCTTTAAAGAGTCGAATTTTATAACTTACCTTAATGCAGTATTTAGAAGTTGTTAATAAGTGGTGTGCTAAAAATTGTGATTCTGGACTGGGATGAGCAATGTAAAAATAATGATTACAGGTTGTGATAAGAATTGTAAAAGCAGTAATTCTGGAGTGCTGCACAAGTGGCTGAGTGGGGCAGGGGCTGGTGGAGGTGCCTTGGTGCTTGGACAGCATTGATTTTTCCTGCCCAAAAAACTTTACTAACCCTTTCCCAGTTGATAAGGAGAATCTTGTTAGAATTAGGGACATAACTGACCTAAAAGTCTATTTTAATATCACATTCCTGCGTGGAAAGGAAAACCAGAAGCCCCCTGTTTTTAATTTGTTGGTTTATGTCGTTATGGCTTCCCATTAATCCTTTATGGTGCTGGTAGGGAGGAATTGCTCTCTGAGCACCAGGGCTGGAAAGGAGGGGCTGCAGCATCCTTTACATCTCTGTAGGATCCAGCCTGTCCCTCCTGTGTCTGGGATGGCACTAATGATGTGTTTACACACACTCAGGCAAAATACCTGCTGTGTCCTGGGCCACCTCCCCCAGCACGGGGTCTGTGCTCCAGAGACCAGTTAGACCAAATAATCACTCTTAATTTTGTCACATTTTGCTGCTGGAAATGAGAGAAGGCCCTGCCAGCTTTGAAAAGGAATAACACTGGAAATGCTGCCCTTGCCCTTTTCCTCATTGCTGGATTAGGAACTGAATCTTTGTTATTCTCAACATTTTTGGTGAACAACTGTGAGATTATTGCTCAAGGCCTTGGAGCAACCTGGTCCAACCCAAACCATTTAGTGGTTTATGATTATTCCCATTCTTTGCATAACTCCAGTCACAGGAGTCCTGCGTGATTTGTGTGTGTGTGTGTGAGATGATTCATTTCCAAAGGGCTCTTTCCTAGTTACAGGTACTCCTTCCCTCATTTTCTGGTCACTCAAGTTGGAGATAATTTTTCATATTATTCAATAAAAATTGAAATAAAAAAATCAATATACACTGACAATATTCATCTCACGTGAATTTTCAAATGTCAGGGGACTCCAAGTGGAGGTTTCCACTGTAGAGTGAAGGAAATCCTCTCATTTGGAATGTTCTGACATTAAATTAAATCAGCTCCTTACACCTACCTGTGCAGTGTGCAAATGTACTACACACCTGAAATAGTATTTGCTGTGCCTTTTTTGGAGGACTGTGCTGATGCACAAACCAATTTTGGGGGGGTTTGTACCATAATCCCCCAGCTGTGTCCCTGCCTGGCAATTCGCTCCAGATGGATCCCACCAGTTTGATTTCTCTTCCCATAAAATTAACAGGAGATGTCAAAGGAAGGTCACTTCACCCTGGACAGCTGTAGAGCTACTTCCAGGCTTTTCTAGAAGTTCAGGAGTTTTGTTTTTAAAACTGTGGGACTGTGGTGCCTCCTCCAGCCCAACCTGCCTGGTGGGAACCTGTGGATTTGGGGGGGGAGGAAGTCGTGGTGAGAAACTTTCTCTAGAAGAAAGGGAGGAGAGGGATTTCCTGAAAGGTAACACTTGGTTTTAAATCATTGGCTTTTTTGTTGTTTTTTTTTTAAGGATTGTGTAGTTCAGCCTCACAAAAATCACAATCCCTTTCTCTTAGCAGAGTTATTTCCCACGGGGAACATATGGTGCACTTGTCAAGTGAAGACAAGCCATGAGGCTTATTCCCTAAATATTGACATTCGTGGTGAGGTGGATTTAGAGGAAGGTTAAATTCTCCATACACAGGCTGGAACAGAGTGAACCGCTCTGTTCTAGACCAAATGCTTGAGAAATTCCTAATTTAATGATTTAATAATATGGAGTGTGAGCTTGCACTGAAAGCAGGAGGGTGGCTCCTTATTTTGACTGAGAACACAAAACTGACCCTTACCATGAGTATCCCTGTCATTTGTAGTTTGAGATCCAATTAAGATTCTTCATTTTTATTTCTATTTTTAATCTATTATTATTAAGAACCTTGCTTTTTTACCTGTATTTGACTTTTGGTCCTTAAACCAACCTTCTGTAAAGCTGAAATACACCTTTCACCTTCAGTGAATAAGCATTTTCAGGTACAGCTTCTTCATTCTGCTGTTCTGCTTTATGACTTGATTCCTCATTATTAATACTTTATCCATCCCTTTTCTAAGCTCTTTGCTTCCAAACTGAAAGTTGTTTCTCTGGTCTGGGAATCGTTTTCTCTCCTAGATTATTCTTCTTCACTGCATTGCACTCTCCAGTCTCATTCCATCTCTCTTGGCTTTTGCCCTTAAAAGCCTTATCCTCACGCTTATCCCAGCAGTCAAACCCGCCCTTTGAACTGCTCTGAAGTGTTTGCTTTCTCGGTGTTTTCCTGAAGCTTTGAGATTTCCAACAAAGCCCTTAATCCAGGGACTTTACTGAAAATTGGTGGGTTGGGATATCTCAGGGCGAGAAGGAAAAAGAGCGCCGGCAATAAAGGGATGAGGGAAGGGGTGAAATTTTGCCCATGTGGAGCACTTATAGTCAATGCTAATGAACTCCTGAAGCCAAGGAATACTCAGTGTCAGTGACAAAGACAAGATGTTATTTTAAACAGGCTTCTTGTGGTCTCTGGAGCCATAAAGGAAGCAGCAGCACTGTTGCTCCTGCATGGAAAAACGTAGGAACAGCGACGTGTCTCAGGTTTGCCGGTGGATGCCGCAGTCTATAAATCAGGATGTTTTCCTCTGCTCCTTCATAAATTGAAAGTGTTGGTCCTGAGGAGAAGAAATGCACACTGCTCGTTTATTTCTTCTCCTCCTTCCTCCTCCCCTCCAGAAGAAAAAAAGCTTTTACTCTTTCACTGCAGCCAGAAAGCACAAAATATTTGAAATTACACAGTAAATACCACACTTTGGCTTAAAATGCCTTTTTTTTTTCTGGCTCATGGGGTGGCATCAAATGGGTTTTTCTTCCATCAAACAAGGGAGTGGTGAAGTTCACCTGTCTGCCAAAAATGAGCACGAGGCTCCTGGCCAGCTCAGATCCCACGTCAGAGTGTGAGCCCATCCTGAGGGGTGTGAAGGACAGACAGTCTTTGGAGAGGAGAAATGTGGTGTCTGAGCGTGTTCCAAATGAATAGAGTTCTTTGTTTAAAGGGTTTCCAACCTGGCAGAGAAATACTGTGGTTTAGCATTTTATTTAAAATATTAAGCTTGCGTGTTGGTTAATTAAAGCTATCTGAAATTTAATCAGCCTGGAATGTCCCTCACACATCAGAATATCCACGATAATATTCTTATCCCAGACTGTTTCATTGCTGCTGACCGTTAACTCAGCAGGAGCTAAGAAATACCCTGAGATCCTCCTTTGCTGCTGTTAACCTCAAAAACTAAATTGGATGCTGTAGTTCCTTCTGAGCAACAAGCAATGCAGCTTGAAAAATAAATCACCAGGTTTTCCCTTAAAAAAAAAAAAAAAAATCTCCTTTTGCATCTTCAAAGTCTTTCCCATAACAATTTGCAGCTCGTGTCCACACAGCTGAATTTGGCTGCACACATTTTTTTTTATGCTTTCAGTTTAAAAGAAGCATTTTGCTTCCACTGTCAGCAGCCTCTCTCTCTCTGGCCCCCTCTCCAAAGAAATTGTTTCTCACGTTAATGAGTTGTACATCGTACAAATCCTGTGTAGCAGCTCCCCGTACGACTCATTTCTCCACAAGACCTGCCATGTCCTGGGCAAACCTGGGAAACCTTCCAAGGCAGGAAATCTGCGAGGCAGCAGATTGAGAGTTATTGACCTTCAAGAATATAGATTTCATTTCTCGGGATCCTGTGCCACAGCCCTGTGCTGTCCTCACCTGAATAAATTGGCTCTGGAGTAAACAGCTGAATTTTTTTCAGAGGGTTGTGCAGGGGATTTGAGACACACAGTTCTTGTTTTTTTGGGGATGTTGGAAAAATCACCAGCCTGGGTTTGTTTTGTGGTGATATTGGAAGTCTTGTGGTCAAGCTGCACAAACAGCCAGGTAGTTCAGGAAACAGCCTCAAGTTGTACCAGGGGAGATTTAGACTGCATATTAGGGAACATTTCTTCATGGAAAGGGCTATCCAGCCCTGGCACAGCTGCCCAGGGCAGTGGTGGAGTCCCCATCCCTGGAGGGATTTAAAAGCTGTGTGGATGTGGCACTTGGGGACATGTTTTAGTGGTGGCCTTGGCAGGGCTGGGGGAACAGCTGCACTCCGTGGTCTTGGAGGACTCTTCCAACCTTAACAATTCCATGATTCTAGAAACCTATGGACTCAGGGACACAGCCTTAGCACTGAGCTGGGGCTTTGAGTTCCCAGACGTGCTTTGGGAACACGTTGAGGTGTCTGTGCTTATCCAGGATTCAGTGGAAGAACCCGGTGAGTTTGTTTACAGTGTCAGTGCAAATCTAAAGTGATTTAGGCTTCCATTTATTTCCAGGTTTTTTTTCAGCTCCAAAGCTGTTTGCCTGAGATCATTTAGAAATATTTTCATAATGGAAAAGAGATAGAAGTGGTTTGGTTTTGGAGAGGGACTGGTTAAATCTGGAACACACGAGACAAGGGAAATGATGGTAACACCGTTGCCTTTGAAACAAAAATATGCAAGAGTTATGGATGACTGAAGTTCCAAACAAAATGGCAATCAAAATGAGGAAAGGTTAAGTGATTTTGAAAGGTTTCACTTGCTGACTTACCAAACAACTAAATATTAGTTCAGTTTCTGTAATTTGGTGGAATGTTGCTCGTCTGAGCCAAAATTAACTCAGTATGTGAAAATGTGCGCCTTTACTATTAAATTCATGTTAATTTTTGTTTAGAAATAAAAATATGCTCTGTATCATCATGCTAGATTAGATCCATAATGTGGATAAAAACATTCAGCTCCTTCCATTTGCAAAGATTGCGTTGCAGAGCCCACAGTCTGCCTTGTAATTTCCTGCAGACGTGATCCCTCATTACCGTGATTGTAATTAGTCCTTCTGATGCGTTTTTCACCTTCAAGGCACTTCACAAACATGAGGGAGCTCATGTTCATTCCAGTCCTCTTCCCTGGATAAATAATATTCTGAACCCTGTTGTAGAAATAAAGAGAAATCAAGAGGAGGGGTCGAACATCATGAAAGGTTAATGCAGTGCCAGGTTCTGCTCCTCGTGAGCATCCACTGCTTTTTTGTCTTAAATCAGGTCACCCCTCAGCCTCTGTTTGCCCCAACATCTGCCCATTCCTTTTCTGTGGGACTCAAAAGCTTCTGTTCCCTCACTCAGTGTAGTTTCTAGCCCATATTTTGTCTCTGTCCTTTCTCTCCTGTAACTATTTTTCCTTGTGCAGCTCCTCACCTCCTGCAGCATCAGCAGCTCCCTGCCTCTCCAGGCTGCTGTATTCCAGCCCTTCCCTTTCAGTTTGCCAGGACAATCCCTCAGTCCATCCTTTGCCCTCCCCTTGAAAACTGGCTCCTTGTTTCCAGGGAGGAGCAGGGATGGAGACCCGTGGGACCCGAGCCACATCTTGGTTTTGTGGCATTGGTATGTCAGATTTGGATCCGAATTTCCAATTCCTAGGAAAAAAAAATATTCCAAGTCTCAGTGAGGAGTTTGTGCCCCTAAAAACTGTGCTCTGCCTGACTCCTCAGCCTGTGCTGGCAACAGTCTCCATTGCTGACAGTCATATGAACCCTTAATGTTTTACTCTTATTTTTATATCAGCATCTAGAACAAGGAATGTTCCTAAAAGTCTTACTTTTTCTGAGTTTTCTTGATATACTAAGAAATGCAATTTCAACTTGCAAATCAAAAGACAAAATTCACTCGACATTGATTTTGGGCTTTAAATGGTGGCATTTCATTTGTGTGTTTTGGGGGGCTTTTGGGTTTTGGGGTGTAAAGTATCTCCTGTTTACAAAGTGGATGGGATTGAGGGATTTGTGTGGGATGGATGCAGGAATCAGCTGTGTGCCTGAAGCTTTCCCCAGGGCACCATTCCTCCTCTCCCTCCCCACATCCAGCTCCCACCATCTTTGTCGTTTATGGTGGTTCATCTCAAACTCCTCGTTCCCAAAGGTGGCTGGTTTTGGGGAGCAGTGGGGAATTATGTGTTCAGCCCCTTCCCTCAGCCCTCTTTCATCCATCTGCTCTTTGCTGCTGCATCTGGGTATTTCACCAGGGCAAGGAACGTGTGGCCTGGTGCCGAGAGGAGAATTAGGTGGTATGGACAGAGCATTTAAATTTAAGATGAAGGCTAATACAATCTAAATGGATTTATAACTCATTCTTGAATCTCATTTTTTTAATAAAGCGAGGTCAGCAATGCCAACCAAATTTCAGCAGCAGAGGCAGATCATCAAGAATGATCTTAGATAGCCTGGTGTGCTAATTTAAGCATATTTTTGGGTTTGAGTGGTTCTTTATCTTTACAGCAGGAAAAAAAAAATGAAAAATGCACATTTAAAACCATTCTTGCTGCTCCTCATTAAGATTGTTGCCTTCTGAAGAGCTGAAGGATATTGTTAAATTTCTTTGGGTCAGTTGAGATGGCTGCTGAATTTCATGGTTGAAGAACGAGAGGAAGAAGAACCAATGGAAATATAATGAGTATTTGTTCAAAGCAATATCTGCAAATTGCCTGTCCTGTCTAATATAGATTATAGATATTAGGGGGAGAGAGAGGTGATTATGAAATATAATCAATCAGCAGCATTTATCCGAGGTCCTGTGGCTTTCTTTGTGGACAGGCTGTGTTTACACATTAGTGGCTATCTGGTTGGGCTGGCAGGAATCATTTTGTTTCTGAAGCAATTGGATCCTTTGACTTGATTTGCATCAAGTAAATTTGCATCCTCTGCCAGGGAAGGTCATGGGGATGTCCTTGGGTGCTGTCACATGGCACAGGCAGGACAACCAGGGGATCAGGTCCACTCAGATTGGGGTTAGGAAAGGCAGGTCCTGCCTGACCAACCTGATCTCCTTCCGTGACAGTGGGACCCACCTCATGGATGAGGGAAAGGCCGTGGATCAAGCGCAGTCAGGTCACAGGTGACACCAGGCTGAGTGGAGTGTTGATCTCTGGAGGGCAGGAAGGCTCCATACAGGGATCTGGACAGGCTGGATCCGTGGGCTGAGGCCAGTGGTGCCCTTGGGTCACCACAACCCCACTCCAGGCTGGGGCAGAGGGGCTGGAGAGCTGCCCAGCAGAAAAGGCCCTGGGGGTGCTGGTGATGGGCTGGACACGAGCCCAGGTGGACAAGAGGCCAATGGCCCCAGTGCCAGCCATGGTGTGTCACAGGCCCAGGACCCCTCAGACAAGAGACATTGAGGGGCTGGAGCGTGTTCAGAGAGGGGAACAGAGCTGGGGAAGGGTCCGGAGCACCAGGAGCAGCTGAGGGAGGGGAGGGGGCTCAGCCTGGAGAAAAGGAGGCTCAGGGGGGACCTTCTGGCTCTCTGCAACTCCCTGACAGGAGGGGGGAGCTGGGTGGGGGTGTCTGGCTCTGCTCCCAGGGAACAAGGGACAGGACAAGAGGAAACAGCCTCAAGCTGTGCCAGAGGAGATTTAGGTTGGGTATTGAGAAAATTCCTTCATGGAAAGGGCTGTCCAGGCCTGGCACAGCTGCCCAGGGCAGTGGTAGAGTCCTCATCCCTGCAGAGATTTAAAAGCCTTGTGGATGTGGCACTTGGGGACATGGTGGCCTTGGCAGTGCAGGGGAATGGTTGGACTCAAGGTTCCTGAGGCCTTTTCAGACCTAAACAATTCCCTGATTCTGTGATTCTCTCAGCACAGAAATTCTCTCTCACAGCTCTGCCACAGCCCTTTGGCCCCTCAGATGCACGGAGTTCTCAGGCGTGAGACACAATGCCTGACACAATTTTGTTGTGTTTTATTCAGATTTGGTTTATTTTAACGTTGTTGTTTAACCAAGGTATGTAATTCAGTTTCTTTGTTGTTGTTTTGTGATTTTTTTTTTCCTGACAGATGTGGGAAGAGGCCATTGCTTTGGGTAAAGAACTCGCAGAACAGTATGAAAATGAAATGTTTGATTATGAACAACTCAGTGAACTGCTGGTAGGTTTTTTTAATGACATAGACACTGCAATAATTTGTTCAGAGTTGAATTCTAAAGCTTTTAAAATTATATCAAAAATCCTATAGTTATGACAGTAAAACACAGAAATAGATGCCAGTTTTGGCTTTGTTGGACCAACGTTGATTAACTGACTACCACTGGATTGCCTGAAAAAGATTGAATTTATTTTTTTGAGCTGAAAGAAAAATATTTCAGTAATGTTAAGCTGATTTATTTGGGGTATAAAAGGAAATTTGGAATTTAAATATAAATGGGAACATGAAAAAAATACCCATTCTCTCTCAAGTGTCTTTCCATATTCACATTTCTTTTTTTAGGTATGAATAATCCCCAAGCATTCATGTCTAGAGTCAGTTATTTTTGCCCTGATGTTACCCATTCATTATGCCTGCACCATTTTTTTTTCCTCCTGTTCTCTTCCAAAGAGATAAATGGCAGCTGTCACTGTCCCTCCTCATGTCCCAACCATTTCTGTGGGAGCTGGGACATGACTCCAGTTTTGTTGACGTGATTTGAGCCCAACGAGCAGCTCAGCCCCACATGGCCCCAACTCGCTCCTGGTGGGATGGGGGAGAGAATCAGAAGAGTTAAAGGGAGAATAAATAAATAATAAAATGGATTGGATGAAGACAGTTCAAGAGGGAAAACAGGCCATCCGTCCATCCCCAGGAAAGCAGAGCTCTATCACACGTAACAGTGACTTGGGAAGACAAACTTCATCACTCTGAACATCCCCCTGTCCCTTTCTCTTCCCACAGCTCTGTGTGCTCAGCATGACACCACATGGCCTGGGACATCCCTGGGGTCAGTTGGGATCAGCTGTCCTGACTGTGTCCCTTCCCCATTCCTTGTGCACCCCCAGCCTCTCCCTGATGGGATGAGGAGAAGGAAAGGCTTTGGCTCTGTGCAAGCCCCGCTGAGCCATAACAGAAACATCCCTGTGTTATCCACCCTGTTCCCTGCACAAATCCAAACCACAGCTCCACACCAGCTACCAGGGAGAAAATTAACTCTGTCCCAGCCAAACTCAGCCCAGATGACTCAGAGCCATCTCCCCAGAAGTATCTCCATCCCCATCTCCCCAGAATCTCTCTTAGTCTGTGGCCTGCACTGTTGTCCTAGGGATTTGTTCAATAGAGAATATTCTTCATTTCAGTTTAAAAAAAATTTGGTACAGATTGTTCCTCAGCTAGAGATGATTGTCATGTGTCAGAAATGATTATTCACCAGGGGGTAACTACTCTCCGAGTCCCTCAGTTTTAATTTTCCATCTCCTTTATGCTTGAACATGGGAACATGAACAGTTTGTGGCAGAGGCAGCTACTCTTTAATTACCCTACTGTATCCATTATGGAGGAGAAGTTGGAATTAACACTTTATTCATTGTAGCTGATGGCCACTGATCACACAGTGATAGAGTGGTTTGGATTGGAAGGGACCTTAAATCTCCTCTCATTCCAGCCCCCTGCCATGGGCAGGGACACCTTCCACTATCCCAGGCTGCTCCAATCCCTATCCAACCTGGCCTTGAACAGTTCCAGGGATGGGGCATAACACCAAGTTATGCATTTTCCCCCATTTCTCTTGCTCAGTAAATACATCAGTGTTTAAGTGACAAAACTCCAGGCAGTGGTTTAAGCCAGGTATGGATATGGAGTTTCTCCTTCTTAGAGGAGGGGAAACCCAGAACTTCCAATCCTCACACCAGACAACTGAGTTTATCTGCTCTTTATTTACCAGCCAGGAGAAATTTGGAGAGATGTCAGAAAAACTACTCCTGGTGTGCTTTGGGCATTCATCCCTCATAACACAAAGATCAAATTCGTGCTCCTGAATGAGTCAGGTCTCACATACCCCATCAGCTTTTCTTACTGCTACTGCTGAATAGCTCTTTTTTTTCCTCCCCACAATAAAATGTAGAAGCTTTTTGTTCTTTCTGTTCTCCCTCTTGTCTCCTTTATTCAAGCAATATTAAATATTAGACTCTAAGACAATTCACAAATGACAAAATAGTTTTGCTGCAGATGAGCTCAGAAATACACAGCAGATCTGGGTCTTTGTGGTCTTCTTCCCATTTACCATTATCTGTTGTGTAGGAGCAGCAATAAACCTCCCCCCAAATCAGGAGTCATTTCTCTTTACAGAAATAATAGCCTAAAAATAAGTTGATGAACGGATCTTATGAAGCTGCTCGTTTGTTATTATTTCATCATTCGAGATGAAGAAGTGTCGGTGTCCCAAACAGATGGCGTCTGACACGCGTGTGTTTATCCCAAAATTTACATTTTCCCGCAGTTCTCAACTGCCTGCTTTCCATATGCAAATTAAGAGTCGTAAATATGGAAGAGAAGTAGTAGAAAAATGTAATGAGATGTAACAGCCCCAAAAAGTGACAAGTCAGCACCAGGGAGATGAGCTTTGGTGTTTGCGGCTTCGTGTTTCCAGTGTGTCGGCATTGGAGGGATCACAACTGGGAATTCAGACTGCCCTCCAAATTCTTGGCTTTCACTGCAAGTGAAACATTGGATATGGAGCGAGGAGGTTCAGCAAGATGAGGTTCATCAGTATGGAGATACTGGATATAGAATGAGGGGGTTCCCCAAGGTGAGGTTCATTGAAATGGAGATATCGGGTATGGAACAGTCAGGTTCACCAAGCTGAGTATAAAAATAATGGCTCCAGAGTCTGGTGTTTCAAAATGTCACCGTGTAATCTGATAGAGTGCTGAGGAAAAAGAGGCAAGTGAATCATAAAACAGATCTAGATCTTAAGTGTAAGGGATCTCCCCAAAGTTCAGGCCATTTAAATTTCTCTTAAATTTACTTTGCAGAGAAAGCAAGCCCAGTTCTATGAAAACATTGTGAAAGTCATAAGACCAAAACCAGACTATTTTGCTGTTGGATACTATGGGCAGGGATTCCCAACATTCATAAGGGTAAGTGTCCATTTTTTCCATCAAGGTCAGCAAGGTTTCTTGCTTTGGAAATTTCTATTCCAATATTCCCTGTGGATTACAAGTGTATATACATGAATTACACTTTATTATAGAGACTTCTCAGGCATCTGTTATTACCATTTTTTGCCAATTTGAGAGTATTCTTTCGTCTGCTGAGCATTTCAAAAGGCACCATTGCAGAATTAAACCCAACTGGGCAAATGGAAGCTATTCCAGGTTTCTACCCCGAGTCATAACACCCTTTTTTAATAAGTGCTGTATAATTTTTTCACCAAGTGCTCACTTTGAGATGAATAACGAGGTTAAGCATATTCAGATGCAAATTTTATCCAAACTTACTTTAATAATGTTTGATCAGTTAAAAATATGCATCATCTTTTGCGTTTTTCTTTAGGATTGAATTAAATCAGTGTATAAAGGGACTGTGTAAATGTATCTTAATGTTCTTTATTGTTAAAGAAATAAAACAATACTTACGAATAGAAAATACCTAGTTTTAAAGTTATTCTGTGTGCTGACAACTTAACAAAGGCAAAAAAAAAAAAAAAAAGCAAAAATCTTACACAAATATGACATCTGTATTGGTCTTTCTAAAAGAGTCAGTGTTTTTGGATCTTCCTCCTCAAATTTACATCGTTTTATGTTTTGTTTTTTTCTCTGCTGCTCCTGCTTGCTCACCTCAGCGCCTTTTAATATTTTTGTGTATGAAAAGCCTAATCTTGTTTATGTGCATGCATTCCACCATTTCCTGAGGAAGGTGGAGGAGAGAATTACAGAGGGAGGTCTTGGGTTTGGTAGAAATAACTTGTCTTAATATATTTTCAATGGCCACCGATTTTATAGCTTCTTGAGATCACGTTTTGGCTGATTTTAGTGTGGTTTATACACATACCTAAAGCTGAGTGCGTGCTCAATGATCTCAGCACTGAATCGGAGGTGAGAAAACCCATCTGTGCTTTACTGAGCCGGCATAAAATATTTGTAAACTATTGATTATGCCATAGTGTGGGGAATGGGAAATTCCTCGCTTAACAGCACTGGAGTCAACACTTTAGGATCCCAGGTCCTTCCTGAGGATGCTGGGTTTAGCGGGATTTAACGTGTCAATTTGTTCCCAGAACAAAGTGTTCATTTACCGGGGCAAGGAGTACGAGCGGCGCGAGGACTTCGAGGCGAGGCTCTTGACTCAGTTCCCCAACGCGGAGAAGATGAAGACGACGTCCCCGCCGGGCGATGACATCAAAAACTCCTCTGGCCAGTGTATCCTTGGGCTGCACACTGGGAACAGCAGCGGGTCCAACAGCACAGGGCAAGGAGTTATGGCCAGTGGGAGCAGGAGGATGTTGTGGTTCTGCCCTTGTGGGTGACCTGGGGGTCCTGGTGGGTGGCCAGTTGTCCATGAGCCAGCAGTGCCCTGGCAGCCAGGAGGGCCAACCCTGTCCTGGAGAGCATCAGGGACAGCATCAGCAGCCAGGCCAGGGAGGGGATTGTCCTGCTCTGCTCTGCACTGGGGCGGCCTCACCTGGAATATTGGGGCAGTTTGGGGCACTGCAATATAAGGAAGATATTGAGCCATTAGAGAGAGTCCAAAGGAGGGCAATGAAGATGATGAAGGGTCTTGATTTGAAGCCGTGTGAGGACACTGAGGGCACTTGGTCTGTCCAGCTGGAGGAGACTGAGGGGAGACCTCATTGCAGTTACAACTTCCTCAGGAGGGGCAGAGGAGGGGCAGGCACTGAGCTCTGCTCTGTGGGGAGCAGGGACAGCCCCCAGGGAATGGCTGGAGCTGTGTCAGGGCAGGGTTAGGTTGGATCTCAGGGAAAGGTTCTTCCCCCAGAGGGTGGTTGGCACTGAACAGGCTCCCCAGGGCAGTGGGCACAGCACCAAGGCTGACAGAGCTCCAGGAGTGTTTGGATGGTGCTCTCAGGCACAGGGTGTGACTCTTGGGGATGGTCCTGTGCAGGGTTAAGGGTTGGACTGGATGATCCTTGTGGGTCCCTTCCAACTCAGCATATTCTGTGATTCTGTGTAATAAACAAATTTTGTTGTTGTGTCCTTTTTTTGTGTTCCTGTTGAGCTGCTTGTTCTGTGTGACTTAAATTCACTTTTTACTTCTTAACTCTCACATTCAGATATTCAGTGCTTTACTGTAAAGCCAAAACTGGATTTACCATCTAAATTTCACAGGCCAGTGTCAGAGCAAATCATGAGGTGAGTTTGGGGTGGTTTTGTGATTTTATCAGTCTCATTTATAACAAACTGCTTCTTGTTGTATAATGAATCTGTACAAAAGCCAAGGAGGATGGTAATGGTGAGGACGTTTCATGATAATTTTTCATATTGGTAGAGATTCCATCCAACCCACTGGAAAACAGTGATCCCAGAAGCATTTTATGTCTGTGCATAAACTTTTTCTAATACTTGAGTTTAGCAGCGATTCCTAAACAGAGAGTGTTTGATTTTCATTGTAATTTTGGGAGCTGGAACTAAGTGGTCTTTAAGGTCCCTCCCAACTTGAACCATTCTGTGATTCCACAGTTCTTTTCCTTTTTTTCCAGTTTCTACAGGGTGAATGAAGTCCAGCGTTTTGAGTATTCACGCCCCGTTCGAAAAGGAGAGAAAAACCCGGACAACGAATTTGCGGTAAAAAATGTTAAAGAAAATAGGCTAAACTTTGGGTTGGCTTGTTTGTTCTCCTCTATTTTGAGAATCTGAACCATGCATTATCCTTGAAAAATTGTTGAAAAATAAATTCTAGGTTTTAAGTGATTATTTTTCCTAGAAGTTCTATTACACCTGTTTGTCTTGGTTTTTTATACCAGTAAGAAAAAAAATGGGCAAAGCTGTATTTACAGCTGTTTAGAGAAAGGATTTTAAACTGCTACACCTGAAACAATAGATGTCTCTTGCCAAAACTTCCCCTGCCATGAAGATTCCAGTCAAACATCTAAAGATATTTTTTCACTAATACCTTTCTTGATTTTTTTTTTTTTGGTCTTTTTTGCTAAAGCATGTGTTTTATCTAATGGTCAATAAAACTCCTTCCCTGTGAGGGTGGGGAGGCCCTGGCACAGGTTTCCCAGAGAAGCTGTGGCTGCCCCCTGGATCCCTGGAAGTGTCTAAGGCCATGTTGGACGGGGCTTGGAGCAACCTGAACTCATGGAAGGTGTCTTGGTTTTAAATCAGTGCTGCTGCATCTTCCCCACAAGCAGACACCATTTGAAATCCCCCCCTGGCTTTGCCACATCTGTCGTGCTGTGGTTCCTTTTCCTGCTGAGAATGTTTCAAGGCTTTGCTTGAGTTCAGAGCTGTCCATCTGATGACGTGGGGCTTCTGTTCCGTCTGCAGAACATGTGGATCGAGAGAACCATCTACGTGACAGCCTATAAATTACCGGGGATTCTGAGGTGGTTTGAAGTCAAATCGGTTTTCATGGTAAGATCAGTTTGGCTTTATTGAGATTGCCTGAAAAAAATGGGGGGTTTGTAGAGCCAGGGAGCCAGGAGTGCAGCCAGCTCTCCTGGGTCTTTAGGGCAAGGGCTGATTGATTAAATTCTTGAGCACTTTTATTAAGTATTTGTGGCTCCCAGCAGGCCAGTGTAGCCCTAAAAGGAAGAGGGACCTGAGGTGCTGTAAGGGAACCCTGCCCCATCCTAATGAATCGAGCCTGAATTTGGGTATTTTGGATTTGGGTATTTTGATTGTCATTTATCCAAAATATACCACAAATCAAATGCATTGTATGTGTCTGCTTTTCTCACCATTTGTGATTAAAGGTTGTTTTTGTTTCTTTTCCACGTTTAGCTAAATATACCCTCTGCAACCTCACAGAGTAACTCCAAATTACTCATTTCTCTGTTCAACCATTTAGACTGTTTAGATAAGACATATCCATTAAACGCCTTTAAGATTAAATTATTCTTACACAGCTGTAATTTTTAAGGAGCAATAAAAACATTGTTACTGCGGTTTTTAAATCTCTCTTGTGAGGCTTATTTTTAAAGGAAAAGAACAATTTGCATATGATTAATTAAAACCTTTTTCATTGCTCCATTGAGGTTATGTTGGACAGTTGTATTTGGATGAACAGAAGTAATGCAGAAAATTACTATGGTATCTATAGTAACAGAATATGAATGTGATGTGTGACAGTAATAGGCAGCTGAATAAAACACATTGAATTTTTAATGAATTTTGTAGTTTCAATACAATCCTGATGGAGGAGATTGTATTTAACCTCTTGATTGCAAAAAGTCTTGCTTGGAAAGGCTGGCAAATGTGGTGAAAGTCCCTTTTCCTGATGAGCCCAGAGCAGAGCCTGACAGGCAGTTTGTGTCCACACACCCCTAACACTCTGCTTGGCATCCAAATGGGCAGAAATCCTGGGAGATTTGGTGAGTCAGGATTATATTAGTTGCACAGCTGAAAAATGATACCAGAATGGAACTTCATACCGAGCGGGAAGACAAGCTGTAGATAACTTTTGACCTCCTCTGGCTTAGTTACTACAAAATGGGTATTGACTTTCTGCAAGATCCCTGTCAGCTAAAAGGCTGGGAGTGGGATCACGAGGTTACATCCCTGTAATGCTAAATTGTGATTATGGATACAGATATTATTGATCTTTTGCTAAGCACCGAGATATCCAAGCAGCTTTAGCACGTTTCATATTTTATTGATGGAACTGGGATATCTTTAAAGGAAGAGGTGAGATCACATCAAATCGGTGCTGGGAGAGCTGAGTAATTTAATAAATGCAGTGTATTATGTTACATAACCCATAGGAACATGCAGAATTGCCTTAAATCTATTGGCTTTTAAAATTCTTTCTGAGTACTTTTCCCTAAACCTTTTCAGTCTGTTCATTATCTGCAAGAAATTCAGGGCCCACATTCATTCTTCTGTATCTGATTTGGTTTAGCTGGACACAAGTAGTTGCATGGGAAAAATTTGCTGAGGCCAGCCAGTGAATTAGAAACAGGCTTTGGACTCATATTGGGTTTTAAAAAGCACAAATTCTAATCTCTGTTTTGTTTTTATCTTGAAATTTTGTAGTGGTGCAAATGTAGCAGGAGTATGTAATTCCTGGCCCAGAGTGAGCAAGCCACTGCAACAAGGCTCATAATTTACACGTGTAATAAATAGCTTTCAGTAAGTGCCAAAGCCCAGTTTATTGTAGTGGGAAGTGCAATTCTCCATCTGCTTTTAAAAAAGCAGAGGGAGGGTTATAAGAGTAGTAAAAGAAGGGAGAATGAGAGAGAAAGCCATGATTGCTGCTGCTGCTGCAGAGTTAGAGAAGCTCTGTCAGCTCAATGAGTGCTAATTTCTGTAGATGCTCAAGAGCTTTAAAAGCAATGGTTCATCAACACATTATTGCATAATTATAAACCCATTAATACAAATGACAGAATCCTAAATTTAGCCTGTAATGTTCACAACAGTTCTTGATCTGACACATCTTCAGATGTGGAATGTGGCTTTACTCTCCCAGTCCCAACTTCCCCCGTGGCACATTCAGCTCTGTCCAAGCCTGGACTGCTCCCTGTTCCCAGCAGAAACCTCAGGCTCCTTCCCTGCCTTCCAGAATAATTCACCAGGCAGGCTGCTAAAAATGCTAATTAAAACATCCTTGATGTAATCAGCTGGCAGGTGTAAGAGTAACAACTAAAGAGATTTGATTATAAGTGGTTCTCAGAAACGGGGTAAGCAACTGATAGCCAGGTAGAAGCGCTGCTTTGTTTATGTAGCATTTATGTAGATGAGGGTGTAATCAAATATACCCTTGCATTTTCCTCACAGGCCTCAATTAACCTTCCTTTTCTCTTCCTACCACATCGTTTTTTTTAACATAAGCAGGCTGTGTCTTCCAGTGAGGACTGTCTACACTCTGGGTCACTGCAAATTAGTAATTTTCAGACCATTCACTAATACTTAAAATATGTTAATACTGTTTTTTTTCAATGTGAACAACTGTCATTCCGAAAGACACACTAAAAAAATTGCTGGAGATCAGTCAATTAAAATAAGCAAGTTTTAGACAGTGTAAGAGCTAATTTACCCCATGAAGACATCTGAGGAGTTCTCTTCCTTGAAGTCCAGGCTGTGGGAGAAAGGAAATTTCTCCCTTCAGTTCTCAACATTCTGATGAAGAAAATGTGACCCCGTGGGAAAAGGCCCAGCAGATTGCTTAGATGTCATCTCTTCAGCATATTAAACTTGATGTCCTTGGAAATATACCAAAAGAATCACTGCAGAAAAAAATCTCCTTGATTTTTGAGCTGCTTAGGATTACATTTTCCATCAGAAAATCCACGTTAGAGTTATCATTTCTTTCTTGCTGTTACGTTAAGCTGGATCTTCTTTGTGCTGCTAAAACTCACCGCCCCTTAATCTCTGATGTTCTCCCTAATCCTCCAAAAACCTCACGTGGTTCCTGCCAGAGCCTTTCTAAATGTTGTGCTGGGTTGTAATCCACGGTGCAGCAGCAAAATGCATTTAACTTTCTCCACTGATACCGATCATCATCCCAGTTACCTCAGGAGAGAGATACCAAATATCTCAATGCCTGAAACCATCCTTTCTGGTAATTACTGGTTAAAAATCATAAACTGTGAGATTCCTGAAGTGTTTCTAATCATGATGGTTTAATGAACAGCCAGTTTAAAACTCCGCTCCTTGATTAAAACCTTCGGTTTTGATTTCAGGTTGAAATCAGCCCCCTGGAAAACGCGATAGAGACCATGCAGCTGACCAATGATAAGATCAATAATATGGTTCAGCAGCACTTAAATGATCCAAACCTGCCCATCAACCCCCTCTCGATGCTGCTCAACGGCATCGTGGACCCCGCGGTCATGGGAGGCTTCACAAACTACGAGAAGGTAACGGCGGAATTCCCTGTCCTGCAGTGCCTCAGCTGGGCCCCAGCACAGGAAGGGCATGGATCTGTTGGACAGTCCAGAGGAGGCACCAGGATGGTCAGAGGGATGGAGCAGCTCTGCTGTGGGGAAAGGATGAGGGAGTTGGGATTGGTCAGCCTGGAGGAGAGAAGCTTTGGAGTGACCTGATTGTGGCCTTCCGGGAGCTGAAGGGACAACAAGGAGGTTGGAGAGAGACTATTTACAAGGGCCTGGAGGGACAGGACAAGGGGGAATGGCTTCCCACTGACAGAGGGCAGGGTTAGATGGGATATTGGGAAGGAATTGTTGGCTGTGAGGGTGGGGAGGCCCTGGCACTGGTTGCCCAGAGAAGCTGTGGCTGCCCCATCCCTGGAAGTGTCCAAGGCCAGGTTGGACGGGGCTTGGAGCAACCTGGGCTAGTGGAAGGTGTCCCTGCCCATGGCATGGAGTAGAACTGGATGGGTTTTAAGGTCCTTTAAGGTCCCTTCCATCACAAACCACTCTGGGATTT